>CM027094.1:5657083-6257083 GCA_015343265.1 Pao palembangensis | reverse complement strand
TTTCAACAACTGGCAGAGAGTAATTATATATATAGTTTTTTTTTTTTTTTTTTTTCCAGAAAGGTTTAATTGTGATATCAGAGCCTAAATCTTGTTTTTTGTCTGTTAATGCCTCTCATGTAGTGGGTGTCTTCCCCTCCTCTTATGCTCCGCCAAATGATGTTATTTCATGTTGTATGTTAAAATGGTATCTTCCACACTGATGATCTTTTTCTGCTGCTACAGATATTTGTTGTATGTTTGTTCCAGAGTTCCAGAGCACTAACTGTTTTCAACTCCTCTTCACTCAGTTAAGTACTTCCTGGTTTCTTTCTACAGATGGCGAGGAGGACAGCTCTGTCTCAGACAAGGACGTGCCAGTGAGCCCGGTTCCCCTGCAGAGGACCAAACCCATCAGCGGCGCTCTTCTTGTTCCAAGGGAACCTCCCCCCAGACAAGCCTTAGTCCCCAGACCAGCTATCCGCCAGGACAGACCCTCAGACCCAGATGACACCAACCAAAGGCCAGATTCTTCTTCTGCTGCTTCTGCTGCGGCTAACGGGGACTCTGCGGTGCACATGACCCGAGTGCCGTCTTTCCAGAGCAAAAGACCATCGGTAAAGAACAGAGAAGGTACAGGCGACATCTTTACTACTGTAGCTTTGTCTTTATGTGCACCTAATAAACATGGTTTCATATTTTATAGATTTTTAAGGGCTAAAATCATTTATTGTCAATAACCAACAAATAAGTACATTGCATTTTATACATGTATGTGTGTTTTTTTATAGTTTATCACCTGTTATTAATCAGTCAGTATCATGCATGTTTGTCTGATTTGGATGAAACTGGATCAAGAAGATTCTAGATAATTATAGCAGGATTATTACTGGATGAACGTCTCTTGGAAGTGGATTTTCAGGAATTTAAATTAAAGCTGGTTTTTGGGGTCTTGATGGAGTCATGCTCTTCACTGACTGAGGGTCTCTGTATTAAATCTGTTATTTCCCTCAAAAGTCGGTAATGAGGAGACTGCTGCTGGAGGCTTCTTAGCCACCCGTTTCCATAGCAATAGTTGTAATTGGGATGAATTGGACTAGTTGGTTAATTCCAGATAATGTAGATGCAGATATGAAAGCATTTCAGGTAAAAGAAAATGTCAGCTTTTAAGACTTTTCTCTGCTTGTTTCCCCCTTTTTGTTCATGCAAATTCAATAATTGTATGGCTTTTTAGCTGTCCAGCCCGTGCATTCCTGCTGTTACTGAGCTATTTGTCACCTGTAATTGGTTTTTCGGTGTTTAATTTATTTTTATATTTTCTTTTATTTTTTGGTGTCACATTGTTCATAGAAGGAGAAAGAAGTTGGTAAAATATATTTGCAGTCTGCGTTACCTGAGGTTTGTGATGGACAATGAAACAGTTGCTGTTGAACACATTAAAAAGATAAAATGTTAAGGTTATAATATATAGTTTGATATCCTTCACCTGTCAGCTTGGCATGGACCCAGATCTGTTTTCTATTGACCTTTTTTCAGTCGATCTTCTGATTTAATCTGTTATTATGTTTCCAGTCTTTCACAATAATAAAAACCCTTAGTGTTAATATTTAGATTAAAATAAACTTGCTCATGAGTTCTATCCTCTGGCTTCTGATTAACGGTTATTTTCATTTCCAGGAGATTCTGACGGTGTGACCCGAACGAGGTTGGTTGAAAAGCATCTCATTTGCAGACCCCCGGTCAGGCCTCCCGAGCCTCCCAGCAGACCCGCCGGTGCACAAAAGGGTCCGAGTGCAGCCAGCAGCGAGGCCACGTCATAGTAAGAGCTGTTCAGAGCTACTGAAGCCCGGACACCTTTAGATGTGCAAATGCAGGCGGTTTCACTGGGGTCTGCTGCTAAACATTGAAGAGCAGCAGTTCCCGTTTTACAACAGAAGAGCTCACACATCACCATAAACACAATACATAATCAGTTTTATTGATCATGCTACAAACCATCACCTGACTCGGTTACGATCCATCAACTCTTTATTTGGAATAAATTAATGCTCTACAGGCTGATTGTAATTTATTTTTAAGGATAATACAAGTAATACGACTGTCCTAAACCACATTCTGAAAGTAGAGTAATACTTAAAGGTAACATTTCTTTCATTTTGCAGTGTTGCATCAAAAACAAAGTTTTTTGAGAAAGCCTCAAGGCAAGTTGGCAGGTGTGTAAAGACCTCTTTTGTCTATTCTTCCTCTCTTGATGGCAAACACTACGCATTTAGCAGTAATAGGGGCGCGCCAACATCATCACTGTTATTCCAGACTGCTCACATTGGTTCAGACATGGTATTGATGTCAGGCATCTGTAGATTGCCAACGATGAGGTGATTTATCCCGAGCTCGGCTTCCTGCCCTGGCAGTGAATGAGACTGTAAATAAAGAGCTGCCTGTGCGGGAAGACTTTTATAGAAGAGAGTCCGACTCTTTGTTGTCGTTTCTTCTCCGCCTCTTCGCGTCACACATAGTTTAGATTAGCAGAGTGTTCAGCAGCGTAGTAATGCTTTCTGCATTATAATACTATACTTGCAGTCCATTATATTTATATTTCTACTGGATTACTGATACCGTAAGGCAGATATTTGATTCCTTTAACCTGCTGGGGAGTCCTAAAGGTTGAATCACACAGTTCTGAAGCTGCAGGATCAAAGTGATCAGTGTGTAGCAGCCTCTAGGCAGATGATTGATGATCTTCCTGCTCACTGGGTTAGTCATATCTTTACTTTTTTTTTTCTGATTTAGCCCAGTGACCTCACCTACGCCATCATCAAACGTGAAGAAAGAGGTGATTTTTCCTTTGAAGTTACAGTTTTGTAGATCCTTCCCACGTTCTTATCGATGTTTTTCATTTTTTTTCTCCTAAAACTGTGTCCCTCAGAACTAAAACCAAGGAGACGTGATCACGTGACTACTACGTGTGCAGTTTGGGTCCAGGTCAAGCTGGAGGAAGGTGGCACAAAAAGCGTTATTTTGTCTTATCAGAAACAACGATGGCTAAAAACCCTCCAACCGAAAGTCGATATGAGCTTGACCAATAACTGTTGCCATTGAATTGATATCCCAAAGTTATGTTAATGTTTTCTTATAAGCTTACAAAATGTAATATCACAGTATTAAAATGTTTATGTAGTAAAGAGCTGCTTTAAATGGTTCTAAAACTGTATCTGCACTTCTCATGCCTGTTTGAAGCATTTTCAAGAGGAGCTCCCAACAGTGACTAATTGATTAATGTGTTTTAATCACTTGAATTGATTGAATTAAACTGTGAGACTTTTATCCTAATATTAACTTTAATTTCAGTAAAATAAATTTACATCACAGTATAAACATCAGAAGATATGAATTGATATATTGACACAAAAATGATGCTTGATGATTGTATTAGCGGTGGATTGTAAAAGACAAAGTAATCTTGAAAGAGGCATTACTACATATATTTAGGAGTTAAGCTGTAATCCAATCATATCATAAGGATTTACATACTAAGTATTATGCAAACTATGGAAGGCAATTAAAGTAAATGAAAGTAACAAACTCCTCACCTTAAGTTTATGTGCTTCACCTACAAAACTGAAAGTGAAATACTGTTTTTTTGTTAGTTTTTAGTGAGTGTTTTTGAAATGTAACTTGAAAATGGTGGGTTGTTTTCGGTGGGCTTTGCTAGTCAAAAAATCAAATAAACAGGAATTTTCAAAAGGAAGCTGTCTCACGCTGATCCATGTTATTCTTCACGTCAGCGTTCAACTGGATGACGCTTCGCTCGTGTCTGCGGTGAGTCAACACTGAGATTTCTTCTGAAGATTTATTTTCCCCAAGCGCTTTTACGCTGTCGGAGTCCCAGCTGAGAGGCAGGGTACACCCCTGGACGGGTCGCCACCTCAGTCTGATGTGACGGGTCGCCACATCGTACTAGCGTCACAGTCCTGTTCAGATTGAAGTTCAGCTGTTTTTGAATCCTTCAATAAATACATCTTTTTCTTTTAGTATGTTTTTTAATTGAGGGATGGGTCAGAATTATTTGCTAAAATAGTAGTTCAGAGATAATTCTGTTTATTCTGTAGTGGCATTGTTTTAAAACAATGAAAAAAGCAGAAAACTGATGTTGCCTGTAAAATGAACCCAGCCGTCGCCTTCTATCAACGGTTTCTATGTTGGCATCAATAATAATAACAGGACATCTATTCTGTGCACGGCTCTTTTGCATTTTTGACTAAAACCTCGTTGACTCTTCTGACAAGGACCATCTTTTCAGGCTCAGCCTTTGAATCCTATGTCTAATTTCACGAGCCAGATATTCAAATGAGCAGGATCGTTCCCTTGTTTATTTTAACTATTGTTTACAGGCTATAAAGTCTGTATTCCCCCCCGCCCCCTCACCACATCTCAACCTGTGCTGCCAGTTGGAGCCCTGCCGTCTCTCCTTGCGATCCAGTTTCCTAACCAGGTACCTCCATCTACATCAGTGACTCTACTAGCCTGGACTGTGGAACGGGATTTGGGACCAGTGGAATTTCCCCTTTTCTGATCGCACGCCAGTTCTGCTGCCCAACCTTGATTAAGGTGCAGGCCGGCCTTCTGAACCACGGATTGTGCACATACAGGAACAACAGAATGTTTATTCTAACTGAAGTAAACTTGTTTAGTGGACTTTAGCTGGATGAATGCAATCAGTTTATATTCAGCCCAGCTAACAGCATGTTGCCTGCCGACTGTTTGAGAGTCAGATGTTTTCATCAGAAGTCGAATTGGTTTGTAAAGAAACACCAGATATTATCTGCACCCACTCAGTTCTTTAAAATAAGCTCTTGCGGCATTCCTCGGAGTCAGAATCTTTTTAATTGCCTTCAAAAGATGATTCAGATTTACACCGCTGAAAAACACATATTGAAAAAACACGTTTCACAAAAGGTATAAATCCTTCAAGGAGAGGCCTTTAAAAGTCAGGATATTGGACATTAAAACAAGACATCAATCTAATCAACATTTACAGTTAAGTGTAGCATGTACAAAGAACCAAGTTCATATGCGATACACTGGGCACGTACCAGCCTTTTTCAGAGTAACTGATGCAAACACTGTAGCCAAATGTGATTACCGGCACTGTTGGTGCTGAAAATTACAGGAGAATTTATGTGAATTTATGGTTTTTCAAGTCTTTAACGTGCTGGTAATGCCGCTGTGTAACACATACTGTATGTCTAAAATCTAAAACAAATGACACACTGAGAGATAGAGACAGAGACATAAACTGTAAAGTTAAAATTCTAGTGCATTCGGTCAGTTTCTGAAGTGTTGCATAAATTGAGCATCAGGTGATTAATAAACACTGACACAGATGCTTTCACAAATGTACACAATCTGATCTTTTTCCCAATTACAATGTGCCACATTGTTTTACTTTATTTTCAAGGAGCTGACTGACTGCTGGAGCCACTGTTGTCCTCGTTTGTTTTTTAGTGCTGCAAATATTGTAGAAAATGACGATATGGACACAAAGAGCTGCTAATTTATGCTGAACATCATCAGTGAGCCACAATCAGTCACAAAAAAACCTGACTGCAATGGTACCACTGTACACCGGAGGACAGGCTGTCATCATGCTTGCTGACTGGTGTCCCATGCACTGAATAAAGCTGACGTTACGCGCTGCTTCCTACCAAGCTGGGAACTACATACAGCTCCAAGTTACACACATTGTTCTACAAACATGCATCTGCAAGCATGTAAAAGAAATGTACAGCTGTTAAAAAGTTTACAAACTTATAAAACATTGCTGAGCATCAACAGTGCAGAAGCAAAACCTTGTTCTGTTCAGACTGTTGGATTTACATAGTCAGTGTAATTCTTACCATTCTTGCCACCCTACTTCATGGATCATTTCTCCATTTTTTTTAAGATTAATTGAATCCATCTTAATTATTCAATATGGTTTTACTTTGAGCTCTGTGATCTTGGGCTTTAAGGCATTCCTCAGATTGCTTCTTGGTTTTCATCCCCTGAGGTTTGGCAGGCCCAGTCAAGGTCTGAAGCCTTCCAGTTCAGAGTTGGCTCCCAGGTACTGTTTGTTGTGTAGTTCTGTCACTCTGACACAGACTTTCATTCACTATTGACCTATAACCAGTGCCATCTTTCCCTGGTACCTGCAGCTTCAGCTGGGCCCGTTCACAGCCTGACACTGTCAGTGTGCTCTTCAGGAAGGTGCGAGGGAACCATCACATCAGTGTAATGTTTTTGATAGGGTTCTATTAGATATACAGGTGCAAGAATACCATTTTCTGGTTTTATTCACTGATCAAGAAAATATATTTGGTAATAGTGTTACTTTAATATCTAATAATTATTTTGAAGCCTTAAAGTAGAAAACCTTCTTTCTTGCCAAATGTCTTCAAAGCACATATAATTAAGTTAACACTGTAAAATAAGCAACACCAAGAAGTCTACAGAAGTCTCACAAGTGCAGATTGGCCATAAAAACAAATGCAGTGTTCTCTCAAGACATCTGCATTGTGCTGCATCAGAGCAGGTAAGCAAAAGCGAAGCAAGAAAAAGCGCTAAAACTCTCTAACTGGTCTTTTTTTAAGATGGACTTTAGAAGTAGACGATGTAAATTGTGATCAAGTCCAAATATTAAGATCAAAAAAGTCATGGTGAGGTTCTGGTTGTATGGTTTCCACCAAGACAAACTTGGGTGACCTAATGACCTTCAAATGATGGAAAAGCCATAATAATAATAATAATAATAATAATAATAATAATAATAATAATAATAATAATAGAAAACAAACATAAATCAAAAGTCCACTGCTGCAGTCAAGAGGGCTGCAATTATTTTGGCCAACAGACATTTTTGTTTTGATGTTTTTGAATGATTTATCCATTAATAGTCCATAATACATCCATAATAATGGATTTATAAGTTAATAAGAAAAAAAGACATGCAAATTTTGACAAATATTAGACAAAAAAAAAACAAGATCTACAGCCTGAAACAGTTATCAATACATACAAACATTGGGCTTGACCTAGATTACATGATTCTGCAACGCTCAGGGAAGGCGCAAATACACGCCTACAGTGCAGACACGGTTGATTTTAGCATCCCCTACTGCACGGGCTTTTAACTTTTAAACCAAAAATAGGCATACGTCTACATTATTGTTATTATTATTATTATTATCATTATTATTATTATTATTATTAGTAGTAGTATTATTATTATTATTATTATACATATTTATAATGTATCAATATATGATTACATTGTTTTGTTGGATCTTACTTTGATTATAGATCTATTTGAATTTTCCACTATAGTTTATCGCTACTGCACATACTGTAAAAACAAGTTTAATTTCTGTTTTGTAGCTAGAACATTTAACTTTTACAACATTTACCATGTCATGTTTTCCACTTCATCCAGCCAATCTTTAATATGAAACAAGGACTCATTTAAAATTCTCAGAGCTGATTTTAAGGCACTTAAGCACTTAAATGTCTCCTAAAACAATCTCAAGGCAGCACTTACACAGATTTTTAGAAAGTTGAAGGGAAGATGCTTTCTCTTTCACCTCTGACCCATTCCTTTTACTTTTCTGCACTGTATGAGGTGCACGTTTGTCTTATTTAAAACTTGTGTTTTAACCAGGCTAAATTTTGTAGCCTGCACTGCACTCAGACAGAGCAGGGCTGTCAGCCGGTGATGCCTTGCAACATTTCACATAAAAGCTTTAATAGTTATGAACAAACAATCTCAATTATGGCTAAATGGAATGAAAATGTTGACTCCAGAAAAAGGCCAGGAGCTATTAGACCGCAAATGTCGGTAAAGTAGTACCAGTGTTTCAGTTTATGGAGGCGGCATGGATGAGTCACTTGTTTATTTATGAAGCCCCTTTACTCATGAAACAAGATCGGTTTTGCCAAACCTGCCAGGATCTTTGGTACGTGGACAGAGATTATTTCTCCAATCATCTCTGGGAAGCTGACCTTGGTGGGCAGCGACTGAGCCTGAACAAACAGGTCGAATGTAAACTGATGGAGCTTCTTCACCGTCTGTAAGAGAAGCATCAGAGAACAGAAACAAAATGCTGCTTTGACAATTAAAATTAAAATCATAAAAGTACTCAGCTGATTTAATGATTCATGTTCTGAGTCAGAGCACAAATTAAGGCCTCATTATTCTGCTTGAAAGCAGCAATTTTCTGTGCTGTTACAACTGTATGTATCGTTTAATGGATGGAGAAGAAAAGGCAAATTAGCAGAAGAGCCCTTTACACTGCTTTTCCTTCCTAAACCACATCTTTTTCCTCCTGGAGAGTCTCACCATTTGGAGAGAGTCGAGGAGCCGGGTTAGCTGGTAGAACCTCTGAGAGCAGTTGTTGGTCATCCGATAACTGATGATGCGGTCAAGCTCATTGATGTAGGTGAGACGCAGTTCATCAAAGTATTTCTGACTCTTCAGTCCCTCCACTGGAACTTTTAAAAACAAGAAAATAGCACCTCAGCGTGGGGGGTCCACGCATGACGTCTCGCTCTCGCACGGACCGTTTCTGATACTTACGGATGCTGAAGAGAATCAGGGCCTTCATGCACAGGAACTCTTCCTGAGAGATCTGCAGCAGCACAAACTCCTGCGACAGGTGTCTCATCCGTATGCAGTGCTCGTACATGGTGGAGAGGTGCATTCGATGTCTGCGGGAACCACAAGATCACAATGAGAAAAGCAGCATATTGAAAACAGAAAGTCCTGAGAAGCAAAAACCAAATCACTTTATTCTGAAATGTAGAGAAGACGGATGTCGGAGGTCAGAACCAAATTCATTGATGTCATAATGGAGACAGAAACAGTAAATTATCTCCGTAACGAATCAGGAGACTCCTCAGTGATCTTTGACGACCTTACTGAGCTTTTAGACATACATTATTCTCTATTCCGTAGACAAGAATTTCTTGATGATTGGCTTTGAAAATCACTAATCATCTTGGCTCTTTTTTCAACTAATATTGTCAGATTTGATGAGATCTTTCCTCTCCTCCATCTAAAATTATTGAACAACCACAGAAGAGGACAAAGACGCCAGCCAACAGAGGGCGGCTGAGATGTTTCAGCATCACTTTTGTCATCCAAATCCATGAATTCCAGTTCTGTAAGGAGGGATAGCAAAACTAACATTAAACTAACTGCATTAAACTAGTGATCAGTGGATAAAAATCTGATATCTGATAAAAATATTGTATCTTAAATCATCTCATCTACCTTAAATCATATTAAATAGTTTTGTTTCAACCTCAGCTGTCATAATTTTAAATAGTAAACTGGAGACCTGGCATGGAAACCTGTCCTCTAGCAGTCAAACTGGGAAAGATTGATGTGATTGTGTAAGTTTTCACAAAGGGGAGATATATTAGTGCTTTGTATTCAATGAAATGGCCCACATTTTCTCCTCCTTATTTCATTTTCCAATTACAATAATAGGGCCTTCACACTGAGGACGACTTGGCTGGACGCATTAAGCAGATGACTAAGTGCACTTGACACCCATTAACACTCTGTGCTCACAAGACTTTCAAATGGATTAAATTATCCTTTTTTCTAAATTAAGGCCTTTACCAGCCCTAATACAGTCTTCAGAAACTACTGATCCAACACTCCCTGGCACCGATACTTCAATAACAAACTTCTCTCATGGAATCAAACTTTCTGAATGTCTTCTATGTGTGGATTTCAATTTTCCATGGGGTCCTGCCGTGGTTTCTGTTTTTTTCTGCACGTTTGCACACATTTCCTGTCACATACAGCAGGAAACTATGGTGTGACATTACTGGTGTGGGTGTCAGGTGGTGTGAGGGCCGCGGTTCTGTGAAGAACGGCACAAATAGAGTAGGAATCAGGATAACATAAAATCATTCCCTACAAGTTTTGCATATATATATATATATATATATATACTGTATATGTTTATATAATATAATGGACATAATAGGTGCATGTATTTAAGGGATCAAACTTGCAATGTTTACAGTTTTTTACAACTAAAGGTTAAATATCTGTTCGTTCTCCATCACGGCGACAGCTTCAATTCTCTCTATTTTAGTTATTCATTCATTTGGTTGTTGCACTCTTCAGCCTCACTTGCAAATATTTCTGAAAAGTGCCAGGAACCATTAGCTGAGTGGAGATTATTTCCCTCATCTCGGAGCAGTCATCCTTGAAGGAAGAGCAGGTGTTTAGCTGTTTTCTGGATACGGTTGCCAGTCAGTGGGGTTTTTTTTAAATCCACCACTTCAAACTATGAAGGGATATGGAACTTAACCATATGGAGAGAAGGAAACACTGGATTCACGTCATTCCTGATGAGCATTTTGGTGTTATGCAGATTTTAGCTTGTTTACTTTTACTTCATTGAGGTTATTGTAGTGGATGTAATGGAGCGCCCTGATTACTGTTCCCACAGCTCGTCAAATGTGTTGATGTGCTGATGTATTACTTTATGATTTTGGTGTCACATTTGAGGGAAAACATAAAAACCATGACAGCCAAAAAACAGACTAATGGACGATCGGTATTAATTAAGTGCCAGATTTAAGGACAAAAAAAAGCAACACACCACGGCCAAATGATAAATACAATTAAACGCAACTATTTCCATCATTTGTCCATATGCTGTTCACAGTCAAGCTGCCGGTCACTGAACAGAATCAACTAGTTAATAAGTTTCTTCATGTTGAATAGGATTATTATAGTCTGCACAAACAACACGGCCTAGGGCTGGTTTAGTTTAGCTCTACTAAAACCATCTTAGCAAATACAGTATTCATAATCAGGTCATGCAATGATCATTGACAGCTGTTTTATGAAACATTCTTAACGTATTTGGACTCGCCAACATGTACATAGTAAAGAGGATTCGACATACGACTAACATGTTTAAAATAGAGCACCTGATCCGTTATTTGTGTTGCAGTACGTCGTATATTTTCAAGATCACAGCTAAGAAATTCTTTTCCTCCAGATGTGTGTGTGTGTGAATGGATGGTACGTTTGGGATTTACATGGAGGAAAGGCAGCAAGCTGCTTCTTTTTAATGTTCCTATTTCTGCAGAGCAATGAAACAAAGATGTAAAGGAATGTTTCGGCTTTGCTGAGCAGCGGATCGAAGACATGAGCGGAGCATGTTGGCTGCTCACAGATACGAAAACCAAAGAGAAGAGAAGAGAAGAGAAGAGAAGAGAAGAGAAGAGAAGAGAAGAGAAGAGAAGAGAAGAGAAGCCTTAGGTTTTACACCTGAAGATGACAGTGCTGCTTATAACAGGAGGAAATGTTCACTGTCAGTCTGACAGTGAACTGACAGCCTGAAGTCTGGAACCCATGCTCATCATCATCATCACTATCATCACCATCATCACCATCATCACCATCATCATCATCATCATCATCATCATCACCATCATCATCATTTTCTTTGTCAGTTCCCTGCAGCCACCTTGATTTGCTGCCTGTGCAAGAGTTGATCCTTCTTCAGTTTTGTCTTCAATAACTACAAAATGGTGCTTAATATTGTTGTCTTCAGGTGACCAAACTGAATATTTTACATTTTCTTGTTTTCGCAGTGTGTTTAGTTCATGAAACATCCATAAAGCGCGGTGTTGTTTCAGCACTCAGATCATCAATAAACCCCACTGATCTACTTCTATGTCCAGTCAGAAACGATCATGCAAACATCATGTGTGAACAATCTTTAAATTTCTATGACAGTATATAGAAAAACTTACATAATGTCCATTAATACAGTATAATAACACACCTATCTATAAAGTAGCTGCTACTACTACATGCTAAGGCGGAGCCCTGCACACCAGAATTAACACACACACACACACACACACAGCTCATCATCTTAAATTGAAAAAAATGAATGAATAAATAGCTGTGAATTAAAGACTATACGTACTCATTGAAAACAAGATCCGGGGCAAAGTAAAGCATCCTCCCATTGACGTTCTTGTAAGACCTCCATCCCAAGGCAAACACCATCACCCCCATCCACGACTGTTGAATGACCGTCATTTGGTCGTCCACATGCAGATGTCGAAAACCTGGTGACATTCAGTCACACAATAGATGATGGAAAACAACAGTGTCTGTGGATCATTGTCACCACTGCTTTCTGAAAAACATCCCTGTTAACAGTGGACGGTCACATAGAGCCAGTACCAAGAGCCCAGAGTGTTTGGTCCTTACCGTGAGCAAGTCAGCCTCTGCAACAATAGCATCCGGTCATGATCTGAGTTCTGTTTTAAACATTTTCTATTGTTGTCTTTGTATATCATCTCTGACATGCTTGAGTTTTAGCTATCACAGTTCAGAAAATGCTTAAACCTGATAAAATGTTTATATATTATATATATAATACTGTTTATGAGCTTGAGAGACCAGTAATGTCATATAAGAAGACATGATGCTGTCTGCAGTGTCAGATTGTCTCTGTTCCTCAACCTTTGCAGCAACAAATGTAGTTTGTCCTACCTGGTAAGCCTTTGGCCCATTTGACCACTTTAACCAGCTGCCTCTCTCCCAGTTCATTCAGGCTAGTCAGCAGGGTGGCCGCTGAGTCTGGCTGGCAGTAGTCATGTCCTGCGTTCACCACCTCCGGCTCGATGGACTCCAGAATGTTGAGGAAGACCACTTGGGAGCTGAAGGTGAGGCCAGATTTTGGAGAAACATTCTGGATGACCTCTAAATCTTGAACAGGGTGCTCTTCCTCAGGGTTTTTCTGTTGTCCAATTTTCTTTAGTTTACGCGCTACAAAGGAAGGCACAAAATCACAGAGAACACTTACTTACACCCACTTTTCTGCACGCTAAATTATAGAAATTAAAACATTTCAAAGTCTCTCTGCTGAGGTTTAATACATAATTTTAAGTGGCTGCTTCTAATGTCTGAGCAATGTTTGAATTCCATCATTAACTTCTGCTGCAGCTGTTATGGCTGTAGGCAGAAAGAACAGACACTGATTCAGACCAAATTCTATACAAATGATCACTTCATTCCTATCCTTAATTTAACCAGGCAAAGAACACGTCTTTAAAACATGATTACTAAGATTTGCCGCAAATCTACAACCGCCAATGGAAATATTTTACACAACAACTTTGGATTTTACCACTGGTTTGAGATGAATTTCAATTTTGTACGACACAGACTGATCTAATAGCTCTGGAGAGAGATTGAATTATCCTAATTTTAAAGGGAACTCTGAGCAGATGAGCCTCAGTCTGGCAGAAGCTGGTCATCGTGCGTCTGTGAGAGCTGGTGATGAAGAAAAAAAAATGGTTTTCTTTATCTGAAAGACTCTAATATGTCCTAATGCAATAAAGAAATAATTCAATTATGAAATTGAACTTAAATCCATATATCTTTATTAATATTTGACTTCCCTAATTTAAGAGTATTTATCTACCCGGGAGTGAACCAATGACCTTTAGATCAGGAGCGTTGCTTCAAATTTCACTGTAGTCATGACAATAGAGGAATCTCTAACTTGTTTCTTTGTATTTAGAGAAACGAAGGCATGGAAGCCTCAGTTTATTCGACAATCAGATTAGCACCACACGGATAAACTGTCTTTAATCAAGTCGGCAGAAGTTTAAAACGTTTAAATTCAGTTTTTTTAGTGCTGCCTTATTTCCACAGCTATTTCTATTTATTACTAAAAAATAAACAGTTTCGGCTGAAGCCAGCCTGTTATTTTTGAATGACAGCAGTGGCAAACGCCAGTGGTGACACCTGCTGACTGCAAAAAAGGCAGCTTTAGTTAATATTTTAGCCTGCAAAGTTTTTCAAGTCTTGGCAAAAAAAAACAAGGAATGGATTATTGGTGATGATTATGCACAGTTGAATCCATTTTCTCAGTGCTGACTGAATGTAGAAATGAAGCGTTAATTGTCCCACTGTTGCCTCTCATAGCATCTACGCAGAGATGGTCTCATTAGAGCTGCTGCCTGGCTTTGCCGTTCACTCGGATAAATATTGAACTGCCATTTATAGACGTGACTGAAGCCTCGCTCAAAAGTAGTTGAGGTGAAAGAAAATTGCAAATTATATAAAAAAAAGGATTATTTGCAAATCTCACAATTCTACATCCGATCCAATAACAAACATTCGAAATAAAAATGTTTCATTAAAATTTCCTCGGGGAGATTTTCGACTGTAGCAGAGTAGCAGTCTGATCTTTGCAGAGAACAGTGTCAACAGGCTGTATGGAGCTCACTTTAAGATCCCTCACTTGAGTTAAGACCACCATAAACCAGATGTTTAATTGAAGTTACTCTTACAGACTACTGTCAGCTTCCTGCATGTCAGAACCTCCTGGAATCTTTGCATTTTAGTAACCTTTCTTTTGAAATTTTAGTGAAATTTGGCAAAGAGTGTGAGAATCATTAACACTGATGAAGTTGCTCTCCTGTGTGCACTTTGGGCTTAGACACACAGCTCGTTCCAAACTAGCAAAATGAACACTGCTGAAGGCTAAAATGACATATTTGATCATTTAATTTACAGTCTAGCAATAATCCAAATCCTAAAAGTTCAAACTTACCTCACATCCAAGGACAGGTACCAAACTCCACCACAACTGAATTATAAAAATTGGCTCGAAGTATTTTGAGTGGTGATAATAAGACCAATTGTATAAATTTTATTCTTCCACTTTCTGTCATTTTTTTCCCCCTGCAAAATGCTGCAAATGAATCACATGTCTAACTTGGGAAGGCGCGTGAAAGGAGGCTCTTTTAAGCCACCAAACTAGTAAAGGTGTGCCTTTTTACTTACAATCACAGCATTAGATCACATTTTCCCTCCATGGGTTTTTCAGTGACTGGTGGCAAAATTGCCAGCGTGTCTGCGGCTTTAATTCACATGTCTCATGTCAGCTTTGTGCTTCCAGCACAATTTTCACCGTTAACAGAATCAGAAAATGGAAGAGAGTGAAAATTGAACACGGGACCAAAATTAGCCCACTATATGTCAATCTTTACAGCCTTAATATGACGAGCAGGTCTGGCTGACAGTAAGGGGAGGTGAATGGAAGAGGTCTAAATTGCATGGCAGCTCAGTGAGGAGCTTGATTATCAGTAACATCCCCTATTGTGATGATGCTGCAATTGAAGGGAGCCAGCGGAGATGTGTCATGTAGAGAGAATAAAGTACTCGTTCTTGGGAAACCATTAATAGTTTAACTTTTAAGACTTCACTTTCTCAGTGGCCCATGAACTTTGTTCAACAACAGGCTGCAGACCATGTTTATTCCAGTCCAGATAGCATGGATACATACGCTTGGGTTCATATATCACACACAGCTTACAGTATGGCCAGACTTACCTCCCAGTGTCATTCCTGCCTCGAAACACTTCCTCAGTCGGCACGACGGGCAGTTCTTTCGTCGCAGTTTATCAATCGTGCAGTCATTTTTGCTTGCGCACAGGTATTTCTGTTTCCCTGCATCAAAACAGGATTTTTGGAAAGAAACTTAGCAGCTTCAAAGTAACAACGAAATTAATCATCTTTGAAAAGTGCCGGATGCTTTAGAGGCTCACCTTCTGCAGCTCTCTTGAAGAAAACCTTGCAGCTGCCACAGGTGAGGGCACCATAGTGGCAGCCGGAGGCCTCGTCAGAACAGATCAGGCATGTCCTCTGTGGTGGAAAGAAGAACTCCATGGGGTATGTGTGGTCTCTGCCGGACTCAAATCTGCAGCCAGATATACTGGATGAGATGGGAGAGCAGATACAAAACCTCATGTAAGGGAAAGAAAACAAATTAATAAGCTGCTGACCCTCTATTTACTGATATTTCTTGATACAAGGCAAAGGTTGAAATGAATCGTGAAGGGGACATGTTTGTTTTCTACTTTTTTTGTGTTGCCTATAAGATTAATAGTCTGTTTGAGACATAAAAACATCTCACCATGAACTCCTTCATTATCGTCCAAGTCTATAATTACTTGTTTATGGTCTCCTGACTGTAACCACAGAACAGGTACTGTTCACTACCCAGACCTGTGCCAAGGCCTCTGAGCTAGTGATTTAAGTAGGGCAGAGAGTGTGATGACTGAGGATGGTGTGGGAACAACTTAAGCATCAACACCATGGCCACTGGGCGGGCGGTGAGGAGGCACATTGACCGCCCGTCTGCAGCCTTGAACGCGAAGAGATTGGACAAGCCTCAGACAAAACGTTACCTTGGTGACGTGCAACGAAGATATCAAAGCTTAGAGTAAAAGAGACAAGGATGACGCTTAACTTGGCAGAAGAGTTAAGATTAAACTTGCAAACCTCCTTGCTGTAACAGGCCGTCAAACCTGACTTTATTTGACTGATCTGAGCTCATATTTACAACAAAGTTGACATGATTTAACGAGTAAGACACAAGCTACTTTTCATCACAAAAGTGATGAATTACCACAACAGCGTTTTTTTCATCAAATGTACATCTGAAAATGTCATTTATTTAGATTAATAACTTGTGTTTATGAAAATATTCTTTGATGCACCTATTGGACTCACTTAGCCAAACATCCCATTTCTTCTGCTGAGGAAAGACAAGACTGTTGAGATTCAAATTATTAAAAATCAAGCCTGGGACAAATAACAAGCTAATAACAAGCTAAACCAAACTACGACCGAATTCCTCTTACAGAAAGGTTCAGGGCTGATATTATTATTTTTGTATTTACAAGAAAGAGAAATTCCCCATCACATCATTGCAATATTTTAGGAAGGTTTTTATTGAGGATAGAATATAAACATAGAAAGACTTTAATTTCAGCCCTTAAGTCAGCTTTTATCTACAACCTTATGTAGTAAAGCTAGTAATGGGTGAACTGTGGTGGTAGCAATTTCCTGCTACCACTGCTGCAAGGGGAGGCCAAGACTTCAGCAAGTGTTCTTGAGAACTGATAAAAATGGCACATTGATCATTTAGAGCCTTTATTTAGCCAACACATCGCTTTCAACCTCATCCTCCCCTCTGAATCTGAGCAGTACTTTGATCCACTAACTGTAACGTCTAACTGCTTCCAACTACAACCATCCGTCATAAATCAGGATCATATTTGAAGGGTGGATGAGCTAAATAAACCCTTCCCCAGGAGTCTGACCACTGGGCCGCATACGCAAACAAATGCTGTTGTTTGATAAATGCAGGATGGTTCAGTGGTTGTTCAAATTAACAAATACTATTTTCAGAAACTTTGCCTCCCTGTGCAGCTTGTTTGGTTGTATTTCAAATCAAATCAAACTTTATTTATATAGCACTTTTCATACATAAAATGCAACACAAAGTGCTTTACATGTTAAAATATATTAAGGCTAACACACATGTACATGCACCACACACATAAACCCCCCCCACCACACACACACTCACTTAAAATTAGATAAAAAAAAAAAATATATATATATATATATATATATATATATATATATATGGAAAAAAATATATACATATGAAAAAAATATTATATAGCTCTGTTCATCCCATTTTGTGTTTTAATTTCCCAGTCTGATTATTTCAACGAGGGCACATTTTTCTTCTGTCATAAACAAAAGATCTGAAATGAAACAAGATCTTAATTAGGTTTTTCTCTAGGTTTGGAACTGTTGCACTTATAATGTTGGTGTGATCTGTTTCCTCTTGACTTCAGAATAAATGAAGCAGATAGAAGGTCTGATTACGTGTGTGAAATTCACTTGTTACCATGATCTTTAATCTAAGAGCTTTTAGAATCCTCTGTGTGAAAAGAATTACAACAATGGTTCAACAACAATGTACAATCGACTGTTAATGTTCACATTCAGACAAATGCTGCAAAAACCGAGCTTCACGGATGGATGGTGAACTAAACACAAAAACCAGGACATTCAGAAGAAAAAGAAACTGAATTTTCTTTCATAATAAATTCAATCGCCTCATCCAAACCTCGGCAGAACTTTTCATTTACTGAAGAAAACGCTGAAGGCAGAAACGTGCTCAAATAACCAGCAATTGAAGACAGCTGCAGGGAAGGATTGACAAAAATTAGACTTCTCAAAAATGAGAATTTGGTGATGTTAATCAGCTCCAGACATCAATCACTGACTGCAGGATTTTCATCAGACTGCCCGTTATCTTGAACAAAAAGTTCTGAGCCCACAAAAATGCAGGTGCAACTGGATTATTTTTAAATGGCGAAGGTCGTATCGCGAGTCCCTCAAACTGAAGCTGAACGTCCACGCATTAGTCCCATTTTCCTCCGCGGTCACACAGAAACAGGGCGCAGGTGGATCACAAAAGTTACAGCCTGTAAAAGAATCTCTGCTACTGCACTAGCACCATCGACAGAGCGCTTCTCCACCGTCGATTTCCCGCTGTGCTCGTTGTTCAATTTTTGGATTTCGTTCAGCTCCTCGCAACACACTCACTGGTGGTTAATTTGCATACAAGGTCTGCCTCTTAGTCTGCATGAAAAACTCAGCATAACAAATATCAAAAAAATTTTATTTGTTCCTTCATTCTACAGAAAGGAGCCCAGTGAAAAATATTTTTGGAAGAAAATGACCACAAACTAAAATATACTTCAAAGCTAAATGTCCTAAAGGATGTAAGTCTTGCTCTGGCGTCAATGATTCGACCTCTGGCCGCTGTGCTGGGTCACTGTCACAAAGAAAATATTCACCCTGTTTAGTCTGCTCATGCACCATTTTATGCAAAGTAATATTTCATTTCATCTCTGATTCTACAGCAAAGATGAGAGGAAAAGTAGCAGGTGCTCCTCCGAGGCAGAAAAATGTCTACATATTTTGGCAAGGAGACATGAAACGGTCCCTTAGAGTTCAGTCTGTAATAAATATAGCAAATAACTTCAAATAAATGAAATACATATTCTTGTCAAAGATCACTGAGTGGGATCATTTTTCCAATTAAGAGAAAGTTATGTAACTGAAGTAAGTGAGCCAACCAATTTCAAGATGGAGCTGGATGAATACAGGCTATTATTGACTACATTCAGCCACCCTCCCCATTCAAACCAGAGCAGCAGCTGGGTTTCATCCAAGACCTGTTCTGGGTTTCAGTCCCTCACCAACTCCAGAGAATTCAGCAAACTGCTGCTTGGGAAGAGCTGTGGGATGGCGGTGATACTGAAAGGCCCTGCCAATGCACATTTGTGAGGATGCCCTGCTCACTTCTGGCTGGAGAGGTCATGTCTCCAGCCAGTAAGACCAAAAGTTACAGTATAGAACACAAATCTACTGTTTCCAAACGCTGGGAACATCTCTTGGTTCAGGATACTGCAGCTGGTTTCACTTTTTAATCTAAAACCTCTACTGTTTTCTTCAGATCATTGCTTAGCTCAGTCTCACTGCGCTGACCTTTGACCTTTGACCCACTGGCATCAGTGCTCTCACTCACTTTCCATCCCAGTGAAATCACAGTGGAACGACGGTGTCCGCTGGGTACTTTAGGCACCTTGTGAAATCCTGACATAATTGACTTATAAATGAGTCACACAAATTCAGCAGAGGAAAAAACAAAACACTAAAAATGAATTTATTGCCGTTCTACCTGTTAGGATTTGTGTTGAGTCTGCACAAAACCAGTCCAAACTGCGGTAATATCCTCTTAAAATAAACTTGAGTAACGTGTCACACTCATGCCAGGAGCGCGACAGAGAGAGAGGTGGGGTCACAACCCAGACACTGACAGATGGACACAAGCAGCCATGTCCACAACAGCATGGACACACACAACATCCTGGAGACACAGTTGTCTGACGGTCAAAACCAAGACCAAAGAAACCCTTACACTGTAACCATGAATTTAAAGAATAAATCTCATCACTGAGTATTCCATTATGTGGGTTTAAATTAACAGCTGTATATATTTAATTTTAACCACATTAGAAATGGTTTGAAATAGAAAAAAAAAACAAACCTTTAACAATATTTTAATATTTGGAAATTTGTGTATATATGTATTTTCTATTTTCCAGTCTGTCTTTTTTTTTTAATATATATTATTTCGTTGCTTTTATGATCAAATTGGCCACGGACCAAATGGACACAAGACAGACTTTAACGCCAAGTAGGGCTAATCTTGTTGTTGTTGTTGTTGTTGTTGTCTCACCTGGGGTCACTGTAGGCGACTTCTGGCTTCATATAGCTGGAGTTGGGGTACAGGTTCTTGGCCATGCCGCCGTAGTACCTCCGCTCATATGGATTACATAGCCCGCTGTTGGCTCCGTTGCTGTGTGTGCTCATGCACTGCCTCCCATCCCAAAACTCGGAATTGTACTTGTCATTAAAGGTGTAATTACTGCCCAACAGCACTCCGGCAGTTCCAGGGACTTCCGATTTAATTTTGACGCCGTAGTGTTCTGGCTCGTAGCCACCGAACTTGCACTCCGCGGCTTCTGTGACGTCCCTCGCATCGTCGGGGGGCTCGTAAACCCGGCTCGGCCTCTCTGTAACCTGGCCAAAGAGCGCTACATTGATTTGTGCTGAATGCGCATACGGACAAGACGCGGCTCGCACCGAGTCCAGATGATGGAACTCCTCCGAGGCTAAGTCATCAGCTTTGCACAAAGTAAACTTTCTGTCATCCGCAGATATCTGAGTCGAGGCGCGGTGTTGCAGAGGCGCGGCACCGTCCGAACTTTTGAACAGCTCCACAGGTTGTTTCTGGCCGGGCTGGAGTCTCTCGTCTTGGTTCTGGGCAGCGTCAATAGACTGAGCTCCGGGAAATTTGTCGGGCATGGCCGAAACTCCGAGCCTGCACTCTCCTCTGGTTCGGTCGCTTGCAGAACAGGCTGGGAGAGCCGTGTCCATGTCGGCCGTGTCCATTGCCAGTCCCAGAGACACAGACACCGCTTTGCACAGCTCTCTGGCTGTCTCTGAGATCACGGCGCAGGCAGGAAAAGTGCGGCTGTCGCCCACAAGGCTGTCAGCGGTTAACTCCTCCTGAGGAGCAGCAGCTGTTTGACAGCAGCGTTTCTCCATGTCAGACACTGCGCGTCCGCATCCATAAGTGCTCTGCTCGGTTCCGTTTGTCAGCCTGTCGCCACAGTTTCCAGTTGGTTTCTGAGTGAGAAAGATTTCCTCCAGGATTTGCGCCATGCTGGGAGCGCTCACGCCACCGCCTGTCTTCTTTTTCTCAACCCCTGACAAAGATAACTGTCTGTTAGTTTGGCTCATTTCTCATGAACAGGAGACTGGCGCTTTGCGTGGCAAGTCTTCTGATCCTAATTGTCTGCGCCAAACTCTTCGGCTCGTTTGAGTAAAGGTCTTGAGAGCGCGCCAGAGTCCCAAACTCCTCCTAAACAGATCTCTTCCGATTAATGGACGATCAACTCCGGTTTGCGTAAAAGTGGATTTGGGAGAGGGCTGTTATCAACACACCCATTGCGCCGAACTATTAAACAATTAAAGCGATAAAACGGAAAGGTCAGGACACCACATCACAAAAAACCGCCCGCTGACTTTATGAAACTCTAAATCTTTTGAGATGCGGTAGCCAGAAAAAGATTAAACTCACTCAGGGAGCATCAAGAAATAAATGACTGGTATCAAATCGATATTCTCATTTATTATAGTCATGGGTCAAACTTCGATTCAGGCAGAGGCACTTAAGAATATACTTATTATAAATTAATTCTAATTAGGTCGAGGTCAGTAAATCTGATTGTTGTTTGGTTGAATTTTAGCCAGTTTTAATGTCTATTTTAGAACAGGCTCCTCAATAATCACACCTCATCTGATGGTTTTGGAAGCAGCAGATTTTCTACTTCAGCTTCAAGCAGCATTAATCCAATATTCACCATATTTATTATTTGAATGCCACCTGTCAAATGCATCCAGGATGACATTTAATGAACTGGGAAAAGGACATTCTTTCACAATCTCAGCAGAGTCTGGGTACTTAACTCGCATCTCACACGTCTGCTGGAGATCAAATGACAGGTTGTTGTTGAGCTCGGAGGCTGAAAGCTCACTTATCAGGCCGGTTTGTGTGGAGGAGGCCGCGGTTACAGCGGCAGAAGTGTCTGTGTGTCTGTTTGTCTTGGACGATAGT
This sequence comes from Pao palembangensis, assembly GCA_015343265.1. NCBI lineage: Eukaryota > Metazoa > Chordata > Actinopteri > Tetraodontiformes > Tetraodontidae > Pao > Pao palembangensis. Next base: position 6,234,953 of record CM027094.1, on the reverse strand, counting down.
TGCAGAGTGAATTATTAACCTTTCATGAAACTCTGTAACAAATTGTCCATTTGGCCTTCGTGCTGGACTGAAAAACTCTCACAAGTGGAGTTCCACAGTCCCACACCTCTATATTCTCACATCTCCATGTTCAACTTGTGATCGTGTGGTTAAAGAGGAATTTAAACAGTGATGAGTGCAGCTAGAAGAGGGGAACAGCCTTAGGCCTTGATCCTCATATTAGATATTACATTTTGACCACGTAACCAGCTGGTAGTCAGTCATTCTGACCTCTGATGTGCTGTTAACATGAGTGTGAATGTTCATCCTAACGTCCTGGTTAGACTGGACCTCACTCACACCCTACGTGTGTCTGCACCCTAAGCAGAAGTACTAAATATATCAATATTAGTGGCATGAGCAGAGCTTGGGGAAGTCAGACATGCTGAATGCAGACCAGCATGAGGAACCCAGGCATGAGTGGAGCCAGCTGATGGAGGTCATCTTCAGCTCCTCTTCAGGTCACTGATGATTTCATGCTGGTCGATGTTATTGTCATTTCACCAGTCGGACTGTTGCTCACACTGAGACTCAACCATCCATTTATTCCTTCAGACAGGTGTTACTCTGCAGAATTTTGAGGGGCTGGTTTCCTTTTGTCTTTGTGATTCTGTTGAGCTGAGTGGAAATCTTTGTTTTATTGCGGACAGAATGCGGAAGAAAATCCATCCATCCATCCATCCATCCATCCATTCATCCATTTTCTTCCACTTATCCGGGGTCGGGTCGCGGGGGCAGCAGCCTAAGCAGGGAAGCCCAGACTTCCCTCTCCCCAGCCACTTCGTTCAGCTCTTCCGGGGGGATTTGAGGCGTTCCCAGGCCAGCCGAGAGACATAGACCCTCCAGCGTGTCGTGGGTCTTCCTGGGGGCCTCCTACCGGAGGGACGTGCCCTGAACACCTCACCAGGGAGGCGTCCGGGAGGCATCCTCACTAGGTGCCCGAGCCACCTCATCTGGCTCCTGTCAATGCGGAGGAGCAGCGGCTCTACTCCGAGCTCCTCCCGGATGGCAGAGCTTCTCACCCTGTCTCTAAGGGAGAGCCCAGCCACCCTGCGGAGGAAACTCATTTCGGCCGCTTGTACCCGCGATCTCGTTCTTTCGGTCACTACCCAGAGCTCATGACCACAGGTGAGGGTAGGAGCGAGGACCGACCGGTAAATCGAGAGCTTCGCCTTTCGGCTCAGCTCTCTCTTCACCACAACGGACCGGTGCAGAGTCCGCATTACTGCAGACGCCGCACCCATCCGCCTGTGGATCTCCCGCTCCATTCTTCCCCCACTCGTGAACAAGACCCCGAGGTACTTGAACTCCTCCACTTGGGGCAGGATCTCCTCCCCGACCCAGAGCAGGCACTCCACCTTTTTCCGGCTGAGAACCACGGCCTCAGATTTGGAGGATTTGAAGAAAATCCAATCTGGTCAAACCACATATGACATTTTTTTTTTTTTTTGGTATCTCTGGTCTTGGGTAGGTGGCCTTCACTTAAACATGTTTGCACTTTCTGCCAATTCAATAAATCCAGCAACAGCTACACACAATGTGTGTGTTTCCACACATTTCTGTCTTTTTTTCATCTTTTTTTCTTGATTACTACAACCAATGTATGTTTTTTTAACACACACACACACACACACACAAACACATCAGTATTGCAGTTTGAAGTTGCAGATGGTTGTCACTCTGGAGTGTAATAACCCTGTTCAACAGCCCCGTCTGACTGAGACTCACAGCCCTTTGTGCTGTGATGGGCTCCATTATATGTGACACATTGTCATAATTACTTATTGCACATTTGTAACATTGCACACTTGTTTATTTTTAATCTTGTTGCACATTTCCACTTCTGGTTAGGGTTAGTCTCATAATGTCTCATATCGCACATCATTGCATTGTAAATATGTTGTAAATATGTTAATGCTGATGATGCTGCTGTGACAAGTCAATTTCCCATGTCTGGGATGAATAAAAATACTTCTATTCTATTCTATTCTATTCTTAAAAAAAAACAAAAACAACAACAACAACAACAACAAAACTACAGATCTGTTTAACTGACCTGATATGATTTAATATAGACACCAGAACATGCGCCTCATCTATTTGACTAAATATTTTATTTAGCTCTGTGTCTTCATTTGGTTACTAGGACTATTTGTCTTGGAAGGTTTATTTGTAAAATTGTAACCGATAGAAGAGGGCCCTATTTTGAGTTCAGTATGGAAGCCAGTGACCCAGACAGCAGTCCCATGTTTGGGTTATGGAGCATAATGTCCGTTGTCCTTGGTGCTGTGAATTTTGGTTTGACTCTGATCACAGCAGGGGATCTGACAGTTGTTTCTGTCGTGACTGTTGGAGTTTGGCCTTTGCACAGATTCTGAGAACATCTCTGTGATTCCTGAGCATGTGACATGGCAGCAGCGAGAATATGATCCAGCCTCCTCCCGGTGGCCCAGAGCAGGACCGCGGTGCTGTCCATCTCGTGGCTGGCAGAACCCTTGATTTTCGTGCATGCCCTCTCCGTGCACACCAGGCTTGAGCAGTCCTGCACTGACTGCAGAGTGTCTCAGAAAACCCGGCGGGAATTCTTTTTTGTTTCCTCTGCGTCTTCTCCTTAAACAGTTAACAGTTACTGCTGTCAATACACGCCGCTGGGAACGTCTGGAACTGGGCTCTGCCTTTGTTTCGCCTGTCAACAGTGGTTAAAGTATTTTTATTGCAGACCTTCCACAACTGCCTCAGCATGCCTTTTGTAAATCACCTAAAGTGATTTAGTTAAGGTTTAAAAGGTTTGGAGAACAAAAACTAACAGCCTGAGCACAGTTTGAGTGAAGTCATAACAGTTTTAACTGCTCAGATGAGAAGAGGAGAGAGCCTCTGCCCAGTCTGCATTCCTGCAAATACAGGCCCAACATTCAACAACCAGATCCCAAACTACGTCCTCAGCATGTAGCTACAGCAACGCGCGAGAGATATTCATTTACAGAATATGAATGGAATTGCAAAATGTACTGCTGCTTAAATTGTTTGACTTTAGCGCTTTGCTAAACACCCCTTTCGAAGAGCTGCAGAGCAGGCTGGGAAGCCCCATGCTGTTGGTGCAGAACCTTGAATTTCTACTTTTCAGGTTTACCTCTGAGGTCTCAGCCTTGGCACGTTGCCTTTTAGAAGCCTTGCTTTTTTCCCCTTTAGCTCTCCCACACATTCTTCACTTACTTTCAGCACCAACATGATCATGATATTATGTTTCTTTGGAATAATAAGAGAGTTGAGTTATTGTGAGCGTCTAAAATGTATGTTTTCTGCGCGTGAGGATAGAACCTCAGTGCTGCAAGTGGAACATTTTAGCCACCCAGCATCTGGATTTTAGCGAATTGTAGAAAAAAGAAATGCAGGTGTTAGATGTTGCTGTTCTTATCTGGAATCGTTCTCGAGCGGCCTTCGTAGCGCGTCCTCCTGCTGGAACAGAATTCAGTCCTTCAACAGCCGAGAAAAGAGGAAGTGGCCTAATAAGAATCAGTCTCAGACTCATCCTGCTCAGCTGCAAACAGTAATGGACTTAAAGGTTTTTCATTCTTGCTTTACTGACACTCTTTCTGCAGCTACAAATCATCTCTTATCCTACTACATATTTTTTTCTTTTTACTATCTTCAATTTGGGTAAGAATATAAGAAACTATAAGAGTTTTTTGTGTGTGCAAAATAGCTTCCAGTCTTCTGAAATCAGGGAGCTAACAGTAAAAATGCTCCCCAGTGTGATGCTTCAGGACAGGGTGTTATGGTGCGCTGGAATGAGGTGTTGTGTGGACCAAATGCAGGAAAAATAACATATTTTGGCGATGCATAATGCAACCTTTTCAGGGGGGCAAAAACTCCAAGACGTGATTTGTTAAAAGCATATAATCAGGTCAGGCTGACACTACATGAAATGTAGTGTTCTGGCAAATAACAGGTTGAAGTGCAGCAGTGATACATGTATATTTTAGATTACATTACAGCTGCAGCTCCGTGGGTCACTGCATCATGGGAGCACCTGCAGCACAGTCAAAACACAGACAAATACTCGTTTACCATTTTCATCTTCGTGTGTACTGCAGCATCCCATTTTTTCCTCTTCCGGCAAAATAATAATCCTTTAGTTGAAGACAACACACACTTCGACTTTGCACGCAACACACACTCTTTTCAGGTGACGGTGCGCTACGTGCAGCATCTGTGTCTCCATTGTTTGTGTTTATCATGTCACAAAGAGTGTTTAATTGAAGTGAAAAGGAATAAATCAGCAGAACCTTTTCCCACTGACATCAAATCATCATTAAAGGGAATAATTACCAGTCACACGCACCAGTGATTAGATGGAAACACACTTAAAACTCAGTATTTTGCTCACACGGGGCATGTTTTATGCACCAGAATTAAGGGTAGATAGGAGGCAAATATTAAAAGGGAGAAAAAGGTTGTGGTTTAAAATCTCAATAATTCACCCCAGAGTTTTTGAGGTCACATAGCAGATCTCTGAGGTTTACAGCGGAACTCTGCTTGCAGGTGATCAACAGTTTGATGATCTTTGATGATGAATCAGACAGTAGATCCACATTTGAAGGTGCCATGGAGACACTTCTGTTTAAGCTGCAGCATTCTTTCAAAGCAGATAACAACTTTGAGTTAAAATTCCTCGAACAGTAAAGTTTAGAGACTGACTCACACGGTTGGGATGTGAAATGATTTGGACAGCTGGAATAGGACTGGGTGAAAGTTTCAGGCCCTTTCAGCATCTCAACTCTGGATCAGAGCCAGCTGTAATTTATCTCATTATCAAAAGAAATGTCACCCCCACAATTGAGTTTCCTCCCTCAGTGAACATCAATTATAACCGTGGACCTATTCCAACATATGTGGAATGTTTCTGTCACTTTTCGGCTGAATGCACAGGATTTTATAAAGTAAGAGCTCAAACAGAATCACCATTTATTGATTTGCAAAATATTTTGACACTGTACAAATTAGCAACAGCAGGTCGGATCAGCTGTTAACTACTCCAAAAACCTGGATGCTGTTTCTTGTTGTGAGCCTCTGTTTCTGCAGCTACCCACCAAAATCCTCAACCTCATTCAAATGAAGTCCCGTTGCATTAATGCGTCTCGCCATTGTCGTAAAAATATTACTGTGCAACCATTTGCAGCAAAATTCATGAGATCTCAGTGATGTTTTTATTAAATTAGGTTTTTAGGCACAGACCATGTAATCCGTCAACCATTTTTTTTTTTCCACGGCAATTAAGCTTCTCTTCCAAAAGGATGCGCAGCTCCTCCAGACACAAGTCAGAGTGACACTGAGAGTGCAACACTGACAATGAACAAGGTCATGCTGTACCGCTAAGGGGGAAGGCAACACTTGGGAGGTGTACTTTTGTGGAATATCAACATATGGTAGATTCACTGTATTTCATGCAGAAATTGTTCGAAAACGATGGGAAAATGGAAACGTTATTCACCACCAACAAAAAGAAACTACTGTTAAGCAGACAGTTCCTGTTGGGTGACTGAGGAAGGCATACCTTAGCCGGGGGGTGGATGATGGTGAGAGCAGCATGAGGATCCCAGCAGCAGCAGACAGGGATCCAAACTGGCAGAGCAGTCCTTGAAAAGAGACTGGCAGCGAAGACACCCCCCGCAGCCAGGGAGCAAGTCCCTACCAGAGGAGCTGGGACAGTGTGACCCACCATCCATCCATCCATCCATCCATCCAGGAGGACGGACACATCATGGACAGCGATGGTTCCGGACAGTGACCAATGATGTGCTGACAATCATCGGAAAGGTGGGGGACAAACCCCGAACCTCCAGGACTCCTCTCAGAGGATAAAGCTCTCAAGAAGAGAAATGGTCGTTTTCTCCACAAAACAGCCCACCTATGAAAAGCAGCAATCACTCTGGTGTAGGCCTCCTGTCATCCAGGCCTACTGGCCTCAGACGTTCTGAGTGGAACAAGTGTGTGACTAATGTACAGCTAAGTAAAGGCTAAAAGCAGTCAGCAGGTTAACCTCTCTTAAATGACTTATGTCACACATTTACTGTACAACACATCACACTGAAGGAAACAGGAAACTACTATATTTCCCGTCGAAGGAGAAATCAATTTTTTTTGTTTTCTTTTGTTATTTTATTCCACAGGTAAATGCAGCGCACACTTTTTAGTGTGGATGGCAATCAAAACACATCATGATCACCTTTTACCCTAAAGAACTGGAACAATTCATGCAAATTCCAGAAGAGGGCAAAAGGTCAACTGCAGAAACAAAAGGATAGCGGGTACTGTGATGTTTAAAAACAGTTTTAACATAACAGCCATTTTGGAGAACAGTCTACTCGTCATCTTGTATGAATATTAGTAACCACCATGACACTTCTGTCTATCCGAGTGGGAGAGAGCGAAAAAGTGACACAGTGACACTTTCACATTTGACACAATTATGGTGTACATAAAAAGTTTTTTAGCTGTCACTCAGTGGTGCCATCCACGCCTCCGTCACGGTGGCCTGTGCAGTCCAATAATCCTGTAATAGGTAATACTGGTGATGGATCTGTCAGCAGGCAGAGAGAAGGTTGTTGAATCTGTCCCTTTTTAAAGCAAAGCTGCACAGGTCTCCTCCCACAGCCTCTGCAATCACCCCCAAGTGTGAATGAAGATGCCTAACCGTGAGCAATTAGGCTGCTGTAGGACAATGATCACCCTTGAGTTCACACACTTGCCCCTGTTGCTCGCTGTCAGCAATCTGATCAATCAGCCATCTAAGAGTGATCACTCTGGGCTGCACGCAAAGCTTTTGGAAAAACAATCAACCTTTGGATGATGGCACTAGCTGGGCATTGAACACACACTTATCAGGGATGCCAGGTAACACCCACCCGGTTGAGAGACCGTAGGCAGGAAACAAGCCTCCTCCTCCTCCTGCATTGTTTTAGAGGTCACTGAGGCCAAACTGAAAAGGGAATTAAAGTACTTTGAATGCTTTTCTGTCTTTGTGGGTAGGTGTAATCACAATTGTGTTTATTAAAAGGTTAATTTCTAATCACTTTAGTTTATTTGTTGAAAAAAAGGTCTCATTTACATACAGATTGACGTAGCAGGAAAGGTATTTTTGTGATATTAATTGTGCCCTCTCAGACGGTTTCTGGTCAGTGTATTTTTCAGCTTCTGTGCCTGATTTTTTTTTTTAAATTAATTCCCATTTTTGTTTAAGTTGTTTATTTAGAAGCAACTCGCCTGGCACAAAGGAAGCCATATTAATGCCATTGCAAATACGCTAATTTCTTTACAGTCACATAGGCTGATTTTAAGTATTAGATGCTTTATAGATTAGATTAGATGTTTCAAACATAAAAAAATTCAAATATATACTGTATGCTGTACGGCTCTAGTACGAGGACTGCGGTAATCAGGACGAACACTAGGCGTCACTGTTCCACACACAGCAACTCTGTCCTTTTTAATTAATGCAGCAAACTTCAAAAGTCTCAGAATGGAATAAAATGGAATGCCTTGTCAGAGAAGTGTTGATTTTTGGAGAGATATACATTAGTTTAAGTGCACCCGAGCAGCTCAATGTGACATCTACCGTAAAAATATATTTATCGACAGCCACGGGAACAAATGCTTAAGGAAGATGAGCAGCTATTTTAAACTGTGCACATCACCGTCAAGATAAGGTGACTGGAACATCTGTCAGACAAAAAAAGTTGCTGGAGTAACTCTGACATTCTGAGCAGAACTCTGGCTTGTTTTAAGCCATTAAAACTACTTAATGAGCAAAAAGTCAGGATCTGCTCTGATAATGAGATCACTGTTATTTTGTTGTGTTGTGTTTTTACAAATCCCTTGTTTCTTCTGTGATAATAGGTCAAATATGAAACAATGTTGACAGACAGCAGCTGGAACCTGAGAAAGCCCCCAGTCTGCTGTTTGTCATTAGCCGTCCAATTTGTTAAGGCCAATTTCTAAACATTTATTTGTATTTTTTTATATTAACTAATAAAAATGTGACAATATTATGACCATGTGAGTAGGGTCGGAAATGATGAGCCCTTAAAAAAACTCTACTAACACTAATCAAATTGTTTCCAAGCTCCAGCTGTTCTTCTTTCTCCTGCAGAGCCTAAACCTAAAGAATCATAAATCAGGAGGGATTTAATGCATTTCTAATATTTGCCTGGACAAAAGACTTGTGAGTAAGATGTACATGTTCTTCTTCCTGTGATCACTGAGCATCGTCTGCTCTGGCAGACTCAATTTGCTGAGCGTTCTAACACTCGGGCCTGCGTACAGGGACACGGCGCTGCAGCTAAACAAGACGTTAGGTGGTTAGCACACTTCTGGGTGAGTGTGACATCCTGTGAACAGGCTTGGCTAGCTGGGGGAGTCCACGACAAAAATGGAAAACACTTCATCTTGAGTTTTAAAACGCATGCAAACGGCAAGTAAATTGGGAAAGAAACCAAGAAGCATTTTTACACCTTTATGTGAGCATGATGTCACAAACTTCCTGTTGTATTGAAATGTCTGAATATAACTATAATAGAAAAAAGCACTTCCTTTCTGGAAGTCTGAGCCAGAACAATGCGTCTGGATCATCGTGGAACAAGGAGGGTATTTTTAGTCAGAGCCTCTCCTGTCAACATGACCAACATGTCCCAGAACATCGTCATTACATGAAATATCAGTCATTTAAAAAAATATTCAAGAACATTTCAGAAAATCTGACATGTTCTTCTGTCACTTTTCTCCTCGAATTTACAGAGAAAATACAGCAAATACTGCAATAGAAGCATGAGTCCTTTGAACAAGCACACAGATTAAAAGGCACACGTAGGTGGAGTATGATTAGCTGTTTTATTATGTCTAATTTTAAAGCAAAAACTCAGCTTATTCAGTAACAACAATTAAACCGCAGCCAAAAACCTCACTGCATATTTTAGCATGAAAAATGGGGATGCTGAGAAATGAGACAAAAGAACCCTGGATGAAGATTGCTGTTCGGCCATTTTCTCATCCCCGTCTGGCAAAAGCCTCAACTGACAGGAGGGATGATTCTGGAGGGAGACGGGTTTCGTGCAGCAATTTCACACCACAATTCTGCAGCCGAACGCCTGAATATCAGACCAAAACTCAGCTACTATGAATTTGTGTTAATTTTCTGTTTTGATGTCCATCACAGGACCGACATCACATTTTCTGCTCAGAGAAAAACAGGCCCTCCTGCTGCTGCGACATTTCACGCAGAATTCAAGTGTTTCATCCCATCAGTCCTTTCTTTGTTTTCTTGTGTAATAACATACATTTGCAGACGGTTTCATCATTTTCTGTTCTGTCATATAAAACTAGAATTGATCCCATCCTCAGTATAAAGGTGTGAATCTTACAGAGCTCTACCACCTCTTACTGGACAAACTGGTTCTGAATTTCAAACTGATTGATTTTACATGCTGAGTCTTCAGCGAAGACACAAAAAACCCAACTGCGTCTGAATTTAAAAACCTGGAGGTTGGACAGTTTTGTTTTTTCTGAATGGACAGCCGGCCTGTTTACAGCAGGTCCAGCTGATCTCAGAGCTGCAGGTTTGATTCATCAGCCTGCAAACAGGCGTTTAGCCATGCTCGTCTTGAGGCAGGGTCACTCACATTAAACTGTGCAGTGTTTCAGGCAACATCTGAAAATAGTTTCCCAGAAAGAAATTAATGAAATAAATGACATCCCAATAGATTCACTGTAATTTATTTGCAGCCATAAAAATAAGAATAAAATTTAATTGATTAAAGATGAGCACCAGAAACACTTGTATCAATGTCACACCCGCCCTCCACCACCCCCCACAACCACAACCACACAGAGACACACACACACACACACACACACAAACACACACACACACACACACACACACACAAGTTAGCGTCCACTGTTACACACTTGCAACATGTTCGCACAGGAAGATGAAACGCAGGCTAAGATGATCTGTTCTGTATGATCAGCTCTCCGTCTGCAGGTCAGCCCAGAAATGAAATAATATTCATACAAATTCAGTCAATAGATTCAGAGGACGTACGAGGCCACACCAGGCCCCGGGGTCAATCTATTTCACCCCTGTCTGCAGAGAAAGTCTGATTTAAAGAAATTGAGGAGCACGAGGTGGCAGAGAGGGCTCCCCTTCATCAAGTTTAAAGAGAAAAGTACAAAAGAGGACAAATTTCAAATATCCAGACCTGAACTTTTTAACGCTTTTGGTTTGATTTAATACATCCAGTCTTTTCCAGCTTCAAAATAAGAAATTAAAAAAGTTAACCAATCAGTCAAGGCCAGTTCAATATATCCTATAATAGACGTGACATCCCTAGTTCTCCAAAGTCAGATGTAATAAATGTTAATTACATGAAAAGCCTGGTCTTGCTTTTGACAAACCTAAACATAAAACATAAATCACTTTGTACATGAAACTCTTCACATGCATGAAGACAATGTGCAGCTTTACCACCCAGATGATGCGTTGGCCATCTTCTCTATCATCACATTTAACTTGGCTCTAAACTGAGGTGACGGAGCAGGAAGAGTTAAACTGCAGACAAGTGACACCTCACTTGGGGTATTTGACAAACTGACACTCGCGTATACAGAGTGTCAAACACAGCTTGTCAAATACACTAAGTGAAGGGCCTGGTCATCAAACATGGCTCTGTAGGGAGATAAAGAAGAAACAGGCAAAGCAAACTTGATCAAAGACCTCAAACGTGCATGTGCTTTTGATATGTGTGGCCTTACCTTTCAGCCTGCAGCCGGAGAGCGCTCACATCTTCTTCTTCTTCTTCTTCAGCACGAGTGAGACGCTGCTCTCCGCTCACAGTGATGACACTGTGTCAGGAAGGTCCGTTTGACCACTGAGATGAGGCGCTGCAAAGAGGAAGTCAAAACAAGGAAGATAACTGCAAAGTTAGCGCTCAGGAAATATGTGGAAATAAAGTGTCAACATGTCACAGTTGTGAAATGCTGCTGAAAGCTCACAGTTCTTCATAAAATGGATCCCTGAGATATATGCAAAAGTTTTTATTTTGTTTGTCTTTTGTGGAGCTCACCCGGTTTTACTGCTCTGCTCAGAAGCAGCAGAACTGCATATTTAGGTTTATACCACCTGCTTTATTACCTTTTTTTATCAGTTTTTTGCAAGGCATCAATTTAAAATCGGCTATGTGTTTTAATGGCTGTATCAGACATTCTTATTAGTGGCAGTGGGGATTCTTTCCCCTCACTAGGGTTTGGGCTGGATTGTCTGTCTGTGTGACGAAAACTTTGTCAGCTTTCTCAAAGATTTATGTAAATTCCAGAAAACACTCCTGGAGGTGGCTGTCACCGTTTACTGGTAGGGCGACCAAATGCACATATTTGTGTATCCTTGTGTTACAGCGGAGCGCTGAGCCCTGACTCACTCTCAGCACTTCTCAATGAAAAGAAAAATAGGTTAAATGTGAACTTGAGTCATAAAATTGACTCTGAGTATAAGACAGTAGTGAACGTGGCGTGCACGTGAAAAAGTATCCTGAGCCAAATGTTGTCCCTCAACCAATCAGGAAGCTCCATTAGCAGCACAGATATGCATCATTCTGTCAGTTCTGACACCTACTTCATAAAATATTCATTTCTGCTTCCTGTGATAAACAGCTACAGTGTTCATCGATCAAAACTAAATGTTGAGATTAGTTTAAAAAGACAATATCATTTTAAGTCATAAAATACCCTTATATTGCGTTAAAAAAAGAGTACACAAAATGCAAATAATTATTTTGCCTCATTCATGGCAGGAATAGACCACCAGATTAAAAAGTTCTTCAAGAAGAACAATTTAAAAACCTTGCTTTCAACTTCCTCAATTAGATCCCATCTGATCCTGTTATGGACTTTTACTTTTGTAAGAACAAGCTGGAACCCAAAACCCCGAGTTTAATAAACCTGACTGTAGCTGTAGTTGTACATGGCAGCTTATCTCATTTCGACACATTTCAGCTCATTATTACCACAAATTTAGAGGAAGTGGTGGATAAAAAAGAACATCAGCTCCCGTTGGTATTAAGAAAGAGACGGTTGCTTTTTATTTGTCAAGTAACTGAATTCATTGTTGCAAGCACTGCTGAAATTCCTACCTTTCATTTGTTTGGTGGGGAATATTTTAATAGAAAAAAAATAGCAGCTGCCATGTTTTAATGGTGAAAAATGACAGCTATTACATGACAGAGCGGCTGCAGGAATGAATTTTGAAATACTGAAGTCATGGTCAGAGGTCGCTTTTTTAATTTTAAAAGGTACCTCATCACCAAACTAAAACTACTACATACACTTTATTCCTGCTGTATCTTCATGAAAATGACAAATTTCTAAAATTAGCTGATGAACTGCTGTGACAGCTGGTTGTTTATTGTCGTAGTAAACAGAAATTCGATTTTTTTAAGCGCCTCACGGACACAAGTTGCGTTATACTGCCCCTGTGCGGCTCATCAAGGAACTGTAGTTTTTAGTTTTTAGTAGTTTTTCGTTTTAATGGAATTCGAGTAAATGTTGCTCAAAATGAGGACAACTAGACAACTAGTTTTACATTTTTCTAAATAATTAACTCCGCATGATGACGATGTAACAAATGCACCGCTATTTTACTCAACATATTTATCAAATTTAAGAAATCACTATTTTCCCTGCAAACCTTGGCAGTGATAAAACACCAATAAGAGTAGTTAACGGTGATAAAAAGAATAAAACAGGAAGCAAAGACATTTCAAATTGATTTTTATTCATTGGTCAAAGGAAGACTCAAAGCAGCAAGATCTGATGAAAAACCTGGTGAAGGCACTCTTAACCTACAGCTTTAACTAGGTTTCGATCCTTTTAAACTTATCTTTCAGTACTTTTTTGTCACAGGTGAATTCAAATTCAACATCATCCGTGAATGAAGGCTGTTGTCACATGGTGCTTCAGGTAGAAAATGCAGTGCAGGGATACAAAATATTTTTCCAAAGGCATGGAAAAGTTTCCAAAAAATATTTTTTTTTCATGGCAGATACATGAATTCTATGCAGCAATGAGCTAAAAGACTATGACTGTTGGTACAAACGACAAATGTTCATTCAATAGGAAAACAATAAAAGAAATATTTCCCACTAAAGTACATTCATTTTGAACTTGCAAAATAGTGAAAATAAATCTTTCAAACACTAAATTCTAAATATTCAAGAATAAGAAAACCTTTTTTAACATCTGAAGGGTTCGATCTGGAATATTGGCACACAGATGTATGTTATTTAACTTGTTTACAGAATATTTCCTGGAAGCAAAAACCATTAGAATACCCTGCTGCTGCTGCTGACTCTCATTGGTCCTGTTACCATCAGCTTCTATCACAGCAATTAGTCTCATCGAAACGTTGTTCCCCCCAACAACTCCTTACGATACAAAAATATCCTAAGCGGTGTCTATATTTCACCTTAAACAATTTCATCACATCTAAAAATAATCCAAATTACAAAATACACAGACTGAATTAAATACATACACTATATGAAAAATGGATGCATTGGCAAGTCTGCGCGGACTCATTTTGCAAAGTGAGCCATGATCTTCCAGTGCATTTTTAATTAAATAATGTGATGAAAATTTGTTGAGTTGTTCTCTTCTGCGAAGAAGAAAGACGACACAGCACTTCAGATTAACTACAACTTTGACTTTTGAATTTCTTTATCAGCATTTGTTGGTCTCGTGACACACAACGGTAACCTTGTCTGTGTTGTACTGCTTCAATCAGTACCACAGCATCTTTATGCATTCAATTAGACAACCCCCCCAATGAGCAGAAACAACTAAAAATGATTTCAGTTTTACAGCTGAATGATAACACTGATATATAGACAAAGCCAGTATATTAAATGTAGGCTTAACCCATTGTCAAAACATTCTTTAGTGAAGATTATGTCATAAATTCTTTTGCTACAGATTTTTAAGGGACATTCAAAATCTACATTTTTGCCTGGTTTAGTAACAGACAAGAAGTCTAAAAATTCTGAACACAGTTAGAGGGGAGTAAATACTCTGATACGAAGAAAGAACAAAAGAAATTTATAAAAAAAAATAATATTGCTGTCAATGTTTCCCGTACAGTGTATACTGCAGGGTCATTTAATACAGTTATGCAGATTACAGTGCATTTGTGTGAAGAAAAGGGGACCCGATCACTGGAAAATCATTATTGTGAGCCCTTTATTTTGAAATCAAGATTTAAAACTATAAACTACCATAGGAATTTAAAAACACATCCTGAAATGAGGCCTTGCCTAATGCTAAAATGCTACATAAAGCCATGAGTAGTGAACCAATAAAATACAGCTTGTCCCTTTTCAAACAGTGACTCACCTAAATTCAAAGTTAGGAATGAAGAAATGGAGTTTTCCAGGCCTGTTTTTGTACGGCGGCATGTGCTTTGTGCAACCACGTATGGATTTATTTGGGTGCAGGTAAAAACAGCTTACGTGATGCAGGACAGCAGTCCAGGCAGATGACCCAGCTGGGAGCGCTACACGGGCCGATCACATGCATTCAAACTCATCGATACGCTGTTTGGTGTTGCCAGACCGAATCTGTCTGAGGGTCTTGTACTTGTCTCGTCCTGCTCGCACGTTCTCTGCGTGGAGGATGTCATTCACCGTTTTCTTACTCTCATCTCGAGCGTTTGCCAACTCTGAGCTTAAAACCTGGAAAACAGGCTCCACATTAACTCTGTCCCACTGCTGAAGGTGTAAATGTGACAGGACTTTCAAAATAAAACTACTTCAACTTTAGCATGTGTAACTTTGTCAGATATGACTGAGGACTTACGAGTAGATGTTTCTGCAAGCGCTCGTTCTTCTCCGCCTCGGTCATGCGCTCCTCTTCGCTGCGGTCCTTGTAGGTGGCGGCGGCCGTGAACTCGGCACTGGCCTCGGCGCTACTCTCGTCGTTTTCGTCGTGCTCGTTCTCGGCGTTGAGGGGCTCCTGAATGTGAGCGACCATGACTTTGTTTTTGAGCTCGTCTTTGGTCTTCTCCAGGTCCTGTTGCATGGTGGTAGCCTGGGGGAGACACAAAACAGGATGAAATTAGCTTGTGCTCCAACACAGAATCATGAAAGTGACAAAGAAAAGGAAGGAATAATGATTATTATTTAATCAGTATATTGCCTTTACTTCATTTAGCAAATGCTAGGACATGTGTCACACTCGACAAAGCTACGGCGCAGCTGAGGGCTAACCACGCTATGCCTGGAATTTCAAGTGAGCGCTTGCCAAAAGTGCGCGAGGTGGAAACCACTACTTAGCAGTGTCAGTCTCGCCAGAACATAAAAACTCCACTTCTGATTTAAACAAGATTTCCTTCACCGCCACATTCTGCATGAGTCACTTCTACACGTCAAAAAATAGAAAGTAACTGGGCTGGCATGCTTGGGTTTTTACCAAAAAAGACATGAAGTTAGCCGAGGCCTTTCACCCCTCCCCCGAAACACACAGGAATGTCAGTGAGTCATGGGGGAGGGGCTGCAATCGCACGGGAATAATGTCTGACTAATTACTCACACTCATTGTGAGAACTCCTGAAAGTGTGTAACCACACCAAACATGAAATAATGACTGCGATCAAATAAAGAAGGTGACTATAAAACAGAGTAGATGGGATCTGACCTTCTGCTGCCACTCCACTGCTTCCTCCTCCTTCTTCTTCTTGGCATCCTCCAGGAGGGAGATTTTGGAAGTCAAATCAGCCAGCTCTGTGGCCTGAAAAAGACAATCGCTCATTTATTTCACGACAGTGACCTTTTGAACGTGTAAAAGCTGATTATTAGATGAACAGCAGTTAAAGGCCAACCAGATGCTCCTGGTTCTTCATCTGGTTCTCTGACTGTTGTAGCAGAGCCATCCTGGCTTCCTCTGCACCCTTCAGTTCAGTCTCCAGGTGCTCAGCCTCCTTCTGAGCCCGCATTCTCTCCAGCTCCAACTCCTCAGCCCTCCGTGTTTGCTCCTCCAGCTCTGCGCGCACACACACACACACACACACACACACACACACACGTTTTTAACGGGTTAACACAGGGAAGCCTCGCAAGCCTGATCTGAATATTGACAGCACACCCACCATGCTGGGCTTTCTTTGTCTGCTCCTCAATCTGCTTTAATCTCTCTATTAATTCTTCTTTTTCCCTTTCAATCTTCTCCTTTTCTTTTTCCGCAAGTTCCCGTTTCCTCTTTTCGTTCTCCAGCAGCGCTCTAATAGAAACGATACCTTTTATGGTTCACACACATGAACCCTCTCCTGTGTCTGCATGATGCACTTCAACTGGCATCACACATTAGATGACATGTGATGAACGAATGAATGTCATGACTTGCACCTCTCCATCTTTTTCTGGTTCTTCTCCTCTCGAGCCTGAGCCTTCATCTGCTGCACCTCAATGGTGTCTGGTTTGCGGCGGCGCATGTACAGCTCATGGTTGCCCATGCAGAGAGCCAGGATGCGTTTGTTGATGCGCAGTCTTGGTGCGTAGAATACAAAGTCCTAAAGATGACAAAAATATATATAAAAAAATAAGATAAAATTCTTACTTTTAGCCGTTTATAAGATGTCATCATTAAAGACATACATACCGGTGCTTTCTTGTCAATTGGTTTAATGACAAACTTCTTGTCATTGAAAGAAATATTCCTGATTTCACTCCATGGAAAGCCAATTTTGGGTGTCATTCTGTTGAAGACAGAAGGTTATTTGTCGCGATAATAAAGCAGTTTTACTGAGTGTGTGCACTGAGTGAACTGAATTAATTCAAAGTATCACTTTAGATTTGGAGTCCCTTACTTGTCATTTTGTTCATAAATATTGAGCCCCAGTGCATCCACTCCCAACCACAGATCTGTTCCTTTCTTATTCTTGATGTTGAAGTAGTTGACTCCATACATCTCCAGATCCTGGGCAATCTTCAAATACTCCATCATGGACTCCTCTCTGTTGACGAAGAGATTCTAATAAAAACACTCAGAGACACATGTAGGTCTACACTTTTCCTGTCACAGAACACAGACAACTAACCCATGGAGAGCAGCACTCACTAGGTTTATCTTTATTTTTGCTAATACCCTTGGTATTGTTGGACAAAGATGTTACCTCATCATGCTCTTGTGTTCTTCATGCCACACCTGAATCCTCTCCTCCCACTGGTCCTTGTTGAGTGTGTGCTGGTCCAAAACTCTAAAATCATACAGATCAGGGTTTCAAAGGCAAGCCCAGAGACAGCTGTGGACTTGAAGTGAGAAGTGTGTGAGTTTTGTGTTTTACCTCTGAGGGAGCAGTTGCTCACTGGACAGATAGCCTGGTGAGTGGACTTCCTTGTTGTAATCACCATACTTTGCTTGCACTGCGTAGGAGGCCAGGAGGACCGCTGTCTCTGGAGGACAATAGATGTCATCATTTAAGATGGCCTCCTTCACCTGCAGGAAGAACAGCCGCTGTGTGGCATCCTGGATCAGCTCCTCCGACACATCCTCAGGGAAGAACTTGGCACGGAACTTAAATAGCAGCGGGCTTTCCTTCCTCACATCCTGGGCTGTCACCTAAAATAAACCATGACTCGAGTGAATGGGGCAGCTTGGAAACCTCAAGTGCAACTGAGCAACTCACCTTTTTGTTAAGCTTGAGCCACGTGGAGAAACCCTTGGTATCCTGGTACTGGAGTCCAAAATACCAGACCTCCCGCAGCCCGATGGTCTTAACAACCTTTGAAAATACAAGCAGAGGGACTCTTATGGTCACTTTTCCAGTAAGTCATGATTCACTGACTTACTATGTCTGCAAACCAGTGATAAGAGCTTAGAAGTTATTCATACCTGGTCAAAGAGCTGTTTTCCTGTCGTATTTGGCTGAATAGCAAACTCTAGTTCAGCATCCATTGTGGTGACTCTCACACTAATCTGAAAAACAGAGAAATTTGGAGCACTGAATGATTAAAAGAAATGTAATTAGCAGCTACAAATTCACAGTAAAGGGCATCGTCCATTTTATGCTGCTGCACACTGGAGGATCGAGAAAAGATCAGTCTGCACCACAAGGTGGCGCTACTACTACTACTACTGCTTCAACACCGCTTCATCAGTTTTACAGTAAAATATTTGACCAGGCCTTCTAAACATGCAGGAAACCAAACCATTCTGCTAGAGCAGGATTCAGCATATGTCTGAGTAGAGAGCAGCAGGAAGTAACCACATCCTCTGGTGACTGGGCCCCGCACTGGGGCCACACCAGGGTCTCAGAAGTGTCACCTACATCCTGTCGTGTATCAACTGCCACTTCTGTCTGCTGCAGCAAAGAGCTGGCTTTGACAAAACAGATTTGCCCTCTACAGGTACTGCACTCTGAGTCAAATAACTAATACAGGTTATGTTTATGTGAACAGTTTTTGCACTGTCGAAAGTCAAAAACATTTATTTGACCTCCAAATACCTCTCAATGAGGTCAGATAGAAAATAAAGGCATTCTGCAGTGAGTAAACTGAGCATTCTTTTTTCTGTCCTCTTGCAGAAAACAGCAGCATGCAGGACAACTGGGAAATAACTGTGCAGGCAGAGGCCCACGCCTGCCCTCAATAACAATGGTACGCATTATTTCCCAGTTGTGGGGCTGATTAGAGTTGGGTTCTTTCCCATTTATGTCAACAGAACCCCATTTGCTGCTGGGGACGCTTGTCCTGCTACTCACTTCCTCTCATCACCAACAGTTAAATAGTAAACAACCTGGACTCTTCCAGGCATCACACTGACAATCCAAAGCTTCACTAAGATCTTTTTTTCTGTTAGTTATGAAGTGCACATTTAGCTCATCAGGACCTCTCTGTTTGAGTTTAAATGGTTTCATTTCCTGAGTCAGTTGCACAGAAAAGGAACTAGACTCATAGACTCATGCCTGGTTAGGGTGTGCCGCACATGGACACTATTCAAAAACACTTAACACACTATTATTAGCTTGTGCTCAAAAACAGGCCTCTCAGGCCCACGTGTCATGTTTCCATGACTAATTCACAACCGTTAGGATCACAATGAAGTTGTACTCCAGACATAAAGCTTAAAAAAATGCATACTGAAAGACTTATTTGATCATTAAAAAAAAAAATGGTTATTTAAGTGTACAAAACGATCTTTATTAAAGAATCACGTGTTTATCAATCTTAGATTTGTCTCATTTATCCTTATCATTTATTTTTTTATTAAATGGTTTATTATTCACTGTTTGCAAGAATCCAGGGATGACCCTTTCTCATCAACATCTTGACCGCCCAAATTGTGCAACACACTGTTACTAATAGTGTCATACAGAGACAATGATCGCGCAAATATTATCTGACCTTACAAAAGTGGAAGTGTGAAAAGAGGAGAGGCGCAAACTCCAAACCAACAGCTCAGATCTGAAAAGTCAACAAGTACTCAATGACCCCCACCAGTCAATATAAAATCAACCGAAAACAGAAACACAAATCATTTTATTTCTAAACTTAAATTTAATAGAGATAAAATTCCATCATCAGCCTCCCACTGGGAGCCAGCACTGGGGTTGGGGCAATTTATAATCTCTTCATCCTGTCTATTAATTAGATCTTTCATCAGAGGAAACCACATAGCTGAGAACAAACTGGGAGACAGGAAAGAGTGGACGGCTGTATGAGGGCGAGGGCCACTGACACTCAGGATTCTTTACATTCGGGAAAATACACACCACGTTTATATTTGGACCCAATTCAAGTCTTGGAGCGTGATTTAATCTATCATGCAGTTTTTTTCCTGTAGATGTTGGCCAGCCAGAACTTCAGCAGGCCAGCAGGGTGTTAATCTCTAGAAAGTCTTAGAGGATGTGTTGATTCTTTAATATTTCATCAACAAAGCACCAGAAATCTTCATAAGGTCACCTCAATGTACACGTACCTGAAGACACAATATTTATCACTATTCATGTTACAATTTAGCTGGAATTCACTGCAACTGTATGACAATACTAAGAATAAGATCATTGTAATATCATCAGTTAATCTAGTTCAGGACACACGAGTGAAGACAGAAAGAAATATGCAATGATTAATAATGAGCAGGTAACTTACTGACGAGAGTTAAATGTCCTCAAAGCCTAAAAAGAGAAGACATTGAAGCAGCTATTTGTAGGGAAACCACAGAGGTTTTGCTGATGTTTTGTCCAAAAGCTCTGCTTCTGCACACTGCTAATCTGCTCTGCTATGTGCACTACAGACTCCGTTAATCCTCTGCTCCCATACCTCCACATCTTTCCATTTACCATTTCCGCACTGTAACACTAGTTATAGCTTCTCCGCACAAGGAAACTGCAACAATCCTGCCTTCGACGACATGGAAGTAAATGGTGAGTTGTGTTTAACTTGCTCTGCGTTGGTGGATAAAAGCATGTTGATATGGTCAACATTCCTCCCAAGCTCTCAGTAACGTTGATCTAATTCAATAATAAACCATGTGATATAACACAATGAAATGATTTTATGCTTCTACTCAAAGAGTTTTGTTTCAACCCTAGGGTTGAATCTTTACAATTAAATCTAAACTGATTTTAAATGTATAAAAATGCTATTTTATAAAGAAAAAAAAATCTTTCTGTAACTTCAACCACACTGAAACTACAAATCCAACCAACTTTTTAACATGACAGTTAAAAAAAAAGCCTGACTAAAATGCAAAACAGCTAACACATCCAGAAGTTGTTGCACTGCTGTAGAGCAACCCAGAGAGGAACATGGCAGGGGGAGACGGGGAGGAGGAGAGCAGCCAGACTGTGATGTGAAAGTCCATATAAGGCTGCAAGCGAGGAAATGAGCAGAGAGGAACTGATGTCAGGGCAGAAACCTTGAGTCATGGCAACACTTCCTTGGGAAAAAGAAGGCAAGTTCAAGGCAGAATTTCTAAATGAATCTAACTGAGCTGTCAATTTATTTTCAGATAAAAAAGTCATCAAACATATCAAATGTTCTACGAAACTAAAAATGTTGTAGAGATATCATCGGAGCAGATACACTGACTGATGATGGTGATCTTTTGCTTTAATATATCTTCACTCAGCCCAGCACATTTTACTGAAGAAAACAGAAACTGCTGCGATGCAACAACAGTATTTAATCACGGACAATCACTGACACCACCACGAAGGGATAAATTCTAACAACACAGGCTGGTTTACTTGGGCTTTGTTGCATCTTTTCAAAGCGGAGAGTGGAACTTGCCCCTTAATTTACTGTGTTATTGGCAGCATATGAAAGGCTTCTCATTAATGAAGAAAAGCCTTATTGTCTGACAAAGCCAACGGTCCATTCACTGTCTCTGTATATTTTGTGAAAGTCCTGTCGCTTCCTCTTGATCATCAGTTCCATCTAGAGGCAGTTTCCTCTATTTTAACTCTGTAAGTTCAGGCCGAAGCTTCAAAGCGCAGTTGCTCTCCTGCATTACGCTTCTGTTTGTGAAGTGACTGTTTTCTTGGAGCATGCAGATGTTACCCCTCAGTGGCTGCAACATTCTGTGGGGACTTCACCCAATGGCTGAAACAAAAAGATGCCCCTAAACTGCATCTGACGAGTGTAATACATACATCAGTTAAAAAACATTCTACATGTTAATCCTTATTTACCCAGGTTCTGCACAAAATATCATCAAAAAATCACTGACGTACAAACTACATTTTACTTAACAAACAATAGTGTGTTTATACAAATTGTATTTGGATCTGATGGTTTCCTTAAAATTAACTGCAATATTTTTTTCATAGGCTAAGCGATTTGTTATGACTAAGTTTAAATATTACATTTTGGAATTAATATAAATTTTCTATAAAATATTTTCCCGTTAAAAGTCATAATACTTAAATGTGTTTTTGAATAAAATACCAGGATGGTAACAATGCATAAGACAACTGCAAGTTCCCAGGTCAGAGGTCACAAGTCTCATGTTATCTGAAGTATTTATTAATATAGATGCACTTGAGAGTGTTACAAATTGCTTTTCCAATCATTGTTTCATGAATGTGGGGAAAAGAATGGCCTGAAAACACCACCCACAGGTTAATCTGACTTTAATCAACCCACAAAAATTATCTCCTGGAACAAAAGTTGATTTATAACTGTGCTGCCACTAATGTTAATTTTAGTCATTTAGTCACAGGTTTTACTGAACAAATTACTGTGATATTATGGTATATAATGCTACTTAAGTAAATGATGCAACTATCAAGATCTGACTTACACCCCATAGTAAAAACATCCCATGTCAATTATTATAATATAGGACCGTAATAGGAAGGTAGCTGGTTTCTACTTAGATGTTTTTTTAATGTTTAGATATCACCAATCAGAACAAATTGTGCAGAACACGTTACTTATCCAAATTAAAAGAAAACTGCAGAGTCAGAAATGCTGATTGTGAATAAAGCACTTTCACTTCTGTTGCACCAGTCTCTCTTTGTTCAGACCAGCAGCCACCATAGAGCATCCGGATGCTTCTACATTCATTATCAGCACTCATGACACATAAAAACACTCGTTATCGGTCCCTTTAGTCACACCACACCACACTGATTTGAGTTTTGCCACCATTTGTTGCAGATTTGTGGGGCGCAGCTGGCCTGCGTGACAGACCGGAGGCCCGGGCGGGACTAGCTCCGCTGCTACCGCAGGCCACGCAGCAGCTTCTGCCAGTCTCCGCAGACGGAATCGCGGCGTATTTGTACGCGTGGAGGGAAGTTCATACTTAACATGATAAATTGCTGGAATTTAGGGAGAAAGGGCCACAAAGGCTGCGGTAGTGACGCGATTAAAACCGCTAATTTATAATGAGAAAAGGAGCGGGAGCGTGCACACGCACACACACCTAACGGAAAGTACCCCATTGATTCACGACTGAGTTTTCAAGCACGTATTATAAGATATATTCTAAACCAAATATTCATGAAAGATAGCTTTGAGTTTATTACTCTCGTGAATTTAAAAAGATTAAATAGAAAGACAGACAGCTTGAAAAGCAGCAGATTTTACTGTATAACGCTAAAATCAGTTATCATTCTTACCGTTTTCGGCATCTTTACTTTCTTTTGTGTCCACGTACGCCTTCTTCTTTAAAAAAAAAAGTCTACTTAAATCAGAGTAGTTAGCGAGACCAGGAGAAAACTTTTTTCCATCAGAACAACGGCGCAAATCAACCCGCTTCCTGTGCCGCGGAAGGATACCTTACTTTACGCTGGAGCACAAAGAAAAGGGAATTTCAATGTTTGCGCGTATAAAACTGTCTTCTGTCTTTGTTTATTTTTCAGTAAAACGGACCGACTCTTAATTTCCTGCTAACGGTACCCCCGACTGTAAAAACCACACCCAGGCTGATGACAGGACAGCAGCCAGCCAGACTGAAAAAAGAAGCTTCTGGGTAGCAGACTCCGCCTGCCGCATCACCGCCATCATCATCATCATGGCCGCAGCCTTAAAACTAAACAGACTGAATAGAATAGAATAGAATAGAATAGAATAGAATAGAATAGAATAGAATAGAATACATCTTGTTTATCCCACAATGGGGAAATTTCAGCGTCCCAGCAGCAGCATATAAAGAGCAGAAAATAAGAAGAAATAAAATATGTACAACACTTTGAAAAAAATATAAAAAATATAATACAAATAAGTAAGTATATGGCTAAAACCTATATATTTACATTCCGGTGCCGTACATGAATAGTGTCCCAGTCTGTGGTGTCAATAGTCCCTCAGCTGCTCCTTTGCCTCCTCCGGCCATACTTTCACTGTCTTCCTCTGTGGAGGCTGTTTCTGCACCAACGGTATATACTGAGGAAGCAAAAACTCGTTTAAATATAACCTGATGATTAAGTCTTTAAATAATTTATCTTAATATTTCCCAAATATTTATTTGCCACTTCCCTCTGAAATGTTCCCTGTGCCTCTGGATGCAACACAACTCCAAGCATGATGGATCCACCATGCTTAACAGCTGGACAGGTGTTCTGTTTGCTGTATTCTGTGCCCTTTGCTCATAGAGTTCCATTTTAACTTCACTGGTCCACAGGACTTGTTTCCAGCATCTATCAGGGTTGTGTAGATGGGGTTTTGCACACTTGTGAAGCTGAATTTTGGGGTGAAGATGCAGGAGAGGTGTTTGTCTAATGACTCTTCCATGAAGGTCATCTTTGTGCAGGTAAAATGTGAAAAGTGCACCACAACCCCAGGTTCTGCCCAGTCTTCCTGGAGGTCTTTTGCAATCAAACGGGGTTCTGACTTGCTTTTCAGCAGTGTGATCATTTTCTTGACCTTATCTTGACCTCCACTCTTCCTGTTCTTTCCATTCCCTAATCACATAATAAACTGGGAAAATGAATCCTTCTCCTTTGAATCTTATATTGGGCTTAAAGCTTTACACCTTCTGTACAGATATAACTTTATCAAAATTAAATAATTCTTGCTGCTTCAGTCATTGTTTTTGCCTATTATTTACTCCAAAACAAAAACTATAAGAAAATGCAAATTAGCAAGCGGGCCAGAAATAATTACTTAAAAAAAAAAAAAACGTTTAGCTGTATATGAGAATTTATGGTCAGCAAATGTTTTTCTTTGCAGTTCATACACATTGTCCTCCACAACTCTCACGTGGCTGAATGTTTCTTGACCTCAGTTTCCCTCAGCTCCTCTCAGGTCCCTGCAGGGAGTTTCTGCTGCTCTGTGGTTAACCGTGCTTTATGACTTCACTTCAGAGACATACTCCATCTTTTTTGTGAATATCTAAATGTAAACTAACCCACTAAATGTGATGTAAAATAAAGCAATGACCACAGGAAATCCCTAAAGAGAGGCTTTAGCATTCCCAGAAATGTCACTGCAACTTCTGTTTGTTCATCCCACTCTCTCTGGACAGGATGACCCCCTGCAGCCTCCACTCCAGGAACAAACAGCTGAAGCCGCAGCTGAATAAATGGCAGCATGGGCTGTAATTCTTTAAATTCAAATTCAATACTGTATAATTATGATTAATGGGTTTTCAGATATTTTTTTTAATTATGTAGAGGCTTTGTATTTGCGTAAATTCATATTTCTGGGTTAAATTCCTGGATTGAATTCACTCTAATTTCAGGATCTTTATGTTGAAAACAGATTTTAATGCAAAACAATTAATTAGTGTAAAGGTTACTCCGGTAAGACGGATAAAAAGAAAAATGCGTTTATAGGGGGGAAAAGTGCTTCAGCTATGACGACCTTTGGCCAGCAGAGGGGATCCTCATACTGTGAAATATGGTCTGACGCCATTAGCTAAAAACATGGCCTTGTTCCTGTTGGAGGTCTGATTCTTCATCAGCACATAACTACATGCTTTCAGTTCATTCACTAGACATGCCATAATAATCAGATATAAACAAGAAGGATGTAGTTTGTTGTTCTAATAAAAAATATATAGTGCAATTTTTAAATAGGTAGAATTAGGTTAAATTTTGCTGTTAGAACTGATTTGCAAAGCACAAGCTTTACACACCTGGATTTTGGGGATACTGTATACTGAGATTCTTCTAAAGCTCTGTCAGGCTTGGATGGAGACAGTTGGTGGACAGACATCTTTAGGTGTCTCCACAGATATTACAGTTCAAGATGGGACTCTGTCCTGGTCCCTCACCAATCGCTGCCTCATCTTGGTTCTAAGTTGAGGGTTCAGGGGAGGCCCTGAAAACTCTGGATCAGGTTTTCATTTAGCACTGTGGTCCAATCAGGTTTCCCTCAAGCCTGACCAGTCTCCCTGTCCCAGCTGCTGAATGACACCATGATCCTTCACTGTAAGGATGGTCTTCTCCCTCTGCATGCAGCA
The DNA here is from genome assembly GCA_015343265.1 of Pao palembangensis. Taxonomy (NCBI): domain Eukaryota; kingdom Metazoa; phylum Chordata; class Actinopteri; order Tetraodontiformes; family Tetraodontidae; genus Pao; species Pao palembangensis. Next base: position 6,208,967 of record CM027094.1, on the reverse strand, counting down.
TCTTTGGAGACTAGAACACTAACTATTCTGGGATGGTCTCTGCTCCTTTCTCCTCCATTTAACGTAGATTAAACACAACTTGAAGACATTTCATTATTGTCCTTTATTCATGGAGAGAAACAAATTTTGTCATTAAGACTTACATTTTGTTTGAGCCCACAGACCCAAATAGTCTATTTTTATTTCTTATTTGTTGTAGTTTACTCTATAAAAGCAATACTTTCCAGTCAGTGTGAATCACAATACTGCAGATTATTACACCTTTTTTTTTTAATTAACATTTGCAGACTCAAGCATTTTACCCAGACCTCCACTGCTTCAGAATTGTGACCATCTGTGCTTGACCTATAAAAATGAAATAAAAATAAACCCCAGAATGTGGTCTGAAAGGTGTGATTTGGCCTGAGAGTTCAATTTATACGTGGACAGTCATGCTCCAAATTTTCAACAGCAATGGTTCAATTTTTCATAGGCTGCAGAAAATTCAGAACATCAAGGGTGTGTGTGTGTGTGTGTGTGTGTCTGAAACAGGCGTGTTATACGTGCACATCAATATCACTTTGGTCTCGATCTTAAACACCTGACACTGAACTCAGGGAAACACTGCTCCGACAATAGTCTAACATGGTAAAAACAGCTCCAGTAATCGGGTCCTCTTTTTATACAACAGGATACCCAAAACAGCGGTTGCAGAATTACTAAATATTAAAGTAAATCACAACTGTTTACATACAGGGTTTGTCAACAAATTGACAGGAAAACACACGATTCACATCTGCGTCATGACAGCTTGACATTAAACGCAAATCCGATGCTAAACCTGGCATCACCCTGAAGGTCAGAACCACTTTGAATTCTCAGGACACTCAGGTTTGCGTTTGGTGTTTTCTTTGTCACTTTACAGTTAACATTGTGTGATAAAAATGTAGAAATATCCCCTGAAATATAAACTTCATGTTTCGTATCACAAGAAATTATATCTGACAAAGTCACCCAAGAATAACTTTGGCATGTTTTATTAAGCAAAATATATTCAAAAATATTGAACTTCCCATTAAAATAGCATAAAGCGAACATTTTCATGTGAAGGAAAGAGATGCACTGAACCAAGGTGCACTGGATACAACACACAATCAAGGTTCTCAGCAACTGAAGCTTTTTTTTTTTTACATTTACAAATTATTTTTTATATACACACGCACAGTTTTATTTACATTGAGGACACGATGATTACTGCTGTACACAGGGAATCTGTGCACATTTAAGTGGCATGTAAATGTCCCTGTAAGGTCCCTACTGTACCCAGTAAGAATCAGTACATACCAGTGGGCTACTCCCAGTGACACACAGTGTCACAAACATTATGGCATTTAACCCCCACCCCCCCCTTTTTTTTTCTTTTTAAATAAAACCATTTTCATATTATACACTTATATTTTGATACATTCAAGGTATAGATACAATTTGTATCAACAAGCAAAAGTCAATTCTGGACATTTGTGGCTGAGCTGTTTGCGGCACTTTGGCAGGAAAGGCGGTGACTGTGAACCGCCACTCTGGCCTTTAGTGGAACCTTTTTGCAGAACAGTAAAAATACTGCATTAGTGCATGTTTTTTGTGGTGACGGTGACAGATTTACTGGCCTGGACTCAGTCTGTTGCCCAGAGAACAGACAATCTTTTCTGAACGTTGTCTTGGAAACATTTCATTTAATCTTGTGTATTTATGTTCCTGTGATGAATTCATGCCTGAAACAGACTGTACGCTGACAGAACGTACGGTGAATTGCTCCTCTATTTTCAGCATATACGATTGTCATGAATTAATTTGGCTGTTTGCAAACATCACTCAAGGCACCCAAAATCATTACTATCAACATTTTCAGTAAAGATAAAGGTCCTGAGGGCAACAGACCATTCCCATGTTTCCAAATTAAGAGAGAAACTGCTCTCAAGTATGATTTGTCAACTTTAATCAGGTTTCTCAGAATTATCCTTGATGTTCTTTCACATTTTCTAATAATCTCAAGGTAAAAATGTCGGCACGCAAACCTTTAGCCAAATGCCAGAAACAACCTTGACAGCAGCCTTGCAATCTGATTGTTTCACATGAAGAAACATTTAGGCAGTTTGTTTCACCTTCTCATGAACAGACAGACGACCTCAATTGGCCTCGTCCTTTTTCATGAAAAAACAAAGTCGGCAACGCCCAAACTTCTTTTTGGGCAAAAAAAAAAAAAAAAAAAGCATTCAGATGTTGTTTTTTAAAACTTCATGTCATATTCAACAGTTACACCCAAAAATGATCAGTAAATATTTGTAAAGCACCGCCACAGAAGAAAAAAAATCAAGCTCTCATTAACTCTTTTAAAGCACTCCTTCTAGATTGTTTAACTTGAATCAATTTTCAGTTTCACATATAAACAATTTTAACGTTAACAAACAATAAATATTAGTGGGAACGTCTTCTCCTTCACATGCTCATGGTGCCAAATGTTAAAGCTCAACCATGCAAACTAACAATGGGCTTAGAAATATCATATTTCAGCCTGGAAAAAGTGGTATTTCCTTTTAAAGGCATTCAAAAGTTGATCTTGCTACTGCTGTTACAACAGAAAGGGCAAATAACCAGAATCCGTATCTGTGCAAACCTCTGTGGGGCCACTTTTCTACAAGCAATCATATACATATCATGTGGCCCCAGGATGTATACATTTAAATCTGCTTATTGTCCTTTAGGCAGCTGTTAATGATCAAAGTCGGACCCCTTGATTTCATCAGTCTAAAGTTAAATCATGTAAAACCACCCATCAGCCTTTGTTTTCCTCCCTCTCAAGGTGTATAACGACGATACTATACATTAAAAAGTACAACGTTTTGCAAAGCCGTCTCGGACTTTTCAATTATGCAAAACTTTTAAGATAGTATATGTTACATGTAGGATTTTCACAAAATATAACTCTCATGGACTCAGACCAGTAACTGCTGGTTACTAGCAGAGCACAACTGGAAATAAACAAAGATTGAAAGCATCCTGAGAGCAATGTGCTGCAGGCACAGCCGGACCTTTCTGTGATCCCGTCTGTGCATGTGTTTGTGTACTATACATTAGCATTTCAGCCTCCCTTTAAAAAAATACAATAATTATAATCCTCTGTTGGTTTTTTAGTATTTCTGTATTTTCCTCAAACCCAACACTCTGCAAGTTAAAGTGGATCCACTCATTCTCAGGCCTGAATAATAACTGTCTGTCTGCCAAATGCAACAATATAAATTCTGTCCGTTGCAGAACTTGTGCAATTATTTGAACTACGGCGCTAAAACAGTGCTTGAACTGTCAATAACATTCACTTCTCCTAAGTCTCTTTGTATTTACATGCACAACAGAAATCAGGCCAGAGATAAGGTTAAGGCATTAGACAACTTGTTTGAATGGACCACAATTGTGTCCTTGCTTTACATTAAATACAACCTATTATTAGTTCTAGTTGAGTTCTGACCCAGGAAATAAACTGTAATAATTCATCAAAGCAATAATAGGAATTTCAGTTATTATTTAAATGACCGTTTAGCTGATATCTTCTTTGTCTTGGGCCATCAGAGAAATCACGTGACTTAAGTGCATGTAACACAGGGTTCTGACTTCAAATAAACCTGCTCCTTACAAGTCCACAGCTCAGCCAGAACCTTGAAGGAGTCCACTGGAGCATCAGTTCCAGACAAAGACACTTTCACAATTAAGAGTTCAGCACAACAAATCTGACAGCGATATATATAAATAGGCAAATACTGGACAAAGCATCCAATAAAAACCCACTGCACAGTACACCATAGTAAATGATCCAAACACAGATGTTACTCTTTAATATAATCCAAACCTTTCTGTGAACTAAAATGTCATGGAGAATTGCCACACTATATAAATTGTGTCTTTTTTGGCATTATTTAGCAGCTTATAAATGACTGAAATAATGGCTTTTGTGTGACCTTATGTACATAGATATGTGTAAGTGAAAGTCAGAACTTGTTTTGCGCATCATCAGATTCTACCAAAATAGTAGTTTTTTTTTTAAGTGAGGCTGAGAAAATATATCTCTTTAGATACTGTCATAGTGCGTTACATTTGAAAATAGGAGGCTTCAATGATTAAGACTTTCATTAAATCCGATCAGACAATGACTAAAGCGTGAGGTCATTCAGATATAAGGCCATTAAATGTCTTAGTTCATGCTGTGAGGTATGTATTATTGACATAAATAAAGATGGACAATGCATGTCCGTTTCTTCCCTCTGTACAAAAATAAGCCCAAATAAGTCCTTTCTTTTAAGTGCTGCCATATCATGCTGGTGATATGATCGCGAGCCAGCATCTGCGCAGCATTGACTAGGTGGTGCAGCAACAGTATTCTCGCCCCTGCAAGTGCATGCGCTCTGCTGCCATTCAAAATTAATCAGGAAAAGAATTCTTAGATACAGCGTATATCGAGAAACAATCTCAAACATTTTGTTTTTCTTCGGTTTGGCCCCGAATCATCCTGCCGTGTTTACACTGCAACACACCACCGCTGGGACTGAGAGGTTCTGATTCACTTTAGGAGAGTTCTCATGTTGTCCATCTTTATGTACAGTCAATGTTTATGCATCTACCTCCATTTGAATTCTTCTCAAAATAAATGCACAACAAAAGTTACAAGTTATTTACAGCAGAGGCAGACCAGGCAACAGAGCGTTGAGATGCCTTCCATAACACATTCACAAAGCCAGAAAAAGATCTTCTTCAAACGGTCTCAGAGTTAGGAACAACCTAACCTTCACCTGTTTACTGATTTTGCTAACATTGGGACATGTTTTCACTTTACACTAGTAGTCTCAGATTATGGCTGAAAATGAAGTGAAAGATGATGGGTCATCAAATGGCACCATAATTAATGCTTTTATAATAGTTTTCATAAAATCTGATACTGAACTACAGCATTGAGCATCTACTGCTCAGATATTCTGAGTGTATCCTAAATCAGATTAGTGACAAGATGTTTCCTCAAATCAGCTGTACTGTAGCTCCATTTAAAATATCTGGGATCACTTTTGTCCTCTAATGCCGTTTATTTCTGCTGCATCTTAACAAGTGTCTCATCAACACATAAAAAAAAAACTCCTGAGGGCAAATGTTGCACAGTACAGCAACATTAAACAAGTGCCTATCTTTGCAAACAAAATCCATTTTCCCCTCCTCCGAACCAGTTTTAAATGTTGAACATGTTGAGCTGCTCAATGGCCTGACCTCAGTTTAGCAACAATAACGGCAGCCAGTTGTTGGGGGTCCGTCAAATGAGGGTTCTTCTCCATTACCGTGTGGACTACATAAGCGGGAAAGATGTTACAAAGGTTCCGATATGTTTGATACTGGTGGTCCGGGATGGCATGCCGCTCCTGATGCTCACCTGCAGACGGGACCTCCCATGGCGACTTCCAGATTTGCTCCATCTTTTCTGGCATGCTGCGGACCATCACCCGCTCGCAGCACGGCATCAAGCTGTTACTCAGTGGATATGAATGATATTCGAGGGACTCGTTACCGCAGGGCAGAGGGTCCCAGCTCGCGTGCTGCTCGCGACACAGTGGGGGTCGCCTCTGTCTCATGGGATTGCTGTCGTACAGCCTTGAATCCGATATGCTATCCATGCGAGTCATGCCGAGAGACCGCGTCGGCTGTGAGGACAAAGGCGGAAGGGCATTCTGGGTTAGAGGATAGTCTCCAGGACAGCTCGACCTTGCTCCGACTGCAACGTGTTGGATGCGCGGCGCCAAATGCGATCCAGGCTGCTTATGCGGCGCCTGCTTGGGTTCTTCCGGTCCGTAGCTCTGGACCCTCGACAGCGGTTCGTGGCGAAAGCTGTGCGAGAAACTCTGCATCCTGCCTTGTGCGGAGGGCTGCTGCTGCCCCTTCATGCTGTCCTCTAAGCTACCCTCCACGGAGCTTGGGTACAAGTCACCATAAGAGGAGAAAGAGTCGCTGTTTGAATGGCTGAGGCAAGATTCAGTGCAGTGACTGGGATTTCTCTGATACACGCCATGCTCATGCTCCACGCTACAGAAACTGTCCACATTATGCATGCTGCTCATGCTCATATTTGAAAAATCACTGTGCAGTGAATAATATCCATGGTCACTAATGGAGTCATACTTTGGGAACTGTTCACTGTATGTAACAGAGGCGCCGTGACTGTTAGTAACCAAAATAGGAGGATAGTGAACACTCGACATGTGCTCCAGAGAGCTCAGAGAACTGTGAGCAAACTGCAGAGAACCCGGCACCGGACTGCTGGCTGAGCGTGTGTTCAGAGCTCCAGCTGCGTGGCTCTTGGCGGGCTGCATGGTTGGCACACTGAGAGCAGACACGAGGGAAGGCACTGAATTGGCCTCAGACTTCCTGACGACCGACAGCGCCTCTGGAGGTTCGCAGGCCACTGAGCGAATACTGGGGTCAGACTGGCGTTTGGGCGCCACGCGCTTGGCCTCAGAAGTGCTGTCCCCCTTTACGGTTACTGGACCAGTACCACATTTAGCTAAAGCCCCTTCACTCATGGTCTTGACTGCAGAGAGTTTTGCAAAAGCCCGCAGTTCATCCGCCACAGAGCGCAGGGGCTGGTTGACACGCTCTGGATGATAGTACTTGCACTTATGTCCATATGTGCACTTTTTCCCTTGTTTAAAGAAAGAATAAATTAGCTCCAACAAACTAAAATAATAAAGACCTGGTTTGGTCAAAACGTTAAAGGAAGCTTACCGTAAGGACAAGGTTGTTTTTTGTGCTCTGGAACAACAGGACGCTTGCGGAGAAAGTTTTCTAAGCTAGGGCCGTGTCTTCCCAGGGGATCATCGGGTGGCATAAACCTAGTCAAAAAAATAATATACATAACATATAATATATATATTATGTATATATGTATTATATATAAACATAGCACAGAGCAAAAGACTGGGTGCATGTGTACTGTAAGAAATGCATCATGACCACTTACTTGTCATTGACAAATGAGTACATTAGAAGACGCTCTTCTATGAACTTTTTCCACTCTGGTTTTTCATTTTGCAAATCTCTGTAGTTGTCATTTGACACAATAATTCCATCAGAATCATAAGCCAGCTTCACTATGAAGCGATCATCGTAGCACACCACTCTCCTGCCCTGGACTCTCCGAGAGGGGGTGAAGACCAGGATCTTCTCTTTCTCCAGCTTGCGTAGGATTTCCTGATCTAAAACAAATCCATGTGATGGTGACAATAAAACTATTCATTAACAGCTCATCGTAATGCTGTGAGACCAATCATTTCATGTCAATTTCACTACTTTTATTGTTAGACTGCTCTTCAAACATTATCTTAGATGTTAATAGGTACACTTATTACAAAATACTGGTAGAAAAAAATACATTAGGTACAAAAAAAAGCAGCCTTCCTACCTGTGATGACGGCATCAGGCCTTGACTGCTCCTTTCTCCAGGCTGGGACAAACACAGTGATATCTTTGTGTCCTTTCTCCAAAAACCACTCAACAGCAAGTTGGATACCACGGCAAGAAAATACTTCCTTGTTTCCATGGCTGCAACAGAAACCAGTATAAGATGTATCCAAAAACCTGGGCAACAAACAAAACCGCCACACTGAAGCACAGATTGATTCCATGCAAGTGTCTTACCTCATTGCCACATTTGAGCCGTCAATAACAATAGGCCTGAGGTTATCAAAGGTATCCATTGAATCCTCCTCTACGGACGCCTCTGGACTAGTGTTTTCCTTCACGCAGGGAGATCGTGATGTATTTGCAATGGCTGCACTGCTGCAAGGTTGGATTTCAGGTTCTACTTTGTTTCCAAGCCTTACTAACTCAGCCAGCACATCGTTGATGAGTGCAGCAGCGCCTAGCTTGTTGAGCACCGTCTCCACCTGTTCTCCCGAATAGCCCAACTTTAAAGCAAATTCCATCTTGGACTGGTACTCCCTATCACTTGCAGTTTTGGTCCCCGGTCCTGTGCTGGCCTCATCCTCACGGAGATCTTGCGCAGTGCTACTCTGGGAAAAACTGGGCCGGTCGAGACATGGAGAGCGACAGAGCTGCCGGTGGGGTTTGGTGCTAGCCAGAGGTTCCTTCTTCTTGCCCTTGCCTACCTGCAACCTCTGACACTGCTGCTCGTCTGATTCACTTTCTGAGCTACTTCCATCCTCAGAATCATCAGTGGCTTGCTGCACCTCCTTTACATCAATGATGTCGTCCCTCCATGATTGTTTTTCCATTTTGAGCTCCTCCACCTTTGACCATGCTGTTGTCACATTCTTGACACCTCGAATTTTAACCCCATGCTTTATCACCTCCACTTCAACCAGGGAACCATACTCAGCGCTAGACTTTAGCACTACCTGTTCTGTGTGTAGAGCCAAAGTAACACAAACTTCCTTATGCAGGAAGTCAAAATCAAACTCTTAAATCCTGTAAGACAGAAGAAAAGACAACACAACATTTTAATTAGCAACAGGCTCAAGATCATTGAAATAATGATCTCGTTCTCATATTTTAAAACATGTTTTTCTTTTAATGGCCAGAGTGAATTATTTTTGGATCAAGTGCCAGAGGTAAGATAACAGCCTAATTTAATGTATTACATTTGTATCATTTAACATTGCTGGCTGCTGAGCACCAATATCTTGTTTTGTTGTAAACACATTAATGCCAACATAAGTCATTTCTCAGACATTTCTTAAAGTAATGAAGCCATTTTTTAGTTTCTGCAAGCCATAATTTAAACTATAAAACATAAAACTTTAACACGTGTAGTATGATCTTTCTTCCACAGTGCAATGCATGTACTTGACAACATCTCAAGAATTCACACAAGAAACTGAGAAGTGTAGCACCCTCCACCCCATTTGTGGTACACCAATACACCTCACCTCTGTGGATATGACTGCTATCTGGGACATTTGATACAATCAGCCACACAAATCAGCAAGTTACTGAAAACGCATGCATGCAGGACGCCAACCACATACAGGAAACCGGCCTACTCAAGTATATAGACTTCTTCTCGTAATGTAGATTGTTATTTATTGAATCCTAAGATTCCTATCGACATGCAGAAAACATTTCAGGCAACATTTGAGTCTGACAAAGAGATGTGTGCATGCAAATGAAATCTGAAAGATTCTGTGGTCTGCTCTTGCAACTCCTGTTCCTGATTTTTTTTTTTTTTTTAAAGATGTGCTCAAGAGTATACAAGTAAAAATGAAAACAATGAACTGAAACACTACAACACGTTTTCTCCCAGTCTTGCAGTGCAAAATGCAGCCAGCTTCAAGCTTCAAGAGGTGCAGCCCATGATGTGCGTTGCCTAGCAACACAGCCTTGTCATCAGCTAACTCCTTTTTACCAGTCACGACTAACACAAACACAGCTCATCATCTCTCTTCAGGCAGTCAGTAAATGCAGAACACTTAAAGCTACGCTACAACTCCACATCTAAACTCTTAAGGCAGGACATTTTCTGATAACCTATTGATAGTAACAGCCCTGCCCCTTAAAATCTAATCACTCTGGACAAGTATGAACAGGTAAAAATCCAATGATGATTAATCAGCTTCAGCAAGATTCATTTAATCAATCGCACTCTAAGTAATGAAATTACAGACCATCCATTATCAGACAATATGGAAGCAAAACATTAGATATATGAACCATGAACCCTAACTTTAAAACTCCCAACAGGAAACTCCCACAATCCAATATAACATTTTATGACAACTACCAGTGTATTTAAAGGGAGCAGAGCTCCTCAAATCTTTGCCTTCCACCTCCAGATTTATTCAGGCATCTGTCTTTGCACATGCACAGGCCTGCGTAGCTCTGTTTCATAGCAACAAGTGAAGCAGGGTTCCGATGCCATCTTTTCATTTGCTGACCCCAAACAATATCTAGTATTGTGCAGCAATAATCTCTACAGTGGTAGGTGAAATCTGTGTGGATCACTTTGGAACTGGACATGACGATATCAAGATTTTGCAGTCGAAATTTTAAAACATGATCCTGCAGCTGAGACCGACCGATGACAAATTGAGTTTTGAAATCTGTACACAAAATTAGGATCTTCTTCAATAGTGACAGTATTTTAATTGTATTAAAATAAATTACAAAAACACAGATTTACATGAACATAACGAGGTAGATGTTACAATAACGTGGAACAAAAAAGGAGAACTTAGTATAGAATGCATCCGTTATAGTATTATACCTGAATATTAAAATCTGCCATATTTTCATTAAATTTGACCAACCGAAAGAGGAAAGCACCTATTGTCTCAGTTGTTTTTTTAAGTTATGTTTGATCCTTTAGAATTTAGCATAACGAGCAAGAGACAAGAGTCAAAAAAGTCCAACTACGTTAAAGAAAAAAAGAGGAAATTGTAGCTTTAGCAAAGGGGTATAAAATTTATCCAAAAACGAAAGGAAGACAGCACACAGTGACGTTTATCTAAGACATCGATCAAAATAACATTAAACACACAGGAAAACAGAGGATGTAATGAATTATCAAAGGAAAGTTATCCTAGCTTAATACGTTTATCAGCCAACAGGTCTAAATACATTTGAATAGTGCCTTTCGTTAGCGACAGCGCTGTTAACAACAGATACCGAAATATTCAAAATACTGACAGCTAAAGAAATCTCCTAATACAGTAATGTGCATTTCGAATAGGACTGTAACATTTCCGCTCCAAACGCACCACACTTTATATGCGATTCCATACTGAGAATAGTTGATTTGAAACCCTAGGCCCAAATTGCGATTAGCAGACGCTAGCAAGCTAGCCCGTAAGTCAACATCATACCTGCGCAAACTAACCTGCCTGCAGTGTTTTGGTCACGTACACAACCCGACAAACGCATCCGAATATACCAGTAAGTAGTTTTCAATAGAACAGCTAGGAAGTTATCGATGATGCGGAGTAACAGCCAGTCCAGTAGCTCTATGGGCTAACGTAAGCGGCAGGTTGCTTGAGTTAGCTGCAGCTGCGCTAAGCTAAGTGTGTACTAAGATTTTTGACCGGAATACTGCAATAACTTGAAACAAAGTTGACGGTTATTCACTATCCCAGACAGACAGAAGTAAAAACACAACAGTATCTTAGGACTGTCCGGATAATATAAATGCTTATCACTGCTGTCGTGATTCCTGACACTGCTTATCTCACCTTATTGCTGTCATCCTCTTCGCCTGTAACAGCTATGTTTTGCTGCCATTGGTGCTGTCGCAGTTTGTTCGGGGTTGCCAGATACCGCGATGAAAACGACTAAACTAACTTGCAGCCAGCTGTGAGGAAATACACAGGGGAAACAACACCCTCACAAACTCAATTTCTACTTCTTCATCACACGTTTAATCAACGTATGGCTGCTAGGATGCTTTCATTTTCGTTCATAATGATAGTTTAGGAATTGTCATTATGTCATACTTGCAGTAAATGCTGCCCATTGAAACGCAAGGAAAGGACATTTCCCAGAACAGCCGCCCTGTCAATGTCAACAAGGATCCTGCTGGATGGGATTTAAATGGATGTCCAACGAAACAAGAGGGTTTCAACCAGATGTTTAACAAAAAAATTACTTTATACAAGAACACACATAATACACACATAGCCCAAGTTTAATATTAACAAGTGAACATGGTGGAAAAAATGGTTAAAGTATTCTGCTTTTATTGATGTAAGGCAGTGTTTATCTCTGACCAGAATCAAATGATCAAACAGGGGTAACTAAAAAAAAAAAGCATATTTAGATTTGTAATAACCAGGTTGAAATGTACAGTGTAACAGCTGTGTATAAATACAGACCCTTTGACAATTAAGCATCATACTATAAAAGTGACCGCATCTGTCAGTGTAACTTCTGAGCATGAAAACATCAAACACACTCACACTCAAATATCACTTCATCTTTTGATATACAACAACAATTCCAATAAAAACCAAAAACACGTTTCATAACCCAATTTCCTTCACAGGTAGTCAAGCTGCTGGGAATTGAAACACCAAAAGAAAAAAAAAATAGCAACCACATTAAGGCCAAACTGGTTCAGCAGATCGAAAGCAAACACACCAACCACTGGATTGATGAGTCTTGATTTGTTTTCTATTATTTTATAGATAAAATGAACATTTCTTCAGCATCTTTCATACACAAGACACAAATGTGCAAAATGTGGTAAATAAATGAAACGGAAAATAATTTACAAGACATTCAGTCCACTTTTACATTTTCTATATATTTCTCATACCGTTGCGTTTTGGAGGACAGGAGAAAAAAAACACAACTTAATTAAGCTTTTAAACATTAAACTATTCCTATCTGTCAGTGGGATTCAAGCCTTGAGCACCATAACAGTCCAACACAAACTTCACTGCAACAAGGAAGAGAACATGAAAAAGCAGCTAACAAAAATAAACAAAATATACTATATATATGTATATATATAAAATGGCACTTAATGTGTAAACATACATTTTTTTAAGAGCAATGTCAGCAAGTGAGTCAGCCTTGTTTTTGCTGTCAAAGTCAGGCATTTGATTACCCAATAATCAGTCTTACAAGACTATTGACACTCTGTTACTGAGGGTACATGTGGGTTTACACATTCTAACAAAAGTTAATAGCTTAATGAGATGAACCTGCAAGGGTGTTCCATGTGTGAAATCACAGAAAATGACCTTCAGATGTAGCGACATGAGACTGGAGGTGTCACACACATGCAGATTTTCCTGTATATCTCTATTTTCAAAATAAAACATCTTTGAATGTAAAAGATCTGGTGTGTAAGATTTGGCAGCATCTGGCGGTGACAGTACATTACGTAAGTGATGGAAATGCTGTTTAGAAATTAGCATTAAATATTCAATAAATGACACATTGCTAATATTTACAACCAATTACGTCTGTTCTAGGCTACTGTAGATTCATGGTTTAGCAACATTCTAGCATTTGTGGAGGAAATATTGACTAATGTCTATATATATATATATATATATATTTTTTTTTTTTAAAAGTCTTATTCCTAAGTGAATTAAATGGGTTAGATTTGCTTTTATACACTGAAAGAGCAAATCTATGCAACTTCTAACAAACTCGATTATAAACCTTACACACTAGACCTTTAAGCACTGACTTCTATTTTGGCAGCCACAGAAACTAGTATACACATATGCTTTTACTGCCAACTGGACCACTGAGAGTCTCTTAGTCTAAGGATGCTTCAGAGAGTTGGCTGGAAGCTGCCACATCTGTGTGTGTTTTTGTTTTATTCAGGATGTCTGTGTCTTCTTTAGAGACACTGCTTTTCACAGGACTTCCAGGATGAGATAACCCATCTCTACCCGACACCGTTCTGCCTTTAATACGCAGATTGTAGGACTGCAATGTGGTGATGTTTTGGCAAAACATACCCTCGCCCACCTCATCTGAAGCCTCCTCCATCATACCAGAATAAACAAAAGTGTTGTGAGATGAAGCGGACTCTGATTGCAAAGGACAGTGGTACTTCCTGCTGTAAAGTTTTGCATCCTGAGGCTTTAAATCACAGGATGCTCTGACGGACGCATTAGAGCACAGATGTGATTTACTGTGGGTAAAATCACCGCTGGATGAACTGGAATGTATTTTGTACCTTACTGGCGTTTGACCCTTTACTCTTTCTGTGATTTCCCCGTCTACCAGAGGAAGACTTAAAACAAGCGCTGACCTTGTGTGCCAAGACGAGGCCATAATGCTGCTACTGTCTCTAACCTCTGATGTAGACACAAGTACATTCTGTTTGTAATCTGGTGAGAAATGGGTTTCAGAGTCCGTTTCAGCTTGAGAACATGAAAGGATAGCAGCTCTGTCCTCTCTGTATGCATCAGAAATCTTGAGCTCAAGGCTTTCTGTGTCCAGCGACCTACTTCTTCTGTCCAGAGACAAAGGATTACATGTGCCCTGACTCACTCTCTTAAGGCCTAGGTGCCGAGGGAGACTAGCGACAGCCCATGTTTGACTGATCATGTTCTGCTCATAAACGTCCAACATTTGAAAGTCGCATTCAGCAAATGCATCTTTTTGTAGGTAACTTTCTTCAAATTCCTGGAAGGGTGAAGAAATGTCTTCCTCCAGTTCCATGTGGATCTGCTCATCATATTCACCCTCGTTATGCAGGTCCACTACATCAAATGTTACTATGGAAGGTAAAGCCTGTACGTGAGGAGTGAAGGCTGAGTTAGTCTCCAAATCATCCACACTGGTTTGCAAGTGACTGAGCATCTGAGAGTGTTTTGTGTAGTCCTCCAGTGCTTGGGAGAAACAGACAGTTTGTCCGTGATCTAAAGCAGCGCTACAAGACAGAGGCAGAGAGCTGATATTTCTGTACGGTAAAGCAACAGGTTTGTTTTCCTCAAGATGTTGCTCTTTGGGTTCACAAAATGTTTCAAAGTCTGTGTCAGATGTGCTTCCAAATGATATGCTGCTCTGCCTTTTTTCACAGTCCACTCTCATGGGTTTTTGTCTTTTTTCTGGAGAAGCAAGGCTATTCCTGTCTCTATCTGGACTTGTATTATTTTTGTTGTCTGCTCCAGGCAGTTTTGAATTCAGGCTACAGTTTTTATTCACTCCAACTTCCTGCCGACCATCTACATTTTTTGCCAACTCTTTGAATTGACCACATGCCCCTGGTCTTTCAAGAAAATTTTGAATTTTATACAGCTCGGCACCTATGTGTAACTGATTCATGTCCATAACAAAGGTAGAATCTGTCGTCTCCACTGCCTCACCTAAATACTGGCAAAGATTTGAACCGGGTAGGGTTGCTTTGTTCTCGTAATGCGGACTTATCAGACTCTCATCAGGTACAAAGAGTTCATAGAGGGCATCACCACTGTAGCTGTCCCGAGGCAATCTGTCATTTTTCAGTCTGCCGTTTTTTTCCTGTCCTTCGTCTGGTCCTGGAGTCGTTGAGTCATAGTAGCCCTCGTCGCTATTAGGAACCGACTCCTGATGCTCGCTTTGGGGAGTAAGCATGTCAGCACTAGATGTGTCCGTGCCACTAGGCTGCTGCGTGCTGTTACTGTTGAGCAGGTTCATGTTGTGAGAACTTGTCAGGTCAGCAGTCAGTTCTGTGTGTTCTTGGTTGCAAGTGTAGCACATTTCCTCAGATGCATCATTTTCCCAGAAATCGTGAAGACACTGTTCATCCAAATCATCTGGCAATGCCATATCTTCACCCCCACCCTGATATGTCAGATAGCAAGAGGCCCTCTTTCCTCCATTTCTGCTTCTTTCTCCTGAAACTGTGCTGTCGGTGATGCTGTCATCTTCTTGGTCCGCAATAATATCTCCACAGCCGGTGAGCGAGTCAAAGCTTTTCAGAGAGGCAACGTCACCAAAAATGAGGTTAAGTTGATCGGATGAGCCTCCAGGTGTTTCCGACTCCAACACTGGCTCGGACATGATCAGGCAAGCCTTGCTTGGTTCTACTGAATTCTCTTCATGTGCCGTGGAAACAAAAGCCACCAGATTCATCTCGACCTGATCAACACGCGGCTGATCGCAGAGCTCAGTCTTTGGGCTTTTACGCTCAGCAAACTCCTCTAAATTCAACCCATTAGCTTCAATACATTCAGGACCAGAGGAGGCATCACATAAGATATCTTCACATGCAGGCACATCAGGCTCAGACCCCAGGCACTCCGTGACATACTGATTGATGCTTTCCTGGTTAACAGGCACTGCTTTGTTGCAGTGAGATGAGGGAACTGTAAGCACTTCAGTTTTATCAAGTCCAATATTTCTATGGTTTCTGTGATACTTAAAACTACTAAACAGTCCCCTCAAACCCTTTTTCTGCCGGGTGAAAGTCAGTGATTTCTGGTCAGCAGCAGGGCTACATTCACTGTGACTGCTTGTCTGGAGCTCTCCAACAGCATCCCTCTGACAGCAGTACTCAAAATCTCCAGCTGACATGTAACCACTTCTATCATCATGGCTAAACTTACTCAGACCATCATGTGTTCTACTTTTAGTGAGTCCTTTCTTAGAGGACCACTTCATTGGATTTTTATTCCTCCCTCCAAAAAAACTAGGCAAGATGCAGATGCTTTTACGAACTCCAAAAAAAGTCAGGGCAGTCCGTCTGAATCTTCCAGACTTCTGGGGTTTCCCCACAGCATTTGCAGAATCAGGCTGAAGCTCTTCTGTGATGTCATAATGACTGCCCTGATAAAGCTGTTCTGGAAAAGTAGAGGAATCTTTACTGTCGCTTGGTAGTTCTTCTACCTTGCAAGAAGCCATAGTTACCACATTTACAGATGTGGCTCAACAGAAGAGACAACAGC
Organism: Pao palembangensis; assembly: GCA_015343265.1. Lineage (NCBI taxonomy): Eukaryota > Metazoa > Chordata > Actinopteri > Tetraodontiformes > Tetraodontidae > Pao > Pao palembangensis. The sequence goes on along the minus strand of CM027094.1, from coordinate 6,192,564 downwards.
TTAGTTCTCCAAATCAAGATGATATCACGGCAGTACGTTTCTCCTCCATCTCAAAGGTCTATATGGAGAAAGTAATTAAAGTCAGCTTTAAATATATAAGAAATTCATCAATTTTATGAAGTTCAACAGAAAAAAAAGACATTTTAAACGGCTCCTTATACTCAAAGGAAAAACTCATATTGTTAAGACTGTAAATGACTAAAATATCATTAATGTGAATATTTCTACACTCTTTGCCCAAAGCAATGCATTTGTAACCCAGGTTTTTTTTTATGTAACAAGGAATGAAAATAGTATTTTATAGATCATTATAAGAATATACGAATATTTAAACTAAAATACCAATGTAAGAAGGTACGAAGCTTAAGACTTCATGTATCTATCAAAAAGAATGGGTGGCCAAAATATTCAACAGATTTTTGACATAAATGGTTCCTCGTTAAACACACTAAAACTAACTTGTCTTTAATTTTGACCAAGTGGTCAGTGGAGCCCCAGAGCAGCTTTAACCAGACACGATTTTATGTTTTCAGCCGCGATTAGCCACCATTAGCCGGGGTGTTTGCTTAACAGCGTCAAGCCCACTCACCAGAGTCCTGCAGTCTGTGGCTGTGCTGTCAGTGAACAGATGGTGACAGAACACACTGCAGCAAAGCAGTGTGCTAAAAGATAACCTACGACTACGATGCATTTAACACATCCACAACAACTCTTGCGCAAGATAAAGATCTGCACTTCTCAGATAAATTTCCCAAATCTCCTTTCGTCATTCTCGGCGCACGCTAATGACGTCATGTATGCGTAAAGCGCTGTAAACGAATAAAAGGAAAATTGTCTAACCTTTGGATACATGGGAAGGGGGTGTCAGAGAGCTCAGAGTATTTTATCCTCCTTGGAATACTTAAGTATTTTAATAATTAATCACTTATCTCTGAACGAAGACAGACCTGTTTTTAGGCATTTTAAAGAACCTTTATTCATATTTTTTCAAAAGGTAATCTTTAAACATGTCACAAAAAGTGAGACAATCACAACTAAAAAATTATATATATATATATATATATATATATATATATATATATAATATAATATTGAAATACGAAGTCATTTTGACATTGCTTGTGAAAACAGAAAATGGTGGGGGTTTCCCCCATTAATGAGTGCAGTATTTATGTAACAGTGGTAAAGGTTAATGGCACAGTTAATAGTTGTTTTGTTTCTCTTGATTTGATTTTTTTCCCCAGAAAAAAATAAACCAAGGTCTACATAAATGTACAAAAAGACACACAACATGTAGGAAACAAATATGTATAAAAAAAAAATCATCCACTTAAAATATTCTTTCTTCACTTTTTTTTTAACAATTCCAATTTCTATATACACGCATTGAAAGTCACAGTTTTGTCTTAATGTCTTAAACAAATGTATGACACAACTATGTTACAGTATATACATTTAAAAATGATGCATAAGAAAAAAAGAAAGAAGCTGCTATTCACAGCACATATTCTATGGGTTAAATCATTTATTTCAGTGCAATTATATGTCCCTGGAAACAAACACCTGCTCAATTTCACTTGTGCTTTTTTATTGTCAAAGTGCATTTTAAGATTTGGTCACCTCATATATATAATTTTGACATTATTATCTCATAACCAAATTATTAAACATTGTGTATTATTATGTTTTTGACTGTCGGACATCTGTCCACTCCATTTTGGTGTTTTGCAGGGCTTGAGTCTTCTTCTCGTCCACCTGCACGTAATCAACTCTGTGCTCATCAGACAGAAATGGCTTCTGTGTGGAGGGAAAACATGATGAGATTAAAAACTCATGAGTCCTATTACACATGAAAGACTGCAAGTAACAATTTAGTCTCATATTCTGAATCGCACTCTTCATGAGAGAGATGTTTTGCAATGCAATAAATTAGCATAAATTATACCCTTCCTGGATACATAAACATATAGAAAACACAGTATTCATGGTGAACTTTATAAATCAGTGTCAATTCATTAGAAACAAACCTTTTGCACAGGAGAGGGTGATGCAGAATTGAAATCCAGGGAGAGATAATCAAGGTTTGATTTCCGCGCCCAGGTCTGAACTGTCCCGTCAAAGCTGAGGCAGAATTGTTGTCCCGAATCCTGTAAGAGGGAAAAATAGTACATGCACAAACATTAATGTTGCAACTTTAAATAACAACATGTGCTGTCTCCGTATCAAACGGCTGAAACAAAATGTAAATAACTGATAAAACAGTTGTTATTCAGTATCACTACACTCTCAAACACCCTCTGGAAGGTAACAGTGTGATCACAGTTTGCTAAGTATAACATTTTAGAAATGTACTGTCCACACCCACATTTTTAACTGCAGAAAGAAAGTCTACAAGAATTTATAATTTTCTCTAAAAGTAGCTAACTTTCATGATTATATATTACTGTATGGAGGAGTTTTACCTTCACTGCACAGTTTGTGTCTTCATTTCTCAAACTGTCCTTCTCAGATCTGCTTTCACAGGGTAAACATTTTACTGAGAAGCTGAAAAAACAAACAGAAAATGGACAATTTCAATTTTTATAAAAACCACAACTGCCCACCAAAAAAGAGAAGCGCAACAGTTTTGATTTGATGTGATTTAAAGATAGAATTAAATTTAATGGTATTTAAGTTCAAGTCCCTAAACCATAATATATGAAAAAATGATTACTATAGTGCAAGGCCACTTTATATTTGTATTTATAAAAAAAAAAACATTTGTGCAAAAGCTTCTCACCATGACTCAGTCATTGCTCTGCTCAAAGGTAAATGAGTGGGACATTCTGTGATTGTCGAGAGGCCTCTCAAGTCAAGTGGTGGGGGTCGGGCTGCAAATCAACACAGGGCGACAAATTATCATACCAAATGTATCTCTTACTGCATTGCAAGGGTATGAAATGTACAATTTATACAGTATTTATACAGATACCATATAATTAGCAATAGAAATGACATGTCTGCCTCAAAATTAGCTTTCAGCTATTGCATCATCATCAAGAACTTTGACAGTATCCATGAACTTAAACAGTGCATTGCTGGTCCTCACCTCTCCTCAGACGAGGCTTGAGATGCCGATGGATTGGAGGAGGGCTGAGGGAGGAGGACTCGCCATTCTTGTCAGTGTTAAGAACACTGAACATCCTCGGGCTCATGGGGATGTAACCATCGCTCTCTGTGGCGGTTACAGAGGAGGGAGAAACCATGGGGACGTACGACTCGTCCTCGCAGGTTTGAACTCGTACCGTATTTAAACGTGGCTGAAAAACACAAGTAGAGATCCATCAAAGAAATTGACATTTCTGTGGGATCATTCTTGTGATGAATACTTTTAGGGCCTTTGATTTGGATTATCTCACCAAATTAAGACTCTGCCTCCTGTTTCCTGCCATCCTGTCGGCATCTCCTGAAAAAAGAAGTGATTAAAAATGTCATTTTTTGCATTGTCCTCCAAAACTGTTTACATGTGGCACCATCATAGCATCAGAAACATGATAACACACCTATTCTGAAATGGTCCAGGCTTGATAAAGACATCCTTTGGGGAAATAAAGCACTGTGGCTCAAAAAAGTTTGCATAATTATTGTCCTGTAAGCTCCGTCAGATGCGTCTTTTTGCTGCTCCAATGGGTGATTGGGCTTGGGCGGCAGTGGAGGAGGAGTCTGTCTCTCACCTCTTTCTTCAAATGACGCAGGAGAAAATGAGTTGTCAAACTGGAAGACACTGGTTGCACAGTGGTGCAACGGTGACGAAGACGAAGCAGGTAAAACCATGGAAGGGCAGGGGGCGCTGAAAGGAGGGTTGGGAAAGCTCCCATTCAGGAAAAGCCCTGGACCAGGACTAGCGTGAGAGAGGGAGAAGGAAGAAGAATTTGTGTAAAGAGGCGAAGGGACAATGTCCTTGACGGCATCCTCTGCTGACTTCTGCTCCAGAGAGATCTCAGAGTTTGAGAAGCTGTCACGTCTACAGAAAATAAAAACATTTATTAAACATCGAGCAGTTCCACCATCCCATGTGGTATCAAAGGATTCTACAGAGTTCACGCACTTACCTACTGACTCTCACACTTCCTGTCTCACACTCTGAGAGAAACAGGTAGTCTAGAGGGTGACTGGAGTCTAGCTGACTGGATACAGACGCTCGGCCAGAGCTGACTGGTGACGGCTGCAAGGAGGTGGGGGTCTGCGGGAGGCCTTCCTCTGAGCTTTCTGTTAGGTACATTCAGGAGGTCAGTCTGAAATCTTTCAGACAAAACTACAGACACTAAACCATAGCAGAAAAACAGTGCACAAACAAGTCCTAAAATGCATTCATTTACATATTATTCAAAAAGCCTGCTGATCCACAGTGCAAGCATCTCCATCAGATATGACACACTGCTGTCCTCCTCCAGTCCTCCGACTGGTCAACAGAGACTCACCACTTTGTTTCAGCTCATTCTCAGTTGTTTACCCTGTCACACTAATTTATCAGAGGGCCGGTGGTGTTGTGCAACACATGTAGCTGATATGCAATTTTTTTCAAGATAGAGGAAAGATCAACAGCTGCAATACTGTTCCTGTGAAGAGGCCCTATTCTGTCCCTTGCCTCCAAGGGAACTTGTCTAATTTATCGCAAATCAAACAAAAAAGAGAGAGAATATAATTACACAGCTTGTTGAAGCAGACTGATACATTTCTCTTTTAAGCACTCCTTAATGGACTCTGAAATACCTTCTTCTCAGTCTTTCTGGTCACTTTACTTTTCTAAGACTGTATTACGACATACAGAGATATGTTAGCTTCACTAAGCAAGACTTCATTTAAAACAAGAACATCACATCTACAGGGCCTTTTTTTGGTCGGTAAACAGATGGCGTGGTATAGCATAATAGTACTGCTAGAGATCTAAAAATATAAATCCTACTCTGAGCTCAAAAATAAGGTAAAAATAAGGTGTGTTTGTCTTCGGTAATATGTTTTTTCTGCCATAGCAAAAGCAATAACCTCAAAATGAGGCAACAATGTTTCAGTGCTGGATGTGGAATTAAGCTAATGACAGAATTCTGGTGAACGTGTGTTTTCTAAGAACTCGTGTTAGTTACAGTAACTTCTAGGGAAGCCTATCAGAGCATTTATGCCGTTGCTTTATCTTTTTCATGCAGATGACAGCTTTCTAACAGACATCATGGGACAACCAACAAGCCTGCTGACCTGTCGTAGATCCGCCACGTTACATTTGGGCATTTCCAAAGTTACAGAAGCGACGCAAAACTCTGTTCGTTTATTTGTTTGTCTTATCAGCTCTTGTTTCCCAAAAATTGCAACAGCATTTTGAAATGCCCGAAACATTCATGTAGACACTTGTCTGATTTATATTAAAATATGACCTCACCTTCTATTTTCCAGTCATGAAAACATGTGCATTCCTGTTGTGTGCATACTTTAGCTCAGCTATACAGAAATTCAGACACCTGAGAAAAACACATTCTCAACTGATTCTGGGGTTTGGTTTGGCCTTCAAAGTAAAAGCTTTGACCAATTTTACATAATGTTTATACTGAACAATCATGAGTTGTCAGGAATCTGCATCTGTTGTTTGACTGTGTTGACATTTTGTTTGCCCTTTTTCTTCACCGGCACTTCTTATTTAGGGATGTTTCAATCTCTTGAGTGCACCTTTGAACAGGACTTAAGTTTGCTCTGTATTTACCAGCATCGTCCAAGCTCCCGAAGTGGCAAATCTGGCTGATGTTATTGATCCAGTCATTCATTTCCTCCTCAGTTTTGGCCACCAGGTAAAAAATGCGAGACGAGGTCTTCACCACAAACAGGTGCTTCCCATGGAAGTCTCGCTTTATCCAAAGCTGCCCGCTCGGGGTTTCAACCTCACACTCTTTCAGGTCGATGATGCGAATGGGTTTCTTGGAGTTTTTACTCTGATAATACTCGAGTACGTCAGGATTGCCGCTCATGCGACCTCTCCGGAGCACGAACCAGCGTTTCCTCCATGCCTGCAGGACAGAGACAAACAACCCATCATAAAGTTCCCCTTGACTTAAGGCCTAACACAATTCCAACTTTACTCTTTATTAGTATTATTAATCATGAGCAGTCATGGGAATAGCCTGTTGCTCACAACAGCTAACTTAGCAACTTTTGTTGCTTTTGGTTTAGTCAATAAGGGGAACCTCTTGCCCAGTTTCCCAGAAGTACAGAGAAGAGGAAGTGACTGTATTTAGAAGAAAATGTCTAACATTGAAAGAGGTATTTATATAGTTCTTGCTTGTGCTAAGGACTTACTGAAAAGTGTCTGCAGGACCTATATTTATAACACCTTTACGGTTTCAGGCTGCAGGTTTCTCGTTTACAAAAATAGGATCTTTCATAAGAAGAGGGGATATTCACATATATATTCACACCTTCCTCTGGCCTGTCAGGCTGAAGCCGGTCCCGATGTTTTTCTGCATGTGTGTAATCTGCTCTTGCTCATGTCAGTCACCGTGTTTACAACAGGAAATGGTTAGAAACACTTACTACCCATAAACCTGCCACACTGAGGAGGAAAATGGAACTAAACAGATGGCAGGTTGTGTCTATGGATGTTTAAAACTTGGAAAGTTTAGTTTAAACAGATCTATCTAATAGAAGAAAGTAAATAAGGGATCTTATCCAGCCGGACAATCTAAATAAAGCTGAAAAAAAAACCCTTTGGTTCACTTTCTAGTTTATCCAGAGCTTTCAATCACATGCCATAGTCTTCTTTAACAGATGTGGCCTAAATATGGAATTTAGTGTGAAAACTCTGAACAGAGCCAGAACTTGCACCCCGAGTCCAAACATTTTGTCCTCTGTTTAGGCCATAATCTTAGAGGTTTAAAATTGGATTACACTGGTGAAACCAAACCAAGCTTTCTGACACAGAAGAGGTTTTGACTTTTTTAGAGAAAAAGCAGGTGTTTTACAATTAACAATGGTTCTGTTTTATACTGTTATGACAGTGTGACAATGAGCCAACGTTCATGATAACAAGATCCTGAAACTAAAGCGGCTGAATGAAACCCAGATGTCAGAGATATATGTCAGTGCTCTTCTTTGTAAATGAATGTGGTGAAAATTTAAAAAAAAGTAAATGCATCTTTTAATGACCTCTAATATGCTTTAGGTCTAAAAAAAAAAAACAAACAAACAAAAAAAAAAGCTACAGACTAAAAATTTGAACTGTTCTTATTTTAATCCAAATAAAACTAACACTTCTGCTGACAAATTCAGCAAAACTGCAGCTTGACAAATACCTCAGTGAACAACCGACTGCTCTGAATATTGATGCATGCACATTTTCCTTTTATTTGAATACAGACCTTAACTTGATTTAAGATTAGCAGAGTGTGCATGTGCTTGACATTTAAACAACATAAGGCAGATATTGTTTCTGCCTGTAAAGCCATGGAAAAAACATATTGTTCTTAAGCATCAACAGGAATTGAATAGCATGCTAAAATAAGTTTCTGTTTCCCACCCCTTATCCCCTGAATGCACATTGACAAATGGCTGTTTTTGTTCTTGTGGAGGAAGTGCAAATAGCCATCATGAAGCTGGACTATTTCTGCTTGCCAATAAAGTGACTGTCTGTCTGACTCTGACATTACTTCCCATGTTTCACAATTCACATGTTCATCACACAGACACACAGCAGAGCAAGTGGCCAGTCAGTGTTATCACATGACTCCATCAAACACGGAGAAAATTCACGTCTGTATTCTGTTCATGTAGGCAGCCACACACACACTGCTGTATGAGTAAATTTCAGGTCTGCAGGAATTACATCAACAGTTTAGTTCATTAACACTATAATATTCATGTGATTTTTCCGCTACAACGCTTCAGCCATAACAGAAATTATAAGTGGTATTAAAAATATGGCTCAATTCAATGCCACAAAATGCTTCAAAATCATCTTCCCGCACTGTAACGCACACACCCATACACACACTCTCACCAACACTCCCTTGATCAGCAATACCTGCTGCTGCTACAGCAACTGGAAGACATAAACAAGTATCTGGTATATATTCCTACTCACAAATCTCTTTAGTTTCTTCTCTGGGGGTGATTTAATGAGCCAGCCGGTGCAGACCACATCCCCAGCACTCATCTTGACTGCAGAGTGCGTCGTCCTCACAGCTGCTGCTGTTGCCGCTACTGCTGCTGCTGTGAAACTGAGAGAGCTGAAAAGCATATCCTGTGTTCTGGTATTCAGCCTAGCTACTGCAAAAGGAGGAAGTTAAATTGATCGGACTGACAAGAGGGAGGGGAAGAGGGAGGGAGGGAGAGGGGGGAAGAGAGAGAGAGAGAGAGAGAGAGAGAGAGAGAGAGAAAAACTATGTGTTTTGTAAAATATTCAAGGCAAAGTGGAGGTGTTGAGTAGTGACATTTAAAGCTTTCAACTATTACACCCTATAAGCTGTGACTCATTTAAAGAGAGACGTACAGTATTTATTTTTGATATATATGTCTGTGTGTTTCTCTGTACGATAGAATGATACATGAATGTATATATAGTAGGTGTGTATGAATAGATAGATTTTCATTTTTGAAATTGAACAAAAATATAATAGTTGCATATTTTCTTGAATGCCATTACTTTGAATAAAAATGTAGGTAATTTTAGAAAAGTCCTAATTAATATTATGTATATGAATAAAAGTTTGGAAAATGATAACCTTTAAATATACCACATACAATTATATTGACAGAAAACTTAATTTAACTACAATCATCGTTAGAGGGCGACAAAATACAAATGCTTGACTTGACGTGACTCAAGAAAAAAATCATTATATTGCCCTTTTTTTTTTTTTTTTAAATCTAATTTACATATACAGTGCAGTAGATTTCCCAAACGATTATTTCCTGTTGCTGTTTTCGGGGATGTGTCTGATAAATCATTTTGAAACGTCTTGTCAGAATGTAACTTTTGTCTTCAAATATCAAGAAAACGCACCGTTATTACGATGAGTTAATAGTGGAAGGCAGCAGGATAAATCCATTATTTCCAGAACCGGGTTTTTAGACTAATTACCAAAGACTATTGAAAATAAGACTATGGAAACTCTAAAAAAAAATTAAGGTAAAACCTTTTATGCATTAAGCATTTATGGTATGATTTGAAAGGGAAAAAAACAATAACAACAATTTCTTGATATTTGTGACACTTGTGCTCAAAGGACGTCGCCATCTTTCATTGGTTGGTGTTTTCTTCCTGAATTCTTTGGCTAATCTTTATTTCTTTAGAGTCTCTACAATTACCCATAATGCCTCTGAAACGTGTGACCTGCTTCTGGCCTTGGAGCGTAGCGCGGCGCTGTCTGCTAGTTGTCAGCTGGAGCTGGTTGCAAGATTTCCCTGTTAACTGCGTTACTTGTGCGAAACTCAGCTAAATCAGGGAGCCGTTACAGTGGAACTTAGCCACGATGCTGAAATGTAGAACCGTGTGGAGAAGGCTTGCACCGCTAGCCAGAGCCTCATCAAGTGTGTCCCGGCAGAACGTGAGAAGAACAGGTAAGTTTTAAGTTAATGTTACAGCAACTGGCTGCATAAATATGCCCTGATCCTGATTCAGACATAGACGTGTGCTTATAATGCAAAGTTCTGACACGTTCTATGGCGTTTTTAGCGTTATCTTGACCTTCTTTTGACGGCTTCAAAGCTAATTTTAACCGAGCTAACGTTGATTAGCAAGTGGTAACACTCAGAAATGAATGACATTTGGAACTAGCTGGCTAACTTGATTCAATAAAGAAGCAACTACTCTGTATTTCCCGCAGCTTGTCAGAGAGCAGGACTCAGTGACACTATAAACGACAGCTCCTGCTGCTGCCACTTCATGTGTTTTGCAAGCTTGTGTACTTTACTGACTGTTAAAGCATGTTGTGTAAACCTTGGGGGTTGCCATAATGGCGACTTATCTGATCACGGGTGTTTGAGATTTATTTTGACAAGAAAGCACATTACTTATTAGCAATATATCATGTTTGATTCTTAAACTCTTATAATGTCTTGCTTATTTTATGTATCTTTAGTGAATGCAACAAATATTTATATGGTTGTCTAATAAGCAGTAAGATCTCTTGTCTGCGTGTGTCACTATTTGCAGAATACGTGTTATGCTGCAAGGCAGCTTTATTATTGAAACTTGCTCCAAAGGCTATATGTGGTCTAAATTTGTAAATATGATGCTAACTTGCACGACATATCACAGTGTCATAAGCAATCGAATTTACTGTAATTATGGTGCAGACATTCTGCAGAAGTCAGGACTGACAAAATGTCAAGTTCTATGTTCTGTCAAGTATCCCATATTCCTGCAGATTTCCTCTGCAGGAATGTGGGATGGAAGTAGATAATATAGCATTTAAAGAAATAGCAAGTGCATTATATCATAATTGTTGGTATAAAATAGATGCCTTTTCTCATTTTAGGGTTAAATAATGCCAGAATTCCAACGTGTGCGCCTGCGGCTCACATGTCCACGGGGCCGACAGGAGGAGGAGAAGGAAGAGAGAACCTGCTGTACTTTGCTGTGGTTGGGACAGCATGCATCGGTGCTGGAATATATGTAAGAAAGCTAAAACAATCATACATGCATCAAAAAAGGCCAGCCAGGAATTTCCTTTTTATGGTCAAGCACATTAACGATTTTTGGGGTTTGCCTGTCGTTAATGAAATAAGAGTCAATTAAAAGCTTTGCTTTCTTGCTTGTTTGTTTTTCCAGGTGTACCGAACTCTAAAGGAAGACAAAGAAAGATATCAGGACCGTATTAATGAAATTGCATCGAGACCACAGAAAGCGGCCGCGAAGGAGGCTACACTCCTACAGTCAGAGCCCCACAGTGAGTTTTTTTTTATTAGTGACGATAATGTTTCTTACAGTGAGTTCTAATAAATAATTTTATTTACAGCAAAAAAACAGTTTTGATTTCCACCACTTTTTTAAGACAAAAAAGTTAGTGTTCTGCCTGAATCAATAAACTCTAAATATCTAAATATTACAGTAATTGCAGTGTTTTCCCTCCCTCAGCTGTCCCTGAAACAAAACCTCCAGTAGAGCCTGCAGTAGTGGAGCCGAGTCCTGCCACCCCTGAGGCTGAAGCACCAGTGGCTTCCAGTGAAACAGCTGAAGCTCCTCCAGGTTAGCTGCATATTTGCATTACCTCTCCATGCTAGTAGAGCATTAGCCTGTAAAAAAAAAAAAAGCAAGAAAACACATACACATGCAGATATAGTAAAAATAGGCCAATGCTACAAAACTGGCTAAAATACACGGTTCCTCTGTCTTTGTTATATTGTGCTGTTCATATTCAAGAGGTGAAAAGTATCAAACATGAACTTTGACCTTGTGTTCCCCGCGTTTTGGTTATCTTATGCTTACTGGTGCATGTATCATTGGCGTGTTCCATTTCATTTAGTTTGTGTCCTCTATCCCCTGAAATTAACCCATTTATATGTTCAGTACAACTGTGGCTACTTGCAGCTGGGAATCGGCTGCTGTCCCATCATGTTTGAAATAATAGAAACACTTTCAAATCCTAACATTTTTAGGTGGTATTGTGCCAGTGTGAATGTTTTTTGAGCCTTTTCTAGTAAAGCTGCGTTGATACTGGTGGTCTCGCAACCTCTAAATCTCACTACGAAGTCAGTATTAACCCATGAGTTTGTTATGAATTACCTTCAGCAGAACAGCCACTGGTAGAAGCTCCTCCTGTCAATGCAGCAGAAGCAGCTGCTCCAAGTCTTGACTCCTTAGGGTTAGGGTTAGACCTGAGTCTTCAGAGTAAAATTCCAGCTTAATTTTGACTAGGGATCAGCAACAGTAAACATGCGGTTAATGTTAAGCTTTCAAAATTGAACCAGAACCGTCAGTTGCTACAGGGTCGCCTCAGGCTGACCTTACAGAGCCATCCCCAGCACCTGTTTTAGAGAGTGGGCAGCACTCACTCAGACCAGTGCATGAGAGGAGACATTACGTAAAGTAAAGGTCTGCTTTAGTTGGTTAATCCTGTGGTTCTGCTAACAGAGCCCACGGCAGCAGAAACTCCTGCAGCAGAGCCACCAGAACCACAGCCTGAAGTGGTGGCAGCGAGTGGTAAGACTATAATTAAACCTGGGAGAACACACACACACACACACACACACACACACAGTTATACCTTCCCCCTGAATTGATAATGTTAATAGCAAAACTATTTTTCCCCTATTCTGTTCACAACAGGTTTTGTCATCACAGGTTCTTTTTCTACCTTTTGAATTCTGATGATAACTACTGTCACTCGCATCATTAATCTCACACCTTCAGGTGTATTTTTTCAGTCTGTGTGTCTGGGCATCCAAATTCCTGCACTTGACATGTTTGTTCTCTTTTGTTATTGTTTCTCTCATCCTTGCTGTGGCCCTCATACATGCAAACTCCAGGAGGAGCGTCAGATTCTGTAGTTGTTGCTCACAAACTTCCCTCACACACTCCCTACCTCCTTATTGGTGGGGGCACCGCCTCGTTCGCTGCTGCCCGGTCCATTCGCGCCAGAGACCCTGGTGCTCGGGTCAGTAGATCTTAAATCTCTGTTCAGACATTTGGGCGTGACTTTGTGTTAATATCTTTTTATTGCTCTCAGGTGTTAATAGTGACTGATGAGCCAGACCTTCCTTATATGAGACCGCCTCTTTCTAAGGAACTGTGGTTTTCTGATGACCCCAGTGTGACGGAAACACTGCGTTTTAAACAGTGGAATGGAAAAGAAAGAAGGTGAACTGTTTTCACTTGGAGAACTACTTTTGGAATGCTTAAAATAGCCGCAGAGTCTTCAGTTATCTGGAAATAGGTGATAACCATAAGTGGTGGGCCACCACATTATAGTTGTTAATAATCAATCTTAATTCTAGAGTTCTTTTTAGTAATAAATAGATTAATATAAATAATGGGTACTGTGCAATGATTTTTCTACATTAATTTTATTTATTTGACAGTATCTACTTTCAGCCAGCATCTTTCTACATTAGCGCAGAAGAATTGGACAGTGCAGAAAATGGAGGAGTGGCTGTTCTCACCAGCAAAAAGGTTTGTTTTTTTTTTTTTTGTTTTGTTTTGTTTTTTTTAGGGTTAACTGTCTCACACAGTTTGAACGTTTGACTGTGCTGCGTGTTTTCATGAGGAATGCCTTGTTCCCGTCATACAGGTGGTTCATATGGACGTAAGAGGAAACAAAGTAAAACTTGACGATGATACTGAGATTTCTTATGACAAGTGCCTGATTGCTACAGGTAAGAAAAATGTTTTACTAACAATTTGTGTTCAACTTGATAGAATATCACATCAGCCTTTCTCTGAAGGTGGAGTGCCAAGAAATGTGCAGGTGATTGAAAGAGCTGCAGAGGACGTGAAGTCAAGGACAACTTTGTTCCGCAAGGTCAGCATTTAACCACAAGGGGGCGATAGACTGATTTCTCTGGGATTCTCCAGCCTGTCGTTCGTGTGTGGTGTAGCTACAACTGCAGCAGACCCCCTCACCAAACTGAAATAAATTCTATACAGGCAGTTTTTAGGCAATATTTTGAGGAAGCTGCATTAGTGATTGTCTTGATTGCAGGGCATATTTATTTAAAACTGTTAAAGACATACTGCTGCAAGAATAAAAAAAGCAAATTGCTCTTCTCCACAGATCGATGATTTCAAGTCATTGGATAAAGTCTCCCGCAACATTGAGTCCATCACAATTATTGGTGGCGGCTTCTTGGGCAGTGAACTGGCTTGTGCACTCGGCAGGAGATGTGAGAGTTGTAGTACTATTATTTTTCAGAATGATCCTTTTTATGTAACTTCTGTTAAACTTATCCTCCCGCTTTGTACCAAAGCTAACGAGTCTGGGCTGGAGGTGGTACAAATGTACCCAGAGAAGGGTAACATGGGAAAAGTGCTACCTGAGTATCTGAGTAACTGGACAACAGAAAAAGTCAAGAGAGGTAAATGTTTAGTATACAGTTTTAACATACCTCAAGTGCTCAATTTCTATGATCATATTTTCGTAATAAACTGATCTTTCTTTGGTTTTAGAGGGTGTCAAAGTGATCACAGAAGCTTTGGTGAAATCTGTGACGTTGAAAGACAACAAGTTAGAAATCCAGCTGAAAGATGGAAGAAAAGTATGTAAAATTAGCTTTTGCAGACTTTCTGTATAATTCATAGAAATCAGTTGTTTGTTGTTGATGAGTTTATTTTTGCCTTGTAGGTCAGAACTGATCATATTGTTGCAGCTGTTGGCCTGGAGCCCAACGTTGACCTGGCTAAGTCAGCAGGTCTGGAGGTGGACCCAGATTTTGGTGGTTATAGAGTCAATGCAGAGCTGCAGGCTAGATCCAATATTTGGGTGGTAAGATTCCTTATTTAACATTTTTGTTGTTAAACTGAATGCCTCTCTTAGTGAGCCAATCACAGGGCACACAAGCCTGGTCAGATCAGGTGATTTGGTTGTAAAGATCAGTCGCTGTTTCATCTTTTTTTCCTGTACTTAGGCTGGAGATGCTGCGTGTTTCTATGACATCAGACTGGGGCGTAGACGTGTGGAGCACCACGATCATGCCGTTGTGAGTGGAAGACTTGCAGGAGAGAATATGACAGGAGCTAACAAACCCTACTGGCATCAGTCTATGTTCTGGTGAGTGGTGCATTTTCCTATAGGTTCAGGTTAGCAGAGGTATTAGATCCAAACCAATTTGACTGGCGTGGCTTCAAGCTATGAACACAACGTGAACCCACAACGAAGGGGTCTGTCTGAGAAAACAAGAGCCAACCTGGTTTCATTGACTACATTTAAATAAGCACTGAGGCTGTGTGTATATTTGTCTGAATGACTCAGATTTAATCCTCTCACAATTCACTCGAATGCACGGTTGTCCTGGATACTTTTCTATCTTTAGAGACATCATAGCACAAGCTGTTTCACTGAGTTTATTATGAATATTCTAGTTCCAGTCAAAATATTAAAGATATTAGCAAAACTGGCTGTTACTAAAATATACATATAATAATTAAAACTAACTGGGGAAGATGAAAATACAAAGTGGTTGAACACATGTTTACCTTTCTGCATATATGCGTTTATTTTGTAAGCAACATCTACAGTTCGCTGGCTTTTATTCTGCTACCTCCGCTCTCAGTTCACCATAATGTTACCATTTCAACAGCTGAACCACTGGCCTGGATGCTTCTGCATAGTGCCCACACTAAGTGTACAGATTCCCTAGGCTGAGCAACCACAGCAGGTCATTTGTCAAGGCCAATCGTCAGTGACATCATTTAAGGTCATCAGCCAGCTTGAAGCCCATCCGGTAGCAGTGGGGGACATGGTTGTCACTAAAGTTCACAGCTTCATTTTTAACAAGTGTCCAGGCCTGTGTGTTTGTGTGCTGCTCTTTTAGCTGTGAACCACACACAAACACACTGTTTAGGCAATTTTTGTGGAAGTTGTTATGACACTTGGAAGTTTGGAAGTACATGACCTCAAAGGCCTGTGTGTAATATTTTAATATTTTATCCTTCCTAATCCTTTGTCAAAATCAAATATAATACACAGACGTGCTGTTTGATAACCTCGGCATACTAATCATTGTATTTTGTACACTTAATAGCACTTTTACCGCTCTCCTCATGGAGGGGGAGCTGCATTAAAACTGAAATAAAACTTTAGTTTTCTTAGAAATAATTAACCAGAAGTGATGGTAATTATCTTTAAACTCTGGACTGGAGTACTAGTGGATGCAGATGTAGAAAAATATTCATTTCTAGCCCCTGACTCAAACAGACAAAGGTGCTTAACCTTGAGCATGTGTTCATTCTTGCCCCTTCTAGGAGTGACCTTGGACCAGATGTAGGGTACGAGGCGATAGGGATCGTTGACAGCAGCCTACCAACAGTTGGAGTGTTTGCCAAAGCCACTGAGAAAGATACACCTAAAGCAGCTACAGAGAAGTCTGGTGGGTCTTTCAGCCTCTAGTGATGAGAAGATGTTTTACTTTGAGAATCAGACACATTTTCTTACTCATTACATGTTTTGTAGGTACTGGAATCCGCTCAGAAAGTGAGACGGAGGAGACGGCAGCTAGCATGGAGCCGCCATCAACGCCTGCCCCTGCTCAGGAGAAACAAAAGGACGACTATGGAAAAGGCGTCATCTTCTACCTGAGAGACAAAGTGGTGGTGGGCATCATCCTGTGGAACGTGTTCAACAGGATGCCCATTGCAAGGAAGGTACAAACACCTTTTTTATGCTATGCATTTAGATGAGGACAAATATGTCAATTCCGTGATTCATTTTTTTTTAAAATTTGCCATGTATAGATCATTAAAGATGGAGAGGAACACGCGGATCTGAATGAAGTGGCCAAGCTGTTTAACATCCATGAGGATTAGGATGGAGGCTGATGGCTGGTTGCGCCTCGTGTTAAAATCGAACTTTGCCACCCTGGAAGAAAAACGCATCATACTATAAGAAAATGGGAGAATGAATTGTAAATTATGTCATGTTGTGAAAATATTTTCATATATGGAATTTCTATGAGCTGCACCTGTTTGTTTCTTTTCTATTCAGGAGCGTTCACTGCTTCTCCTTCAACAAATCTTTATGCTCGCGTTATATGTGATCGTCCGCTTTCCCCCCAAACAAGACGAAACCGTTGCGCACGAGCTATTTCTGTCCTCTATGTGATCAGAGCCAGTTGACATGAGAAAAGCTGCAATAAAAGCTGTTTTTAAATCGGAGTGATCATGTTATTTTGAGTCGGGGTCCTTGACAATGACACATGAAAATGACCTTCAGCTGTGACATTGTGAGGTTGAGCTCATCCGTCCTGTAGCCATCAGTGTGTAAGACTTCACAAATCCACCGGAGTCATGGTTTACATGAACTGATGGTAAATGTCTGAAAGCGCTTGTTATTAGCCGGACTGGCACAATCCAGGATGTATAAAGTGAACCTGACAAGTACAGTTTGTGTGTGTCTAATTAATTAGGGCCAATGTGCTTTTCAACAAAAATGCCTGTAAAGTAAAGACTGACCTACTTCTCTTGTCCGGGGGTGAAGCTGTTCAAGCATGCAGAAACATTGCCTTTCTTTTTTCCCCCTACCCTGGGCGTCTTTAATTAAGAAGGCACCCATGTCTCGCATTCTCACACATTTCTTATTCTATTTGACACTGTGGGCTCTAGAGCAAAGGGCACAGCAGCCTCTCAAGTGTGAGCTGAACACGTGCAGCCGTAACGTTCCATCGCCTCCTTTGACATTAATTTTACATGAGTAAATGGCTGAAATGCCTTTCCCTCTGTGGGGAGGAATAAGCATAAGCTCTTCCACATTTAGATTACAATTTGAGGATGGAAACTAGATTACACATCTTTTACAACTGTGTAGCCACCAGGTATAATACATTAAAAAAAAAAAAAAAAGTCACGTTCTTCAGAGGATTATTCTGGTTTCAATTGACTGGATGGAGTTATCCACTGACACTTCTTCACACATAAAATAACATTATTCAGACAACATAATATTAGTCACCAAAAGAAAAAACTTGGAATCAGGAAGATTTGTTATTTACTGGCAGGTTTTACAAATCCTGAAGCATTGACGAATTGTGATTCGTCTTTCAGGATAATCACTAAACGTCCCGAGTGACCACCACTGAGGCATAAATACATTTAAAGGATTATTCACTTTTCCTCAGATTCTTGTATATAATGTCTTGGAATCTTGAGTATTTTCTTCAGAGGAGCAGTGCTGACCACCCCACTTTGTAAATGCTCCTGTCCCTTTAAATATTCTTGCAGCAAATCCTTGAATGTGCATATGGACATAAAAAAGAGATAAAGCTTGAAATCATGCACACAAACACAAGGCAGAAGGAAGAAGCGGGGGGGCAAAAAACTTCCACAGGATTTTGAATAATACAGCAGCAGCTTCCTGGATTTTACACCTGCACGGAGGGGAGGGATGCTCAGCTGAGGACAAAGCCTGGCAGGAACAGGCAACAGCAACTTCTCCTCATCTTTCTTTTTCCACCACTTTCCTTCATTGTTCAAATATCTGCTGTTTTTATCTGAGAATGCCATTGCGTGGCTTCTGTGTGCTCTGGACTCTCCCTGTTGTTTTTCTGCAAGTCAGGTAAGAGGCGGCACCAGACCGACTAAAGTTTACTGCAGAATTCTGTTTGCATCGCAGACTCATGCGTGTTTGAAAGTCACTTTAAAATGATTGCATGCACTGTGTAGATCCTTCACATGGAGGCTGATGCTCGTGCTTTCAGGACATCTGCATTTAAGTAGCATGTATGAAGCTTGAAATGCACTTTCATCCATGACTAACAGGGAGATTTTCACTGAAATGATAAAATGATTTCATTCATATATTGTGATTTTTCTTAAGAAAATAGCAGCTTTATTAACTGCTGGGGAAATTCCCATGATGTATTTATTAATTAGGGAATAAGTTTTGAACATTCAGGTAAAACAATTCTGGGAAATCAAATCATGTGGCACCATGTTAATTTCACAGACTTATTTAAAGAAAGAATTTTCTGTGTGACTACATAAACACTGCATGTGAACATAGAACAGCAGTAGAAGAACGATGGTATATGCTGTACATGATAAACTAGATCTGACCCGTTTCCAGCTGAGATTAAATATTAAAATGAGAATAAAATAGCAGCACATGTAGCCATGTTGGTCCCGTCACTTGCAGGCCTGTGCTCTGTAAGGAGATGAAGCTCTCCAGCAGGGCGTCCAAACCGCCCTCTCCATCTGATTTTCTGGACAAACTGATGGGACGCACATCTGGCTACGATGCTCGCATCCGACCCAACTTCAAAGGTAGCTAACACACGGTGGCGATGGTGCAGCCTGTGGGGAGGGACACCCCCGCTCATTAGCACAGGTGTGAGACAATCGTGTGGGGCGAATTAACAGGAAGCACTTGTGTGTGCTCGACGAGCCGCCTGTGATACTTTCATAACGAGTTTGTCATTTGTTTCCTCCTTCTTCGTGTCATGTGCTGTTACTCTTCCATGCTGACCCACAGCCCTGGGTTATAATATTTGCACACAGACTTTTCCTTCAGATTACATTTTTCTGCTTCAGAGATGAGCAGTTATCATCACATGTCACCCCTGCAGGCGCGTTACTCATGAGTGAGGCCAGAAGATTCCCTCTGACACTTCCCCTTCAGTCTCCGGGGTTACATTTCATATATATTTCAGACTTACTCTACATCCCTGTCGCACGCTGGATAAATCCCAGCTGATTATCTATATATACACACACACACACTAATGTAACTTAAAAACAATCAATAAATTATTGCAGCTAAAATATTTAAAATTTCACTGGTTGACAGATGGATCACACTAATGGGAGTGACAGCGCAGTTTCCTGCTGGTTAGGTCCTGTTTAGGCAGTGTGATGTGAATTTCATTATGAAAACAGGCAGACGTTATCTTGCGAGAACACTCAGCCTTCAATACTTCATGTGGTCTCATCAGCATCACCATTAGTATCGTCATCAGCCGTATTTACTGCTTCTACCAGGTCCTCCTGTTAACGTCACCTGTAACATCTTCATCAACAGCTTCGGGTCCATCACAGAAACAACCATGGTGAGATTTTCCTTTTTTCTTCACTGAGTCAGTCATTAATTGCAATCAACATCTGCCTTTATCATCCCACATATGAGTCTGGCCCTGCTCAAGGTTTCACCCTGTTAAAGGGGAATTTCCCATTTCTTACTCTTGCTTGTTCGGGGTCTTGCTCAGGGTTTCTGTAACTGTTTAGAGACAATCTTGAATGACCTACCCTATATAAATAAGGTTGAACTGAATGTGACAAATTGAATATAATAATATAAAAGGATTATACTGGACAGAGCAGTTCCACTGCTGCATTTCAGAAGCATTTGTTTGTGCACTCCTGCTGTGCGGCGCACGTTGTTTGCAGATATCCTGATGTCGACATTTAGATTATGATGACTGCTGTAACCATTTTGTTGGTTTATTACATAATCCCAGCCACGATTCTCTAAAGGAAAGCAGTATTGTTTATTCATGAGTCCCAAAGATAGATTATTTTTTAAAAACTAAAGTCAGCTAGCATCATTTTTATCTTCAACTAGAGTGAAGCATTTTCTAAGTTACAGCTGTGTGGGGCCATTAAATTTTAACTGATCATTTAGAGAGTGCATATTTCTGTCAGTATGTGGCCACTCAGGTCATTTCTACTTATTGTAATTGAATATATCTGACATCTGTGTCAAATATTAATATCATGGTATGGCTTCACATGAGCTTCTCTGTCGTATGCAGGATTACAGGCTCAATGTATTTCTGCGACAACAGTGGAACGACCCTCGACTGGCGTACAAAGAGTATCCAGATGACTCTCTGGACCTTGACCCTTCCATGCTGGACTCCATTTGGAAACCTGACCTGTTCTTTGCAAATGAAAAGGGAGCCAACTTTCATGAGGTCACAACAGACAACAAGCTGCTTCGGATATTCCAGAATGGAAATGTTCTTTACAGCATCAGGTGATGGTGCTTTTTAAATGACAAATGCAGCCATATGAGGATATATCAGACGTCTTGAAGTCTCTTTCCCACATTTCCACTTCTGGCTGCACGTGTCATCTATGAGCATCTAAATATATGAGCAACATGTTTGTTTCAGCTCAGTTCAGCTCAGTTGTCACTGTATTGTCCAACACCCACTGAGAGAGCAAGTTCATGTTAAATAATAACTGCAGGCTAAAGAGAATCAGGTCAGTAGAGTGGCACTAAAGCTGTGAACTGTAGCGTGACAGAAATGTCATTAAAATGAAGAAAAAAAAAATGCTGGACTCTATTATCAATTCTTTAAAACTTGGAATCTGATATTCTCAGAACGTTTTCTTTAACCACAATCAACAAACACTTGGCATTGTCTTCCTCTCAGGTGTTTAATAACTGGACATCAGTGAATTACGGCTGTTAGTTCTCTTCTTTTTATATTGTTCACTTGTGTGTCAAGCTGTCGCCCCTCCAGCTTGATTTGAGCAAAGCAATATTGTGACTTTGGAAATGGAGCACCATTGAAGCGTGGAATATCCTCTCTGATAGAATGTTTTGATGACTTATGTGCAGGGGGAGAGCACTCTCCTATTTTTAATGATTGTGGTGCCATGTTCCCAGCAGAAAAATACCAGAAACTAAAACTTAAGGCAAGAATAAAGATGTCACGTTATTTTAAAATTGAAATCAAGCGTATGGATGTTAGTGCGATGGCTGACGTTAAGAGGATTTGTTTTGTCAAGTGATGTGCTGGCATATAAAAATTTCAGGGAAAGGCTGCACGAGCTGCCATCTTTTCACTTTTCCCAGTATTTTCCTGACAGTGATGCTGTTTCTGTTTTTAAAGGCTCACGCTCATTCTCTCCTGCCCCATGGATCTGAAAAACTTCCCCATGGACAGCCAGACATGCACCATGCAGCTGGAAAGCTGTGAGTTTGTGTTTGTAGTCAGGGGTTGTCGTGACTCGGTGTGTGTGTGTTTTGCTTTGGGCTCATCGCATGCTGCAAAATGTCTCTGTCTTCTAGTTGGCTACACCATGAATGATCTGATTTTTGAATGGCTGGATGTTGGGGCGGTGCAGGTGGCAGATGACCTGATGCTCCCTCAGTTTGTGCTTAAAGAAGAGAAAGGCCTCGGCTACTGCACCAAGCACTACAACACGGGTAGAGGTCATGACAGGATAGTACTCAGCCTCCTGGACACACACCTCTGGCTAGCTTTGACCCTCGCCTCCTTGTCTTGCTAGGTAAATTCACCTGCATTGAGGTCAAATTCTACCTGGAGCGTCAGATGGGTTACTACCTGATCCAGATGTACATTCCCAGCCTTCTCACTGTTATCCTGTCCTGGGTGTCCTTCTGGATCAACATGGATGCAGCTCCTGCCAGAGTGGGCCTGGGGATCACCACTGTGCTCACCATGACAACACAGAGCTCTGGATCCAGGGCCTCTCTACCAAAGGTAGTCAGACAGCTCACACTGGAACCCTTCAGAGAGGAATATTCAAATAAAAAAAAACCTGCAATAACACACTGGGTGACTTTTGGGGCATCACAGGGTTTGTTCTTCGGCCACTGCTCTTTCTCTTAGTTTTGAAGTTCCTCATCCTAGAACAGCATGTGAAACTACTAATACTTTCCAGAAATCACCTGGAGACATTAGAAATTATTTTATCATTTTAATAAAGCCTTTTCTGAGGTCGCCGTGCAACACATCACTGACTACTAGTAAATCAGTCATTCATATGCTGAGGTCCTCATTTTAAGGACTATTTCCCATTCCAGTCATGAAACCTCATGTTAACTTTGTGATTTCAATGCTGAGGTTTTCCCGGATTCGCAGGTGTCGTACGTGAAGGCCATAGACATCTGGATGGCGGTGTGCCTGCTTTTTGTGTTTGCTGCACTGCTGGAATACGCGGCTGTTAATTTTGTTTCCCGCCAGCATAAGGAGTTCTTCAGGATGAGGAAGAAGCTGAAGGAGCAACAGCGGCAGAGAGCTGTGAGTGGACGCCCACCTCCTCAGCCCCTGGGGCAACTGTCGCCTGTTATTCACTGCGCTTCGACATGAGCTCCATCCCTCAGCAGCTTAATGCACTGCAGTCAGGAAGTGACCTGTGAAACTGAACTGAAGCCATCACCTTCTGCCTTCTTGGTGGCTGTTCCATGCATGTTTTCTGTGTCACTTCAGCTCTCATGAGGACAAGCAGAAGTAGCAGAAACAAACTGGCCACAGCACATTAAAGTATGAAATATTAAACAAACGAAGCTGTGTAACTGCAGCAAACGCCACCATTAAACCTTTTGTTTTTCACATTTACTGGTAACGAACGCCACTCTGATATGCTGTGACTGTTTGAGCGGTTTCATCCAACGTTGATGACATGACTGTTCAAACCCTGAGGAACAGATAATGAAGATGTCTTGTTCATGTAGTTATTTTAAAACTGGCTGCTAAATGAAACGTCTTATAGTTCCATAAATGTGTTTATGTTTCATCGTTAGCATGCGAGCGGTGATGGCAAGGTGAAGGGAAACAACGTGCCAAGCAACAGCGCTTCTCAGGGGAACATAGCCCAGCAGTGCAGCGTTTGTGCCAGGGTGCGTGTCCTTTCCTCTCTGGGTTCAAAAGGCAGGAAGCAGCAGATCTGTGCATGTTTATTCTGACCCGTCTGCTTCTTACAGGAGGAAGAGCTGGCGCAGCAGGGTCTACTGCTCCAAAGTCTTGGACTCACGCTGTCAGGAAATGCAGTGGAAATGGATGCAACACCTGTGTTTGCAGATCTACCACCTGGATTAGGCTTCTACGATATACGCAGGCGCTTCGTAGAGCGGGCGAAAAGGATCGACACCATTTCCCGAGCTGTTTTTCCAATGAGCTTTCTGGTCTTCAATATCCTCTACTGGCTGACATATAAAGTCCTGCGACACGAAGACCTCCTGTCCACGCTGGGACAGCACTGAGGCTGGGGAGACTTCAGATACTGTCGGACCTCTCCTCAAACCTTTACAGGATGTTGTTGAGCAATAGAAGCTGATTAGAGACATTCTAAGAGGTGAACACATGAAGAACTCTTTCCAGCCACATGAATGCTTCAGGGGTTAGTGTCGACATGAGGGCATGAAATGTTCAGGGTCATAGTCATCATTTTGGGAGGGATTCATGTACGCGGAGCTAAAACATTTGTGTTTGTTGTACAGCAGATTTGCTTTTAAAAATGATCATTTTCAATTTTGCAGTGACGGTACTGGTGTGTCAGTTTCCAGAAAGGATGGAAACATCAGCACTACTTTAAATTCTTTATTTTGTTTCCTCCAAAATACAGGATATTTATCATAGATTATTTAAAGTATGAAATGTTGAAATGCTTAGTTAAGTAATGTTATTTATATTCACTATTAAAGAGTACAACTATATCTCTCACACCAGTACTTCTAGTGCACGCTAGAATAGTAAGTTATTTGTAATTAATTATTGTTTCATCATCAAGAATGGAAAAATCTTTTATATTATGCACTGCACACAATAAGTGTCATATCCGCATTCAAATATGACAGAGTTCCAAATACGTTAAAGGCAAACAACGAAACTGTGAGGCAGAAGTCCCTCCACTTCTTTCTGTTGAAGAAAACAAGGCTGAACTCCTGCAAAGTCAAAATCAGACCTGCAGCAGCTCAGGGGACTGGTGATCCTGCAAACATCCACAAAGCTACTGGAGGCAGAAATGAGTTCAGTCAGTAAGTGTTCAAGTAGTGACAGATGCTATATTTAGAGGTTTTTATTCTATACACAGTTGTAATATTCTAGATGGTGAAAACAAATCAAGATGCAGTTGAACTGTAGAGTTTCAGCTTCATCCAGCTTGAAACTGTTGCATTAATCATCTTTTGTTCCACAAAATCTGTAGATGCCAACTGTAGCCACAAGAGGGCGATGTTGACTCAGACAGCTGAGTTGCTCTTCACAGCCAAATTACGCTGCAGGCCTACTTTTATTACACTGCAGAACGTTTTAAAGTTAGATTCTAAATATTGTTTGTTGCAGTATATTCATATGTAAAAATCCTATGAAAAATTAGCTAACATGTACAAGAAGTTTCGTATTGCTGCAGACAAATAGTTGTTTGAAACACGACACCTTAATGTTTTATCTAATTTAATTTGAAAGCAGGTTAGAAAACAAAATACAAATCAATATTCTTTTATTGAAAATTAATTCATATCGTAATTCAAAAAGGTTAAAAATGTCGTCGAGGTGTGATTTAAGCAAGATAGTGGGTAGTATAACAAATAATACAATAATGCAAAATTCCAACAATAATGTTCGAAAACATGCACTGGATTTATTCCAAGCTGATTCCAGCTGAGACGGTCCCTCTGGGACCCTCGACCAGTGTTCAGTGGCTGGAGACGTGGCAGCGCCCCCGGTCATATGATTTTAGTGTATTACCCCACCCCGTTATTTCCTGTCCCGAAAATATTTCCAAAGGCTGAATATTTAAACTGTCAAATGTATGGAAAAAAAAAACCAAACTAAACAGTCCTACAAAATTACCTAACTCAGTCGTGGTGCACCGATAAGTCATTTTAAGACGTTTACTGCTGACGTTTCCACGGGCTTCAAATAGCTTCCGTGTAACACTGGTAGTGATTGGGCTGTCCCGTACTCACCCAGTCCGACATTCTCCACTTCAATGGAGGAACAGCCCAGAGATCGGGCTCAGGACAGACGCTATCACCACCACGGAGGGGACAGAAGTTCTACTCGGCAGATAGCGTGTGCAAAACATGATCAGAGCCACTTCCAGTGCAACCACCAGAAAACGCAGACGAAGAAAACAGGTTGGCCCATACGAAATACTGTGCTAACGCTTGCTAGCCTTACTCAGCTAATGTCAACGAGTCGACTAGTATTAGCTAACTAATGTTAACTTTAGCCTGTTTGGAGACTTAATATGCCAGGTAGTCCTTCACTCGAGCTATAACATCACGCACTTAAACGTGGCGTTTTAAGGCAATTACCGAGGGTGAGTAACTGCCTAGTTACGGCGACCCAGAAGTTGACTAATGTTGGACCGTAAACCCACCTTTTAGGGAGCTAGTTTGATAACTAGCTGACGTTGCGTGACAGTAGTCGCTGGTGGTTTGACATATCGGCGATTGACCTTGTGTACCGGCTTCCCCACCCGATTTAAAAGGCTGTTATCTTATTTGGCAGTCCATTTGTTGGATATTATTTATTAGGTAGGACTCCTTCATCGGCAGCCACAGTCCTTTGTGGTTCATTTCACTGTGCTTGTGTCCAGTTGAGGAAAGCGAGCCGGCTCCACTGGAATGCTTTGAGGTGCCATTTCCTGTCGGCCATGTTACAATATCGACGAGCTAATGCTACAATACCTAGCTAGAAACAATTACACAGCTAAGACATATGCGAAACTGACACGTCGTTACATTATTTACCTTGTGTCGCTGGGTAAACGTGGTTATTTATCAATACAAGTATCTTTAGATGCGACGATGTGTTAATCTCTAACGACGTACTGGCTAGTTGACATTAGCTAACGCTAGCAGCTTTGACAGGCCTAATGCATGTTCAACGTGAAATCATACGAAAACTGGATTCATCACTTGATGAAGACATGCTTTGCTGACAGAGAACATTGGCATCAAATTGAAAAGTCAATCGCTTCGTGTGTTAACAAATAAAGGCTATACTTCGACGGATTAAACAAGCCAGGGTGTCTGCAGGTGTTCATGGACATGAGGAACGGCACCATTTAACGGGAAACCCCACGTTGACACAGCAGTTCTCATGCCTCTATGCCATGGATACTCATGGCTATTTGTGGTTCCCCCTCAATCGTTAAGTATATGATAAATGTCGACGTGGCCCTGCTTGTATACACTTACATTTAGACCTATTTGGTTGACGTGACTGGTGAAAACAGTCAGTGAAATTGTACATACTTGATCTGATCATGGCCTCTTTATGGAGTTATATTGAATATTTTTGGACAGAGGCAAAACTATAAATGGCGAGTCATAATTGACTTGCTCAATCCGTTTTAACATAATGTCGATAAACTGATTTGTTTCCCCCCTTTTTAGGCAATGAGAACATAAACAACGAGGAAGAGGGAGGGAAGAGTCTACGTCTGTCTGATAGTGTTGATATGTCCCATCCTCCCAACAGCAATGGTAACAGGCATGCCAGTACTACAAATGTGAAGCAGAAGTCCTCAAAGCTCTACACAACTGTTCCAAAAGTGAGCAGTAAAGGACTGGACCATAAAAAGAACATGGACCTTAAAAATGACAAGGAAAAGACCCTGGAATTAAATAATCACGAGGGTCAAACCTTCGATAAAAAGGACTTGTTTCTGCTTCAGAATGGTGTTATAAACTGTGGCTTAATCACAAATGGCTACTCTGGCAAGGACAATGACGGCAGCGGCTCTGAAGGCGGATATACTACTCCAAAGAAACGCAAGGCCAGATGCAACAACCCCAGGAACACTGAACATTTGACAAGAGAGAAGGAGATGCAGCAACACAACACTACCCAGGAACATGTGGCTTTTAATTTAGACTTGATTGAAAAGGGAGTTAATCCCAGACTTGAAGGCTTTAGAGCTTCTCATAAAGATACTCAGCCAGCTGGTAGACGGACGGCATCTTCAGAGACTTTGGTTGCTGAATCTCAGAGGAAAAACACTGATGGCAAAACGGTAGACACTTTTGGTAAAAAAAGTGAGGAAAGGCACAAATCCAAACTTTCTTCGCCTTCGAAAGAAGACTCGTGGACTTTGTTTAAGCCCCCTCCAGTATTTCCTGTGGACAACAGCAGTGCTAAGATTGTTCCCAAAATCAGTTATGCAAGTAAAGTAAAAGAAAACCTCAATAAAGTAGCTCAAGGTGGCGGCGACGATCCATTGCCTCCCCCTGTTAGACTGTCACAGGTCCCCATGTCCGCTGTAAAAACGATCACCTCAGCTAGCTTTACTAACGGCCCCGTTCCTGGAAATGGAAATGGCTGTCCAGTGGGTACCTTCTTTGCTCCTACTGCTAGTAGTATCCCACCACCGTCAACCCTCAGTGGCGAGAATGTAGCGTCTCCTTTGGAAATCAACTGTAGATCTGCAAGCAGCCCTGTAGATGGCGAGGCATACGAGCTTAGGAAGTGTACTCTGTTAATTTACCCTTTAAATATGCAACCTGTGCTCCCCAGTGCTTGTCACCTCGGCCCGGCCACTGCTCAGACAAATCAGAAAGCCCTGGGAGACATCTTCCAGAATCAGTGGGGGCTTTCCTTCATCAACGAGCCCAACCTGGTCCCAGAAGGAGGAAGTGAGCAGCTGCCGACGGAGAACAAATCTACCGCAGCCGCACCTCAGAGCGACCGCCAGACCGACACAACCACGGCTGCCCGGCCCTGCTTCGATGTGGGCCCTTCTTTCCTGGAACCTGACACTCTGGTTAAAGACCTGGAGAAAAGGATTTGTGCTAATGCTTGCTCTCCTGCTCGAGACCTGACCAAGGAGGAGGGCAAAAATCTTCAAGAAAAGACTAAAGCGGAGGGCAAGGGTTCAGGTTCCGCTGGATCCAGCAGAGGCAGAGACAGCCGGGTCAAACCTGCACAGGCCCCACTGAGCACGCTCTTCTTTGGCAGGACGTGTAGCTGGGGTTCTTTTGACATTAAAGCTGCTGTTGCTTATCACACTAAAGGTAATGTATGTGTTTTCTTGTACTTGCTACATACTGAGTACCAAAATCTGTATTCTGCTAGGAAAGTGAGGACATTTTTTGGGAAGTGAGAGCATTTTAGCTGGTCCTTACAACTTCAAAGGACTGTTTGAGGGTTAAGACTTGGTTGTTAGGTTATGGTAAGAATCGGGTTAGGGCCAGGGTTATGCTAATGAAAGTTCTTCACCAAGATGGAAATACAAGGGTGTGTGTGTGAGATCCTTGAGATTCAATTCCTCAAAATGAAGGTTTTTCATGTTTTGTGTAGAAATGTCCAGGTTTTAAAAAATCAATGTCGACATCCAATATCTCAAACAATCACAACCACGGCCTCGTGTCCTCCATGTGCTTACTTAAGATTAAATGGACACTGCTGCTGGTATTTTCAAACAATTTTAATTTCACTCTGAGCATCACAACTTCAGACAGGTTCTAATGTTTAAGAATGGATTTCCAGTCAGCTTTCATCTTTAGTCCAAATACTGAATATTGTTTTGTTGTTACTGGAGAAATGCATTTTTTTTTATATTTAACAATATTATTTTTCCTTTCGCAGAAATGGAATTCATTTTCAACCTGCAAAAACAAGGTAAATGAGTCCTAATGCTTGTGTTTTCCTGAAAAAACGGCAGTGACTCTGAATCATCTGGTCTCGTCATGTAAAATTCTGTAGCTGTAGACGGGCAGTTGTCTGAGCGAAAGGCTATACAACCACACACGAGCCACCAGACGCTGGAGAAGTGCGATGTACTGCTGGAGTACGATCCTCTGACTCTGCTGCCGACGTGCCAGCTGGCAACTCAACTCCAGAATTCACTCCAAACAGCACAGGCCCAAATTCAGTCATGATTTAGTTTTTTTTCAGTAAAGCGCCCATCGTCTGTCTGCCAATTTCTGTACTGCTGATGGTGCATACAGGAAGGAACAGTTATTCTATATTGGTCACACCAAAACTCTGTCTTTACAGAAAATACAGTACTACTCGGAAAATTAGAATAGCCTGAAAAAGTGCATGCATTTCTGTAACTCAACTTTAAAGGTGAAATGTACATATTATATAGACAAATAGAATGCAAATCAACATATTTTAAGCATTTGTTTTTTTGCTGATTAGGACTTGCAGCTTCAGAAAACCTCATTCAAAAACTCAGAAAATTAGAATGTTGCTTGAAATCAATAAAAAAAATCATAATCAGCAAAATTACAACAAAAATGCTTGAGATATCTCACTTTGCATATAATGAGTCTATAAAATGTATTGGTTTCACCTTTTATATTGGATTGCCTGAATAAAACAACTTTTACACGATATTCTAATTTTCCGAGTAGTACTGTATGTTGCTAAATTCACAGGAGTGTGACAGGGCCTGTTTGCTGTATGTCAGATAATTGTGCTGTTAGAATGGAACCTTTAAGTAACGCTTGCTGCTTCTTCCTGTGCTGCAGATCCAAAAAGAGTAGTGTTTTATAACGAGACCCTGGTTGGACCTAATCAGTGAAGTGGATCCTGGACTCTACCTTCTCCTGTTGTGGGTGCTGCAGCTTCTGCCTCGGAAATCAGATCCTGTTGGATTGATGTGACAACTGTGAAAACACTGAAGAGCATGACAGAGATTCATTAGGCTCTTAGGTGGAATTACGACACACACGCACAGTGATGGGACTGTAGAGTTGATCGGTGCCTCTCTGACACGCTAAACTGATTCTTTCTACATTGGAGCTGTGTACCTGGCCTGTCATGGCTCGCAGGATGTTCAGGAGTTCAGCAGAGGAAAGTTCTGGATCGCATCTCAAGCCTTCACGCTGCCATTATGCAGCCGTTCTGCCAGTGCGACCGTGGGACGCCTCAGTCATGTTTGTCCTCATGCATTGGAATCAGTCCACTGTAGATATGTTAGACATTATACCTTCACAGCCGTGTTGGAGGTAACCACGGAGGAGAGATGAACACTTGCAGAGAATGCCTTCAAGATGTGGAGTAAATGTTTTGGTCCTGTTAGAACTGGGATGGAAGCTCAGAGGAAGGGAGAACCTTGTCTTAAATCCTTTTTTAAGGGCAAATCGGAGCCCAAAAATAATCAGCTTACTTCAGCGTTCTTTTCCCCTTTTTCTGTGTCGTGATGAGGTACAGGAGTATGAAGGAACGACGCCCCATCATTTCCCTAGGTTTTTAAAAGTATGATTTTAAGATCAGGTCTTTTTGTAAAGCTGAACCTCTTTCAAAGACTCTCCCTACATTTCACACAGGCTCATCCACCAGACATGTTTTCCACCAATCAGTCTTCAGCATTTATATTAGACCAGCAGCAAAGTGCAGTCTACAGAAGCAGGTCTTTGCTGCTGAGCTGAGTCTCATTATGTTTCCTACATTTGTGTAAACGGTCAGATCAGCATTTACTGGTTCAGATTTCAGCGGTTTTTACTCTTCCGTCTTATGGAGTTCTGTTTCCTGCATGTTTACTGGTGGAACTGGGCGAGTCAGAGGTGGCAGCCAGCCGGTAACACAACAGCAACTGTAACCATGGTGTTGGTTCTCGCCACTTTGTCAGACTGCACTGAAATGTGAAGACGAGTTCTACTTTTCTGTTTTACTGTGGATAACATTTTCAAGCCAGCGTGCAACAGCACACGCTTGCTTGATCTGGGTTATTCACAGCTACGTTTTCACCGCTGCCTGCAGTTCAAATTTTGGTGTGTTTTCAATTTGTTGCACAAGTTCTTGAGGTGAATTATCTTCCTGAAAGGCAAAAAGCCCAAACATACTAACTGCTACCTGGCCAGCTTAACTTTTTATTACCATTGTGGAACCGGGCTTGGTTTCAGCAAGGGAACAGTCCTGGTTTGCTTTGTCCTCTGGAACATATGATTTGGTTAACGTGTGGATTCATAGCACTTTATGTAAACTAATTGCTTTTATCTTTGAATTGCTAGAGAGATCTATATGTTCTGATGTGAGCTGCAGCGTGAAAGAGGCTCTGGGCTGTTACTTTTCAGACAAAAAAGTTAAGCAAAATAATTAAATGTAACTCAGGTAGTGTTGATAAAGCCATGAATCTGTTGACTGTAGTTTCTTGTCCTGTAGTGTTCTCAAAATTGGATCTGTTGAATTGTTGGAGTCCTGTTATTCTCTAGTGTCATATGATCAAACATCAGTAATTGCACGAGAGGAAAGTGGGAGGTGCCGCCATGGGTAGTTTTCTGTTGAGTTGACCTTTTCTAAAGCACATCCTCACGGTGGCGATGCAGCGTCCTCCACTGATTTCTCTCCTGTGTGTTTAGACTGAAGCACCTCTTGATTTCTCCTCGGTGCTGAACATCTATTTCTGTAAGGTCGCCTCAGTCTGGAGCGGCCTGTTTTAAGTACACTTCTTCCCCGCGTGTTCTGATTAGGCGGAATCAGAATGGTGAAATGCTTTTCTCTTCCGCGGTGCTGCATGATGGATAAGTGCCACGCTGCTGAATTTGGAAGGGCTCTGTTGGCTGATGAGGAAACAAGAAGATACTCCTATTAGCATTTGAAGCTTTCTTTTCTCTGCTTATTCACATTTAATCTCTTTTTTTGTGTTTTTTTTAAATCAGAAACTTAATTTGTTCTGATTATGAGTCTCTTAAACGGTACATGCCAAATTTTCCACCAATGGTGATGCATCTGTAGACATTAATATATATATAAAAAAATACCTAAAAAAACAACTTAGGAACTGGATGATCAACACGTGAGAGTGGTGTAGTCTTATGGCCCTTTGAAACTTTTGAATTGGTCTTCTTGGGAGGATCCTGTCCGGGGAACTTCTCCATCCTCACAGCACCAGGCTCCCGTTTTTGAAGCACTTGAAGCAAAAAAAAAAGAATGTTGAATATGCATTTATAAAGAGAACTATTATTTAACACTGTAGCCTGCAAACCAAAAAAAAAAGGTTCCTGCAGCTGTGGCGATGGTTAATCAGTGATGGTTGATGGCGTATGTAGACGGAAAAGCCTGGTCACTTGAACTTTAGAGTTTTCAGCCCATCATCACCTTAAGGATGCAGCTGCAGGCTTCAGGGTGTGAGGGGGAGGTCTGACCTCATGGTGTGGATGTGTGCAGAGCAAATTCTTCTTGTTATATGCAAGCCCCCCCCCCTTCCCACTGCTGTTGGCTCCTTGTTGAGGTGCCTGTCTGGGTATTAAAAGAATTACAGCAGGTTTGATTGTTTAAAGTCAGCGTTTAGCAGGTTATATCCGTGCCATCATCTTTTTTCTTTTTTTGCGATGCTGTCTACGGTTGCTCACAGCTAAAGCTGACTTCTCACCTGCTTATGGGTGTAGCTGAAATCGATGAGCATTCATGTGTGTGTTGATTTTTTCTTTTCTAAACTTAAGGCTTTGCATTGTAAAATTGTGTAACCTAAAGCCAAAATCAAGCTTGAATCGGGTGTCTGACAGCCTCTTGCTAACATATACATGGTCGAGT
This sequence comes from Pao palembangensis, assembly GCA_015343265.1. Taxonomy (NCBI): domain Eukaryota; kingdom Metazoa; phylum Chordata; class Actinopteri; order Tetraodontiformes; family Tetraodontidae; genus Pao; species Pao palembangensis. The sequence goes on along the minus strand of CM027094.1, from coordinate 6,159,711 downwards.
TGATGTCTGAAGTAGTGTGATTGATTTTTTTTTTTTTTTTGGAACAGATTTTAACAATATGTTTGTTTCTTTGGAACTTTGAGTTATAACCTAATTTATCCGTAGATGCACAAGTAGGATGAAACTAAAAGGAATGACTAAAAATGACTCAGATCATCAAGATATTACATTTTTGATGAGTTTTAGATGATTAATTATTCAAAGCTGATGTTGTTTCCCCCAATTGCACCAGTGTTAATATATATATAAAGTCTTCTACAGCAGATTTTATACAAATGACTTTAAATTGGTTTCTTAATGTATGTACTTTTAGCTGGTTGTGTTGTTGTTGGGGGGGGGGTCTGAATCTGCTTTGGCCAAAGGTACACTCAGCTAGTGAATGCTAGATGAGAGGTGGAGGAGGATGTCCGAAGCAACAGGCTTTGGAGAAGTCACTACTGTAGCAGGTAAACATCTCTCTGAGTCAGATTACATCAAAGGGAGGAATTTTAAATTACCAAAAGTGCTGCTTCATCAGAAATCAGTTGTCTGTAACAGGAAACACTGGACTCCATGTCTTCTCTGCCTAAACAGTCCCTCCTTCACCTCTTGTCAGGGGGCTTTTTAAAATGTTCTTGGATGACATGAGAGGCACAGTTAACGATTCAACACTTGGAAACTGAACAAAGAGTCTGCGGTGGAAGCGACGAGCAATTAACTCTTTGGTTTCTCCTCTCAAACAGCTGTTTGTGCTTGTTGTTGCATTCCTGTTCTCTTCTGGTCCGTTTATCATGTTTCCATCTCTGGCCCCCTGTGAAACAAGGCAGTTGCATTTCCATCTCAGATGTCTTACAGGTTCACATTTAGCTTTTCAAGTCAGCAGACTGATTATTAATTTTTGTTTTGAACCTAACAGAATTATCACATTACAATGTTTTTTTTTTTTTTTTGAAAGCATGATAATAACCCAAGTTCCAAACGATGTAATAGTCAATTTGAAAAAAAAAAAAAAAAATCCACTGTTCACAATTTTATTTTCCATTAAAATGTTAAATTTTCATGACCAGTGTGGTGTTTTTACTTGTATTTGACTAGTTTCTATTTTTTTAAGAAGGTAATACTGAACTTTTGTAAAATTTGCTGTATTTCTTATCTTCTCTGAAGCCACGCCCAATATTGGGTACAATTTTTGTCAGATAACACATTAAAAAGGGTGAAATCCCAGTTAAACATGTAGACACCAGTAAATCCATTATTGAGCTGCTCAGCTGTTTTCTGGGAAAAGACGACACCTTGTGGTGAAATTTGAGCCCGAGACATGTATCGTCCCACTGTATCTTCTACAATCCAGGATGGATATATCGGCTCCGAGCAGGCGGACCCCGACATTTGGTGATCACCAAATGTCTGGTGAAAAAACATTTTTTTTCCCCAGAATATCAGTACTGCCATTCATTAATGCAACGGTGCCACCCTGATGGGGAAGATATTTATATGGACGTATAATTTACGTACAATGCAAAGCTAAAAAGCTTGTAGTGTCACAAATTCTTAATCTGTTTCCATGTAGCAAGTAGCGCACCTTTAGCATCAGGGCTACAGCCTGGTTAGCATCTCATAAAACACATCTGTAAGACTTTTACTTTGACAGAAACTCTGCAACAGCTGTGATCCAAAAGACGATGTCTGATGGGGATGAAGCACCCTGGTGCATTTGTGGACACGCTGCAGATGTCTGCAACGTCCTGAACGTTCATAACACTCCATGAATGCCATCGGATTTGGAGGAATGCTGAGGCCGGGATCAACGGGACTGACAGTGGCCATAGCTCCAGCGATGTGGTTGCTCCTGTGGTACCAAGGTCGTGTTTGGGGTGTCATGAAAACATGATTGGGGGCAACACTCTAGAAGGCCCGGTAAACACATAAACCAACATGTGCTAGCACATGCTAGCTCCTCCACCTTTAAATACCATTGCTGGGACACTAATTTGATGACACAGAGTGTGTGTAAACATCTGCCTGACACAGTTAATCTGATTCTCAGACCTTGCTGATTTGAAAGACTTTGCAGTCCGACTGTAATCTGCCAATTGACACCTCTGGCAAGGTGGCAGGAGAATGTGACTGAGTCGCCAGTGGTGTTGAGTCTGGGTATAGGTTCAAATTTTGTTCTGTCCATTTTTTTAAGCTAAACCACTAATAATAGATACATATGCCGGGAAACGCGCTTCATATACGACACCTCAGTTGATCTCCTGCCCTTTGTCCCCGTTGCTCCATTCATACAGCCAAACCACCAAAGGATGTTAGCCAGCTGCTGCTGATCATATGGATATCCTAATATTAACCTTTTCAGTATCAAACCTTCTATAATAATGCTGCCAAATTTATAATTCAACATCTATTTATTCCAATTTAATAAGATATGTTTCCTGCAAACACTGCAAAACATTATAGCATGATAAATTATTTTCTTAAAAAAAAAACAAAAAACAAAAAACAAATTTCAGGTGAAAGGAAATCAAATTATGGAGAGCAAAAGCTTTTCGGTGGGCAAAATAAGGGGAATTCACACTGATGTCACTCAACTTTCGGTTTATTTCTGGGTTAGCGACTGCAGGGTATTGGCAAGATTTCCTCCATAGATTCTACACACTGCTTCAGAATTCAACCAAGGTTGTTTAAATTCAAAAGGTAAAGTTAACATTGATACTGTTTTACTATCTTTTCATCCTGATAAAATTGTCCATCATATACTTTACCATTTGGAAATTTCTTACATTTGGCTGGGAATGTATGCTAGGAATCAATGCTAGATGATGCTGCTGCTGTCTGCCCATGTGTATCAGAGGCTTATTTTTGTTAATTTCTTTGACATAGAATGGTGATAGAAGTATCCAAACTAATCAATATTGTACAATACTATTCGGAAAATTAGAATATTGTGTAAAAGTTGTTTTATTCAGGCAATCCAACATAAAAGGTGAAACCAATATTTTATAGACTCATTACATGCAAAGTGAGATATCGCAAGCATTTTCTGTTGTAATTTTGCTGATTATGATTTTAAAATTGATTTCAAGCAATATTCTAATTTTCTGAGTTTTTGAATTTGAGGTTTTCTGAAGCTGCATGTCCTAATCACCAAAAAAAAAACAAATAAAAGCTTGAAATATATTGATTTGCATTCTATTTGTCCATATAATAAGTACATTTCACCTTTAAAGTTGAGTTACAGAAATGCATGCAGCATGCACTTTTTCAGGATATTCTAATTTTCTGAATAGTACAGTATATTTAGGACCACAATAAAAATAAGACCCCAGGTCCCTCAATTCTCCTGATTGTCCTCACCCAGTTGGCACGTATACTTTTATCCACTGGGAATTCGTGGAAGCTCAAATAGGGGGATTTCTTTTTGTTGTTGGGTCAACAAGGGACACTGCAGCAGGCTTGTGACATTCTGTTGTGAGAAAAAAAAGAGAAACAATGTTTTATCTTCGTGGTAATGTTAACTTTGATATAAAACTGTGAGTCTATATTGGTATAAAAAGGAAATGCAAAAAGCAGTCTACATGTGGTATTGTTATACACAGCTAGGTATTGGCCTATAAATAGCATTACCAGGGCCTAGCAGTTTAAATTTTAGTTTTGATCAGATTAGAGGTGTTTGACCAAGAGTTAGAGGTATGGTGAGTGATTATGCATCGTTATAAAAAGGAAATGAAAGTGAGGCTAGCTACACACACAGATAGGTCGCTAGCATTATTAGCATTGTTTAACTTTCATTTCCAAATAATCCATTTTCATAATAGTAAAATGCAAAACACATATAGCATTAGCAATACAACCTATTGTCTAGTCGTAAAAAATATTAATCTTCACTATACCTTTCGAATTTTAAAGTAAAATAAAGTCGTTTATCTGGGATCCTGGAGGTCACTCAATGGAGGGAAAAATAGTGAATCCTGCTATCAGTAAACCCGGAAGAGGAGATGACGTCACGTGAATTCCGGTTGCTGACCCAGACGCATATGCTTAATTTTCCTTAAAGTAAAATTTTTTCCCCCACCTATCATTCCCCTTCCGTATCGTATATGTCATCCAGTTATTCTATCAGTGAAAAAAGAGAGAGAGCGAGCGATTGAAATCGTTACTTTTACTCGAACTATTCTATGTCTATAATTTTAAGACCACCCAATCAATTTCACCACCAGCTGCCATTGCTCGGGAGGCCAGAAAACCTGGCTGGATCGCGACCCTCGAGGACTAGGTTCTGACAGCCATGCTATAAAATGTAAATGTGACCAAATAAACAGCAGATCGTTCCACGGAATCCTACCTAGTTCTGGTTCTGGATTTTGCCCTTTTACAGACTGGACAAAAAGGGCATTTATTCTGAAGTACAAATTACGACCACCAGATGGCAGTAATGTAGTGCCTGACGTGAAACCGAGACTTTTTTCAACAAATCAATGTGAGAGACATATCAGACCTTGTCGCTTCTGTATAAATATCATGATATTTGTAGTAAACTGTGTGAAAAATTCTGCCCTGTATACTGTGATATTGGGATTATTTGTGATTCATCTTTGCAAGAGTGTGTTTCCTATACATCTGGGATGTTGAATCCCAGGCCCCATGGCTGTAATCCAACAGGGTTTTCTGACCCTGTAGAGTAGAAAGTAAGTAGAAAACTTGCTTTTTCTTGCCTTGGTGAAAGCCAATTTCCACTCAAGAGGACAGAAATCCTGGCTGGATTGCAGCCTTCAAGGACTGGGTTCTGACACCCCTACTATACATTCTTTACAGTAAGAAGGTTCCCCTCATGCATGCCTGTTCAAATCACCATAGTGAGATGTTAAAGGACTGTGCCTTTTAAATCTGTGGTGTCTTTCTCTCCTTGAGCCTAAAGATTTCACACCAATCACCTTCTATCTCGCGGGGAGCAACTGAAAGGCCGCGTGGCAACCACACGGCTGGGCTTTTGTTCCGTCTCCAGATCAGAGCTGTGAAAGGCGGCTAAACTGCTGCAGGCATGACAACGAGAGCCGGCGCAGACATGCTCTTTAATGGCTGTACATCACTGTTGTGATGTCACCACCGACGTGATGAACCGCCACGCATCTGCAAAGAACAAGTTAGTGACGCTTGCAATTGTTCAGATAAAACAATATTAGATTTCTGGGGCCTCTTGACCTGTGAACAACAAACAGCACACGAGCAATTACATTTCTTCTATCATTGCCGTGGTGACCGTTTTGGCGGTTTCTTACCAGAGGGGGCTGGATTGAAGGCCCTCCAGACACCGAGGATATTTATTTATTTAATTTTTTTTTTTTTTTTTTTTTTTTTTTTGTGGGGGGGGGGGGAGAGTCTAAAATGGTTGTAAACCTCAGAAATCTGCAGTACCGAGGCAAAGACCCAATAATCCATCGCTAATGATCCCATCAACACCCTCTTTGCTCTGTGTTTTTCTCCCTGTCTTCCAGTAATAACTGACACTCTCACCTGCTTTGGAGGCTTTTCCTCACTAGTTTGCTGAAAAGCAGCTATTGATTGTGGATCCATGAAGACAATGATGATGAAGAATGAGCAGGCAGCTGCCTTCTCTGTGATCCCAGCCAGAACTGATGGCCTTTGTGAGCACGTAATACTTCATCTGCAGGTTATAATACCAGAGAACAACAGGGCAGGATTTTCATCTTTTAACGAAAATTTATTTTCTTTCAACTCAACCATGAAAGGCTGAAGATCGCTGCAAAGATCTTTCTTTTTTTTAATTCATTTTCCAATGAGCAGTTTGATGTTTTACAACTGCAAAAACAGTAGAAAGGACTCCAATAATCTTGAATCTAATCAGATTTAGTGCATCATCTGGAGCTCTGGAAACAGATTCAGTTAAAGTGACATCATTATCTAAGAAAAACAACACAGCCTACTTAAAAATGTATCTTTTCATCCCATACTTGACCTGTCAAGAAAAATGAATCCCTTAAGTCTTGTTGTTCATCCTCATTTTATCTTCTGCATCATTTTGTTGCAGTTGCTCAGATAAATTGACTGTGAGCTTAATTTAATTTTACATTTTTGTGAGACACTTTTGTCAGTGTTACATTTATAAGTAAAGTTTGCAAAGCCATGTTATATTGGTTTAATCACACTCAAAATTAGCTGCTACATCTTTGAAAAATGAAAATCAAATCAATTTTTTGCAAATTATTTTCTTTTTGTATGGTGTAGGCCTATTTAAATTATATCCAGCATCATTTGTAGAATTTCTTTCCCACAAGAAAACCCCAGTAATAAATACAGATAATGGTCAGATTAAAATATGTTAATGTTGCTGCACACGTTTGTCACATGGTGCAAGTTTGACCTTGACTCCTCTGCTGAAATGAACTGCGTGAATCATGATTCATCTGAGCCGAGAAGGTGAAAACACACTGAAAGTCGTTCTCCTCAGAAAGCAAACACACGCGGCGCCGCTCCTGTTTGTTTCTTACCTCAACACCAACAACCTGGGGAGCAGCGCTGCCGTCTGCGCTCTTGGCTGCAAACTATTCCCTGGAAGGTCATTTGGTTAATGCACATTTGAGTTTTCATGGGCTCTTAACTAGTTTTTAATCAGCAATTATTAGTGAATTGGAAGGCTGTGCAGGTGCACGGCTCTCTGCCGGCAGGAGAGTGCCCATCAATGTCACGTCAATTTCCATGCCAAAGGCTACATTAGGCCTGCAGTCTGGGAGGAAACAGCCACCTGAGTGCCTCGTCTCCCCAGCCACAGCGGTCTCCCCATCAACTATTGACTCTATTACACAGCACTGTCAAAAAAATTTTCCGCTTCAAAAGAGGAGCAACCATTACATGGCTGCGCAGGGAGATAATTTAGTGATGCACATAAAATTAAGTGCATATCCATTGAACATTTCTCATTATTGCACTTGGACTCTTACAATGCCAGGCTTGTGTATGGGTCCTGGATTCTTCCCAGTGTTTCATTCCAATTCCATTTTCAAGGTATAAACACAGCTAGATTAATGAAGCTGATGCTCTATATAAATAGCTGTCATTTCCATCTATATCTAACCTACCTGTAATTGGCAATTAAACATGCAGGCATCTCAGACCGGCTCTTAATTACTGTTAATTATTGCTGAGGGGGCCTGAGGTGTCCTCGCAGGCTGAGGATGGGGGGCTCCTGCAGGCCTGCATGGCTCCATGAATATGCATGGCAGCCAGGTAATCTTGAGCTCTGTCCTCCATTGACGGAGCGCAGCAGAGCGGCGTGCCTCCTGCGGGGCGGCCGGTGTTGTTACCACGGAGCAGCAGCAGCGGAGGCTCTGCACGCCGTGGCTTTGTTGCCGTGTTTGCTGGAAGCTGTCACATTCAGCCTGTTAGCACCGGCCCTGGGGAAACAGAAATATATACGGCAGAGCTGCTGGTACAGCGTGAGGCCATCACAGGAGCCGCAGACATCATGTCTGGCATCCTCGTGTCACAGCCACCCACTGATGCTCTGAGGTTCAGCCTGAGACGCATCTGTAAACAAAACCCAGGCAAGGTGAATCCTGCATTTGAGGAGTACTTAAAGACTATTTGATATTACTCATAGATACTGCGTCAATATATTTATATCACGTGTATAATTTAAGCTGATATTGATGATTCCTCCAATTATAAATGTTTATCAGTAAAGCACTCAGCCCTGATTCTCAGGATATTCGCTTACAGTCAGGTCTTTCAGAGTCCACAGTTGAATAAATCCACCCTCTCATTGGATGTCCTGCTCCCACATTTATTTTCCCCTCCACATTTTCCACATTAAAACAGACTTTTGGCTCCACAGATTAATAACGTCTTCCCTTTCTCTGCTGCCAGTTGACATTTAGCTTCCGTAATGGCTGCCGACTGTCGTGCAGCTCCACCAAAGGCCTGAATCTTGGTGTTTAAGGGCTGGTGAGTGCAGGACTCTCTGATCATAATGGCACTTTTAATTAGCACATAATTAAAGGCAGGTGGACTGGAAAGGTCAACTGGTCCGACCCTGTGAGTTTAAAACAGACAAGTGTCTTTGTCCACACTTGGATGATTTTGTGCTCTAATTGCAGATGTGGGCCACAGCTCCCATCCAGCTGCTGCAGGATTTAAAAAATAAAACAAAACAGCCCCTGAACATAATGGTTTCCAGTTATTACCACCCCTTTTTATTGGCTGCCATTTAACAGAGCAACAAAAACCTGATTGTCTTTTGATATTTTGAAAAATGTGACCAATAAAAAATGCGCCTGGATGTAAACTTCTGGTATCTCTGCTCAGAAAAGCAGAGCTGAGCAGCAGTATTGATCTCAGTCAGAATTATAGATCACAGTGTCTGAATGAGTGATGAAGCTGCCGGACTGTTGTCCTCACCTGACAAAAAGCTGTGCTTAAAAACAGGAAAAAAACAAAACAAAACAGCCCCTGACTCTAAATGCAACAATAACACAACAAAATCAATCTGCTCCCACCAATATTGATGAGCTGATATCCAGAGTTATTGTTTCCAAAGTCAGCTCAGGGGAAAACCTCCTCGTCAATAATTCTTATTGTTTATTTATTTTGGTTCATGTTGAAAAATCTGATTTCTGCTTTTGGCAATTGGGATAAAATTCTGCTGAACTTACGAGACGCTCTCTCTCTCACACACACACGTTTGCTCATCTATTCATCGTGCCATGCTCGTTTCTGCACTCAGTCTCAGCTAATATTGATGAAGAAGAGAAGCTCCAGCAACGGTGAAGCTGCATCGTCCCCCCAGCTCCACCAAACACCACTGAGGGGCAGCAGAATTACACGCCACCCACTCTCACCCGCGATACATTTTGGTATTAAGTCTCCGTCGACCCTTCGGACTCATGAATGACCTCAGAAGGGTCGAGGGATTGGAAATTATGGTAACACACAGAAAAACACACGCATTAAAGAGATTTTGATAATGAAAGTTACATGAAAAAGGCTTGATCCTCAAAGAAATTTAGCAGATCAAATAGAATGAAACAGTGAAAACAAGTAATATAACAATTCAGTTTATTTTATTATTTTCCAGACAGACACATCAATTTCTGGACCACAGTAGAGGATGGAAACCTTTCACAGACAATTTTTTTGTCAATATTATTATTTGAAAATACAAATATAAAATTAGACTTTCCACATTTGATATGTGAGAGACCCCCATCCATTATTATTATTATTATCATTATTATTATTTTAGTATATCTTACAACAGGGCTTAAGCAAGCCATATGATAACCTGAAAGATGCTTTCAGATGTCAGTCAAGTCTGTCTGTCTCTCGCCATAAAAAGTCGGTTTAACATAAAAAAAGGGGGGCAAGTGTTAGGAATGGGCAGGCGGCAGTGAGGAGAGCTCGCACCGAGGAGCTCCCGGGCTCCCCTCGAGGCTACGTGGTCTGCTCCGAGCTCGACGACACGCCGGAGGGACGGGGGCCGACACAAGCTAACGATGGTGGTTTGACCCTGTGAACGCGTGTGTGTGAGGAACATTCTGTACGCAGCTGAGGTCTCTGGTCTAACGTCGCTCAGGTCCGATCGATGAAAAACGCAGATAGATGTTCACACACACACTATTTATTGCAAACGTGTGTGAGGTCTCACCCGGAAACACCTCAGTACATTTGGGCCAATTCTGGCGCCTTGAGGAGATCAGACTAAACGAAGCAAAAGAAACCTGAAATGGTTCAGGTGGGAGTCACCTCGTGGACTGGGAGACGACCTGTGTGGTCACTGTGACGTTATCCAGTATCTCTCAGAGATAAGGGCACGTTGTCTGGTTTAAAACCATTAGCACCACCCTGAATGAGCCTCTTTAGGGTGCAAATGCTCACAAATGCTCAATGAGGCTTCAAAGTCACTTTGATTAATTGGAACCTTGTCGGATGTTCCAGTTTTGGGGCAAAAAACAAAAAAAACAAACAAACAAAAAAAAAGACCCCAGGCGACAGAAAGCTCAGAAACACGTTTGTGGTTCCGGGGTGGGATTCTCCCAACGAGGGTGGGCTACACTGATCAGCCATTGCCTAGCACTTGCCTCAAGATTCAAGTTTAGATGGATACGGTAGTACACTACAAATGTCAACGCCTTCCAGGTTGACTTTTTTTTCTTTTTTGAGTATTTTTTTTAACCCAAAAGCTCCGTCCCCACTCCCCGTGGATGATGCTAGTCTACTAAGATGTGAAACATTCATCAGCTGTAAACCGCGGTCAGTTTGAGATAAAATGAAATTACAGCAACAGAGCCATGCTACCTTAAAGTCCAAGCTACAGGATCACAAAAAAACTCAAGAGCGGATCAAAAGGATGTCAGGGTGGGTTTTGTTGTAGTTATTGTGTGTAATGAGCAGCGCTGGCACCAGTGAGAGAATAACGGCTCTTATTCAGGTTGTTCTTTTACTGACTGAACCAGTGACAGGTTGGTAAGGACTTGTGGACTCTAGGTGCTTTAATAAAACAACAGAGGAAAGCTGCAGACTCTCCTCACAGTCCCTGGCTTCAGAGGAAACAAGCATCACTGGGTTTTCCTCTGCTGCGTTTCAGTTTGACGCCGGTTGACTTTGATACGCTGCCGTTTTTGCACATCCTGCAGGTGATCCGACGGCCTGAACTGGGGCGCCAACGTCATTTATTAAAGCAGCCGTATGGAACGGCCTCATGAGCCGGCTCAAGTAAAATAACCAATAAAAGACCTAAATTACAAGGAAGAGCTCGATCTGCGGTGAGTGTGCACACAGCTTGAGCTCTGAAATTGAATTGCCTTTTTATTTTAAATTAAATAAATAACAACATGCCGGTCTTGGCCTGAAATACATCCATCAGCGTGACTCCAGTGGGCTTGAACTGAGCACACGCTTGGAGGCGGCTTTTAAATTCACCTTTTCAAATGATCCTTTCTGCCTTATTTCGCATCTTATCCTTTAACAGCTGCTAATGCTCCTCCAGAGCCAGAGGTCGCCGGTTTAATGGAGTCGTTTGCTGCAGCGTTCTGAATGCCTGATGTCGTGTTAACAACACCGGTGACGGATTGGAAATAAGAAGTTATTAGAAGTATTGATTAGTTTGAATGAAAAGGGTCTGGGATGTTGTATTGTAATAAAATATGTCATATATAAAATGGTTGTCTCCTCAAAACAAGACCCAAAACAGGATTTTGCATAATCTAGCTTTAGCATTTAAGGTAGTATGGCAACCCCCCCCCCCCCCCCCCCTTTTTTTTTTTTTTTTTAGAAAACATTCAAGGGTGGGGATCCGAATAATGCCTTCCATCTGACAGCACAAAGTTCGTTCTCTGTTGTTCATCATGAGAGCTTTGGTTAGCTGAAACCATGTGAGAGTGGCAAAGGTAAAACAACAAGGGAAAAAAAAGGATATAAATTACAATGAACCTCTATGAAAATATCAGAATAACATGATCATTTAGAGAAAGGTCTATCTGGACTGGTCCTAGATCCACTAATCACTACGAGTATTATATTAATGAGTCCTATATAACATCTACTTTGTCATTACAGGAAATAGAAAAAGAGCGCCAGAGGGACAGAGGGATAAATATGAGAGAAAGGAGAGGTAGAGCGAGGGAGAACAACAAAGACCACTACACTGGTATCAAAGACAGCACTCCGTTTACAAGTTAACTGTGGTTTTCTTTACACACTAATGAAATACATGGATGCGCAACAAAAGGAGGAGGATCTCTGAGGATGGGGGATGGAAAGAGAGAAAGCAATGGATGCACAGTACATTTTAATAGTATATTACAATTATTATATATATATATATATATATATAAACCACAAAGTATCAATAAAACTCTGATTAAACTTGAAATCAGCAAAGAAGCATCTTTCTTTTTTTACACTTTTGTATTTCATATTTTCTTTTACATTTGAACATTACAAGGGTGTCGTTTTTTTTCTTTTTTTAAATCATTTTTACTCTTTAAATTATTACTCGATCGCACCTCCGCGTTGTGAAGAATCCAGCATATTTCTTTTCCTGTTGCTTTGAAACTAAAGAATAATAATAACAATAACAACAAAAAGAAAAGACAGGAAGTGGATCAAGTGGAAAGATTTTCATGCCACTCGGCCCGACAGCGGAGTCGAGAAGGAGATGACACCTTTAAAAGTTGGTGATGACTAAAACCCTGGAGCACAAAAACCTGCTGCAGCCACAGGACTCAGTGTCACCTTTTGACCCTGTATACGTTGAGAAAGAAGCTGAAATGTGCTCAGCAACATTTACGCCATTTCTCACTTTACTCTGAAACGTTAACCTAGTCAAGAATACCCATAATCCTTCACGCTAACCCAGAGCACGGGGTCTGTTTCTGCTCACTTTTTTTTCTGTTATTTCTTTTTAAAGCCAACATGTACATGTGCAAATAGGAGGATGGCCTGTACTGTACTTCACTACTCACAGTGCAACATTTACTCACTTTATTACCTTTCAGTGTTTTCAGTTTCTTTGCCACGAGAATAAATTAAAAAAGAGAAATAAAACCTGCCGGCGGCTCCGCGATGGAGCTCACGGCTGAGGTATGGTATCAAAACGTTTAGGTTCCTAATTTAGACAGGTGATTCGGAGAACAAGCGTTATGTAAAGGCTTGGGCGCGGAGCCCAGATTATTACAGAGGAAGAAAAAAAATAAAAGAACCAGGAACAAACAGAATGAATATGAAACAATAAGATCCAGCAAACAAGTGTCTCTCAGGAGTATAAAAGTGTCAGGATGCACAGAGCTCTGGAAAACGCCTGGTTCAAGTTCCCACCTTCACATCTAAATACAGTGTGCTTTGGATTCAATGGTCTTTTTTTCCCTCTTTCTTTGACACAATAGACAAAAACCAGGCTGTTTTTTTTTTTTTAAGTTCATATATCGTAAAACAGTTTTTGACTGAACCATTGGTAAATTTGCTGGTATAACACTTGTAAAATTGTTCAGCTTCAGTATTTACAGAGCAAGTGTTTTCTTTGTCTCTGGGGTCTTTATACTGTCTTCTAGGAGAAAGAAAATGTATAATAATAATAATAATAATAATAATAATAATAATAATAAAAGTGTTTACAGCTTTTTTTCTCTTCTATTCACACGCTATAACATGTTCTGTTGACACACCATCACAAAAATATGCTATTCTCTCACTGAGTTGGTTATATGCAGTGACTGGAATAATATGTACAGCTACATTTCCTTTTTTCTCAAGTTTGAATTCACAATGTAGTTATATGAAATTTGTTATAGCATATATATATATTTCTAAACAACAAAAACAACACTTATAAAAAAGGACCATAAAAATATTGGAGTCCTCTTTGTATTGCCCAAAAATAGGTAATTATGGTTAACAATGAGATGTCACCCGAAATAAAACGGCTACTGGCGTTTATTACTTAGATACCTTCTTTTAAAATATCCTCCTTTTTTTAGTCTCTCTCCACACTGAGATTTCTTTCCTTGTCTTTTTTTCTGGTGGAGAGGCTATGAACAGCTGATCGTTTTTCCAAACCCAAAGATGAAGACTTGTAGATATTCTTGGCTAAGACCCCTGTACTTCCAAACAAAGAGCCGTTTACACAAATCTGCTAAAAGATCAAAGAAAATGACACAATATCAAAACAAACCTAAAAAAAAAAAAAAAATGGCATCCTAAAATGAAAGCCTACATAAGGGAGACAGAGGAAAGATGAAGCTGATGTGAACATTATACCAAACCAGGTGGTACAGTTATAGGAGGTTTGGATTATTGTACAGCAGTAGTTAATTTTCTGAGATGACTGACGTTTTCTTTTCTTCACTGTGTGGTGCCAACCTTCGCTCTTCTCGCCGGGGTGATGCTGCGCTGCTTGAAGTTGGATAGCGTCACCTGCACACAAAGCCAATTAGAAACTCCGTCTTGTCTTTCTGGGGCCACCAGATAAATTCTGTTGCGTGATTAAAAAACAAAAGACAAATTAGCAAAATTAGAATTTCAGCAGCTTTAATGCAGCAAATGTGAAATGATTGGAAACATCTACTAGAGGAACGACGTATGATCACAAAACAGACATCAATGACATGTTCCAGCATCAGCTACAGAAAAAAGCTGGAAAAAAACTTCTAAAAATGCATTAAAATGACAAAAGAAAGACCACGAAGCTAACGATGTGGTTCCACACAGACGGTTAATGTTATTGACCAGAAACTACTAATTAGTTAGTGAAAAATTTGGATTTGAGATTCATTTTTGCAGCATGAAAAGTGTGTTGACGCAAAACAAACATAAAAGACGACAGAAATGCAGATTACGTGTGTGTGTACGGGCGTGTGTGTGACTGTTTCTGATGGTGAGTGACTTCGCTGATATTCTTGGCTAACGTCACTGCATCAAACCTGCCCTGGTAATAAACCCCAGCGCCATTTGGAGCGAGGCGGACAAACAACACATAATGTGATGAAGATGTAATAGAGAAAAGAAATGCACAGTAAATAAAATGCAATACCTCTGATGAGATGGCAACCGGGCCACCTGCTCAATGGTATCCATTTGTAAAAGCTGTCGCAATCAACGGGCCCTAAAAGTGTACAGTTAGTGCTGCCGTCAGTATGCATTCATGGAGACAAAAGTCACATCACATCAACTGTTGCAACAGGAGGACAAAATATGATCAGATTCATCACACACACACACACAAACGCCTGTGCTGGCTATTCTTCTCACCACTGAGGAGTCACACACACACACCTGTGTGTGTGTGTGTGTGTGTGTGTGTGTGTGTGTGTGCGTGTGTGTTCCGCTGCAGACACTGCTTTCTGCTACAGGAACACGTTTACCACTGCTGGACGCATCCGCAGACGCTGATCTGAGCAGATTCGGGTCTGGGTTCAGCTTGGCTGGTGTTGAGTTGTGGAGGTGATCCCAATTATCATCATCCCAACATACATGAACATTGGGTCAGAGGGCCCGTTCTAATCTCAACTATGTTTGGAGCTCGAGAGGAAGAGATACGGGTACACCATCTTCAAATGGGGAGAGATCCTGAGTGTCCAATTAATTGATCACTTTTCAACAATAGCTATTAAATATTTCATCTTATTTAAATTAGATTCAAGGATCCTGGAATTATCCCTGTGACTAACATCTATTAAAGACTCATGTACCTTAGAAGGTGAAAGCAGAATCAGAAAACTCTTTAATGAGCATTAATGCTAGGAAATGAAAGACTTCAGCAGCAACCACGCTGACATGTTGATGATGCAACAAATCCTTCGCCACTGTTCACGGCTGATGTGACCAAAGGTATTTTATAATCTCAAGACCATCTGCTGAAACAGTTCAGCAGAGAGTTATAAATGTCAATCTGGAGCTTTATTCATGCATTATAATACATGAGCGCCCCCTGTAACAGATCAGAAATGTGGTCATCACAGGAGGTGATGGTGATATGCTAAATAAGGTGAATAATCCCAGACTGTTAAACCATTCAGGAGGTGACAATAACCGGAGAAAAAATATGAGCAGGCGATAATTATATGACATCATGTCTATGCACAGCAACATATACAGGTAATTACACCTGAAGGCATGCAGGAAGCAGCGGCTTGAACGCCCCCTCTGCATAAGATCCGGACTGAATGCTTTTCATGATGCAGCTCACTTATCAGGAGTGTGTGAATTCTGCTGCTGACAGGTCTGAAGAATTCCAGCAGCTCACACACAACAGTGAAAAGAGGAGCGCTTTCAGCAGCGATTAGCGTCTTTATCGCTCCAATCAGCTAATTGTGCTCTAATTGTCTTGCATTAAAAAAAATGGTTAAGTTCATTACTGCCTTTTCACACTGGCTGTTTTGATATTGGCTAAAGGGATTAATAAAATCAGCGGAGCGTGGGACCCTGGGACAAATCGCTGCCTCTGAAGTCATCCGTGAGGCTATGACATATGATGATCTCATGCACTAGAGTCTCAACAACATCCTCCGCTGAACAAAAATTATAAAGTACATTTTAGTTCTGAATCATTTCCTACTTTAATGTTCTGAAGCGCATGATCATCTTACTGAGAGCAGAATGTCACAGTGCCGCTGCATCGCCCCTCTGCTTTCTTCACAGGCTGATTTAGTCCATGAAAATCACAGGCGCAATTTGACATTCTGTGAAGGCATCACCAAAGAACGCCACGCCACCGTGATACGCATGTAGGATTAACTTTCCTAATTCTCTCCCTGTGATTGTTGAGCACGATGAAATCCTGAACGCTGTTCCTCTGAATTTTGACCATTTGTTGTACACAAAGACTCGATTTTCTGCTCTAACTCGTGCTGTTGCAACAAAGTGAAAATATAATGGAAACAAATCGCCTCATTTCCATCTGTAAACCAGCAGTTAAATCTGCTCTGAAAACGAGCCAGCCTGGTCTTTCATAACAAATATTTTTGCTTCCTACGCTGAGACCAACAGGCGAGGGCAAAGAGCCAGTGGTCCTAAAATAATTAATATGAGAGGCATTACTCAGGAAGGGAAAAGCCAAAAACAAGCATTTATTTAACTTCCAATGTTTTTTTTGGACGTCCTGACTCAATCACAAAAGCTTACGGACATGGAAGTGAGTCTTGTCACAAACACAAATACCCTGACTTCAACATGAAAACACTGCAGGTTCCTCCAAGAACAGCACCAACAGCCTCGACAAACCTTTCACACACTTTTGGATATTCACATTAATGATGAGCAGCACAAAGTTCGGGGAGAAATGAGTATTCCTCCTGCAGTCCTGGGGCACTCACGCTGCAGCACTAATGGCCTTGCTGTTATTCCACCTCCGTTAAACCATGCCTTAATTAGCTTTTTGCAGAAATCAGGTGCTCCCCCCACCACACCCCCACCCCCCTACACCCATAACATATACTGTGTCACTCAGTTCAGTCGTGTAAAACAGTGGAAACATGCTCTGACACGGCTGATGGCGAGCCATGAGCTCAGCACTCGTGCACCTTTACTAAGGGCCATAAAATTCAGATGAATGAGTCAGGGAGGAATAAGGTCGAGCAACACAGGAGAAAATAAAACAGCTACTGGGGTCTTGTTCTCTGCTTTGTTATTAATAAATCTAGACACTAATATCTGGACTTTTAGGTAAGGCGCCCGAGCTTTTGCCGACCTGTTAGCTGATAAAAGGAAGTTGCTTCATTACTGCTAGAGATATTGAGTTATTATTGCACTTTTTTCGGGCTTTATGATGATACAGACGATAAAAAAAAAGAAACTTTATCATAACTTTTAGTTCCCGGAGTGCAGATGCAGTATATTGCTAGACCTTCACTGCTGTTAGAGCAGTCTAAATATTATCTTCTTTTTTAATGCTGTAAAAGCCCGACTTGGAACATGCCACCTTAACTCCTGTGTGAGCACATCTAGAGATGGAACACAGAGGACTCTTTGATGCACTTGCCTCCAACAGCCCTGATAGTTTTACCATGTCAACCATACCAGGTTGACATGGCAACTGGCAGCTAAGTGATCATCTGGAGGAGAAAGTGCGATGGCACCTGGCTGAGCGGCTACACCTGGGCAAGGCCACTGGCAGAGACAGGCCCTGTTTGGAAGCTCTGTCCTGGTGACAGAGCAAACCTGCGCTCTGGGACAGATCGCCTAAAAACAGAAGAAATTTGTCCTGGGAAGGTGACACAGGTCAGCCGTGCAACAGCTGAGAGGGAATAAACATTTGCATTTGACGCAGAGAACTTGTGAGATCACGGGCTTTATCCTGATGGAGACCTCTCTCCGCTCTGTGAACCTACAGTACTTTACGCAACAGCCACAGTAATGATGTCACCACTGGTGTTGTGTAATGACTCTGAGCGTTATAAAATAATTAGAAAACATCAGAGATATTATTTTGGTAACACTCAGAATAGCCAGCAAATGCACAGCAACTATGATGCTCTGGTGTTATAAGAGAATTATTATGCAGTTACATTTGTTGACAGTGGCCGGGTTAGTGTCTCAACTCAGCAATGCTATTTTGCAACAGGTTTAAGGTCAAAGTGGGTTCAGACACAAAGGAATGTGCGCATGAGTACTCACAGTGATGCTGGGGCCGAATCCAGAGCCAGGCTGAGGACTAGCAGCACTGATGTAGTTGCCCACAGCCGAGTCCTGGCTGCTGGGCGCATACAGGTCAGCCACCGGCCCTGGACTGTTAGCACCGGGGAAACCGCCGGGCCTTGATGGGTTGGCTCCTGCATACAAACACAACAGGGAGCAGAGCAGCTCAGAAACACCCAGCAGTGATAAGTGCAATCCTTCTGGGAAATAATTAAAACAAAAGAACACATTACTGGATTCAACCGCTTGTCTCCAAGGATTTAAGGGTTTAACGCTGCAATTTTATTTGATGTCACCTCACGAAATGGTCCAGAATTTGGGATTAAATGACAAAAATGGAGTGAATCCAGTATGATATTCTAAATATCTACATGCTTTATGTATTATGCATAAGAGTAACATTCCTGTTGTATAATCATGCACAACACAAAACAAGCATGTTTCTAGAAATACTTCCACCATGCTACAAAATTAGTAAGGTTGCAGTGTAAATGTCACCATGCACTATGTAAAGGAAACACTAGATGCTGAATTAGAAGAGCAGCACAAGTTTATTACTCAGACAATTGTAGCTTTCACTGTCTGCACCCAGACTTCAGAAATGTTTTACGCCTCTCATTACCACTTGATGATTCAGAGATGGCGGCCAGAGTCTACGAGCGATATTTGTGACACTTTGGGCTGTGAGCTTCAGTCTGCTTGAGCAACTCGGATCATAAAACAAAATGAGTATGTGAGGGAAGAGACGGAGGCGTAAGGAGGGTGTATAAAATCTTGACCCCGGCTCATCCGTGGGTCCAAACCCAGGAGGGATAAAGAAGACGTACTGCACATGACTTACCGCCTTTGGCCTGTGAGTAAGAGCAACTCAGACTCATAAAATATCTTCAGAAAATCCAGATGCCTTTTAAAGGCTAATAAGAGTAGCAATGCAGTGCAATCATCTCTCAGCAGCAATCTCTGCTGTTTCCACCTTGGCATAACCTTCCGTCCGCCCTTATTCACAGACACGCTGAAAAAAATGAACCAGCCCATTAAAAAGAAAAAAAGGAAAAATTCTGACTGTGTAAACAACTCCCTTTTTTGCAAATATGAGCTCAGCCTGTGGTGCATGAGAGGGAGTCTTTGTACATGTAAAGAAAGGCAGAGTGTAACTGTAACACACCTGGTGTGTCCCTGCAAACACACACGGTCTCTCCAAACTCCATTACTGACGCCATGTTTAACCTGTCACTCTCAGCTGGATGAAGACAGGTTGGGTCGACTCAATACACCACAGGTATCTGTGTGCGGCACTTTAGAAAAATGAAGCCATCTCAATGAACAGGCGTCTCCTGAAGTTGATGCTGCTGTTTAACCACAAGGATGTTAAACAGGGAGCAGCGGGCTCTCTTATCTCGCCTGCACAGCCCCAATAGGCTGCTTTAATATATAATTAAGGATTTTTTTCACTTGAAATGGCAATCCTCATTTCCTATGTCTGATGAGTTTTATTAAAGTGTGGCTTCCCTCTCTCCCGGCAAAGCTGCTTTTCTCATTTAAACGTCGGGGCTGAATTTAGCTGTGGGAGCCAAACACTGTGCAAAGCGTTTCAGATTGTTAGCTAGGTTTATCCTAACACTACCAAGGTAACAAAGAATCTCCCTCTTCACCTCAACTTCTTTCAGAAGGGAGGATAATGTTCATCATCGCTGCAACCTTAACAACAGGACTAATGACATTTAGGATGTGTATTGTGCAATGTATGATCTACGTCTCATCATGATTAGACTTACGCACTAATCAGACTTCTGCAAAAGGGTTCATATAAATTTAGTGTGTATATCCTACTTAAATACAATGAAAAACAACTTAGGGAATCTGACTGATGAAACAAAAATGTTCTATTATTTCGTCTCATTAATACCGAATTAAAGGAAATCTACAGCCAGCCACAAAAGTCACGCTTTGTACATTTACAGTGATGGAAACAGGATATAATGTTTCTCCTGTTATTTTGAAGTGTAAATTCACTTCACACTGGTCGACGAGGTATCTCTGAAGTCTGAAACAGTAGCCTGAACTCCAGAGAAATCACAGTTGTTTCTCTGAAGCAGGGCTTTTTTGTCTTTTTGCTATTTGCAGAGCTGAAGCTGGAGCAGTCTGTAGAAAATGCCAACATCTGCCCGAGGCAGGCGGCCAACACTTTAACCATTAGAGAGAGAGTCTGGACCACTTTATTCTACTGGTCCATAATGATGGCAGGATGGCAACTTTGGTTTGCAACATTTCTGCTCCGGATGGAAAACTGTGGCAGGTTTAAACATAAAGCAGAGGAACAGCATGATTGACGCGCTGCACCATCACTGGTGTGTGCCGCTTCTGAGCCAGAACTTTATTTAAAACTAAAGAAACACAAGAACAAACAAACATTGGTGGCATGTCATGACAGTGCAGACATCAACCACAAGACAAATGCTGTGAAAACACTGTTCTCAAAGAAATACTGTGGATTTATAACCACCTTTGAATCACATGGAGGTTTAGAAATGTTAATATTCAGCATATTGTGTTTTACTTCATCCCTAGATTTTGAAAGCTACGATTAAATGATGTAGAAGAATGCAGCAGATGAGAACCTGCTGTACAGTAATGAGTGTATAATGCAGAAATGTTTTCCTCTAAGTGTCGACATGGCCCAGAATCCCACTGATTTTCCAGACTTTTAAACTAATCAGATGAGCAATCATGCTCACGCTCTGAATACTCAAAGATCTCAAACGCAAATTGACACTCATTCCTTCGCCATCTCAAAAACTCACATAAACTCAGAAACTTGAACATCATCAGAAGTTATTTTGTTCGCATGCAAATCAAGGATTTCATTCTGTATGTGTCGGCCCCGTATGTGCAAGCTGGGGCAGGAACATAACTCCACAGAAAACAGAAAATCTACGTTAAAAACAAACAAAAAAAAAAAAAAGGACATGCAATGCTAGTTTATCAGCAAGACACTTGTTTTTAATATCTATATATTTTTTTTCAAAGGTAGACTTTTATTTTTGTAAAAAAAATGTATGAATGTAAATAAATAAGGAAATGAATAAAAGATTAGATCGTCTGCATGAAATAATGTCATGAATCAAACTGGAAACTCCAAAACGTGGATGAGATAGATGCTCATATACAAACCTGGGTTCTTAAACTGATCCGGGCTGTGTAGGTGCTGGAGGGGGGAGTTGCAGGCGGAGGTGGCATGCTCACTGTGCAGCATCTGAGCCGCTTGGGGCCCCAGGGAGCCATAGTCGGCAAAGGAGCAGGGCCCCCCCCTCTGGTCACTGGGCGCAGAGTAAAACCCATAATCGGGGAGGCCTGGGAGATACAGTATAGGGTGGGAAGGGGGAGGGAGTGGGTGGGACTCCATCATTGTGGAAATCAAAGTTTTCATTACCAAAGTCAAAGTCCAGATTGTTGAACATAGCTTGGTGCCAGTTTACACCTCTTTTAGGTAACATCCATTTGATAATGTTATGTGGCCCTCCCTGCCCTCCCGCCCCTGCCCTCCCACCCCAGCAGCCCCTGCCCTCCCACCCCAGCAGCCCCTGCCATATGGCCACACCCCATTGGCATGTGTGTTACTCTATTTATACACTAGATGCAAACATACGTGTTATCTCTTTTTGGAAGTATTTAAGACTCTCTCGTCTAAACTAATCCAATCTAATTCCTCGACTGGATTCAAATAATGATAAATCTCCAAATAAACACACATTTTCAGGCTTTTTGCATAACTGATCTGGGTCTTCTGTGTTTTCAGTTATTAAAGAGTTAGATAAAAGTGAGGAATCATTAAAACACAGGTCAATACATTTCACATTTCAAACTGAAAAGTCTTTGTTGACACACCTGGAGGAAGCATTAGTCAATTAAATGAAAAGAAAGAGACAGCGCACCAATCAATAATTCATTTAAAGCCTCTTTTTCTCTCACAAACAGCAACAGATGATAAGGTTTTTATGTGAATGAGATACAGAGACATTGGTGTTTATTGATGACACTCATTCTGAAGCGCACTAAGCACTCTGGGCACGTCTCTGACCAGCTTCTCCCACTGATTCCCTCTTTGACGCAGATGGTGGATTATCAACAAACTGTCTTTCAGCAATGAGTAGTGCTGACATTTATTGCTTGTCGTCCTAATCTGACACAAGCTGCTCATTTAAAGACTGCAATTAATAGAAACTTCTCCTCACACCTCTTTGATAACAGAGTTAATCTACTCTGGGGGGACTGAGATTGGTGGCACCAACATAACCATGCTGGGATTCCCCCGCACTGGGTTTTTATTAATATTACTTATCCTGGAGCAAATAGCCATCCAGCCGCTTCACCTCGACCTACTCAGACTAAGACAGTCCACTTGTGCCAAATGGAATAGAAGCCTCAGCCGTGTTTCTCTGAGCTAATGCTTTTTAGCAGTCTGATCTCAGCACTTGTGGGCTGTCTGCCCACTCATCAAATTATAGGCTCCAAATACGGCAGGCTTCCCACGTACGTCACATAATGCCTGACACATTGAACAAAGCTCAAGAACCAATCATTCCATTTACTTCACTTAGACAAATGTCACAGAGAATTGATTGGGCTTGCTAATGAGGAAAAACTGGATCAATGGAATAATTATAACAGGGAGGAAAAACATTTGACGGCTGCACAAACCGTGTTATCGGATAGTCATAGAGAATTGTAATCCATCACCTTTTACAACAGTGTGGAGATGAGCTGAACATTTGGGTTCTGTCATCTTCCCAAAAGTTTCAGTTGGGGCTAGATGCAGATCGGTGCAATTTAAAGAACATAATTATCATACTTAAATTCTCCTCTAAGCAGATATTAAAAGGGTTGAATTATAGGTATTGATTCAAAGGTTAATGTTAAAATTAATATTAGACACACACACATACATTTATTCTGTGGAAAGAGTAAGTAACAAAAGGGTCTGTTTGTGGTTTAAAAGAATTGTGAAGATTATTCACACAGTAAAACATCTCCATCAATATTCATGAAAAAAGACAGAATCAGTATTATTATTATTATTTTATGGAGAAAAATGAACAAGTCTAAATAACTGGACAGTAAATAATTTGGAGGTTATACTTTGAACCACAACAGCTGTAAATAATACAGAACGAGCTGCGAGTTTTAGTTTTACGATCACGGCTGTCTGCTGTCGTGAAGTTGTGTCGTAAACCTTCTAAACTAGTGTGACAAGTTCTTTGGTCACTTGTTAAAAGCATTAACAGTTAAAATTTTATTAACAATAGTTGTAGGATGCATCAAGTCAGCGCAAAGGTAAAAAAACAACAAAGCTCTGCCTACACTATTACACTTTCCAAATTTTCCAGTAATTAGCAATAATATTAATTACTCTCTATTGTTGAGCGGCGTAGAGGAAAACACTGCATGAACAGTTCTCTTTCATAATACATTGCTCGATGTCTTACTATCGGACGCACGCCTCCGTCAGTTCTCATAAAAGCACTAATCTCATTACGCCAATTCTGACTGGCTGGTAAACTTATCCGCGGCAGGCAGACCCGCCTGTTATATGTATCATGCGCGGACGTCACCACCTCATTCAGACACCTCTTTTCACTCTGAAGCTTCTCTGGTGTCCATGGGTAAGTGGCTTAACTGTTTGCAGATGGAGCTTCTCGGCTTGGTCACTGAACACTACTTGCTCTTGATGCTGGTTTTACGCTGTTGCTTTTAGATTTTGGTGTCGGCTGCGTCTCCTCGCCACTCCAGGCCTGGCATACTTGAGACTCCACACGACTCGAGCACGTGAGTACATGCTTTGCTGGCTGGCTCTCGCCACGTGTTCTGGTGCTAACTCATTCCATTTATCTGTCACTTTCTAGCCCAGAGGAATGGCCGACAAGGCTCCACACCCCAGAGCATCCGAGCCCCGGACGTGTCGCTGTGGCAACTTCATTGCGGCGAAAGACCCGCATCAGACTTGCCCAACCTGCCTCGGGCTGGAACATGCCCGGCAGGAGGGCGACAACCCGAGCTTCTGCCAGCACTGCTCAGCTTTCACGGCCAAAAGCTTGCGCAGACGGCTGGCTCGCCAGGTCAGCCTGTCTGGCAAGGACCCCAGCCTCTCATCCGCGCCAGATGCTGGAGAGGAGCAGGAGACGGGAGACACCACTCCCACAGCTCCAGTAGCAGCCGCTGGGGTTCCCAGCTGGATCTGCTCTTGGGGTCCCAGGAGGATATCCTGGACCTTGACTACGGGGAGGACAAGGATGTCTCTAACCCCCTCATCTCTGAGGATGAGGACGGTGACGACGTCTTCACAGTCCTCGGTCCTCTCTGCTTCGCCGACTGAGGGCACGGGCGGTGTGACCGCTTCCGCGCACTCCAGCTTGGTCATGCTGGATGCGTTCAAACACGCAGCTGCCCGGCTGGATGTTCCCTGGCCAGTTGCCGTAGCAGAGGCTCCTAGGTCCTGTTACGAGGAGAAGACATTGCCCTTGGCTAGGGACGCAGCAAAGCAGCCCCTCCCCGTGTTCCCGGAGCTGCTGGAGGAGCTGACATGCTCTGGGGGTGACCACCCTTACAGTGGCAGCAGCACCATCCCTGGAGTCTCTGCATTAGATTGCGAGGCAATGGACAGGTTGGGTTTGCGCCGCCTTCCTCCTCTTGAGCGGTTCGTCGGCGCCCATCTTCACCAGCGGACGCTGGCGATGCCTTCCAGATCTCCCAGCCTCCCGTCCAAGTCTGACCGCCTTCACTCTGTGCTCATGGAGCGGGCGTATAACCTCAACGGTTACTGCCAGGGCTCTCAACGCCTTGTTCTACCAAGCAGAGCTGTGTGATCACCAGACACGTGATCACGCGGTGTGGGAAGAAATTCCCCTCATGACCGATCTCTGCCTCCGTATTCAGCACTGTACGGTGCAGGCGACGGGGAGGATTATGGGCACCCTCCTTCTCCAGGAGCACACCCGGTGGCTCACCCTGGCGAATCTTTCGGACAGAGAAAAAGATGACGTGCTGGACAGCCCGATCGTTCCCGAGGGTCTGTTTGGGTCCTCCCTTGCGTTGATGCAGCAGCGCTGCAAGGCAAAGCTCAAGGAAGACAAGGCACTCTGGCTGTACCTTCCGCGGAACACTCCTGCTCCTCCTCCAGCAGAGCGGCGGAAAGAATTCACGCCGGAACCCCAGGCTTCGTAGCCTAGAGTGCAGAAGCTCACCAATCCAGCTCTCGCCCCTCCTGCTTCATTGGGACAAGCACCGTGGGCCGACAAACCCTCGACTCCAGCCGTAGTGCCGGCCAGATCCGCGCAGACAGCCGCCTACCTGTCGAGGAAGAAGAAGAAGGCAGCTTGACCAGCCTCCTTCTCTACCGTGAGGACGCTGGATGTTCCCCATTCCCCAGCTCCTCCGGTTCACCATTCCTGCGTGCCCCCACATCTTCCCTGTGGCATCATCTTCCAGCTGCCGCGGTCCACCCCAGCCCGAGAGGACAACCCAGAACATCCGCCTGCGGAGGGTTCTCCAGTCAGCAAATGTCCAGACGCATGCACACAAAACATTTTATTAAACATTGTTTCGCTACAGCAGCCAAGCCAAAAACTGAGGGCTCTGCGCACAATCAATATGAACAAAACTATAAGCAGCACGGTGGCGGTGCTTGCTGTCCCTTCCTGGATATTACCTCCCTGGGAGGAGTTGCTGGGGCCCCTGTGCCGGAGCCTGTGTTCAGTACCCCCACAGGAGGAAATAGACACACTGTTAAACAAGGCTGTCAAATCTGCATCGTCCCGCCTGATCTGTCTCAGATGGGCCACTATTCCAGATATTTTCTGGTTTCCAAACGGGGGGGACCGGGATTCGCCCTATTCTGGATTTACGTGCTCTAAACAGACATCTCCAGAAATACAAGTTCAGGATGCTTACACACACATCTCTGTTGCGTCTCGTATGACAGAACAATTGGTACATGTCCGTTGTTCTGAAAGACGTGTATTTCCACATTCCAATTTATCTTCCCCACAGAAAGTACCTTTGGTTTGCTTTCCAGGGGGTGTGTTACAAATACCGTGCACTTCCCCTTCGACCTTTCTCTGAGTCCCAGGGTGTTTGTACGTGCACAGTGAGGGCAATTGCACCGCTGACACGACAGGGCATTCGCCTGGCCACATACCTGGACAACTGGCTGCTGCTCGTGCAGTCGCGGCAGGATGCAGAGGCGCATACGCGCGTTCTTCTGCACCACCTGCAGGATCTGGGTTTTGTGATAAATGGGGAAAAGAGCAGGCTGTGCCCTGCTCAGGATGTGACTTTTCTGGGTCTTGCCCTGAATTCTGTGTCACTCACAGCACGTCTCTGCTGACTGGCCGCGCGTGCTGCTCTACCCGAACCCAAACCCGGCTTTTATGCCAAAGGTGGTGGGGTCATGTTCCCCCATCAACCTGGCGACGTTCACTGCTGCGCCAGACGAGCAACATGCGTGTTGTGCCGGTTTGCGCGGTGTGCACCTATGTGGATAGGACCCGAAGCTTCGTGAGCAGCGATCAGCTCTTTGTCTCCTGGGCTGGTCCCTACAAGAGTAGACCTGTCACAAAGTAGCGCCTCTCCCACTGGGTGGTGGAGGCGATAGCTTTGGCTTATTCAAATCGGGGCTTGCAGCCTCCTGGGGGTCTGCATGCTCACTCGACCAGGATCTTGGCCACTTCGTGGGCTTTGTTCAGGGGGGTGGACCTGCAGGAGATTTGCGCCGCAGCGAGCTGGCCTTCGCCACTCACTTTTGTCTGGTTTTACATGCTGGACGTCTCCGCTTCATGCGTGGCACGGGCGGTCCTTTTGCCCTGATTTGGTCAGGTCGTGCCGATTGGTTGGTGGACGCAGGATAAGCTTGTCTGGCACTACAGGAGCTGTGATATCCCATAGTGAGACATCGAGCAATGTATTATGAAAGAGAACTTGAGGTTATTTGCATAACCCCGTGTCTCTGAGTAATATGAGGGAGATGGCTCACCAGACAATCCTTCTTGTCTGGGTGAGTGAGAAGAGGTGTTTATCCTGAATGAGGTGGTGACGTCCGCACATTACATATATAGAAGGCGGGTCTGCCTGCCGCGGACGGACAAGTTCACCAGCCAATCAGAATTGGCGTAATGAGATTAGTGCTTCAATGAGGGCTGACAGAGGCGTGCATCCCATAGTGAGACATCTCACTCATATTACTCAGAGAACCGGGGTTATGCAAATAACCTCAAGATCTCCACACATCGTCAAGGACGCCCTGCTGGGTAACGAAATCTAAAAGATGTTTCTGACGTGCATGCTGCAGGTGTGCTGAGCTCAGTAAAAAAACTGACTGTGCACACCTGCAGCTGGAGCCACAGAAACGCCGGCGCAAACACACCAGCCTGCACTCCTGGAGCTATATATTCTCATCAGTGGCTCTCAGATGTGCTATGCGCGATGAAACTAGGGAGAGGACCCACAGCTGCATGAGCATCACCAATCACATCGCTGCACCTCAGACTCGCCCACTATTAATATTCACAGTCTATACAGAACAGTGGGCCTTTCTTGGACTCTTCTTTTTTTCTACTGGCCTCTAATTTGATGTAATTAGTCATCTACAAAAACAAATGAGCATGCTGTGGTTGCCTTGGAGACTAGATCAGGCGACCCAGCAGTGCACATCGTTCACAGGGCTTCATTTATACTGGTAATTATGTCCTCTACCCCCACCCTCTTTCACTTCTGCCCTCAGTGACCGAAGCTGGCTGTGGGGCGATAGAAAAGGGAGTGTCTCGCAGTCATCTGTTACTGACATCACTGGGGTGGCACTGTCTAAGTGGATAAATGCCCTGCTCGCAGTGCCACTTTGCCAGGTGACTGACTTTGGGGAGGGAACCACAAACCTTGAACAGAGTGCTGCCATGTTTGAAAAATAAAACTAACCACAGCACTATTAAATGACTGTATGGGGTTCTGCTCTGCGATTTTAGGGTGTGGACAGTATCTATATATTTACCACGACTTTACAGCGATTTAAACTTAATGTGATACAAGTGATATGTGCTATTTGCCAAGCTGTCCTACTATCAAAGATAATATTTCATACTGTCGGACTTTTAGTGGGAGAAGGCCACTCACACTGGTACGTTAGCTCCACAAAATGGCTACTTGAGGCTGACTTATCGATAAATCATCAGTCTCGATACTCATTTATTATCTGGATATATCAGGCGCACTTCTCTTTTTAGTGAATGCTAGCTGCATGTTCACCTCATAAATGAGAGAATGAACTGGATTTTGGAAATAATAAGAGAAAATTACAAGTTTGCCTTGCAGATCAATGTACTAACAAACCTGAACATTAGTGAGAAACTGCAGTGCTGTGAATTTACATCAGACACAGGTACAATATTTGGCCCTGAGCTTGCACGCTTCCTGGGCCTTTACAGTTTACAGTTCACTATTGCTTAGGTCAACAAGACTATCCTTGCCTGAAACTGAGTAATGGGATTATTTATTAATATATTCTGCCAGGATATTTTTACATGTCCTTCCTCTCTTTTCCTCACAGCACCAGTAAAATTCCTTGGTGGTCATCATTTCGCAGAAGATGCCAACAAATTTGACATGCTGCTGCTCAAATTAGCTTTGAATTTTAGAGTTAGCGTAATTAGCTTTTCCATTTTAACCAATGTAATTTAAAAATAGCATAAAGAAACTAACAGCTCTTTCGCTGTCTAGCCTCGCTTTCAATTTCCATTTGAAATAATCTTTTCTGAGTGAATGGCTGAGTAATTAACAGCACTAGACACCCTTTTCAGAGAGCACAGACATTTCATAAATAATACATATTTAATGTCTTGTCATTTTGTGTTCAGAGGAGCTTAGCTAATTAATTTTAACAGATGATTTCTCCTTGCATTTACACATGCATAAGTCTGTCCTTTTTTTCTATTTTATGCCTGCATTTCCCTTTTCTTGTCATTCTTTCCAGTAATGGACAAACTCAACAGAGCCAGTGATTTATATTTACCTCCTGCTGGCGAAAAAGAATGACTGCAGAAAGTTACAGAAGAGGAGTAAAAAATGAGCTCTAAATCGTGGTGCACTGATTTGATTTGAATGCAGATTTTAACCTGTGAGGGTTCTGGCCAGAGTTGAGAAAGGGCACTCGGTTCTTTACAGTCGCCAAAGATTATTGTATCATGTGGCGCCTGGGAGCTGACAGCCCTGGCCTTTATGCTAACTGTGTTTTTTCCCCCCTTAAATTTGTCTGTTCAGTCTTAAAGAGTCTAAGCAATGCAGGCTGTAAATTGAGAATGATATGAGCTACGTCTAATGGTCTTTTAGATAGAAAAGGGAGCAAAATATGACTCACCTCAAAGAGGATCCATTTTTTTTAGCATTGGTCAAACAGATATTGCAGGTCAAAAGACCACTTTAACACAGACACATTAATCCAACAAAGCTGTTGCTGTGTAATTATATATCAAATAGAATGTGTGTTATTGACTTTAAAGCTGAAACCCACGGTGTTTTATAACTCACATAACTCACAACTTTCCAAAGCTTTTCTTTGCAGACTCTGTTATGTGGAGCCCCTGGAGGGCAGAGTGCTGAGGTCCCTGTAGGCCTTTGCTGGAAAGCACAGAGCATCTGCTACCCACAGCTGTGAGAGCCGCTGCTTCGTGGTGGAGACACAGAGGGACACTTTGCCCTCCCCAATGTGTCACATCTATCCCTGGGCCATGAACAAAACCTCAAGCAAGCAGGATGGGTTTGGCATGCCTGCTCATGTTATTTTCCATCTCATACATGTGAAGAGCCTGTGGCCCCAGAGCTGAGTGCCACAGATTAGAATCTGGGACAAATGGACCTGGGTTCAGCCATGGCCAGACTGATTAAAGCCAATGCACAAGGCCAATCCTGGTCCCCTACTGGGCTCTGATGGAGACCATGATGCTTCCTGGAAGGTTTCAGCTTCTGATAACTGATCCTTTTTCACATTTATTGGCAAATTAAACTGTAAAAAAGACAGAACCTTAGTGAAGGTAACACTGCTAGGGACACATTTCTAATTTAATCTATTTAATTTCTGCAAAATGGTGATATCAGCCACGTCCACTCCAGGTTAAAACACCTGTGTTGAACAGAACTTACCAAGCAGCCAGATCTGAAGCAGCATCTGAACAGGTTATTGTGTACACTGCACACCGAGCCAAGATATGACATTTGAGCTTCTGACAAAGCTCAAAGGAACTTAGGAAAACACTCACCCACAGTATACTGGGACTTCCAGCATTCCCAGGACTGTCAGAACCATCTGCATCACCTGCATATTTTATCGTTATAGTACCCGACATCACCGAGAGATTCCAGAAATCCTTTAATATCCCTTCAGTACGTCCTCTCTGAACACCATTTGAATACCTTCTTACAAATGGGGGAAAAGAAAGAAAAATATGACACGTATTTTACAACAGTCCAATCCACATCAGCTGTAGTTGAGACTATTATCTGTTCATATAGATCTTATTTTGAACTTTACGTGACTCAGACAGCAGAGGTGAATTACTTACATCGTCCTCTGTGATGCAGCACTATCACATCCTCGACCCCTCTCACTGCTGCAACACAGCTGACTTTTGCACTAGTATTTAAAGCAAGGTTCAAACCCTCAGTGCCAGCTCATAAAGGCTAGTGTAGGCCAGGGTCTCTCTACCTCTAGGGCATGGTCAAACTACGTGAGAGCCAAAACTCTCTGTTCTATTTTTGGCCTGGAGCTAGAGACTGCCACAAACTCCACCGGAGCCCCTGTTCTTCCTTTTCAGTGGTCGATGGAACGTCTAAAATCCAACTAAAACGGACATCTACACAAACTTTTTACAAACTCAAACAATCATATTCATGCGTCACAATGTGACGTTTTTCCCGAGTTCAGACATCAACCATTGCTGAGTCCGTGAACTATACATATAACCCTGTATGTGGTGCTCTGTAGGAACTGTAGGTGGAGTCAAAACACAAAAAATAAATGACATAATCAAAGACGAGGATTGTACACAATAAATAAGCTCAGCTAGACTAAAGCGGAGGGTTAAGCTGGAATATAACAATTGATCCTTCAGAGCCCACAGATATGACTCAGACAGAACGGTGAAGCTTAAATATTCTGTCCCCTCTCTGTTCTGATGTATCAACAACATATTGTGCCAGTTTCAAGTCTTCAACTTGTAATTTCTAGGACTGCATGCAGAGCAGCACGCTGTAATGAACAATCAACAGAGAGAGAGAAAGAGAGAGGGAGGGAATGCTGATTCTTGGGTAGGAACCTAAAAAGATTCTATTTCATTCACATTTATCTTCCCAACCTTCTTGCTGTTGCAATATTTCTTGTATTTTTCCCTCCAGATTCTGCCATTTATTGAGGAGACATGAAAATTACACTGAGTGATCATTTGCTTAACACTGACTCGAGTCTGTTTAAGTAGACTAAAAGAGTCCCCTGATGTTCACCATCCGACACCCCTCCCCTCGTCACCCTGCTCATAGTCATTTGCTTGTCTTGCTTCCATTTGCAGCTGTCAAAATTAAACTACACATAATGGTTGCCATCATGTCTCTTGCTTCCTGGCTGCTGCTAACCCCAAATCAACTTTTCTGCTTCTTTGCGATGTTCATTACGATTGCTGGGCAAATTGTTTGTTTTGAAAATGCAAAATCAAATAGCCCTATGTGCAAGAAAGAGCATCTGATTGGCTTCCAGTGTTCCCTGTGTTGATTTGAATTACGTGCAAATGAGGACAGATGGGTGAGTGTGTGTGTGTGTGTGTGTGTGTGTGTGTGTGTGTGTGTGTGTGCAGATGTAGCTGGTGTGTGTTCACTATTCACCAGAGCTGCTCGTGTGCAACTTTGTGCCTCTTCAGGTATCACAGCACATGGCATACAGCCACTGTCAAACTGCCTTCATAACTTCAGAACTGGCTGACTGCACAAGCCAGAAAACAGTCACAATTAACAGCAATTTTCACCAGCAAGGTTTTAATAGTGTGGCTGATTAGGAAAGGTACTTTTCCTTAAAGCCCCACAGGCTGTGTGTTCAGTCATGGGAGCTTTTATTGACAACTACTGAAGGATCTACAGTTGTAAAGGTGGATAAAGCGGGTTGACTAAATGAAGCCAAAAGGCCAAATCAATGTCGTGTTTGAGGCTCGCATCCTGTTTTTGAAACAAATCTCCTGGCAGATATTTTTCTAATTTTAATAAAGTTTGCAGTGTAATCACACTTACGTGACGGGTATTTAACATTAACTGCTCCGGCATCTTCAAGCAAGTGCTCTATTATCTTTGTTTATTTGAAATTTTACACATTCATCTCAGCTGCATTCAATCAAAATACGTTTGCTTTCCAACAGTGAGTCAGAAATTTTATATCTAGATACACTGAAATGCCATTTTAGTTTAATTGATTAAACTAATTTCCTTTAATTGATTAAAGGAAAGTAGTTAGATCTAAATATAAACAACCACAACTATTTTAACCTTTACGACCGAGGTATCTGTGTGGGGTCTGCTGCCTTTGAGGGTTGGAATATGTCTACAACTTTAATGATGAGGCATGACAGTGACAAAACACCATCAGATTACATGTCATGTAAACAAGAAAGAGATAAAAGCCTGCCAATCCACATGTCCACACCAGTGAGTTACTGTAAACTCATGCTATGTGGTAGACGTGTTATTTTCAGTGTTCTGTGCTGGACGATACACTTGCTGTGGAGCTTTTAGTAACACGTGTCAGCTCTGGACTGGACAGGTCACCAGTCCATCACAAACACCTGGGTGCAAATTACAGTTGTCAATAGACCTATTGTTCATGTTTTTGGGTTGTATAGGAGGAAACCAGAGAGCCAGTGCTGGAGTCAAACCCAAAACCTGCTTGCTATGGGGACCGTGCATATACGAAAAGAATCCCCTGATGACTGTTGCATAAATAAACTTAAATTAAGTGAATTATGTTGGCTCCAGAAAAAAGCAGAAATGTGAGCAGCGTTATTGAAGAAATGCAGAGTGACCACGGCAATGTAGCTATTGTGATTTGTAGCATCTGATAAAATTCATAAAGCTCTTTATGGTGTGGGGCTGCAGCTTGTATGGTTTTTATTTACTCTGCCGGACTGGCTTGTTTTTAAAAAGAGCGGATTGTGACATGAACTATCCTGAATTTATTATTGAGACACATTTTGTCACTTGAGTAATTCTCTTCATTTTTACCTTCAATTTGGTATGTTAACCTATTAATAAAATAATTTCTCTGCTTTTACAACAAAGTTGGCAATATAAAAGATAATTAGCAACTGTATTAGATTTTTAAACAGCCAATCATTATAACATATTATTGATTTCTCATCAGTTAATTTTGTTAGATGGACTTTCCTCAGTAACTGCACTCAAAGTCACTTGCTCTACATGTATATTTTAACTATTGTTTTTTTTTTTGAGAGAGAGAGAGAGAGAGTAGCTCAGATTTTTGCCGTGTGCACGTGGACTTGGGGAGTATTGTCTATCAGGGAAAGCAGAGCAGGAGAAGTTGGAGAGCAGCAGCCACACAGAACATGGACAGAGCGTTTACCTGGCCCTGTGCTCTGTGGGTACGCCAAGTAGCCGCCTCTTCCACGGGCCCCCCTACCTGAGCCTCGCACTGCTGCTACTGCCGCTGCCGCCACTGGTCCATATGCTGTCGCTGGGAAGCCTGCAGGCACAAAACCACACTTACATCACTTCCTACACTTGGATGAGTACACCCCAGAGTTGTAGGAAATACTTGACACCAGTTCTGAGCTACAGGATAAAAACTATAGCTGTCAGTGACAGCTTCTAACATCAGACCGACATATGCCAGCAACAGACTCCTGACTATGATATTCAAAACCCTGCTGATCCACAGAAACAGGAGCAACCTAACCAACAGCCTAAAGACTAACAGATTTCCAGTGCAGTTTCCTAATCCATTTAAATAAATGTGAAAATTTAGACCAAAACAAAAGTTAGCTACGTTAGAGTGATCATATTTTTACCGATGGGTGCACCAAATTAATTAATCTCTTTTATTCTAAACTGTCTGATTGGATTCATATTCATCACACAACCTATAAATAACGTGACTTTCCCAAGCACCAAGTCCCTGATTATATTAGCGAGACCATTTGGCTCAGGGGGGTGTTTATGTGGCATGCCTATGGATGAAAGATTACAGCACTTCAGAGCTGCACAGAAATGGGCATAATAGCACAACCTTTAGGGACTACCCATGCATTTTGTTCAGACCGCTTCCAATTACCGTGAGTTTCTCTGGAATTTGTATCAACCACTGTAATGCCAGAGCCATATTTTTTTTATATCGGCTCTGTGGCAGGAAAACATTTTACACAATCAGATGGAGACATCTGTCGAATGATCTTTCATTCAGAAGAGACTTTAATCTGTTAGCTTATGTAAAAAACTGAACAAGACTGGTGCCTTCTTCATCTCGTGTAAACACCGATTCATATTCAAACACTCCAACATAAACGTTTGCGCGTTTTTACCAATCCATCTATGTAAGCATCTATAAAGAACAAATAAACTGTCAGTTTATTGTGCTCTAATAAGGCTACTCTAATGCGATGCAAATATATAAACCCACATCTTTAGGGTCTGATTACTCCAACAAATATCAGTCTAATAATCAGTCTGTAATTAAGCCAAACACAGAATCTGTGAATTATAATTATATTGTTGGCCTTAATGAACACAGTAGCTAGTCCATGCCCAGGGCCGGGGCTCTTCTCTCGGCACAGGAATGGCATGTCATTAGTGGTGATGAGGTTCCTCACTCTGGGCTCAACACTGTCTATTCCTAATCAGCTACCTAAAATTATCTCTACAGGAAATGCTTTCCTCACCAGCGAAACAAAAAATAAAAAAGATCTACAAATTCCCTCACACGATGAGTTATTTATTTATATGACACAAGCTTGTGTTTGGGTCCTCCACACTCTGGTTTAGATGCTACAAGCTGGCTCAGGACGCCTCGGAGGACTTTTTTTTAATGCCGTAAAGGTGAGAGGTGCACTAGTGGGTGACCTATTTTCCGAGTCAGTTTTCTTCCACTATTCCACGAAGAGGGGCTCGCACAAAAGGCTGATGAGAAGGAGCGAGGAAGGGTGGGTGGGTAGGAGGGCAGGGTCAGATGAGCTGCAGCCAAAAAGAAAAACACATTGCTTTTCATCAACCAGCTGAGAAGGAGGTAATTCACAACTCTGTCGACACAATACAGCTATGGATGTGCGCGTCGGGTGCGAGGTGCGATCATGCTGCGACTAACAGGCAGGTGAAGAAGAGAAAGAAATGCCACTTCCCCCCAGATATCTAACAGCTCAGGATAGAATAACGGACTCAGGGGGCCACGGTGAGGGAGCGCGAAAAAAAGGGATAAGAAAGATGACAAAAACCAAGCATATTTATGCCGTTGCAGCCACCACAGCACACTAGGAATGGAGCAACTTGGATGATATTCTCGACCCCTTTTGACAAAAACAGATCAGCTCTCATACCATGTTAATGATGGCCACACACCCCTGCACTTCTACTGCGACTGCCCTCTTTTTCCCCTACGCTCTCTCTCCTTTTGCTTTTGATTCTCTTTTCTGCTCACCGCCATTGTCATGACACCCCAACAGACCCAGTGGCTTGGAAGTTAGTTGCGGGCAAAGTTGTGGTGAGAGATTAACTTTGCAGGATTAGGTGGGTTAATTAATAGATGGCTGCTGCTCATTGTTTTGTGCTCACGCTGTAAGAAGCCACCCAAGAGAAGCGCTGCAGCATTAAATCAATTTCATGGCCCTTTTATTACCGAGGAGATAAAGCCAATATTTAGCTTTCAATTCTTCACAATTATTGGGCCCCTGCTTTCCCACTTGAGTGGCTGTGCTTGGCTAGGGACAAGGACACATCTGTTTATGAGCTGTGGAGGCCCGGGGGCCTTGGTGTCCGCACTCCAGGGAACTGTCCTCAGCTTTCTGTGGCAGAGAAATTCACTCCTCTCCACCAGTGCGCAGAGAAAAGAGACCTAAAGAAAGATGAGGACTTTCAAATATGAAACTTGATTCTGCAAACAAACGGAACCATCACTGACAGGGGCATGACCCCGATGATGGTTTACTGTACAACAGCAGTTACTGTACAAAACCACCATCGTAAACGTCCAGCTTAACTCAACAAATGGAATTTCTGTGTTGTCAGTTCTGTGCTGAAGGTGTGCCGTCAGAACACGGAAGGCTTTATTTTCTTGACAGTGCAGAACAATAATGCCATTTATGCCCGTAACGTGGCACTTTTCCAAGGTGCACACTTGTTTTTTTTTCCATATACCTGTATTTTGTGTACAGAAAAAGGAGGAGACATGGTGGGGCAGCGTCAGTGCGATCAAATAACACCGTGCAATTTTACTGTCAAGGAATCCTGGGATTTTTTTCGCTTGCTGCCTACGTGGTCTGGGTCAATATCGTTGTTTTTTCTATTAGTCAATGCACTTTCCTGAATACAGATGGTGAATACAGGAGGTGACACAACCTGCTGCCTTCCAACCATTATTGTGAGTGTGGCTAATACTGTCTGACTAATACTAGTACATTTTCAAGCTGCTTTACAGATTAAATTCATGACTTAAAAAAAGATAGCTTGAACTATATAAAAATATAATAAATATGATATTACCTACATCTGCCACCTATTGCATTTAAACAATAACCAGACTGGAATCACATTACCTGCAGATGGAATATTTTAGATTTCTGCACTTTTTTTTTTTTTTTTTTTTAAACTGACTTTCTGGTCTTGTCAAGTCAAAAAAGATGAAACGATGCTGCATTATGCATCAATAAGGTCCTATTTATGTCCTACCAGTCTGAGAACAGCTTGACTGATGTTAATGTGATCTGTACTGTTCTTTGGCCCAAAACTGCCAGAAGCAGCCCCCTCCTGTCATTGATAAAGGACCTCCATCAGTCACAGAGCTCTCCATTCATTTTGGCTATGAGAGCACTGTCAGCTATGTACAGCTGAGCCCCTATGGAAAACCTATAAAGTCGCCAATGACCACTTTTAGACCACAAAAATATGTAACATAATTACAAATGAAACCTTAAAAATGTACAGAAGTACATCTCTCTATATGCTAATATGCTAATTAAAGGTTCCACTGTGGTAGGGATTTAAGGAAGAGATAAACAGAGTGGTTTGGGATTGAATGAGGCCTGTAAAGCAGCCTTTCAGACTGCAGCTCGTCGATTTTAGAGGCTGTGAGGAAGAGTGAGACAGATGAGCAGTAGAGAGCAGAGATGACGGAGACAGATAAACACAGGACAGCAGCCACATCTGTGCAAGAGGAAGACAAAGAGAAGAAAGGACATACAGGGAGAAAGTGAGGCAGGAAAAAGGCCAGGAAAGGTTATTCTATTTTATATAGGAAAGCCCAAAATCCACAACCTTTACTTGAGTAGAATACCATTATTGGGCAAATTTACTCACTAAATCTGTTTTGTTTTAAATCTCAAAATATATGCAAAGAAGGGGGCTAATATAAATTACAAATGCTGATCTAAAATGCAGTCATATTCAATTAATCCACTAGTAATTAATTCTATTGTTGCTCATACAGTAAATTAAACAGACTGGCTACAGTTGCTATAAGTCTAAAAGTAAAAAAAAAGCATAATATGTGTCAATGATTGGCTTACACCATAGGTGGTTTGGTGGAGATTAAAATAAATGCCTTCCTTAAATGGAAATAAATTAAATACAATAACAGCTGATCAGAAAATGGTATAAACAGACAAGATACTTTCTGTGTTACTGTTTTCTTATGATGATGTTGATTCAAGTCTTTGTCAGGTTTTAAGAATAAGCGACAGAAAAATGATCAATAAAGTCTGTTAAATATATGCAGAAGACACATGTTTTTTTTTGTCACTGTGACAGTGAGAAGAACAAGCCAGCGGAAATAAGTGTGTGGATGAGACGTAGCGGGTGCAGTTGAGCACACTGCCGCCTCCTCCTCACAGGAGGAGGGAGGCATTCTGTCACAGATGGAGAACTGACTCCACATTTTCCTTCATCAATAGCCTTTGATAAGATATAGAGAAGCACAAGGTGACAAATAAAAGAATAAATAAATAAAAGTAAGGAAAAAAAAGATGCCACAAAGCTAAGCATCTTTTCATCTCCAGACTGACAAGTGTCCCATTGTTGTCATCCTTCAGCGCTACTTTGTTGTTGCTGAAAGCATCTCGGTTGCTGTTATCAAAGGCATAAATCACAGAATTGTTGAGAGCCAGGTGGCTTTCATATGAACTGTTGCACACATGCTCGTGATTCACCTCTCGTTTTATCAACAGAGACCTACAGTGCACGTTCAGGCTTCCCCTCATGTAAAATACACAGACTGATGTCAGGGAATGAGCCAGCGACAGAGAGAGACGGAGAGATTTACATGCACATCAATAATTCAATTATAACCACACTAATGCAATACGCGTATTATTGCGACTCTCATGTAAACACCTTAACCGGGTTATCTTACTCACATTAAGGTCCTAATCAGAATAAGCATAACTTTATTAACAGGGCTTGGTTGCTGTCAGTCATTCAAATTATTATTGCCATGTGCATCTCTTCCTTGCAGTGTTTAAATTCTGTGCACGCACCACACGTTACACAGTACACAGAGCAGTACTGCTGATGAGTGCCATGAGGAGGAATTTAAGTCTCAACATATACAGATCCAACTCAGGCACTTCAGAGATTTTAAAAGCATTCAGAGAAAGACTTCCTAAGGTTGTGGAACATTAATAAAACACACAAACCTTCACTTAAGAATATACTGTATATAGAAATCCTTACATGGCACATTTGTGCACCGCTACTAGAAGTGCTCTAAATAATGTTTAACATCAAAATATTGACTCTCCTTCACATGAAGCCCCCAGCCTCTATGGATGATAAGGATAGTCAATTTTCTGTTAGATCCTGATAAAATCATACCTGTGGCTGAACATGTGGTTGTGGGTTCCCATTTATTTATCTTTAAAAGGCAGCCATTAGCACTTTGTGGGTTTTTATTGGGTAGTGAAAATGCCAAATATGGACGTAGAATGAAGCCACAGCTCTGCAGCCTGGCTTTATGTTAAGACACACGCAGCTGACTTTATAACACTGTAAAAAAAAACAATGAGGTTTTGATGGAGATGCAACTGGATGAGAAGAGATTCCAGAAACACCCAGAACACTTATAATAACCACGTCTTCTCAGAATCTTCTGTATTCATGCAATACAGGCACAGTTTATCTATAAATCTAAGGTTAGTTGCAGAAGTAAGACGGAGAGTGGAAAAGGCTGTAAATGAGATCTTAAAATGAATTTAGAAGCACTCATTATTACCAATGACTGTTCCTTCAAAGCCCATCAAAACACATATACTGCCCCCTAGTGTTTGGGTGTTTATTCAGCTATACTCAAGCACAGACTAAAATCAATAATGTGAAACCACAGCAGCAATTATGCTATAGCACGCTAGGAAGCAATCGTTCCGTATGTAAACATGCCCATCAGTATGTCAATATACTTCATGGTATAAATTAATAAGAATTAATGGTTGACTGTGAGCACGCAACACTTTTCAATGATTTGTGATTTGTATTGTGTGACTACATAATATTGGATATAGGAAAAGGGCAGGTTTGACCTGGGAAAATGTGATTTGACCAGTCTAAAACATGCACTTGTCTGCAGACAGGAGTAGCCTCCCCCCACAGCCCCCCTCAGGTCCGTGCCCAGTGTAGTGAGACTCCTGTGAATCCTTCAACAAGGAGGTCAAAGGGCGTTTTAAGTAACAGATCAGCCAAAATGGAACTTTTACAGATGAACAGATTCACTCAGTTCAACAAGTGGCATTCACATGTGTGTAACCCAAACTACAGTATGATGATAACTGTAGTGCAGTGCACCACATGCACAAGTTCCACATGCACATACAATGCATAGTGATGGTTCACAGGGACTTTAGAAGTCATTTGACTCTAGGAAGGGATTAACAGGTAAAGCATAATTTACCTAAATTCCTAAAATAATTTTTTTGTTTCCTTCATAACAAACCAATAACTTTGAACTTAGAGTAGTAGAATAGTTTCTGCACCTCAAAGCTGCCCACTGCACGTGAGGAGAAGCTCGGTATCTTTTCCTGCAGTTCTCAGTGACAAGATTGCTGTTTCTTTGTAGCTGAAGTGCATGGCAGCATAGCATCAAAGAGGACAAACCAGGGCCTTTATTGAAGTGAAGAAGCACTTTCGACCTCCTCTTTGTACTCCTTCCACTGCACTTCAGTAAAAAGGATGCAGCACCTATAACAGAATTGATCTAAACACATCCTACTTGCACACAGGCCTCAGCATACAGTAACTCCCAGTCAGTCACTCACACTAAAAAGAAAGAAAAAGGGAGAATGAAACAATATTGTGTGGGGGGGAAAAAAACTCAAATGCATTACAAATAAGAGGAGAAATCTGCCTGAAGAGATAAGGCTAAAATATTCAAATCTGTTTTAGAAAACAGCGACTTGGGTTTGAGAATGGAAGAGGGTCTTGGTGCAGAACTCGAATCTTCAAGGCAGTTCATGACGGTGACTTAAATAGAAAGAGACTGAAGGGGAGGACAGAGATAGCTGACCTTGCAGTGGTGCTTATGTAATTGTCTGCTTCGCTGCATTTAACTGCAGTGCTCCTTTCCAACTTGGGATCAGCAAAGGCAACATGTCTTTGCAGTCCAATCTCCTGTGACATCACTTCTGACACTGCAGAGTATGAAACCGATCCTGTGAGCTCCGAGTGAATCAGCTGTTCTGGTCCTGCGTGTGTGGTCCCTGTAGAACCAATCAGCCAATAATTAAACAGGACTACTTCAGCCTCCACTTATTTGTGTGTGTGTAAGTAAACAGCCTTAATTTTTTATGCATTTTAATGTCCACCCCTGGTTGTGACGGATGACTGACAAGGGGGTAATTTCAAGTCCTAAAAATAAAGTGAAAATATTCCGGCATTCAAGTTGAAGATGTTTGTGGATTTTCACTGCAAATTTGCTGCTGAAGGAGTTCAGGAAGAAGGGATTTTTTTTTTATAGAATGAACTTGATTTTTCTCCATTATGAGTTAGGCAGCTCCATGCACTGCAGTTACACAACCTGCCACTGTTCCAGTTACAAGGTCAAGTAGGGTAAATATGGCATGACCCAAAAATAGCAGAGTGGCAACAACACTGAATTACTGGAGCTGTAAGTAATGGTCAACACAGAGGGCAGGTATGTGCGGTTTAAAGCTGTAAAGGGGTACATGCGTTTGTAGACAAGTTTGCGTATGTCAGTGCTGGAGAATGAGAGCAAATGAAGGATGATTAGCAAAGTCAACAGGAGGGACGCATAAAATAATGGAGGGAGAGAAGAGGACAGCTGTGTTAAGACCGGGCAAGTGCCCAGCTAGCTGTGCCTGGAGCTCTTGAACAGTGGGTGGCATCAAAACAACAGGCAGTAGGCACTGAGCAGAGTCCCCACAGAGACACAGGCACTGTGCTCCTCTGCTGGCTTCCTTGTTCCTTTTCTCCTGCCATTTGCCAGTAGTGTCCGAAGGTGGCAGCCATGTATGAGGCAGCGCAACTAAAGTTTCATTTCAGGACCAGCGGCTCAACAGCTGAGACATAATGAGCTATAGCGTTTGCCACTCTGCCTCTTACATCAGCTCATCTTCTCCACCACAGGAACCTAGACTGTGCATCTCCATGGCAGGCTGTGTGCCTACTTCAGAAGGAGGGGCTGTGCCTGCTGTCCCATGGTGAGTTAAAACCTGGGCAAATGAGGTGAGCCTTCCATTCTACTTTGAAAAATAACCAGCCTTTCAGTGCTGTCAGTGTGAGACTTTGGTGGCTGGTTTTTCAGAGGCTACTGCTCGCATGCTGTGTGGAGGCATACGGGCAAATCCACGTGACCTGATTTGTTTGCATGTGACCGTGCAGACAGGCCAGTGCACATTGCATCTTGTACAGTGATAAGGCACTGTGGAGAGCAGCTCCACCTGTTGAGTCCAATCAACGTCCACAGTGAAGCACAAACAGGTCACCTACAGGACATACTGTACATACGGAGTTGACTGAAGGCTGTTACTGTACAGCAGATCTAATCTGAGAGCAGTCGCACACTGAAGGAGATAGGGCGTGACATAAAGTGCGGTCCACTGACGTCAAGGCAGCATCCTCGCTGCTGTCACTGTGAACAGAGTCACAGCCTGTGAGAGTCCGCTTGTGCAAGTGTGTGAACTCACTTCAAATGTGGGCACAGTGAGTCAGAGAGGCCAAAATGAAAGGAGAGAGGCCCATTGTTACACCTACGGAGCTTTCTGCAATTGTGTGCAGCCTTGAAGATTCTTTGTGTCCTTTTTATGCCGATGCATGGCTATTTAAGTGCGTGAGGTCACAATGCCCCTCGTCAGACTCTATTTAAGGTCTGTGAGTCATGGAGTGCCCCGGCCTCCAAAGACCCATTGGGCTAACGATCAGCCTTAGCAATTAAAGCCAATCTGTGAGTCAGCGCGGCATCAGGAGGCCCATCTGCTTCCAGCCCTGTCACAATCACACTGGCCTGTGAGGCCACTTGCTTGGGCCACAGCTCCCCCAGCTTGTAGAGCAATGGTCACAGGATCTAAGGGAACAATCTGCTGTGTGACTGAGGTTCTACACAAAACCTCTTCCGCTCACAAGATGATTTTGTGCATTACTGCAGTGCCTCACGAGTACAGTGAAAAAGGGCAATGGTGCGTAGAACCAGTTTACAGGTAAGCTCCACATCAGCATCAGGACACTGAGCTTTTTCCACCTGCTCCAGCCAAGCAGTGGGACACTTGAGAGCTTTCAGCCATACGAACGCTAACTGAACTTCAGATGATGATAATGACCGCAGTAGCATCCCAAACTGCATCATTGTCCACAAAAAGCTAGCAACAACAGCTAGCAAGTGGAGGATATTATTGGACAGAAGAGATAAAAAGGCATCCTTCTTATTTAAAGCTATATGCTAATCTGCTTCAAATTCAAACTCTTAATTTGATAAAAGTTCTTTCATTTTCTGCTGTGCTCAGAGTACAACATAACTACAAAAAAACACCAATTATATATTATAAGCTAACATGTGCACCTCCTGTACACTGGCAAGTATATGTATATATAAATTCCTGTATCCAGTCTGTATGATGGATTAATATCCACATTATAAAAGATTTCTGTATAAATTTCCCAGCTTTCCACTGATTTTGTTAAATCCATCCATTATAATTTTCAAAATAATTCTCCTGGGATAAAATATGACCTCTGTAATAAACCAAAGGAAGTCTGTAGTTAACTGTGCAGAAAATAGAGTTCTGGAAGTTCTGGAAGATTTGAGATTAGATCTCAAGTTTGTTCATAACCTCAACAGAGTTCTGTCCTTTTAAAATCGGACAAATCACCACACAGCCAGCATACCAACTCGACCTTGACCACCAACCTCACAGAGGCTTTCATCGTGTCAGAAGTTCAGAGTGCTTTATTGTCCATGTCAACACCTTTTTTACCTCCCAACAGCAGACAGTTGCTAAGCCCTGGGAGGCCTAACTGGAGTTTCAGACCAATGTCCTGCTGTGACCTCTGGTGCATTTATCATATGCT
Source organism: Pao palembangensis (assembly GCA_015343265.1). Lineage (NCBI taxonomy): Eukaryota > Metazoa > Chordata > Actinopteri > Tetraodontiformes > Tetraodontidae > Pao > Pao palembangensis. The sequence continues at coordinate 6,115,788 of CM027094.1, read as the reverse complement.
TGGCTGGCTCTGCCCCAGTTTATAGGGGCATGCAGCACTAAGAAGAAGCCTCTATCATACCAATTGCAGAGCCAGCAGCTCTCCTCTCCTATATTGCACTTGCAGAGAGGACAGCTGCTCCCTTTACCTTTATATTCCTCTCCCTCAGGGAACAGGAAGTCAACAGGTCAGCAGCTTTCTTATCACTGTTACTTACAGTTGTAGAGAACAGCAACATCTATATGTGCAAACAAAATTCATACAATATCACTCTGTGGAAATGTGAAGTACCACCAACGGCATGGAACAATCGTTACAAATATTTATCTAATCACACCCTGCATATCTAAAGGACTTAATATTGAAAGGATGTCTCTTGGGGCATGCAGTTTACTTTCCACACAGGTGAGTAATTTTAATTTAGGACGTGTTTACACAACCATTTTACTGTCTAAAGAGCTGAAAAATGTATATTTCTATTGTCAGAGTTGAATTTTGGAATAATGCAAATAAACTGTACATTAAAAATTAGGTAGCAACTGTGGAAACAAAAAAAAAAAAAATCACCTGCTGGGCTGAGATATGTCTCTATCACTACAGAAATCCACACCAACCTGACTTTAGGCTGTCGAAGTATCGATTTTAATCATTTATGACTGGAGTGTGTGCACGGGTGCATTTTAGGAATGGTATTTTGTTAGAATTTGAGATGCAGAAGGATTAGAATCCAAAATCTCAGGAAAACAGATCATATGAAATATGAACAAAGCAATAAAATAAAATGAAAAGTTGAAAATCCATGTTCGACAAACACTGTTCGGCTTGATGGTAATGCGTAAAATACAATAACCCACCCATTTCCTCATTAGTCCCTTGTTCTATTTTCTGTTGCCCTGTCCCATCCTTAATCATCCATTCCTTTCAGTTTTACCACCAAGAGGCTGACTCACTGGACCTGAATGGCTGTTTGTCTGTCATGACATCTGGGGTAGCCGGATGACTGAATGTTATGTCTCTCTCACTCAGTCTGCGTCTCTCCCCTGATGGGACCGCACCAACATCTTCATCCCTGTTTTTTTCAGTCTGGCATAATGACCTCCTAGCAGCAGCCCTAATGGAGCCATAATGGTCATTTATGCCAGGGGAGGCTCTGAGGGCACGGCTGTGGAGGCAGTACGTCACACCGGAAGATGGCGGAGAGCGAAGGGAGGCACCAGGTTAGGTCTCCACGCCTCTGCCTCTTTCCTTTATGTGCAGTTCTTGATCACATTCTTTTTATAAATACACGTTGTATGTGCAGATTCAAGTGTGCATTAATTAAAGGATCTGATATGAGACTTGCTAACAAAAGAAAGTACAATGTGAATGTCTGCGGTTTGAATCTCTGCTTTTATGTTCACTTCCAGAGCTTTTTACCCCCCTACATAGATAATTTACACATGTAACCTACTATTAAAAAAACCCCAACATATTTCCTTAAATAGACAACCTTCCTACTCATAGGATATGAAAGAGAGTAAAAGTTTCACTCGCATCTAGTGCAGCAATAAAAAAAAAAAGTATTTGCATATTAATATCTATATTCTCAAGTGTTGCTGTAGCCTTTAAAAACATTTCTTTGTACGTAGCTTCAGCTGGAAGGGTCCTCCAAACTACAGCAGACACCTCCTGCTTTAAATGCTGCACATCTTGTGCTATTCCTCTGGGCGCTGCAAGCTGAATAATACAAAAGCGCATTTATCAGATAGCAAATGCTAATTAGACTGTTGCATAGAAACGAGAATAATGTACAGTAATGTTTCTTCCTGTTTCCTGTTTCCAGCACGACAAAGCTGCTTTTTGGGGGTAAGGGTGGAGTTAAAAAAAAAACAAAAAACAAAAAAAACAAAAAAACCAAAAAAACAAAAAACAAAAAAAAAAACAAAATAACACATACTCTCTCTTCTATTGGCAATTTATGCCTGGAAACATCTCTGCAGGTTTGATGTCAGCTTATCAGACTGTGTTTTCATCTGGGCTGTTGTTTGATCACTGAGATCAGCAAAGTACAGGTAGGTTTCTACTTTTTTAATCACAACATGATGTGCAACAATGCTTTGGTTTTATATCTCATACAGGATTTGAAAAATCAATACTGCCCAGCTCCTTTTAACTGCAGCATCTTGGGAATAGTGTGGTCTTTAAAATCTGATGGACTCAGAATGAAACACTTTTGCTCCTCTTTTTAACTCAAAGACACTGTTTAATTTCTGTTCGCCCATTATGTACTGTGAAATATTAGCTCCTGGACCTGATAATGTGAGTGAAGCTCTTTGAAGCTCACATGATTTTTACTTCTTTGAGCCTATGTAGACATTGTTTCTCAAATCAGTCATAATTCTGATCAATACTCTGAAGTGCACAGCCGTTTTCTTTGTATATTTCATATTAATGCAATTTCATTTGTGTTTGACACAACTTGAAAGACTTATTAGTATGATTATTATTATATCAATCTAAGGTCGATACCTCAGAGATCTTACTTGATTTTTTTTCTTTGGCCTGTGTAGATAAACTTGAGCAATATTATACTATACTGTTTATATATTGCAGATGGTTTCAGATGTTTTTCCATCTTTTTGAAAATAAGTTCACTTTAATCACGCAAATAGGTCAGTTGGATTAACTCTCCTTAGAAACAGGGTTTATCAGTCTAAAACTTCTTTTTAATCATTTAAAAGTCTCTTTAGTAGTACATGTGGTTCTTTTACTTTAGGAGGTGAAAATGAATGTAGACCTTCAAATGGTGAGAGCAGCCATACACATAAGGAGAGTGATGCGAAAGTAAAAGCAGTAACTGCACACAGTTACACCCCTCACCCCCCTCCCACCAACACACACATTCATTTGGCTCTGAACAAAGCACAGCTGCCACCCTGCATTCGCAGGCCTATATGTTGATCAGTGCAGCAGCACAACACAGACCGAGGATGCATTATTGTCAGAATGGGATTGGACAAATTACTGTCAGTAATTGTGTGTTATTGTCTCTTTCTAAGGGGGACAAATGTACTAACAAAGAAATCAATGTAAAGCTGAGGAAAAAGCATTTTTGGCATTTTTGTTTTTTGCTGGTAATCATCTCAAATACCTCCTTGCTAGTTGCGTTTTTGGGGTTATCTTCTTGATTATCACGACACTCACCCAATACACTGCATCGCTTCTAAAATTCAATTTCGTCTTCACTTTCACTTTTTTTTTTTTTTTTTTTTACTTTTGGCATGTTACTAAAACATTGCACAAAATAAACTGGGTAATTTTATAAGAACAACTGAACAAAAATCAGAGAAGGAGACTTTAGTTACTACACAAGCCTGACAAGGGATGAATGTATCCTTATCAAAACTGTGCAAATTTGACATATTTTGAGATTGAGATTTGTGTAAAAACATGATCTGCATTTGATTGGTTCATTGTGACATATTATTTTCCAATGATGAAGTGCAGGAACATATACTTTTTATATCGCTGAGCTAACGCATAAATATGCAGCGACTGTCTCAGACTCATCTGTTAATGGGGGCTGCGGTCGCCCTTCCTGCCACAAAGTCTTGTACAGAAAAAACACTGATCAACACTAAACACAAAGAAATGACTCACAGGCAATACTTTCTGACAGATAACGGATAAAGATGACTGACTTCTGTGTTACGCAAAGGTCTTTAGGTGCATTAAAGACTGATAATGTCTGTGCTGTGATGGAACAGCTCTGTAACCCAGTCACAGAATACAAATACAGGCACAAAAATTCATGCTGCATGTGATCGATATCAAATGCTCTTTGTGATCAATATTGAAATTAATTGGGAGTGTCACAAGGACCAGTGCTATATTGTCAGATACTGTTTAACAGCTGCTGCACTGGTGACAGACAGTCTTACTGGCTGCAGAGAACACTCTGGTGTCTTGGTGTGTGTGCATGTATTTCACTTTTATTTCAGGTTTGATTTTCTTTCTCTGACATCTGTTTCATCTCTGACTCATTTTTCCATATCTCCTACTTGTTTTTTTCTCAATTCATTGTGATCCATGTTTTAGTGTGGCAACTGGACAACAGCCTTAGCGCTTTCTTCCCCGTTAGTGGCCCTCTGAGTATTGCTCGATACTTTAAAATACTGCCCAGTATTTATGTCTCTTGGATCCAGGCTGCCGGGTCCCATTTATTGCTGAGACTGTTCCAGAGGTTGTGTAAAGTGAGCGGAAAACAAAACAAAAACAAAAAAAAGAACAAAAGCTTTTGATCTTAAATTGAGGATGCTTCCCACATTTTAGTACAGAAGGACACTAGTCAATATTTTGCCTGAGGTTATTTAATTTGAACAAGGAATTTCATTCATACATTAAAATTTCCAATTACCCTGTCAAGAGCTGAGCCCAGAAGGGTGTTTTAGTTGTACAGCTTTATCAGAGTCTTTAAATTGAGTTTTAACATGGATAGAATCATACATTCTGCCCGGGGGAAGGTGATACTCTTTAATATGTGCTAAACAGCAAACATTTTAAAAATCAATGTTTAACTAGAGTTATTTATGCAGAGTAAAGTCTGACTCTTTCCTCTCTAATTCTTCTCTCCATCTTCAATATATCTGAGATGATAAACTTTGCTTGTTCATTTTTTACATAATAAATTATCGTTTCAGTTGTAAATGTCATCTTCAGTGTGCACAACAACTATCTAAATCACAGCCATGTCAGTAACTAAAAGACTGGGTAAAAATGAGCTGATAAACCCTCTTAATTCTCACAGTCATATTCAACTCATGCTCAGCCACAGTGATGAGCGGCTGATATTTCACTTCCTCTCTGTAATAATGTTGGGGTCAAGCATAAATCCAGAATAAAGTCTGATCTGCAGGTGGTCACAGCTGGACCTCCTGATTCACCCTTCTCAAATCTATTTCGCAGAGATATTACAGAGATCTGAGCTGCTGTCCCATATTTTCCATTCCATCTTATCAGTGGAAGGAATGATGTCCGGCATAGCAAACAAAGTATGTGTAAAGTCCCTAAATAAAGCATGAAATTGACGGGACGCCTGTCCGAGTGCGGCATCACAGAGCCATCTCTCTTGCGGCAGATGGGGACAGCTGCTCACTTCCAGAACGCACATCTCATATTTCACCTTCCATTAAAGCTCAGATTTCTTTGAGTCAACACTTTTGTGCAGAAAATTCCTTTTCCTTTATACATAACGAGTTTTAACATGCACCTACACAAAACACTGGTGTTCTTTTTCTTCACAGCATAGGAATTTGCATATATTGGACTAGGAAAGACAAACAATTTCCCACATTTTAGACATTTGGTCATGGTCCTCAAGTATTGGACGATAAAGGACTAAGCAATTTCCTTCTGTATATGTCGACTCTGAAAAGCTCCTCCAAACACATCGCACACTTATCACCTAGAAGATTATTCAGTGACTGACTTCTATGTTGATGAGTCTTTTTGTATGCACACACAAGTGCGTGCCTGTGCATGTATGTGTGAATGTGCTGGAGTGTGCTTTACACACATCAGCCGCAACACTGATATTTGAACTAAGCCTTGGACTCACCAGGGAACTGGTAGCTGTAGCTGGGTGCGAATCCAGTGTATCCGCGGCCATATGTTGCCACAATATTAGGGTAACCTAGAAAAGAGATTAAAAGGAGATGAGATGCAGGCGCACACTCACACGCACACACAGTTTCACGGGTCACAATTCTAATGTTATTTATTTTAAAAATCGCCCAAATACTTCTTGGATTATATAAATTCCATTTGGATAAACTGTTATCCTACATTATGAGGGTCTTATCTACGTTGAACTCCAGCTTGCTTTGTTTGACAGGAACTACAACAAGAGATTTACTGTAAAGCTTCAAGCCCAATAAAGAGGCTGCCCGTATTTATAGCTCTTGAAGATGACAGTATACGCTGTGAAAAATAAAAATAGAAATGAAGGGACTGTAAAGGAGTTTTCTTTCAAGGAAGGCAAACCTGCTGATTTAAAATGTACTGACTTGTACAGTGATTAATGCAGCGTCTTGTAGATGTCTCTGAGCATATCCTGGCTGACCACTTTCCAGTCAAACAATTATCTAGGAGGATTTTTTTTTAGTAACTCAAAGATTTTCCCCCTCAACACAGAAGCCACGAAGAAAATACACCACAACAACCTGTCATCTGCAAACAAAAGTCAAAGTCAACGAGGTGACAGATTGAGCTGCACGGTTCCTGGGAGGCCGGAGTCTTGCAGTGAGCCCCCAAAGTGGACGTGGTGTCGGAACCATTTCAGAGCAGCAGATGTATTGTTCATCTGCTGTCATGACTCTTATTACAAGTGTGGAGCCACCAGTTAATGAGCAGGACAGTTTTCAGACTGAAGCAGCTGTGGGCAACATATTGAGAAGAAGGGGTGTAAGGGGGCAGGAGGCTTGAAAGAGGGATACAGAGCAAACGAAAAACTGTGAGAAGAGGGGGTGGTTGGACAAGGGAGCCTGTAAGAATGTGAACACCATCAAAGGTAATACAAACATAATTAACCCTGTAATTATGGTACAGTATATGTCTTCATCTTTATCGGTTCCCCCTGAGCTATTATCACCTTCAACCATGAGTCTGGACTAAATTACCTAATAAGAAGAAGTCCTTTAGGCCAGGAATGAATCACCAGAGCTAACCTTGATAACTCATTTCACATAGTGTAAGCTACACCTCAGAAAATGACCTTGGAAACCTCTATCAGACTTTGTGTCCTCATTTCTGGTTAGATATGTGCTAGTATGACAATCTGCTGCAGACACATTGCAATCTATCCGTGGAGAGTGTAATATTTGGGCTACAAATTCCTTCGGACAAACAGTCTTTATTTTTGCTGTTATTTTTAGGCTTGGAGCAAGTACACAGCATGTCTCTACAGGATGCAGATGTGTGAGCATAATTATGTATGTGTATGACTTCATATATGTCTGTATGAGGGTACACACACATGAGTGTGTGTGTGTGTGTGTCTGTGTATGAGTGAGTGGATGTCTTGTTCGGTATGCCTCAGAATCTGAGCCAGTTGGAATCAGAAAGGTTGACCTTGGTCATAAATATCTAATCAGTGTTTGCTGTCCATGAAAAAGTTCAATTTATTCCTGACCCAATGGGAAAATGCATCTCAGAGACCCTCCCTCACTCATAGACAAAAAAGAATTACAACTCAGAGAAGCAACGGGGGGAACCTTAACCTGGTGTGGATGAAGGAGGAAAGAGGCTACGCCGGTCGGGGGAGAAAAAATAAAATGTTCATCAGCTGTTGATGAAAAGTCATCACTAGGAAGCTACAGATGGATAGCTTTCAGAAACCCTCTCATTGTTTGTTTGGTCTGAAAAGAACTGCGATATGATATAAAAAAAAAAAGCTATCACAGACCGTAAAATATTTGATATTATGTGTTTGATACTGTCTTACTGTCAAACAGAATAAATACCAACCTGAAATTGCTGGCTTAGATACAGGAGCTACTCAATATTTTCTAAACATTTTTTAAAAAGGATAGCTTTTTCTACTCGGATATCTGGCGATACAGTGGGTAAGAAGGGACGTTGAAGTGTAAAAAAAGTGTATTAGGATACATGCTGACGTAACTCTGGAAATTTTGAGCTTGTTCAAACATACCAGTAAAGCAAAAAAGAAAAAGAAAGAAAGAAGCAGTTTGTTTTGAGTGGTTTACTAAATGAAGCCTGCTGCCGTGTCTGGCCTGGTGGCAGCCTCTTAGTGCTCTTATTTGCCTTATTAATATGCATGCTAATGTACCTATTTTATGGCTCAACAGTTCCGATTCACTTTAAAATCAATTATCCATCTGGTACACCCATACCTTGCCCAGGCTCATGTGTATTAATTTCAGCAAACATACATCGGGCGCAACACAATAAAGATAAATGCCTCGATTAGAGGCAGTAAACAAAGGAGCTGGGGATGGCTTTAATGAGATTTGGCACAAAAGGAGCTTACACTTTCTTAAATAATGAGCTGTGGGTCCTCTTTTTTTTCCAAATGCAAATTATATAAAGGAATGTTTCGCTGTCTTTGTTCCAGTTTCATTTAGATAAGAATGTCTCCAAACAAGTCGGCTGTTAATATTCTCACATGAGTACACCACCTTGCTGCCGGCCATCTCCCAATGGAGGCAGGAGCGCTGGCCTCTTTGCAGACACATTAGTCAGTAATAAGTTCTGAAAACTTTGCTTGTTAAATACTTGCATCAGATGAGGTGCAATCGAATGACTCAGGTATAGCTGAGCAAACCACTTTGCCCAGTCCGACAAAACCATAAACAACTGTGTAATCAGCCTCATATCTTGAAGACATAATTTTGAGACCCTGAGAGTTTATTCATCAATTTCACCATAAATGGCCTGATTACGCCAGAAATCTGTTATATTTACTGTTATATTATTTAAAAAAAACATCATATGGCTTTTTTTGTTTTAAATATCAGGTTACCTGGCGGAGATAAAAATGCATGAGTGTGGCTCTGCCTGCACCTGCTCCACGATGGGGAGGGAGGTACTTGCACAGCAAAACGAGTCTTTTACAATCAGCTGCGTGTCCCTTTTGCTTTTGAAGTAAAAAATAAATCTTTGATGTGAGGCCAAATCCATTTGGTCGGGTCGCACACACAAATTATATGCATAGGAAATGGAAAGGATGGATGGACATACATTGGGAGAGATAAATAGATAGATTGGGAGTGAGAGACAGTGGGGGGGGGCAAAGAGAGAGCTAGACAGATAGAGAGTGTGTAATAGTGTTAAATAAAAAGGGCCACGGGCACGAGCAGGATGGTAATGAAGAGGGGTGGGCTAGCAGCTGAGGTCTCTGTAGATGAGTTCCCTCACTGACACGTGTGTCCCCTTCATTACCCATTAGGGGGGGCACAGTGATGAATCCTTAATATGACATTACACCAATTTTCCTCTTCATTTAGCCTGATAATGTGCTGGTCTGCTACTATATGCCCAGGGGCTGCCTGTACCAGACTCCACCAGAAATAGAGCAGAGAGTGGCCAACGGTGGCACACCTTGAAGCAGCCTAATTAGGGGCAGCGTCCACCTAATGGGGCTATCTGGACGAGAGTCCGCATAAGTAGACTTTTTTTAGAAGGTACCTTCTGATGACTGAACGGGGTTCATAACAGGTTCCCCTTCTGTGACACTCCCCTTTAAACAATTCTGTTGTTTTTGGCTCCCTCGTATGAGTGCTTTCTCCTTGTTTCTTCAAGGTTATCTCTCCTCGCAGTATATATCACTTTACAAGCCCACCTTTGTGATCGCACTGATGGCTCCACTTATTCCTGATGAGGGCTGTTGTGATTTACCAAACACGAGCCTCGGTAGTAATATCAATAAATCTAAAACTCCTACTTTGCATAATTAACTACATGTGGACCTTTTAAAAATCCATAAAAACGATTTATTAATATTAATGATATATTAAACCTTGACATGATAGGTTTTTTCAGCATGGCATCACATTTCCATATATGTGAGATGATGAAGATAAGACTCACTCAGCATGCCCATCCCCAGCATGAAGGCATCCATGGTGTAGGACAGACCCCTGGCTCGCCCTCGTGTACCTGGTGGGAACATCACCTCCTTGGGCTGGGCCTTCTTACATTCTACCTATGTAGACAGACAAGCACGCATGCACACACACACACACACAGACAAACCATTAGACTGTGTAGGGTACACAACCAGACAGATCTGACAGGGCTGTCTCAACTCTTTAAGGTGCTTTTCTATTTGACTTGCACATCGTGGGATGTTTTCCGCAGAGAAAAACAAGACTGAGTCAATCTGAGCACCTCACATTTTAGAGGGAAGTCTCGAAGGAAAACTTACAATCATGTTTCTCCTGCATTAAAGCAAAGGTTGTTGCTCCAGTGAGCATGTGCCCGATGCCTCTGGGAAATACAAGCTTAATTCTTTCCAAGACTTTCTGAGACATCAAGGTAGGAGACTCTGTTCTGCAACGCTATTACCACACTCTGGCTGGGTGGCAGCATGCCCAGATTCTTTATGAAAGATATCACTCTTTCTTCTAACACAGATTAATCTCAAACGTAATAATATCTCCCAACAGGATCTGTGCTTGCTTCCGTTGTTTCCTTTAAGTCAGGCCTGACCGAGGCGGTGCGTTTAAATTCTAAAGCTGATCAATAAATGTGTGTTAAAGCGTCTATGTATTTTTATTTCTGTTATTTGTGTCTCAGCTGGACATAACCCCATAGTGTTCCACAGTCCAATTCAATTCCACCTGCAGCACTCATCTCTTTCCTGGGTTTTGTTCTCTCAGGGTGGTTCTCACACGTGGAGGTTTGTTCATTTCCCATCTTGCCAGAGTGACATCTCCTCCTCCTACATAACACATATCAAATGAGGGATGTGACAGGGGCAGATGAGGAGAAGGAGGAAGATGAGAGCCCTGTTTGCCACGTATCTATCCTATCTCAATGAATTATAGAGAAGCTCGTTCGGCTGACAAGGGTGGCTCGGTCCTGTGCCTGTTGGTTGTTCTTTGGTAGGATGAGCCTGTGTTCGCCATGCTGCACAATCTATTTGCTCCACTGCCTGCTTGGCATCAGCCTGTCCATCTGTTTGTCTGTTTGCCTCCTGGCTCTCGCCTGCTTCTCCCTACTGCCTCCACTTAAGCAGAGCTTTCTCGGCTGCTGTGATTCACATGTCATCCTGGCCTGCTGCGCAAGACAGGCTCCTGCGCCGGGGCTGCATACACCTCAACCCAGGTACAGTCTGGCATAAATACAAGAGGCATGCAAGTCTGACAAGCCGGTGATGCACATTAATATTCACTGACACGTGTTCAAACATGCATGGTGGTAGCTGTTGGGCTACTGCAGGAAAACAAACCAAAACTGTGTCTTGCTGTATTGGAAAAAAAGACTTCTTAACAGTTTGTATATTTAACAGTATTTTCTTTTGGTGCAGGAGTAAAGTATTTGGTTAAGTTTCAGAGTTGGCTGGCTTCAATGCTTTCACAAACTTTACAAGACAATCAATGTATTTTTGAGCACCAGCGATTTTATTTAAATAAGTCAATACCGATGGATAAGATGAAACATTGATTTTCAAATTCCGAAAAATGCTGAAAAAACGGTTTTCAAACTCTAGCTGTCCGGTCTGGACTTCGGTCTGGTATTTAGGATAACAGGCCCTTTATCGAGTGAATGTATGATGGCACTAATTAAAGTCTTCTATCACAAAGAAGAAGTTGCCAAAGTTACACATTTCTCATACAGTTTTCTTCCTGTCAAAGACAGAGCCATTTGAGGAGAGCATCTCTGAACATCTAAAGTAAGCAGAACCTAAGCAATCAATGGCAACTTGGAATGGTAGTAAATACTGTCAAATTCTGCTCACTGCACTCTGATCTGACTGTTCTCCAGTAGTTTCTACTACATCTGGGTGGTTGGACTCACAACCAGCCTGCCGGGAGCGTGGCAGACCCAGGAAGTGAGTCATGCCTACATGCTCAAAGATGCAGCACTTTGATATTCAGAGAGAGAGAGGCCTCCTTGTCATGGATTCAGAACCAGCCAGGAGTCGGGAGTCATGATGCCGTGCGGGTGTGGGTGTTCACCTGCTTCAAGTGCAGAGGAGTATGTGAGCGAGAGCTTTTAAGAGGGAGCAAAGTCAAAGACGGGAGAACAGAGATGATGCCGAGGCGAGTCAGAGGCTGACGGAGAGCTGGGCAAAGGTTAACTGTTGTCGATGCAGAGATTTAAATGTTGCGAGGTGAGGCGTTTTACTAGATTTACCTTTCTCCCAAACATATTGAGTAAATACAAAATCACCAAAAAATGCAGCCGTTTGTAAAACAGCTGAGTGCTGACAAATCTTTCATGTGATAGAGTCAGAAGCAGTTTCTGTTTTCATGTGCAGATGCTGATACAGAATGAAGAGAAGCATCTTAGTTATGACCTTTTCAATACATCTTCTATACATATTAACCTTGCAGGTGTAATAGGAGGGTATAGGAGGGATGGGCTGGCTGTGGCTGTCCTTCAGGGAGGAGTGTTGTGTGTTTGTATAGTGGGGGGAGGAGTTAATTTACTATTTACTGCGGTAGTGAATGGATTCCATCAGTAGTCCGCCAGACCGAATAAAGAAAAGGGCGCGATTCATTTGCTGCAGCTCACACTGGCAGCTGAACAGACAAACACACACACATATCTCATGTTTCTACATGTAACCCACTATCAGCCAAAGTTGTGTGGAGTCATTTTATTTTGGAAAAGGAGAGTCAAACAAACTAAACAAACAAAAATTTGGTTAAACCAGTACTTTTAAAGTCTTCTCCTGGCGGGTGTCACTGGTGTGACTGTAGCGCTGTTTATTATTCTGACAATGTTTGACCAGAAAATGTGAAATTTAATGACAAAGGACTTTTTTGTCTTAAATTTTTCATCAGCGTGTGGGGGTAAAAAGAAGTCTGTTTCTCTGATCAACAATAGAGCTGGAAATAAACTATGAAGGACGCGTGTGCATTAATGCCTGATGGGGTGACGAACCAGCATGTGGAGTTTTTTGTTTAGATGGCTATCAATAAATGGAAGAAACTTGAATTACTTTCTGCTGAACATTAGCTTTTTTTAGGAGTAAGAAGATCCAAAGACCCCACATGGTCCAGTCAGACAACACTGGACTTAACAGCTGCTCCCTTTGAGACAATAAATGTTTTTAACAGCTTAGCAATAACTCTGGATAATTGGAACATACTGTGTTTTTGTGTATTGTGCATACTGGGCCATATCAAAAGCCTTTCCTTGATCTATCAACTAGCAAAAAAATAAATAAAAAAACACTTGATGCGACAATAGAAACGTGGATAAAAATACGGTTTTACTCAAAATTATAAACGCAGTAAAACGCTATTTTTAAAAGGTTACATGTATTACATATCCTACAAGTGTCTTTTATTCAGTTCTGAAAATTGTCCTTTAAAGGCACAAAGTTTTTTTTTTTTAAGAAATGACCAAGACCACCACTTAAAAAAATGTACTTTTAGTCTCAAAAGCATCGGTATGATACTATTGCTTTGAGAGTAACTTTATGACCTCTGAGGAGCAGTGGACTGAAAAACCGTGTGAGATGGACTGTATTTACAGCAGAACATTCTGCACTATTTCGACCATGCTCCGTAATAAAAATAATAATGTAGGACATTTTGAGTAAAGCTGAATGGTGCCTTCAATGGCCAACAATCTTATGGTAGTCATTATATCTCCTGTGCATGGTTATGTAAAAAGATACTGACAATGGAGTCAATTTAAAAAGCAGGTACTGCCTGTTGTGCTTAAACACGGGAGCACTCCCAGCCTCCCTGAGAGACACATTCAAAAGTCATCATCACGTTAACGTCCAATTGTTTCCATCACTTCTTCAATCAGCAGATCTGAACCGCTTCCTGCTTTTTATGGAACATCCTGAAGGGCAGAGTGCAAAGTGGATTTCCACCTCCTTCATCCCTCAAAGCGTTTCGTCTTCAATGACAAGTAAACATCCAATTACTTACAGTCCAGACCTTGGAAGGAAGTGCTCCATAAGGGACTAAAAGATGGCGAGGGGCGGTCCTCCAGCCTTATTAGCTGTTTGATGTTCAAACACTGTAGGATTTCACTCTTTAAAAATATTTTACATAACCTAGAGACTTAAAGATTTGGTTTTCCAAAATCTACTGACTGTTATAAATCAGCCCAGCAGTAATTTATAAACTATCCTGTGTGAAGGATCTGAATTTTAATGTTCATCGGCAGCACACCTGATTGGTTTACAGCAAAACAGGTACAGCTGGCACTCGCTCACTCAGGATGGGTCTGATTAAAAGAAATTATGTTTGGTTAGATGATCACAGGGAAGCTACTATATATAGCAGGGTAAGACCATCCTGATCACATCAATGCATCGGTGAACTGCATCGTTCAGGTTTCCCAGACGACACATCCAGACAGTTTTCCACAGATCAAAAATCATTTGAAGTCGATACCATGACAGGCCAAACACTGCGCCATAATTAATGATGTGAAATAGAATCCACTGGCAGTGGTGGTGGTTTCCTACCAGTGGAGTAACAAGTGCAGTTGCTGCAGGCTCAGTAACAGCATTTCAACAAGGAGAATATTAAACACAAATGATGCTTCTTCTTATTGTTTTAAATTACCTTAGATTTAACTTACTCGACATTACATCATCACCTTGATTTACAGACACTTACATTAGCTGTGACAATAACTGACAAACTAATGGACCTTTGATTTCCACATATCTTTAAAAAGTATAAGTAATATGAGAATATTATCTTCTAAGAACTCTAGTGTCACCTTGAAATCAGTGATTAAACATTTCTTCTAAACACAAAATTGGCAAACATCAGTTTGATTTATTTTAATCCTTTTTTAAGCGTTTTTTTTTGCCACAGTAACAGAGACTAATCAGTTTCAATTGGCTGTGGGATGTTAAATTATTGATAACAGATACTAAATGTCTCCAGCCAATGTGTTTACTTTTATTACTATTATGGTTAAAGCTCAACAACATTACTTTACAACAACTAGATGAAAAATAATGTGATTCTGAGATGGAGCTGTAGATTTAAATGTGGCAGCTACACTTGAAATAAATAAAAAAATATTTCGCTAACTGCACAGTGGTGCTTCTGCTAACTTTGCTTAACAAAATACATATTAATCAATTTTTAAGGCAGAACATTGCTATGACCATGCATACAAGCACATTGAGGTAAAAAATTACATTAACGATAACATACTGGTCACAAAACAGTTTTTTCTTTCTAGGATACAAAGCATGGAACACACCTCTGTATATGTTATAAAGTCTAATGTCTCTGTGCAATAGTCTTTAGTCAATGAGTGGAGCAGTCAGAGCTTCTGCTGCTCTGAAGTGCAGTAATTGGTGGGTCACGTCAGAAAGACACAGTGAAAAATTGATGCCTAACAGGAAATTCCTCCCTCTGGTTGTGATGATTTGCCACTGCTGAATATTAAAAATGACACATTAAAGAACATTACCTCCAAGCACTTGTCTAGAACCAATGTGAGTTCATTTTAATGGCACACTGCTCGCTCATTAGAGCCAGTCTTTGGTAGGTAATATTAGTAGGTATTATATAGCAGGATGGGGGCCTGATGGAGAAACTCCTGTCTCGGAAAATGGGATTTGCAACCTTTTGGAAGTTGGAGTAGGGTTTTATCTCACTAAAGCGTGATACAGATGTTCTATGTGGAACCCACAGATGTGATTAACTGTCAAGCTGTCTTCTGAGCATTGATTTTTCTACTCCAAAATATTTACTGGTTTTAATACAAGTGTTGGTACAGCTATAGCTAAAGAATGATTTTATTATCTGTGGTGCCCTGCAGGATAATCCATACTTTTATTACCTCTGCATTTTCTACAGCCGGACAGTCTCCAGAGTTGAGGGCACTGTGAAAGTGTCTGCAGCTTGTGAGGCAAGATGAACACTTGCTAAGCAGCACCCTTGTTTTTAATTATACATTAGGCTGAACTCACAGTGACAGCAAGTAGGTGCTGCTGACAGTGGGGCCTTGGTGGCACAAGAACACAGGGTGACTGACTGAGTCACTAAAGGGTCCTGTCACTCAGATCAGAGTGGGCATTGACCCTCAATGCTGCCAGAGGCCTCCAGAGATTGGGTAGGGAGAAGGTGGGGTGCCCTGTACATCCACAACCCTCCTAGAAGGATGGAATTTCTGTCCGCATCAATTATTCAAGAACCATCTTAGATAACACATGCCGAGCGGATGGATGAGGTCTATTTTTGTATGGTACTTCATAAAGATGAAGACATGAGGCATTTTTTATTTTCCGCGCTGGCACTTCAGATACCTTTGTGGGACTGAGGTAAAGACAGAAGAGTCTGGAAAATGGTCTCGACACTCTTTTACCCTGTATTCTCTCCATATATACCAGGAGATTCAATGTACAGTTTCCAACAGGGAGCCCTACAGAGGTGACAAAAGCCTGTGAAACTTCACCTTTGTTCTGGCCTTGCACAGTGTCCCCTCCCTGAACCGCATCTTTGTGATGTTTGGGACTCCAGATGAATAAAAAAAAATAGACGTTTCAGGAAAACTGTTTTACATTATATCAGACAAAAAATGCTTCAGACGAAAAGGGGTTAACACAATTAACTGTATGCCTGATGCAACAATTTAGTACAGTTTCACCCAATACTGATAATAATAGCAGCCATAGCACATGCTAGATAAAACCAAAAACGTGCAGCAGTCACCTGCTATATAATGCAATGCAGACATGTCAAAGGACCTGGGACACTTGATTTTGACAGAGTATCCTTTATGCACATACAGTTATTGCCACTGTTTTTACTGGAGTGCTGAGAGTCAACTGTGATGCTGCTCAGAAGCACACACTGGGATGTATACAGGGGTCATATGTGACCTGGGCCGGTCCCTGGCAGACGTGGTTCTACTACACTGGTCCTGTCACTCACACAGCCAGTCCATCAGCCAGTTTCAGAAGGACGCTTGAAGACGTGCAGCGAGGAAAGGAGCCTGACTGAACGGCAGTAAGACAAGTATTCCCTCCAGTCAATCACAGTCCACCGAAATGCTCAATGATGTGGGATGTCTCCAGAGGCATGCGGGGTGGAAATGGGTGAAAGAGGACCCAATGTCACACTTGCTACACTGATATCTACGCCCATCAATTATCATAATTGACATGATGGGTGCCACTGAATTCTGTAGGAGCCCATTTGACAATTTTCGTAAAATGGAAAAGCATCACTGAGACACTGTGGAAGGTGCTAATCCCTGACTAATGAACTCAGCCAATAACTTCCCGCTGCATCCCTGGACATAACCACCTGTGAGTGTTCATATGCACAGGCTAAAACACACAAACACTTACAGGCACACACACGCACGCACGCACGCACACACACACACACACACACACACATATACACACACACAGCATCTCCAGGATGGGAAGGCAGTGGTGTGCACTGCCCACAAACCGTGAAATTGTGTGGTTGAGTTCTGCCTGTCAGGCTGAGGAAGAGGAGAGTAGAGCCTGTCCCTCTTTTCTGAATCCCCGACCTATGTGCACATGTGCGCGCACACACACACACACACACGCGCACACACACATAAAGTATTTAAATAAAATAAACTGACTTACCATTTTGTTATTGATTTCATGAAAATGAATTTCACAGACTTTCTCTACGATGTCTTCATTCTCAAAAGTTATGAAACCAAATCCTACGTAGAGAGAAACAGAGAAGGGAGGGGAGAAAGGGAGAGAATGAGTTATTGAATAGAACTCAAGTCACTCAAAGAAAATTTACCACAAGATGGAATATTATCAAGCTCCAGATCCCAGAAACTACAGTTGGAGAGCACATCTGCAAAGAACAAGTGAACAAGACAGACATTGTCCCCTTTAAATCAGAAATATGATGAAATCTGCCACATTATTAAGGGCACTCGAGGACCTCTTCTACAAAAAGATGACGGAAAAACAGCACAAAGCTCATTTAATGAGATTCAGGAAGCGAGGGCCCAGCATCTGAATTTCATTAAATGCATTTTGTGTTCTTTTTTTATTGAAATTTCAGTGTATAACAAGCCCTCGTTTTTATGTTAATGCAGGTCTCAGAGTGAATGCATCATTGACAGTGGGATTTTCATACCATATTTATAGGATAAAAGCCTAACCCCTCTTTCAACCCAAAGACACATAGACAAGATGGCTTCAGACTTTTCAACATAAGTTGATTGCAATGCTCTCTACTCAGTTTTGATGGAGATGCACAAGGCAATCTAGCTTCTGTATTGCCGGGGTTAAAAGGAATTCAGATATTCTATTACTTTTGCAAAAGAGGAAACTGCAGAAAAGAAATACTGCTAGTGAATAAAGCAGCAAGTGGTCGTGAAAGGAGATGAGATTCTTTTCAATAGAGTAAACAGCTGACAATGGAGTAAAATTACCTCTGTTTAAACAGCTGTCACTACAGACAACACACCACCTGACACACACTCAATGCAGAGATGGCCTCCCATTTAGTACCACAGAAGGTCAGGTGCCTGGATGCAAACCAGGTATCAGAAACCCCACCTGTTGATTGAAAAGTTTTCCATACTGCTAGGTCTGGCACTGGTAAAGCCCAGAACAACATAAGTTACTTATTGGCTGTTTGACTTCCTGTTTACAAAAGTGAAAAAAACAACAACAACTTAACTATAATCCAGTAGTCTCTTAAGCAGCTTATTCTGTAAACCAGTGAAATGCTCCAGAGAGACACAGCTTTCTTTGTTATGGGCTGGTGCTGACTGGTCATACTGTCATACTGGTATTTACAGTTCCCTCGTAAAGTCTTTATCGCTCCTGTTTTTTCTCCTGCTGCTCCTCCCTCTCCATTTACGCCTCCATAAATAACACACGCTTCTGCAACTGACAGAAGTGAGAAAATATCCAAACAGTGTGGGTCAGGAGCTGATTAAACACGGACAAAATCTAATCTGATGAGATCTTATGAGACAGAATATCAATTTCCAGTGAGACATCTCAACATTGGGTTTGTGACATGTGTGTGAGGTGGGGAGTGGGCGAGAGACTGGAGATGAAGGCAGGTAGAACAGGGCGGCGGGGAGGTGTTCTCTCCTCCTGCTCACGCCACCTTCATGCTAGCGAAAGAAGCACTTTTGACAAGCAACAAATCAACCGCCAGGAGTAATTTGTCACAGAGGACTAGGTAGAGAGAGTGGAGTCCGAGGGGGAGGAGGTGGGGCAGGAAGGGAAAAGAGAAATAGGTGGAGATGAAGGGGAGGCGGGAGGCTAGACAGAAAAAGTGACAGGGAAGGAGGTTAACACACATGGCCTCTGTCACCACACTCCTTCCTGCTGCTACAGGCAGCTCCTCTATCAACTGACAGGACATTTTCCACTGCACCATTACATCCAGTGGGGTCAGTGCCAAGACAGCCCACCACAGACACCACCATCAGCACCCTTATAGCCATGAATGCATCTGTTTAAATGCACAAAATCACGTCTTTCTCTGCTCCAAACTACATTTGGAATGTGTCCTGCCCATATAATTGTTTTTTCTTTCCCTCTTCCTTCTGGTTCAGCCCTCTTTCGGATCATCTGGACCCCTGGCCCTGCCATTACAGTGCACTCTTTCGCTCTTCTATCCTATTTTACAGACTTTTACAGACGATTACAGAGCACAAAATAGCACCAACAGGAACATTCCTCTCTCTCGGCCTCCTCCTGCAGGGTGTCAGCAAAACAAGATTGTTCTTATTATATATGCCATCCCTCCTCTTCCAGCTCTCCACACATGGCAGGAGAATGACCTCTACCAGACTATTAAAGACTGTCAGCACCGACAGACACGAGAAGAGAGGTGTCAACATGCTCACAGTGGAGAACCGTCCCACAGCTTAAACAATACCTTGTAAATGGAAACACGTAGATATCTGCAGGCAGGGCTGATAATAGGTGTTGTGTGGCTACTGGCTGAGGCCTCTTGGCTGCACTTTCTCACACTTATTAGCGGAAAACCCACCTCGGCTTTATTTCGCCGAACACGCAAAATGGGCAGGGAGACTACTTTCACGGCCTTCTACCAACGTCATCATTCTTGTTCTCTTGTTCACACTCATTCCAGGTTTCTCTACCTTTGTTGCTTTTACTTTATCTCCTCAACTCACCTACTACAGCACCTCTAATCCTGGTGAAAAAAGAGAACTGTTCTGTCGGAACCATCAATGGATAAAAAGCCTTTACAAACTGAAGCAGAAATATGAGTCTGTTTGTGTAGAGTCCTGTAATTTAAAATTGTGATACATGGAAGTGCTACATTTTTAGTTACAGAAATGTTATTCATTATTAGTGGGGGAAATGACTCAAATGCTTTTTGTTATTTTAAATTTACACTTTTCTATATGTTACTGTTGTCAGCATTGTCTGCATTTACTTATATCAGATTATTAGCTGTAATATTAGAGTTAATGTGATGAATATACATTTACAGCTTATGCGAGAAGTACAAAATTCATACTACAGCAGTTTTGTAAAACATGACAATGTCAATAACTGTTGCAAGATTACAAAAACTCACTAAATGTGTTTTATAATGGATTAAAAAGCTGCACTCACAAACCTGAAAAATCTTTTCACAGTCTGTCTGTCTGTCACGGATTTGTGTGGACTGCTGCCAAATCTGTGTGTGTGTGTGTCAGTGGGAAATGTTTGATGACTTCCCTGTTTTCCTCTGTGATTTAGCACATGGTGCATTTACCCCCCTTTTATGTAGAACAACACTGAACAGTCTGTGATGGCCTAACAGTCGTGTTTAACATAACATGGATGCCTGCACTGATGTATGGCCTAATGTATGGCTTGCTGGCTGTTAAAATTGCTAAAAACTCACAGAAATCAGCAGCCATGAAGCCTGTGGTAAAGCTGTGGTGATTATTTCAAATGACAAGGTCATAATTGATCCGATATAGCTAGTTTCAGTAAAAGCTGAGGTAATGCTTGAACAATATGTGGTGTATAATTCATGTGCTATGAGGAGCCAACCTGTTGTGGATGTCTGACAACCAGTCGCCTCCATACAGAGACAGGAAGTGGGGCATCCTGGAGGAAGTGTCAGACGTGTCCCTTGGCATACAGCAGAACTAACCATGAAGGGCTCTATAGGTCACAGGTACACTCTACATGCAAGCACAACTGCTTACTTGGCTAATCCAGCTTTAATTATGCAATGTAATTATGAACAAACTTGTCCAGTCAGGATGGGTTTATGGAGGACTTCTGCTCTGTCTGTCTCTCTGAGTGTCACAGTCTCTGAGCCACATCTTCTTTTAATGCAGCAGAGCAGAAAGAAGTAGTCCAAACACCCAGGGTGCAGTTAGAGGCCTTTGATCAGTATTTCCGTTTGCTATTACCAGAGATCCAGGGCCCCAGGCATTAATCCCCTGTTTAATACAGTTAACATCATGAACTCTCTAACTGCAAAGAAGATGTGCACCAGAGAAAAAAGGAGAGGGGAGGATCAAACTGGAGGAATTCTGTCACCAGAACCCGTCAAATCATACCTTAGAACTGACAATGGAGCATTAGAAATCCATTCTTTAAAAAACCTTGAAACACTATATGAAAATGCTGAATAACAGAGTGATTACGTAAACCACCACATTCCTTATAGTCAGGAGAGGTGTTGTTTGGGTTTTATGTCAAATCATAAAGGCTGTTATTTCAGGTATTCTCAAATGCATTCAGCAGTCATTTGCTGAGATAACTGATGAGTGAATTGCTGAGATAAAAAGTCACTATTTCTTATTTTAGATTTACTGTCTAATTAAGTGTGTATAATATCATAACAATACACATTCAAGCCAGACAAAGAAGAGCAGGAACCCAAATGCCACTGCACTACTCTGACCCTGATGAAAACTGCTTACTTCTTCAAATACTCTTTTTTTAGGTGTTTATGGATAACTGCTTTCAGCCTATTGTCTAGGTGCTTTGAAAAGTGAGAGAAAAGTCACATTTTCTTTGGATAATTGCCTCCACTGAGCTAAAGCAGCCCTGTGATCATGTAGCAAGAGAGAAGCTTACACTTACAGGTTTGCTGTTTGGCAGTAATGAGGGTTCTTCCTGATTTTACAAAGCGGTTAAAAGTACAATGAAGAGGGAGAGTAGGACAACACTGTGGTGCTGGTGAGACACCCTACCTTTGGTCCTGGTTAAAGACCAAATCTTAGATGGCATTAAACCAAGTATGGCATTAAACCAAGACATAATAAACTTGCAGCCATAAAATATGTAATATATATGGTATAAGTGTGTTCAGGTTTGTGTGTATGCTGCGACTTTGAAAATAGGACAGTGGAAATTGATGGCTAGCTCTGAAAGCTGACCTACATAGAGGCACTGACAAACTAGTTTCCTCAGTATGCATGCTGAGCCTAGTTGTAAAATGCAGAGAAAGCAGCATATTTATGTTGTGTATTTATTTTAAGAGACTATATTTTAGATTCTATTCTGTGTTTTATGTTGCACCTTAAGACTAGGAAGCAAGTTCCTAGTCTGTGAATTCTGTTCATTGACAATGGCAAAATCCCTTTCTGATTCTGATTGATATAATAATTCAGCAAAAGAATCACAGGGTAGGTCTGCTCATTTATAAGGTTTTAATCTCTGGACTATTGTGCTCATATATAAATCAGTTGATAAAAATATACTGGTAGTATAGACAGTATTTTATTAAAAACACTATATAATCTAATGTAATTGTCCTATTCTTATAACAATATATGCCATTCTATCAAAAAGAAGCTACACTGTGATGGCCTCAAAATGATCACACTATTTTCACATTCCACTTCAACCAAACCAGGCAGTGAAATACTTATTTCTGAACAAAATACACTGAGATACACCTTTATTGCCCTTGCACACATGACCTGGCACATAGTCATGGAAAATTGAGCTTGATATGGATTTTATTACTGAAAACAAGTTCATGTAGTCCATGTTGACCAGAAATGTCAAGTTCCTGAGATGAAGAACCTGGGTATGGTTCTGATGACTGAAAACTATATATTTGAGTGCACAGGAGATATGCATAAAGAAGGAGTGTATGTTATTGAGCAATACTATGATATATATGAAGACTATATGCTTAACCTTGAAATCTGAAACATCCTCTTTTCATCTTTGTGGGATTTCTCAGTGGTGCCTCACTTAAATTGAGCTTGACAGTGCTGTAGAAACAAACTGCAAACCTAACCTAATCGATGAAGGGACCTCTATCCATGATAAGGTGATGGAAAAATTAATGTTGTCTCCGCTGGCGTAATCCAATTCGGCTGGCTAATATCCATAGCACAAACACACATTCCCGACACACAGCCAGACAAACAGAGATATTGGCCATGTGGTGATAAACAAACATGGGCCCGGAGACGGACACATCTTTTTAGCCACTGTTATCCCACCATGTCTTCATGATGCCAATGCAACAGCCTGGAGACATACTGTATCTGAATGGATAAAGACAGGGAGATATCTCATTAAACAAACACGCGCGAGGTTTGTCAAACATAGCTGAGGAAAAGGCAGGACACAAATGTTAGAATATGATTTCCAAAAGAGCGCAACACCAACCTGAACGTAACTGCTCACGCTGACAGAATTTCTTTAGCGCAAATGGAATATCAGTATAATGAGATCCAAGGGTTTGACCCACAAGAGGATTCTTCATTGAGGAATGTCAGACTCTTTTGTGCCATGCAATAGGCCTATCTTAATAGATGTCTCAATTTCTATTAAATACAGTAACCACCGATGCAGGGGGGAGATGGTGGGACGTAGGGGCAGGGGCCTTTCCATAATGCTTTCAGACGGCCTGATGGATTTCTTTTGAGGTGAGAAGCAAGGTGGGATTTGGAATGAATAACACTGATATGCACCTTTTGTTTGCTGACCTATTGATACGGATATCAGTTTCATCAAACTTGATTTGCATGTCTCACTCCTGACAAAGGTGGAGAATAAGAAAGGGGGATTAATGAGAAGAAAGTGATGGCAAATGGAGAAAAAAAAAAACAGAAGTTCATGGTTGAAAAATCTTTTTTTTTTTTTTTTCGTCTGAATGGAAGAGCAGGCAGGATACTGTGGACACTCCCAGCTAGCCTCTCCAGGGATTCACTCAGTGACTAAAAGCATTTAATCAAAATAATCCTCTTCAAACAACAAGGCCTTAAAGCAATGAATTACTTGCAATCGGGTTGCAAAGTAAAATCGATTTATGTGAATTAGTCCTCTCAATGCCTGCATGGGCAGATTGTTATTAATATTTAAGCACGGGGTATATTTAAAGGCGTGACACAGTAGCAGTTCATCTGAAATGAAGAACACTGATGATGCCACTTTGCAGAGGGCCATTACCATTTAGCAGAGATTGCTTTCAGTGAGTGAGCCAAATGCTCAGAGGCAGAACTGCTGCCTGTGTTTACTTTACAGATGCTGTCAAGGTGTTATGTTAAAGAAAAGTACCGCTCTCCAAGAAAACCCGTTCCATTACCGCTTGCAAGACACACTCAAAACGTGACATTACGAGCTCATCAAGGCACGCGGGATGATGTCATTGTGATAGTATTGACCCTTGTAATCAAGGAAGGCTTCAGCACTCCCTGAGCATCCGTCTCTCATCACACCTCCATGTTCAGAACTATGGTCTCCTTCATGTAAATCACTCTGCTCATAGCCTTCAGGCTTTAATTGTTACTTGTTACCTGCACGATAATAATAATAATAATAATAATCAAATGATAAACACAATGCAGCATTGCCATAATCTTTCATCTATGCTGACTCCTATTTAACTTTTACTGACTCGTATTTAACTTTTATGATATTTGATGCATTTGTAATAGCATAGAAACAAGAAGCAAACATTCAAGAATCCACTGTCACCCAAAGCTGAAGGAAATTTTGGGATGTTCTACATGTAAATGAGGCATGCCACACAGTCCTCAGACGAGGTTTATGCGACACGGCCCCCCCAGACTGCAGCCTGTTTGCTCCAGCTCTGTTGCTGCACACAGGGCATTACAGCCTCAGCTGGTGTCATTTAGTGAGACACTAATGCCATTCCACCACCAGATGGATTTTATCATTAGCTTAGTGCATTAAGTTAATGTATATAGTGCTAATTTAAACATTTCGACACCATATGTGCGACTTAAACGGTGACTATTGAACATAATGTGCATGTTTGTGAAGACAGTAAATAGCAAGTTATTGGTGCTAAGGTCATCAATGAAAGCGATGGCTCATGAATCTCCACAGAGAAAAAGTGAAGCAAAATATTAATCGTGATTTAATCCAGTTCGTTTAACTAGTGTGTCTTCCTGTTAAGATCTTTGCTATCCCGTACATCCATACTCCTTATAGCTTGTGTACACACACCCATGCAGCTGACACAGACCATCATGTATTGTTTGACAACACATTGAACACTTCAGAAAGTGAAAAAGGCTGTAATCTCATCTTCTCACTGAAACAAATTTTTAAGTCAGCCACAGAACAGGAGCTAATTTCAATCTCAAAGCTGACATCTTTGAGAGCAATACTTCAGCTGAGCGAACAGGGGTGGAGGACAGGAGGTAGTCACATGAGAAGCGGGAAGAGAAGAAACAAGGTAAAGACCAAAGAAGAAAAAGAAATGTGGCAAGGTGACCAGAAAAAAAGAGATTTCCTGACCTCAGCTCCCACGTTTCCATCTGGAGCAGAGCTACTTTTAGCTCTTCCTGGAGTAAAAAGGACAGTGGATGGAAGGGCAAGAAGAGCAACTTTTGCAGATAGAAGCTGTGCATGTTTATTCATGCAGCGAAACAGCTGAGGTTTTGGAGAGAGCTTCAAAGACGAGAATGGCTGCACATCCTGCATGGCCTTCTCTTCTGGCTGGGCTTTCTGCATTTGGCCTTTGACTAACGGCCTGATCAATCCCCCAGCATGCTGCCAGGCTCTGGACCCCCCATCCCTCTCTAGCACCAAGAGGCTGCTCTTTGAACAAATCCTGCCAGGGGTCACCCTCTCTGTGCTTCATCATCTTAAAGGTCATGCACAACAAATGGCAGAAAAGACAGTTCTGTCCATGACCATAAAACTGCAGCTGACCATCAGGCAGGACAACGCGCTGCCTTTGGATGTGATTGGATGGCTCACCAGTTCCATCCAAACATGCCCAGAGTGGATGATGGCAGAATCCACTGTGTGCATCAAGACACTTCATATCAACTGCAAGAACATGTTCTAAAAATGGAATGAAGTTCCATCACACATTTAACATAGAGACAGCAGACTGTGGCATGAGTAGTAATTCTTTTGTGATAAACATAATTAAAAATACAGCAAATTAGAGCTAAATACCTGTCTGTTTTAGTCTCTGTTGTGGAGCTAAATCAGAACCTCTCAATATTTATGACACCTAATTCATTGACTGATTGTTTTGGAATTCTGGATCCTTGCAGCTTTTGGACACTGCTTAAAAGAAATGCTGCATATGTTCATTTTTTCATTTTGTCAAAGCTAATATGTTATAGCTATGGTGCATCTTGGTGCCATTTATTGTCTTTACTGATATGTAAGAAGTAAATTTGTGCATGAGTTACTCGATTTTCATCTACTTACAGACAGCTCTGGAATAAAACCTGCTGAAGGAAGCAAACTCTGAAGAAAGATGTGAAGTGACTTCGTCTGGACTTGCACCTGCAGCTTTTCAATTAAATGGCTTTTATTTAAAATGACAGCTTTTCAATTTGATGAAATGATGGTGCACACCTGGTCTCTGCCACTCAAAGCAGAGATCAGGTGTGCCATGGAGCATTTTACATACTTATGCCAGGAAGTTGTTTCCTTGAAAAACAAGACAAGATACAATAAATGGGCCGTCAGTGAGTTTAAGGATAATTAAAATCTGCAAAACTAAGTAAAAAATAGCACCACCTGGTACAAAGATCAAGGTGTAAAAACATCAGGGTGGAGTTAAGGCGAGACAAGAACTAAATGGTGGAAAAAGTATGTAACAAACTCAGTAACTAACAAAAGAGTGTTATCACAATAAGCATAGTGATGTGTCCTGATGAGGAGCAAAATAAATGAAAACAAGTGCTGGTGGACCTTTTCAACATCAGATATTTGATCTTGTCAAAATAAGACAGCCCAGTTGAAAACAGATTTTCAGCAAATCGCTTCCATCTAATCAGGTAATCTAATCTGTACAGAAATAGGCTGTTGGGGGCTGTGATACATAACGAGAAACCAGCTGTTGTTATGTTAATGTTATTAATTATACCTGTGCTTTAGTACTGTGTTTGCTTAACAAAGGCCGGCAGACTGCATGCACTAGTGTCAATGTGAAACCAGCCGGCTTCTATAGAAGAAGGCGCAGAAATGAGGGGCTGTTCTCCACGCTGCCGATGATGCCGAGTATTGTTTGACTTTACTTTGATGCATTGTGCGTGTGTGTATTTCGATGTTAGTGCATCTTTAATGCGATAATGTGTCGGGTAGGTTCAAATTGAATTCCTGAGAGAGTACAGCTTCTTCGTTCTGGGTCTTACGGAGTCATTCGCAGAGCAAATCATCTCAGCCGAGTGTACAACAATTTGTTAACCTCAAACACAAACTAGATTATGGAACCCAAAGTAGGCACAATCAATCAAACAGCTAGAGACACCAGAACACCTGTGTGATTGCAGCAAGAGAGGAGAAGAGAAGAAGCCCAGCTGATGAAAAGATTGCCATTTCACTGCCACAATGATCCACAACGTACAATAATAAAATACACACTTTGAGTAGTTTAAAACGCCATAAAAATCCTCTGTTTTATCAGCTGCCAAGGTTGAAAATCTATTGGCAGTGTATAGCGTGAGCTTTGACAAGTTTGGCCATCTAGAGAGATGTGTGGTGATTATCTGGATAGGCCGACTCTGTCTGGCTGCTCCTGTTGAGTCACACTGCCAGAATATTTGCCTCTGGCTCCCAGGTCTGAAATGGCCTCTAAAGCCGACTTCTACAACTGTGATAATAGACAACTTCTAGCACACAATATATACGCTGCTGAAATCATCCTCGTGAAAAACCTTTTACATTGCCAAGTGAGCGGGAAACTACAATGCCGGGGCCGGTTGTGGCACGAGTGTGTTTCATGCAGACAAGTGAACAAGACATATCAAGATATGTAATGTGACATAATGTCTCCCCCTGCTTAAACCCCCCCAGCTGCTCGCCCACATGCCACAGATCCCGCACCATGTCTAAACAGATGCTCTATCAATAATGCCTGCTTCGGCGCCACACTCCTCCCCAGTGCCCAAAGTGGGAATAGGAGAATGGATGAGGGAGATGCGGCAAATGAATGAGCCTGCTCGGGAGAGGGACAAGGGGGACGAAGAATGGGTGAGGGGCCAGAAGCTTGAGTGACTACTGAGAGATGGATATGCCAGAAGAAGCTCAAGGACCAGTGAACTTGGGCATGAAGTGTCCTTCTTGTCCCATCTGCTCCGGCGCAAAAAGACATTTCTGTGTTACTGCAACCTACAAGCGATATCTCCTGGAATACGGATGAAAAAGGATCAAGTCAGGGATACAGAGCAAGGGGCTGTGGCTACATACAGCATGCATGTGTTTTAGTTGAAGAATATGTATCAACCTTAAGAGGAATAATGTGAAAGGGATTCGGGCTGAGCTGCAGTGCTGCCTCGATTATATCTGTTCATCCTGGAACGACTGCTGTAGCAATCTGATAAGAGGCTCAACCCCTCTCTCTACATAAACACACGTCTTCGTCACTATGGCATCTCCTCCACTGTGAGCTCTTTCAAAGGGCATGTTTCATTTTACAGAGCTGCCTCACGCTGTAGCGCGAGCTGCTCGTTCAGCGAGTTGATTTTATTCTGACCTGGAAAGTGCAACGGCTGCATGTGGTGGTCAGCAGTCTTGTGCAGATGCTCACTTTACGTTAAAAAAATGCAAAACCGCTTTTTTGTTTATTGCTTTTCGGAAAGCCGCCTTTGAGTTTATCTCAGAAAAAGATGGAAAAACGATCACAAGCGCATGAATTTTTTACTTTGCAGAGGATGGATTCATCTTCCTGAAACAAAACTTTATTAATAGAAATGAAAGAAACTTTTGATTTGAATAAATCTCCCCCGACAAAGAGTGTGAATAACACAAGGGTTGAAAATGGGATGGTAAACAAGCACTGTATGATGAATATTTTTCCCCATTTTTGGAAAAACAGACCTGACTGAAATCCGTAGGTATGAAAAATTGCAGCATCATTCAGAGCAACATTTTAACATATCCATCAGGCGTCTCTTCCCGTGTGTGTCTGCACACATCACCAAAACTGTCCCATATTAGGTGTACGCATTAGTTCTTGCATGAGCCCACAGAATACGTCGACGTGCTGTCCGCACCACCCCTGTTGTCATCATCCATCATAATCCAGCCCTGCCCTCCACTGGCTGTCAAAACCGTTCAGGACAATTCACTTAGACAGTGTCAGCTGAACTCTAATATTTTACCAGCCACTATAATGAGCATTGGCCTCAAGACCAAGGGAAACAAACACATGGCTCTCTGCTCTCACACCGCTTCTTGCATCCATGACTTTGCCACAGCCATTCCAATTTTCCTGTTGCCAGAGGCCATACGATCCTAGAATGGTCAGCCTTTGCCAGCTGGGAACACAACCAGTGAGCCTACATAATACTGTAGCTTGTCTGAGTTGAGCTGAGTTATGAGCTGTGCTAAAGAAAAAAAAAAGTATAATAACAGCAGTAATAACAATAGTAATAATAGTGCCGTAAACTTCAGGATTCATTTGTCACATTACTAAAAGTGTTCATCTTTTTAATGACTGAATTTACCATAAAATAAACTAAAATAAAGCAGGCTTTTCTGAAGTGTATATGTCATGGATTTTGTTATGGAACTGAATATGCTACAGTTTTGTTCTCAGCCATCCAAAACACCTTTGAATTTGGTTTTCGTGACCTTAATGATGCCGATCACCCGCATCTTTAATTCTTCCAAAATAAATCTAAATTGGAACAATATTATCAGTTAAGTAATAAGCGTGTAGATTAACACCAGTGTATTTTCTCTGCTACTTTGGATGTCCTCGTTTAATACCACATCAACAAAATTAACTTAGAGGACAAAGGAGGTCACATAAACACACCAAGTCACACACGTCAGTGTAACAGAAAATAAATGGCACAACAGCTCACACTTTTAATTATCTTCTTGTCTAACCTGCCCTCCAATCACAAACAGGGATGTCTAATAATCCATTTATTGATGCATGAAAGACGGGACAATAACAGAAGCTGCGTACAAGTGCAGGGAAAGCTGAGCTTAGGGAGGCTCAAGTAAATGGAGAATATGCTTAGATCCACTGTCAGACCAACTGTTAGTGCAGAGTATGAGACTATGATATAGCTCTGAGGCAGTGTTATTACCATCAGAGAATTCAAGATAAAATACATGATTACACTTATGATAGAACACTTAAGTGATAAAGACACTGCTGCGAGAGCTGTATTCCACTGAGAGATGGGCATAATGAATATGCTTTGGCTAATTTATGCTGGCTAATTTGTCTACATTTTGCAAATCTTTTTAAGATTGAGTTTGTCTGCCAAAAAAGGCATGAGCCCGGCTCCGCATTAAGTAAACAGCAGGCAGGAGGTTTGCCTTTGCGTCCTGATGCTTTAAATTCAATGTTCGGTGACAGTTCTCGTATAGCGTGTCATTCCGCTCAGACTTTATGTGTGAGATTTAACAGGCTGCACAGCAGACGACAGCCATTTGTCTTCCGATTGCTCATGAGAATGCTGCTTTAAATGAAGCGCAGGGTGATTTTGTGTTTTATTAGAAGTGACAAGATGCGAGATCTGCACATAGAAACAACTGCAAAAAAAAGCAAAAACTGCTACATAAAAAAATTAACAAGCAAGGAGCCAAATTGGCATTTAAAGCTATAGGCTGCTACACACAAGTTGACAGCTTTTAAATTTGTTCACGTTGCCTGCCTGTGCATATCCTCCTTCCTGAATATACAGTACAATACTGAGGCTGTGACAACAACCGACAAAAAAAACAAAAAAAAAAACAAATTGCAGCATAGCAGCATCCTCTTATTGCAGAAGGTGAGTGATGGAGAGCGAGCAACACATAATATTCACTGGTCAGACGGACTCCAGAGGCACCACGAATGATTCCAGGCTGTCTGCACAAATGTTACATCTGTCTGCTGCAGCCTAACCTTGGGGTTTGCATTATTTGGTCAGGCAAAATAGAGACAACTTTCCTGAGCATGTTTTTCTATTGTACTGTGTACAAGGAAGCAAACTTCACCCCATACAGAAAGGTATTGATCAGCGATTGACATTAGGTTCCCTCAGATGCTAAACTGGAGTCACTGTGGAGAGTCGAAGAGTGAGAGAGAACCTTCCTGTACTCCTTACCCAGACCTGCCCTCACACTAAAAACTTTGTGAATTCAAACCATGATGATGACTTCAGACAGGATCTCCTAACAAAGACAAAGTGATTATATTTAATCACCATCTCTCTGCTGCTTGAGCATTCCCTTCTTGTGTCAGTCAGAAGAAGAAGCAGCGAGAGGGAATGTTTGGGGCAGGAGATGGCAGTGGATGACTCGGTGGTCTTTTCAGTCTCCCTGTGGGCAGTAAAGCAAGCTGCATGGCAGCTCTGTCTCCCAAGACAAGTTAATAAGAAGAAGCAGCCCTGGGGGCAACAGCCGGCAAGCATTATCACTTTGAAAGCAGCCAGAAAAACTGACACCTACTGGAAAAGTACTCATAAAAAGAAACGCTTAATTACCTGCCCTTACTTGTTACCGCTGCAGAAAAAGTTAATCTGAAGACAGAGATTGTTTGAAAATAAGTTTGTTCCCTCTTCTTCTATGTTCAATATTATGTTTGTGCTACTAGATTGTGACCTACATTAATTTTCTGCACTATCCAGCCCTCCGTTCTCCGCACAGGCGACCTCCTCATGTGTGAAGCCACAGTGTGTTGTAACATGGCAGATATCAGCACACGTGGACGCCCAAAGACCACTTCCAAAGACATGTGGTGTGAATGAATAAATCATGCTGCATAAAACCAAGCAGAGAGAGGTTCCTCTCCTGAGGGCCCAAATTCACCTTCTGCTGCTCGACTCAAACACAAGTGTGTTCCTGCCATCTAAATGAGCCACGCGTGGCCGCAGTGAAACAAATAGGAGCAAAACTGTCACCCCGCTGAGGAGACACCGATCATTATACAGCATGTTCCCTTTTATTTCAGCCATTGTAATTAAAATAATGGAAAAGTGGGGTGGGCAGGTGCTCTCATCAGCTATTTTTTTTTCACCAATTAACACTACAATAATATTGCCTTGGATATTGCAGATGATGTTATTAGCATTTTGATGGAACACAAGCGCCTGCATGTCTGGCCGCCCGAGAACGGTTCTCAAGTGGGAAGTTTCTGTGAAGTCCACAGGGAAGAGTCACGTCTGGCTCTGCAGAAACACGCAGTCACAGTAATCACAAAGGTACAGCATGATCTTCTGTGTGGGATTTTTATCACACACGCATACAGAAGCCCTGGACAGAGAGAAATAATGAACTTCTCGTGTTAATTTTTCATTCGTTTTCTCAGCCTTTTTTTAAACAGGTTGGTCCCATTGAGATGCAGTGACCTCTTTTTTAAGGGCCAAGCCTGGCCAAGATAATAATATAGTCTAATTTGTATATGGGTTTTTGCTTGTTCCAACCATCAATTGTTCCTATTATTTCGACTCCTCCCATACAGCAATTCAGCTGAACTGAACATAAATACATTCTGAACAATGTATTGTAACATGGTGGGGTGGGTGGGGGGGTCGTGTGTTTTCATACAGCCAGCCTGTCTGTTGTCAGAGGTCTAACAAATTGGTTCTCCGACCACTTGGGAACTTGTGTGTGGCCTGTGATGGTTTAGCCTGCACAGAAGAATAAGAATCAAATTCGAATCGCGGAATTTCTGTGAGACATCTTACCAATTTGCTCTAAAGCATCTACGCCAGATCTGGGCGTCTCTCCCTGTGACAAGGATTATCTCACGAATACCAGAGGGGAAAGATAACTGACAATTGCTTTGGGTGAAAATGGCTTTTTTTTCTCTCTGTCCTTGCGGGCTGGACAAGTAAGTGTCGATGTTGCTTTTCAATCTTGACCAAATGGTATCAAACTCAAGGGCAAAAACAAAGAAAAACACGCTGATTACAGAAATTCAATGTAATTATTGACTTGTATTGTAGCTTTTTTCCCCTCCCAAACACTGTTCTGTCTCACTCTGGTTTGGCTAAATGCTATAACCTTTCTTCTTTTTTCATATTATGTTAATAAAATAAAACAAAAAAAGAAAATTATCAAGATAATTAACTAATGTAGTAATTTAATAAGCCATGGGATTTCTTTACAGGACAGAAAAGTAGTGCACAAAAATGACATTAACTGACAAAATTAGTGTTTGCACATATTTTGACGGATGGTACCTTTTATTGATTTGTATCATCGTGTATCATTATTAATACAACAATGCATCACTTACCATCCACGTTGATGTGGCAATTGTATGCAAGAAAGGAAAGGAGAGCGAAAGAAGGAAAGAAATGGAACAACAGCGTGTCAAAGACAAAGACAGAGAGACAGACATAGAGAGGAAGACTGAGAGAGAGAGATCAGAGAGCTGGGGACAGAAGAACAGCCAACGATAAATGAATTCCCCGGAGAAAAGGAGGGACATGAAGAAATTACAGAACAAAAGGAGAAGACAGAAATGACATTTCTTAAGGGACTGCTGTGTGGCATTTGTAGGAAGAAAAATGAAATGTGAGGACCAGGGAGAGGTGGAAGGCGGGAGAGGGCATGTGGAGAATGGAATGAGTAAGAGCAAGAAACAAAAGAGAAAGTGTGTGAGAGGTAAGACTAATTTATGAGAAATGAGGCAGGAGTCAGTAAGGCTGGCTTGCTGTCTGATGGATTGGGCCGTGGTGGTGGGGGTTGAGGGGGAGTTTTTGCAGGTTGGTGGACAGAAAAAAAAAAAAAAAAAAAAAAAACGTGAAATGGATTCCTCTGAGCTGGTGTTTAAAAAAGGGGAACTCTGCAGAAATGGGAGATGAAAATAAAAGTAAAAACATCATTTCTCTTTGAAGGAGAATGTCCCTGGCAGGCAGGTTGTGCAGACAGATGCAAAGGTGTGAGAGAGAATGTTAGAAAACGATGGAGAAGCATACGGGAGCCAGGCGTGAGGTGCTGTGACAGAGGCAAGAACGCCAGACAAAGATGATGGAGATTTCAGACAGTTGTCTTTGCTGCTGCAGTTTAGACGGAGGGCCTACGCAGCCTGTTTATCTGAACGCATGTGCACGCACACGCGTGCAAGCGGAGCATATGCGAGTATCTGTCACAATAAAGTTCACATAAGTGTGAAATGCAGGACTGATGATAAGGGAGCCACTCATTTGTAGTGCGTAAGGAGTCTCACTTGCACCAAGTACACAAAAACAGAGGAAAAAAAATACCTCTGGAGGTATCAATAAAACACTCAGGGTGTAGAAAATAGTCAAGTCTGCCCTTCAGACAGGATCCCCTCCCAAAGCATGCTGACGGAGGAGCCCAGCAAAGCTCCAAGTTCAAACATCAGCCGTCTTTAGTCGCTCTCATCTTACAGCCGGCTCAGACTCTATCAAAGCCAGGACACACGCTGCTGTGTGAAATGCCATCAATGCACATACCAACGCACACCTTCTCCTCCTCGTGTGCGTTCTCTCATGTCTCTCCTTCTATCTCTGCTCACGCACACAACTTTCTGAGAACTGAACAGAGCAGAGCAGAGCGGAGGAGGCTGGCAGCGCGATGAAAGAGAGCGATGAAGGTGTGGTGGTAAAATACACTAGACGTTAACTGTCTACTGAACACATCACACAGACACGCTGCCTTTTAAGTTTACTCTGTTTAAGTGTGAGCCCAATATCGATCAGGACCAAAAAATATGTTTGCTGCAGCGAGAGTCCCACAGGAATACACACAACAGGCGGATCCACAGAAGAGAAACCCAGTGACACCTGATCGCCGTGCTTAATCTCACCATCATCCTTCAATAATTCCTCTGTAATCATATATATTGATAAGCATTACTTCAACAATACACTTCTGGAAGTGTGTATGTGTTTCTCCTGAACACTGAATGGTATTTGTAATTATGTTATAATGTTATAATCCTCAGTTTTGATGTACTTTTCAGGCTTTTTGTTAGCCCTGACCCAATGATTTCATACACATCGTTCACCAAAGCAAACCTTTATTGTACATTACATACTATCTGACGGCCAGATCTCTGTGGGAATCAGCAGAGACACGCACGGACATAGGGCCCTGAGACAGCCTCCCATTTCATTTGTTTGTATATCACATTCACACATGTATGCATGTACACACACACAGACATTTTTGCATTAGTAAAACGACACAGCACACCTACAGAGGAGCGCACAATTAAACACACAAAGACCGACTTGGAACCTGTCAAGTGCGAACAAACTGATGACAAGACGGCGACAGATGGATTCACTGAGGAGAGACGAGCTACGCATTCAACTCAATTAGCAATGAGCTGCTGCATGACGCCGATGGGATATGGAATCTTACCATGACTGGCAACCTGTCAATCGAGAAAGAGCCACAAAAACAAGCAAGAGGCGAGACGCAACGAGTTAAATGTAATAAACCGATAAATACATTAATTCACAAATAAATGGTATTAACCTGCCGAGCGGCAGTTCTGCATCAAAAAGGGGACATAATGTGACCGGGGAGCCCAAATATCCCCAGGCACGCACGCACAAAGAAGAAACTGGCAGCGTGGAAAAAGGAGGAGGAGGAGGAGCAGCAGCAGCAGCAGCAGGCTGTGAGGAGAGACAGAAAAGACAGAAAACAATGGCTGCTCCTCTCTTTTTCACTTTCTTTCCAGAAGCTCTGTTCATACATTATCCTGCCATAGTACCTAATGAGCCAGGCATCTTCAGCCTGACACTCACGCTTGACTAGGCGACCCTTATTACACCGTGGAGGCACACTCACTCACACACCATCACAGGTCATCTCAGCAGCTGTGCGCCTGTGGTGTAAAGGTGCTCGTCATATTCAAAAGCATCTTTATTGTATGTCAGGAAAAAAAGAAAAAACAAAGCGATCACACGATGGTTTAAGCGTGTCCGTGTGTCACTTCTGGGCATGTCACTTTTTGACTTGTTGCAAATTTGTGAGGCGTACCAAATGCTGCTGTTGGATATGGGGACGGACACAGCGTGCCCTCTCTGAGTCACTGGTTATTACAGGTGCTTCATTGTTCATGACGGCAAACAAAATTGCCCTTTTTGTTGCTTTTTTATGGCTACTCGCAAAAATGTTTTTTTTTTTTCCAGGTCTATCTTGTCTGGCTCCACACAAGTCAGCGCCATGCAGGAAGTATCCTGCAGTGCGATGATTGTTTTGTCTGTTTGTGTAAAAAAATGCTCTCCCACTTCAAAACAGGCCACCTACAACTGTTCGAGTGGAAGACCAGCAGAGCGGTGGGAGGCCAATCAGCTGCAAGTACAGAAGGGGCAACATTGTAAAAGTTGGTCAAATACAGATCAAACATGGTGACAGAATGTAAAAAAAGTGAAGGTAAGAGGATCATTTTGAAATGTGTGGAAGACTGGCAGGTTGGATAAATGCCATAAATGACAAAGACATTCATCTTGACCTTTAGAGCTTGAAATATAAAATGGAAAAAAAAACACATTTGAAAGAAACCAGATATTTTTCTTTTCCTGATGAAATGTCTGGACTTGAGGTGATGTAATCTAATTCAGGTTGCAATCTATCTGCGAGAAGTGATTGCTGCGGCTCGAGCAGTTGATTGTGATTTTCAGTCTTGTGGGTTGGTGAAATGTGACCGCCATTACACTGAAGAGGCTCAGGAAAAGCACTAATTTTAAAGCAGGTGGGTTGAAATTTGACAGGTTTTTGTTGCACACTCTGACCGATACCCGACTTTTTGTACAAATAAAAAACTGCACATGAGCCGAGCGGCTCAACTGAATGGCTGCAAAACGCCAAAGAAGACTGGATTTTCTGTTAATATTTCATAATAATTCTGATAAGCATTTAATACGCTTGAAGATAAATGTAAGCCGGTTTGGAAATGTCTAAAATTGATTTACCATGAAAAACACATATGCACTGAAAACAGATGTTTACACAGTGCATCTTTGGCCACGGTATGTTTACAAAAACATGCTCCTGCGATAAGCAAGTTTTGAAACATGTTACGAAGACAAGAAGTGACATATTTTACTAACGCTGCACAACAGACATTAGGTAATTCCCTCATGTGCTGTGCTCAGCTGTAAGACGCCTGGGCGGGCACCAATCACACTGTAAATACAGAGGACAATGCAGAGCAGTTACCCCGGCTGGCTCTGCAAAGCCCCTTTCACACACGCAGATTTCTCAGCAATGGTCCATCATTTTCGCTGGAAGGGTTTATGCGTGAAAGAGCGCTGGTGCTGATTTTCTTGGAAATTCGTACGGGCAATTTCACACCTCTAGACCTTGTAACTTCACTGAGGACTTCCTGTTGTGTATGAAAGAGGAAATATTCTTTATATCTTTACAGTAGTGTTCTGAACATCAGCGTTAGTTTTTTTTTTTTTTTTTTTAAACTCCACTTTTCAAAAAAGTCTGGACAGAAGCTAAAACTGGAAAGAAGTTTGATTTTATTCTCTGTTGTCAGCATGACATATTACTGCCCTCTACAGGATATGCCCCACCAGTATGGCCACATTGTGAACAGGCGTGGAATGGGAAAGTTCAAGAATGGGCCTGCATGTGTGGATTGTCACTACTTGAGCCTGGATCTTAATGGTAATTATCTATGACAGAGGTTTACAATTCTCATCTGCAATAAATGTGAAAACATCAATGCTGCATTTTTTAAGGTGAGCTTGTTGGTGCCTCTCTAAAGAAGTGTGTCTTTATTGTGCATCCGAACATGTGTGTCAGTATTCCAGGTCATGGAGCCTGCAAGCTCACGGGAGGTTTAACCTTGCTAAATCCACTATTAGGTGTTCTTAGAATGATGATGTGAGCAGTAGATACTCCCTGATGGTTTCACTTTCTAAGAGCATCCAGGAGGTCACAAACAGAGAAGCTGTGGGGGTATTACAAGGTCAGGGGTTGGCTTACTCTCAATATGAAGACAATTCCATGCTGGCATTTTCATTTCCTGAAGAGACCAATTCCTAGCGGCGGCCAAATGTGTTTGCTTATTTTTGTTCAAATAACTTTTACTTTGCTTTTTAGGAGCAATATATGCCTTAAACACACAGTATGGTTTCTGTCCCGCTTTCCATTCATATAGACTGGAAAGCCAGGGAAAATTCTCATCAATATGGCTTTCCGAGGCATACACATGCATGAAATCAGACTGTGCCTATCATACACGAATGTGTCTTTCAGTGCCATTTTTTTTGTTCCTTTCATTTTGTCCTTCAAACGCCTTCAGAGGTGCAGCCATGCAGCCAACCAGTGGGAGTAACTGATGTTTTTAATGGCACATGGTTTGTCTCCTAGTGGCGAGATAAACACGGGAAAGAGATTAAAACCCCAGGCTTTCTTCCACAATCTCTTGCCTCCATCCTCCTTTGCTTTAGAATGACCATGCCGGGCCAGTGCAGCGATCTAATTCAAAACCAAACCCATCCGATCTGTGAGGTATATTAGAGCCTCAAAACGCGTATGCATGCACACACACACACACACACACACACACACTGTATGTTACTAGGTAGAAACATAAAAATGAATGTCAATTATAAAAACCGGAGGAGACAAAAGTATTCTATTCTCTCTCTCTCATCGTCTAATTATTTATTTTATCTAATTTGTCCAATTGCAGAATGCTAACAGTAACCTACACAAGTGTACCGGTGTTGTTGGTTCTAAAGTGAGTCTGCAACAACCACCCTGAGAAAGAGATAATCTCACTCCAACTAAGCCTCCCCAGCAAAGATGATGAGCTGGGGCAGCTATTATGGTACCAATGGCTAAGCACATCATTTCCTTTGACACTGTGATCAGGGAAAGGCAAGGGGCCCTTGGGTGGAGGCAGAGACCTGGAGTATATGATTAGCTCTGCCGTTTAAATGACATTCAAAATAATAGCTAATATCAGGTCTGTCAAGGTGAGAGAAAGCAATGAAGAACAAGTCAGCTCATATTCTGAAATGATGCACATAACAAAAAAAAAAAACAAAAAAACATGCGGGGATATCTGATCCCAGTTGATGCGAATGCTGTGTCAATCAGTTAAGTCAGGCACAGCGCTTGATTGTTTTACTCTGCATCGGTGCAGCTACACGGTAGTCACCAAGCACAGAGGAGCTGAGATCTGTAAACACTACAACTCCCATGGAGCCTGGAGGGATTCATCTGCTTTAAAAGGAATTGGCAGACGAGGATATTAACCATCAAAGAAGACCTGGCTCTAGTTGGCAGTGAGAAATACTTAGAGTTCTGTCCAAATACGTTTTATTCTCTTGTAAAAGCAGCGCCAGCCATTTGCTTTAAGAGCCATTTGGACGAGAAATTAAAGAATTGGTTAAGTTTTCTTCTTTCCCTTACCTCTTAAGACATACCGCCTTTTAAAACTCAAACGACATTGCTCCCTCTCTCGCCTGAACAAAAGAAGGCATTATCAAACCTCACTCTCAGCAGCTCCAGATCCATTTGGTAAACAGCCTGTGTCCTACAGTAGTAATCAGAGGGTATTTTTGAGGGATTTGCAGGCCGGCCAGGAGGCATCCGCTGGAGTGATCTCTAATTGCTAGAAGCAGAGACCTAGACTGCCTGGCGCTCTTTTGAAGCCATCAGCAGCAGCTTCCAGCCAGAGGAGCCAGCAGGGGCAGACTTCCTGCTGAGACACTCTTTTCCTCTTTCTCTGCTTCCCCATCCATCTATAGCCATTCTAATTTTCCTGCTTTTCATATGCTCGGTCCGTGTTCTTTCCATCCTTCTCCTTCCTATTTCTCCTCCAACTGCACGTGTTTCCTTTCCCCCCGCGACCCCTCCTCTCCCACTCAGTCAATGAGCCAGCAATCACTTTGCAGACAGACATCCTCTGCTCAGTCGGCCATGTTCAATCCCTAGCACCAGTGGCTGATGAGGCATTGTGGTGACGTCAAATACCAGAGCTTTACAGGGAGCAACAGTTAACCTGTGGAGGCGCAGCTCTGCTTCCCAGGTTACAGGACTCATACTGGCAGTCGCTGTAAAAAAATAATGAATCTGATATGCCAAAGAGATGAAAGATAATGAGACCAATTATTTTTTTTCCTTCTCACAGAGTGTGAAGAGAGGGGTAAATTCATGTCAAATACTTGGTATATAATGACATAAAATGCCACTAAAGCCTTTGTTCATGCAGGAGCTTGTGTATGCTGGTGCAAAGCCTTCTGCTCTGTGAGGCAAATTCTTCAAATTGTGACAAATGCAACTACAAAGTTAAAGTTTGCCACATTTATACAGCCTAGACCATATGGTTTGCGTCGCTTACAAAGGCAGGGAAAAACCCATAAAATCAACAAAGACTCACACGCTGAAAAGAAATGCATGCTGACATCCACGCGTGCTGTCTCACAGGCAGGTTTTGGGTGTCTGGAAGGCAGCTCGCTCAGTGTGACATTGACTCCTCTGTGCCAATTCCACACTGGGAGATGCACTTGCTAGCTTTGCTGCCAACCCAGGTAAAGAGATTACAGACACACACAATGCAGTCTTCTGTTTGTCTGCCAAGAAGAAAACCAACCCCTTAAGCCTATATAAAAGGCGCTATAGACATTCACACTCTCTCTCCCCCTGTCCTTGGTCAAAACCAAGACTCTCATTCATCTCCAGGAACATGCCTTCTAATATGTGCCCATGCTCAGTGGCTCGCACGCACAAAGCCCCCTAATGACTGAAGAACAGTTCAGCCTTTATTTCATTCTGCTGCTCCCCGATGCTGTTGCACATTTCTATGACTTGCATCATTCAAATAAAGGAGGAATTTCAGTTTACAATCAGTCACAGAGGCATACACATAAAGCTACTTTAATGAATGCCATCTGGTTGCAAACTACTCTAAAATAATAGGGGAGAATATTTCATTAGTGTTTCATCATCTGTCTTAATGGTGTACTTATAAAGGTGAGAGAGCATGTGCATCCCATAGAATGGATAGACTTTAGCTACTAACTTAGTATTTGAACTTGCAGCCATTAAGTAAAAGCTTGTTCAAACTAAAAGCCTGACGAAAACTACAGGGCTGATGCTGAGTTTCTTTTCTTTCTTTCTTTCTTTCTTTCTTTCTTTCTTTCTTTCTTTCTTTCTTTTTTGAGCAGAGCATGGATCAAACAATCACTGTGGCATGCAGATTTGACCCAATTAGTCGGCTACTTAGAATCGTAAGAATGCAATTAGGCTTTGGGTTTGCAATGTACTAATTTGCATTGTATGAACTTATCTTTCTTTGGATTTCTGTGAATTAGATGAGATGCTGAGAAGCAGATATATTAGTGATGAGTGTACTGTATAGCGCCTCAATATACTTCCGCTTACATCTGTGTAATTATGCTACAGAGAAATTTACTGATGAAAAGAGTGGCAACATAGTGGACTAATTATGGCACCGAGGAGTAGCACTTAATAAAAGAGGAGTAGCAAGGTAAAGAATGCATACCTCGTACTTAGAAATTAAACATCAGTGCTTTGGTAGAAAATGATAGTTGCCACTCTTTCACCACCATCCCCTCCTCTAAGAGAGGCCATCTTTCTCTTCTCAGCAACACTCTCCTTGACACTACCAATTGTGTTTGACAGTAAAATCACATCTTAGATCATAGATAAAATGTCAGCCTGCAGGGAGGCAGTAGGCAGCATATGACAGAACGATTTTGAGCCGGGGCTACTCCAAAAGCTTTTATTTCACTGTTTCATCCCAGACACGTGAAGTCACGGAGAGGTGCACCCTGTGAGCGCAGTACCCATGGCCTCTCAAAACATAGCTGCTGTTTTAAACCTCTCGTACTGCTGGATAAACCTTCTGGATGTATAAAAATGTAAAATGCACATTGCTAATTTGCTCTTTTCTGTCACAAAATGATGGGGACACTGCAGTAGAGCAGGGAACAATGGGTGCCCTCTGGCATCAACCTCTGGACAGCCCAAGCTGCTCACCAAAGACACTGAACTCACCCACAATGAACTGCTGCAGTGGGAAGGGAGGCTTAAGAGAGTTCAATTTCCAACACAATTGGCTGTATTCTACTCCTTTAAATGCCAAGGAGATGGTGTGCAGTGTGTGCCTTTGTGAGGAGCTTTGCTTACAGCGACTGTCCTCCAGCAGGAAAGACAGAGGGAAAAGGATGGAAATGGAGGGATGGCAGGGTGATGACGGGCTGGGTGGTGAGATGGAGTAGGGACAGAAATAGAAAAGAAAAAGAAGAAAGAGACACAGTGAATAACCAGGGGTGATAGAGAGGGAGAAAAGAAAAAGTACAGAGAAAATGAAAACAGTAAAGAATGTCTCCTCTGGCTGTCGTTTGGCCAGCCTCACAGGAACCATCTGAAGGACAATGCAGCTACTAGCAGAGTGTGACGCGTGTCCCCTGTCTACAGGTAATTCAACCCAGCCCAAAGAAAACACACTTACAGACAGGTGTCGATCATGCATCTCACACCCGATAACTGCTCATCAACAAAGCAGAACAGATTATTAGTAATAAAAGGCAGAAACACAAAAAAAACCAACACTTTTGACATGTTTGATTAAAAGTCAGGGAGCTATCATTCACATGGGTTGATCTGTAATCATATGTGCTTTTATTTTATTATATATTCAATATGCTTGTAAAAACAAAATTATAAAATCTCAACTAAACATAATTGTGCTTAATGGCTTCAGAGACATTTGTTTTCCTTCTGCTTATTAAGGTTTCCCACTTTTGACTTTAAGACTGCTCCTTTGGTGCAGGAATGAGCAGGCTGACAATTCAGTTACTACATATATAGAAAGCAGAAACCACATTTGGAATATATCATTATTGTTGCATACTGACAGCATTCAAGGCTGATGGAAAATATGTCATAGAAAGAAAAACTATTTCTAAGAAGGCAACTCATTATAAGTGAAATGTTATTTCCTGGGCTTCAGATTATGGAAAAGGCCTCATGGTTTAAGAGGAAATCCACTCTGTAACACTTGAATTGTTAAATAAAGTATGTGTTTTTATCTCTGCAGGGCTGCAGAAAATGTGGAATTATTTTTTCATGATTCAATCTGTAAGATAAAAATGAGCACACGTGGGAAATTGATTTGAACGGCAGGCTGCCAGATGCTCATCACCAGATCTGTAGGCAGTGTTAAAGAGGGGGCCCATCCGTGGCTCCACTGATATTATATTCAGTGTCCTCTCCTTTGTGGTCATGAGGCAGATGAACCATTAATATTACACAATCACACCAATGGAGCAGATGAATTATTCAACTTTCCTGATAGGTCTGTAATAGTCTGTGCAATTCATCTGGAAAGCCTGTTGTGATTTTAAAATGACGGCAGCAAATAGCCATATTTTCAAAATTACAACTGGAACAAAATATCAAAATGCTGTTTGGGATGAAACAATGGCAGCAGACACAAGCACACCTGCATTCTTCTAGTGTCACACTCAATATAAATGCAGCCATTGTCATCAGAAAAAAATCGCTATGGAGACTATTTCTCCATCATTGTCTCCATTTGAAGGGCATTTCACTGCCCAAAGACAAACGCCTAACAGGATCCCAGAGTTTGGTGCCCATCCCCACTCAGAGGAC
Organism: Pao palembangensis; assembly: GCA_015343265.1. Lineage (NCBI taxonomy): Eukaryota > Metazoa > Chordata > Actinopteri > Tetraodontiformes > Tetraodontidae > Pao > Pao palembangensis. The sequence goes on along the minus strand of CM027094.1, from coordinate 6,072,158 downwards.
TGGCAGTGATGCAGACAGGAGAGGGGGTGAGAGACACAGAGACTGAAAGAGAGAGAGAGAGGGAGCGAGTTCTCAAAGCAGATCTCACACTGGGTTCTGTCACTACAGATCAAAATCCACTCAAAGTCATAGATCACTTCCACTATAGTTCACATGTTCCACACTTAAAAACTGTTTACCAGACTCAAAAGAGTTTGTGTGGACAAATACACACTCCCACACATGCACATAAAACCAGAATGCCTGCACATACATATAAAACAGTATAGCTTTCTATCCGAGCCAGCTGCACTTGAACATTTATACGGGCTGAGTCTCTCTCTGCAAACAAACATTTACAGCAAAGCAGCACTCACACCAGTTCAGTGAGATCTTCTGATGCCCAGTCTGCCTACAAGTGAGTTGACGGGTGTGACAGAAAAACGTCTGCTGCTATTTCCTGCAGAACTACCTGTCATTTGCTGTCAACGACTCACAAAGAGACGAGCATCGACCATTCAGGCAAGCAGCTTCCAAAAAGTTGCTATAATGCACTGACTTGAGGATTCGATTCCAATAGAAGCGGCAGAGATTTCCAAATAAAGTGACAGCCCAGTGAGTGCATGTGTTTTCTGGTGGTCAAGTTGGGCCTGTGAGCACGCAGCTCGGCTTAAACACTGCTTTGTGGTGCAGGGTGGAAACCTGTCTTTGGAAAGTCCTCTGCTTTGAGAGAGAAACGTCCTCGCATCTAAGATAAGGAGCTGATGAGAGATAGCGATAAAGTCAGTGCTTCTCCTGGGCGTTATCAGATGCTGTTATCTGACTGCACAGCACCACCATCTCACAATCTTTACACCCTTTAAGCACCTCTCTGAAACACTCACACCAGCATCATCAAAAACACACACCATCCAGCGTTCAAACATTCCAAACACCGTACCAGCTTATTGATTAGTTTGACACGCTCCCATTGTTGAACAGACGGTACACCTAATATCATGCAAGATTGGAACTGTTTGGTGTTATCTCATGGGGAAAGGACATAAAATGACAATTTTCTCACCTTTCAGAAAGCCAGAGCAAAAAAATACAGAAAGAAGTAGCAGATCACATGCACTCACCTCTATGTCTGTTGGTGGTCTTATCAAACATAAGCATGGCATCATCAACCTGAAAGACATAAGAGGAGGACAGAAATTAGCTTCATCTTTTCAAATATCGTGTGTCCCCCACCCCACAGAATCATAACTAAAACTATTCACTAATTAATTTTAGACTATATACAGTATTATTGCAGCTATACCATCATTTAAGCCAGCTTTCTGCTACACAATTATCCTGTGATCAGAAAATAAGGGCTATTTTGTTTTTTTTTAAATGATATAAGAAAGGTGTGTGTGTGTGTGTGTAATGTGACCCCACAAGTGCAAATTAACAATAATGACATGCCATGGGGGTAAAAAAAAAAAACCAAAAACATTGAGAGCAGTGTGGACAATATGTTTATTTTCATGAACACCAGTGTCCGGTGTTGTGGAGGGTGACAGATAGACACATTACTCTGAGCGGGCGTGAGACAAATGGGATCCTTCCTCATCTCACAGCCACAGTGGCAGGAGCATCCACCATAATATCATACCTCATCATGTCCAATAAAGCCACACAGAGACAGACAGCCACCCCCCTCCCCATCTTCACACATTTTTGAGAAACAGATCTCTAGACACTCTGCTCTCGGAAGAAATTCGTAAAAAATAGAGTGAAGCATGCTCATTTAGCCTGTGCGTTTGACTTGGGAAGCCGAAAAAAGAGGCACAGAGGGGTTAGAGAGCAGCAGCAGCAGCAGCATACAAAAACAAAAGGAGGAACAGTGCACCATTTGCTCTATGGTTATAGTCTCTGGGTAAGTGTAACGGTACCACAGAGGCTCGGTGGTGTGCAGGGGGGAAATATGTACGCAGTGTTTTTCATGGTAGGGTGACATAGCTCAGGGAGGAGACGGAACAGGCAGGAAAAGAGGTTTCACTCATGCCGAACTGTCTGATTGGACGGAGAAGAGTGCCTGGCAGCCAGGCAGGCTAGCACTGGAGCACTGTTCTCACCAGCCTCTTGCCAAACATTTGGCACAGAGTGTAGAACCCCGTTACTGACTGTATGGCTCACTGATCACATGCGGCCCCCTTTTATTTTCACTTCGCAGAAATATTACGGAATTCTAAAACATAATATAGCATGCAATACTAATTTGAAAAAAAGTGCAATCAACCACAAACACACCATTACAACATGTCCCTAAACTCATATAGGGATATCCTTTAAATATTAATAATTAATAATGCAGAAATCTTGTTAATTAAAGGTGCTATTGAATAACATGCCTTAAAAAGACTCACTGTAATTCAGACTTCAGCAGAAATGAGGGAGGGAATAGAGCCGGCGTGAGGATGAAGATGGGGAGGCTAATAAAATCTCACCCGGAGTGGAAGCGCAAATGTTTACAATGTTGTAAATTAAAACTGCAGCTCAGGCAAATCAAAACAATGAGTATTGCTGAGGTGAGCAGACAAATTTATGAGAACGAGGAGGTTCTGTGTGGGACACGGATGGCAGTGAGGCGATGTCAAGTCAGAACAGTAAAAACCAGACGAGATTATCCCGAAATGAATCGTTAACCGGGAGCATAAATTGACTGCTGCCACGGTGACAGTGCAGCGTGCACGCCTGCACCACCACTTACAAAGTCAATAAGAGTTTGTTCTGTTGACACAACACACAGAACACATAAATGTGGCGAAAATAACGACATTTACCGTATCTCTGAAAAATGTGGAAAATAGAGAAAAGAAGCGTACAAGTACACAGCTGCCGAGCAATATCACCTGCAGCAACAGTTTTATAAACATACATTTATAATGTCACGTAACCCGACCTGTGTTTCATGCCGGGCGATCTAATGAAAAACACATTAAAGTTAGAGTTAGTGAGATAACTGGAATTTCTACTGGAGAGGGTTCTGATTTCACTGCCTGGCTTCCAGGAACATGGCTTTTTTTTTTTTTTCTTTTTTTCTTTTTTTTAGCAAAGGCAGTCTTTAAGCTATGTTAAGCTCTTTGTCCATCTTGAAAAACACCACATGATGAATATGTTATGGTTGTAATTTTTCATCAAGTACCCTGACAGAATGAAAGCTCCGCCATGCTGCAAAGATTAAAAGCCATGTTGGCTAAATTATGTAAATGTTTGACGTGTCAAAGTGACTGACAACCTGAGATCATTTACCTGGGTGGCAGAAATGTATAGCTTTTGCCCTCATCATCTCACATCAATAGTGAAAATGCAGAAAGAAATATGCATCTCTGCTGCTTTTACAACAAAGAAATGGAGGCAGCTGCTCACAACGGCGTCCGACCTGACAGAGATAAAGCTCAGGCCGGTGACGTTCACTCGTGATTGATGAAACTCATCAACACGCAGAATGACACCACACAAACACCCGCAATAATATTGGATATGGCATCACCTGTTGTGTGTTTGCTACTACTCTAAGGTATGCATATCTTAAATGATGAAAACAGAATCATCATCTAAGATCTTCATGTGACATTCAAACCCCTCTCGTGTAATATCGATGGTGCTGCTGGAGATGGAGAGCGGAAGACGGAGGTGAGGTCTATTAAAGGAAGTGTATTATATGGATGTGCAAGTTGTGTTGTCGGAACGTTATGAGAGGAGGGCCATCCTGTCAACAAGACCTATACAACAAAGAACACAGATTCACAGTGAAGCAGTGATGGGCACTTTACCAAATCATGTGAGAGTCACACTCCAGCAGGTCATACAATACTCTCCCTCTCTCTCTCTCTGCCACTTGCACAGTCTATAGAACCATCTCCCGTGCTTCAGGGCTTTTCAATGTAGTTATTCAAGCAGAACACAACTGTGTGCCTCCATCTGATAGAAGGTTAAGGACCTCTTCACTGCTCACAAAAAAGCCCGCCACACTGAGGTGAGGCCAGGCTCACCTCAGGGAAGAAATCTTTCTCCGTTCTCCTCCTCCTCCTTCTCTTTCACTTTTCCTTTTTCTCCTGGCTGGGTGAAAAGAAAGGTTCAAAGGATAATGGCTGTCTTATCACTATGTAAAAAGGGAATGGGAACTCCAGTGAAGTGCCTGGCCTTTTGTGACAATGAAGAAAAGAGCAAAAGTCTATTTCACAGTGGTATATGCACTGGAACAGTCCATGACCACTTAAATAGGATGGCCACTGCGGGGGGCAGCTTGTTATTTAATACCCTGATGCCAAAAATCATTTGACGCTGCACACAGTTAAATAAAACATGCAGCAACAATCTTACATGTCATATTCATCAATACACAATATAACTGTTTAACAATGTCACCTAATCCACTTTATGGAAGAAGAAGTGTGGCTGCAGGCTTGAAAGCAAATTTTTATGTTGTACAGTAGGTAGTTCCCGGCTATCAAATATAGTTATTTATGCACCTGCAATGCAGTCTTTAATTCTTGAGTTTATCCAGGCGGAGGGAAGAATAATCAGCCAAACTGAAACAGTAAGTACCAACGCAGCCTTGCATCCGTCAAGAAAGTTGTCCAAACATTGGACTAAACGCTGGAAAAGGTGATATCAAGGTTTCTCCATCAATCTGCATCGCGCATGCTTACTCAAACATTTTAAAAAAAGGACAAAAATGTTGCTGAATGATTTGTGTATCAAAGGACAAAGGCATCAATAAAGGCTAATGTGCTCTGTTTTTGGACAGCAAAACAGCAGAGATGCAGGGTGACAGGGAGATTTTAGTGCTCAGAAAATGAATTATGACAGCGATTTAGAAGTGTCAAATGCACATTTACATTCAGCTTACAGATGAAGGCTACCAAAGGAGCTTTCCGGCAATTTGGGGGTGACACTGATATAGATCATATTTGAGGCAAAAGGCAACTGAGGCCACAGATAGTGACCTGGGACTTCTGTTGAGGCTTTGGGCTCCATTTTTAACTTCGTGCACAACGGGGGGGCAGTGGGATAAGTTTTTTCCCTTGCCTTCATCCATTACATATCATTTATCAGAGGGAATTGCTCTGCGTGTGTAGTTACCCGGCAATTTTTGGTGTCAGTTTTGGTGCCAGAGGATTGAGGGGATCTGTGCGCATGCTGCCAACTGACACCAACACACTTGATGCTATTTGCATATGTTCACCAGGTGATGCTCGACAGCCTACAAAGTCTTGTAGGCTTGTTTTGTCAGAATGTGACTAATCTGACCTGAACAAAACCTGGTATAAAGTATTAAGTAACCAGGACTATCACACTACAAACTAGAAAAACACTTGGAGAGTGCAGACCTTCAAAAAAATTCATGGACCCAGGTATATTATATATTATATAGGTAGTGGAAATACAAGGTTATGATGCTCTATGATCAAAGCCACCTGGCCATGTACCTTAACCTTGATCTGATAAATTCATGACAATTAATTGAACTACAAAGAACAAAGATGCTGAAGAGAGAAGGTTGTTGAATGAGAGCGATACACTGCTACGTATATAAACCTGACTTGACTTGAACTGACACACGGACCAAGGATAAGCTAGCTAATTAATCACCTTGGCAGGGTAACCACTTGGGTGTGTCACTTTGCAATATAAATTATACTGTCATTCCACCTGCTGATTTTGTGCTTGTCAGGTGTGGTTAGCTGTTTGGAGGTTAATGCTAATTCCAAACTACCAGTTGTCTACAAGCGCTGTAGCTCATCGCTAGATGGGGAATGCTGAAAAGAGCAACGATGCACATTGAAAGTAGTAACCTCCTGGCCTTGAGCTTCCACCACCTTCAGGTTGACCTGCATGTTCTCTGGTCTTGCCACATGTTTACCATATCTATATGTCATCATATCACCCCAAAACCTCACTAATTTGTGAGTATGACAGCAGTTTCAAATCTGTGTGAAGGTTGTCTAGACTGCACAGAGAAATTACACAATTAAAATGGTTAACAACATGATGACAAGTTATTACACATCTCCACTTTGAACTTTGTAAAAATAGTTACTACCTATTGCTAAAAAAATAATAATTAAAATAAACACCTACTTTACTATAAATGATAGAAATATTCCAGTATTTGTAAATGAACCAAACAAATGTGAGTTGCCAACCCAGAACTCTGAGTATATAATTCAGGTGAAACACTTGGAACCACTTTGGTCCTGAAACACTCCCCACAAAAATCAGAGTGAGCAGAGAGAACTGAATAATTGGAAGACACAGTTAGTTATTAAGGACCAATAATGTTTGAAAACATCAATTTTCCTCACCTGCCTCTGAGAAAACACAGCTGAACCTGTCCCACAGCACTGCACTGGAGAGTGTGAAGGTGATATATAGCAATAAGACAAACAAAACAACTCTACAGGTATCAATGAAGCATCATTATCATTTTCATTACCATTATGACAGACTGGGTCACAGTCAAGGAGAGAACTCGACTGGCACTGCCCCGACATCAGCACTCCCTTTGCAATGGAGAGCATCGAATATTCTATTACAATGATGGCAATTAACAAAGAAATAATAGCGACCCAGTGACAATGGACAAATTTGTGACAACCCTTCCAATTGTTCTTCTGCAGAGGAAATCTATATCATTGTCTGGGAACGTTGAGCCACAATGTGCTGCATGCACGCATGAGCGCTTTAACAAGTGGTGGCTTAACAAGGAGCAGAGGGCAAATTTTTAACTCCTTATAAGCTCTCGCAAGCACATAAAGAGTGTTAAGGGGACACTATTCTTAACTCTAAAGAAGCTTTGTTTTTTTTCTTAAATTTAATCTGGAACATAGCTTTCCAAAAAGGAACATTGTTCCCGTGATGGATGAGTGGAAACACAATAAAAAAATGATAAAAATGAACTCCAAACCACAGAGGTGATGATCAGGCATGCATGTTTGTGCTATCTATCTCATTTCTATTACTATGACTTTGTATTTGATTGAAAGTGTAGATGCCCGATATGAGCTGATGAGACAAAAATCACAACCTTAAGGTAACATGTAATACTGTATTTTTCACACTGGTTACATGAGTGTAATGAGCTCTGAGGGTTCGCATACATAATTCATTTTTTTTCAACAACTAATTATAGAACAATGAGAATGACAGTCAAAAGGAGTTCATGTGTTTTTCAGCCTCATCTGACAGAAATTCTCCTGTATGTAGTTATTAATGATATACACCATGGGTTGAATGTCAACACTTATTCCAGCAACTTTTCTTCATGTTGACATTAACAAAATGGCTTGAGAGGAGCACTTGAGGAAGACAATTTCTCAAATCTGCTTGGATTACATATTTATGAGGTCCCCTGCTCGGCATCCAAGGAGGTCGCTATGGTGATACAAACTGATGTATATTCTAACAATGAACTTTGTGTGTCAGAGAATGCCTTGGAGCATTGTCGAAATGGTTGGTGCAGCTCCCACCATGGCGCTCTGTGCAGTTTCCCGATCAGCAAATACACAATTAAAAAGGCTGTCGTGCTGAGGCCACTCTAATCAATGTACTATTACAAAGAAACATAATGAAAGGATGATGGAATGATGCCTTTAGGAGCCGGCTATAATGCAATGCCGCTGTGGCAAAACAACATTGTATTAGCACATCTCCAACCTTGCCCAAGCTGCCTTAAAATCAGTGCAGCTAAAAAAACAAAACAAAAAAAAAAACAAAACAAAAAAAAAAACCACCCTTTTATTGTAAACAACACAGGCAAATATTATCTCAGGTTCAGAATACAGTTGAGTATTGTCAATTAGGTTTTATATAAATCTCACTCTCATTGAAATGACTGTTTCCCATTTTGAGATAAAACCATAATCTGGTATTCCATCTGTCTCCATTCTCCAAAGAATGCTCACATCATCCTCACATATGGTTTTAAAGTCACCTCAGGATGGCTCAGTTACGCTGGGGTGTGATTCATTGCACTTCGGGGCACTCTGACCCTTTCATACCCAACAGGAAACCGTTTATAAGGTTCTTCCTTCCTCTTTGAATGGGATGTGTATGTTGCAGGAGTCTGGCCTTGCATTTGGCCTCAGAGAGCCGTGTCCACACAGTTCAGCTCAGGATGCTTGAGGAAGTAATCCTTGGCCTCGTCCATCAATCCGCCTGTCTTCCTCTGCCAAGCTGCGGGGAACTACCCATTATAGAGTCATTTTTTTAATAGGGCCCCTTTCCTCTCCACCACACTCTTTCAGAGTGCCTCCTTATTCTGTCAGAATGGAGTATGCCTGTAAGCCACCTCCATGAAAATGCAGCACTGGGGCCCTCCCTCATTCTCCCATGTGGAGGCTCTGGCTGCGAAATATTATGCTTTCAAGCTAAAATAGTATTTGGAGAGGTGAGCAATCCCTAAGCCCTAGAGCAAACAGTTTAACATCAATGACTTATTTAAAAAGATATCCTTCCTGCTGGAGAGCCAATCAGATTCCTCTTATGTACATACAGACAAATGCACACATGTGTTGGCAGCATTGACTAGAGGACAGGAAAGATGATGGGGGAGACTATGTGAAGACATAATAGCGAGGTTAAAGAGGCAGATTTATATGCAGAAATGAGTTGAAAGTGTGAGGGAGTTGCAGAGGACAATAAGGATTACGCTGGAATAGCCGACATGGGGTTAGCCCCACAACTGTTTATTAGACAATTACCCTTTTAAAATTCAAGGTCCTTCTGTTGTAGCTGTTTCCGCATGGAATTGGTAATCTGGTTGGGTTTATTTTGTGTTAATATTTAATGGTGATTCAGATTATGTTGTCTGACCGCCAACATGTTTTTAGAGTCTGTCCTCTGCTCCATCTAAGCTTGATCTTATCCAACCACAATTGTTGCTGACTCACAATTAAAGGTCCTCCCAACGTTAATACCTCTTAGATAACGCCCCAGAATTTTGGAAAATCATCACATGATAATACACAACTCTGTTTTGCTTTTTTTGGGGAATGGATTACACTGAATATAGAAATTGGCCAGAAAATATGCAATCAATTTAAACTGATTGACAGACCCATTCATTACAAATATTCTTTAGTTTAATTATTTAATGTATAAAACTTGAGCCTGTGAAGCCCATAGCTCCATCAGTCATATTGAGAAGTAGCCTGTTAATAATGCTGCACACAGAACAAATCCTAAAAGCCCTCACAAACAGTAGGAGAGGCCGAGCATGTTCAAATTTAATTACATTACCTATGAAAAGGGATGTCTATGACACCACCACCATGAGATGAAGTCAAAACTGCCTTAAGTTGGATTTTTCTGAGCCAAAACAGAAAATATGTGTGTAATGAAGGTAGCAATGCAATGAATTATGGAAGAATTTCTTTGCTGCTACTCCTTTCTGCCTGTGAATGAAACAGCTGGCCTTGAATCGAGAGTCTGACTTCTTCTCTTTGTTTGTTTCGAGGCTGCGCGGGGATTCGTGGGGTTGCTGCTGCACCTCTTATGTAGACCACCTGAGATTTAACTAAACCACAATGTTACTAATGCCTTTGAATAACCAGCTACAAAATAAGATCTAATGAGAGACAAAGGCTGTGTTCATGAATCTGTGAAAGTGCTCAATGACAGCATGCTCTGACGTTCACAGGTCCAATGAACAGAAATCTCTCGTGGGAGGCAAGGTGTGCATTATGTACTTTGATATCAATAGGTGAACAAGAGGCATGAAATGAGCTGCTAGCTGGAGCTGAATAGCATTCATTTCCACTCACAATAGCCACCATCCCTAATACCTGTAGTGTTTTACTCAGATTAGGCTTAAGCTTTTTTTTTTTTTTTTTTTAAAAGGCCATTTCAATAATTTGACATTTCTCCCCAGAATGGGAGAGAATGAGCACAGATAAAAACTTTTTTTCGCTCCCTCTCCTTTTCATGCAAAACACTTTCATCTGTCATTTGGTGATAGCCTGTCTCTCTTTGTCAGCACAAATATGGAAGCCCTTATTTGAATATGGTTACACATCCCTCTATTTATTAAAGCTTGGATTAACATGACAGGAAGTTTTGTCTGGGGGCTCTTTAAGATGGCTCAGAGAGGCAATCTGGTGACAGTAATAGGATCCAGCTAATATACTTGACTGATGCTCCTTTCCCAGTGTTATAAAGCAGAACAATCCAAGTGGGGTTCTGGGAGTGTGGATTCATTGTGGATTTTTTTTAATTCTGTGTGTGTGTGTGTGTGTGTGTGTGTGTGTGTGTGTGTGTGTGTGCGCTAATCAACCACAATACCATCACTTAGCAAATATAGGGGCTGAAGAAATAAAAATACTAAAGGTCACAGAGCAATTCCATCAGGACAACTATGCTACAATTAACTGAACAGACAAAGGCTCCGACAACAGCGAGGGCTATAATAGTGTTTTACTCCAGAGTATTAGTTTGAGGCTTGTAAAAGGTTGTGTAAAAAAAAAAATACTGAATTCTGATTAAAGCTTTTGTCACTTTTTTTTTTTTTTCAGTCTGACTTACTGTGGTTTTTGCACTGATCGCGGGTGTTCAAATCAATTATGTCACCAAAAGTAGGTAGATTCCTTTACATTTATTTTTTAAAAGAAAATCCAATGTGGACAAGAAACATGTTCTACTCCACAGAAACATCCATGGATTGTTCAAAATGTTTTTTTTTAAATATCATTCCTGGCCACACTGTGCAACAAAGATCTAATCACATTAATTACAGCCGCACATGCTCAGTGTGTAACGGGTGCCAAGAGCGATGCATGCTCTGTCTTTGAGCCAAAACCAGAGACGAGCATATTTTCTTGAAAAAAAAAAAAAAAACTCCAGTGTTGAAACATATCTGTCTATTGTTTGTTTTTCTTATGAATCATGTCTTCATGCAAATTCATATTTTCCTGCTGTTGTTCAGTGGAGAGCTCGATCCCTGTCACCATCTACGAGGGGGAGACACTTATAGTCGTTTCCATATGTCAGGCTGCTGCGTCGAATGGAACGGTGCGCATGCGTATCGTGCACGCGTACTCTGTGAGTTAGCAGATCAAACACGCATCTGTTTGTGAGATAGAGGGAAATCTGCACACCCCCCCCCCACCAAACCACCCCCAAACCTCTCAATACTAATTAACGATCCACTGATAGTGGCCAAATGCCAACTGTCATTAGCACCCGAAACAACACAAGCACACAGATGCAGACGTGCGCACACTCAGACACAGATGCTCTGTGGTCACCCACACCAGACCACTAACAGCCATCTGGGGATAAGATAAACACATTGCTCTCAGTTTTGCACTCAACCTCCAGTGACATGAATGCAGTGCAAAACTCAGCGTGTGAAATACTGTGAAAAGACTGTTCATTAGTTCAAATATTTCCACCTAATTGTCTACCTGCTGTGTTCCATGTTGTAATTGATAACAGTGAGCTCTGCAAGTAAAATAGACACAACTTGCGTGGTGAGCTTATGGAAAAGAATGACAACTTCAATTCTCCAGTAGCTATGAACCTTTGACTTCACCACTGATAGTGCCATTTGTGCGCTCTCAAGCAGTGTGCTCAGTAAAGCATCTGACAGCTATCTTTGATTTTATTTTGCAAGGGTTTCAGCAATGCCTGGTTCCTAAAGGATATGCCACCCACTCTCCCCTGCCTCTGCTTTCTCCCTGTCCCTATCTGTCATTCCGTGCCTCTATGACAGGGTCAGATAGAGAGAGAGCAAAGTGGCGAGGATTGTGACACTGTAAGCAGATGAGGGTCTCCCTGTATCGAGGCCCCTAGCACAACACCCGTCACAGCTACACAGACAGCCACCAGTTGGTCTGAATAATGCCACCCACGCCAGCTCCAGCAGGGAGTCCGAAAGGAAAACAGAGGCAAGAAGGCACAGCGACGCCAGAAAAAGTTTGATATTTTAATCCTGCTATTGGAAATCAACAATAGTTAACATCCATTAAAATGTCATATAGGAGCATCACACAGAGCGCATATCATACTTAAGGTCGTATTTGATTCTTTGAACGTGTGCTGTGTGATTTTTATTGCTGCTATGTCTCCAGAGGAGAATTTACCTGAAGATAGAAATAATATAATAAATAAAAGCGGATCCCGAATGGAGACTGTTTCAGCTAACTTGGTGTGTCTTCCTTTCGCCTCATGAAGCTTTCCCGCAATCATGTCATGACAGCATTTATCTCTCACAGTCTTGTGATCTCTGTGTCAACGGGTGACACCAGAAGCTCACACTAGCTCAGCATGAATCACTCCATTTGCAAGGCAAACGATCTCCAAACGCATTTAGCATAGACCTCGACTACGAACTACAACATGTTAGCGAATACTGTGCTGATGTCTTCACACCTGACAAGGCAGTGCTTGAAAGGTGTTTCCCCTTTAAACTGACTGAGGAATCCTAATATTCTTGATGACTCTGAAATTGTATCATTAGTGGGAGATCAGAGCTACTGTTGACAGCAAACACAAGGATTTGCATATTTCATCAAAAAATTCTGCCCCGTTTCCACAGCAGCCTGCTATCTTCGTGTGTGCCGTTAGTGATGAGGGTTTATTAGTTGTCAGTGGGTGAGGTGGGCGACCGCACAGTGGTCAAACTCAAGTCCAGACTCATGCAGAGGTGGAGACAGCAGGATCCGAACCCCTCCGTGGTAAATCAGTGGAATTCAAATGCCAATCCCTCTACCCGGTGCAATCTCCACTCTCTCTCGCTCTCGTTTGTCATCTCTCCCTCTCTCTTCCCTCCTCTCTCCCCCAGTGTTTGTCAGGGTTGGTGATTAGCTGTCACCCTCTGTAGAAGCAGATAACACCCCACACAGGCTGTTTCCCCTCCGGGAGCATGCACACACGTAAAACAGGAAAACACACAAACAAATACACAACTCTGCACACACGCATACAAACGAAAGATACCTGAAAGCTTGGTGAAAAGCAGAATCATCCGTCACTTTTCTTTATGAAGACAAGAGTAATATAGGATTTTCTCCACATTACAACAGTATAAGCATGTGCGCCTTAAACATCCGTCTCTAATGGTAATTCGAAAACCACCAGCTATTAAGACAAAACCATCAAGGACATTTAACCCTAACTCAAGAAAAGACCTCCCTTAAGTACCTGAGCTGAGAGTGCATTTAATTAACACAGCAAACTGCTTCCTCATTCATTTTATTTACTCACTTACACTTACTCTTGGACTTCAGCATCTTCCTGTAAAAGACACACACTTGTCCAGCATTTGCAAGTGGATTTCTGTAGTTGTGTGATGCGGCAGATCATATAACTGAACATTTACAACACGATGACATTCATAAGCACGTGAGGTTGACTGGAGACAAAACTGCCCCTCGGTGTGAGTGTTCTGTGATAGACTGCTGACCTGGGCTGGCTGTGTTTTTGATGGCTGCTGGCACAGACACCAGCACCGCCGTTACCATAGTTAAGGTGTTAACAGAAGTTATCAGAAAATGGATGGTTGGGAAAAAAATAAATACATGGAACAACATAGACATTTATTATTTTATTGTACACAGTGAAACTTTCTGACAACTCGGTAAGTCAAGCTGAACTGAACAACCTCTGCAGCAAAGTTTCCCTGTCTCTTGTGACTTTTAAGGCTCAGTGACGACTTCCCTCAGCTCCATCGTGGCCTGACCATACATATGTAGAAGAAAACTGCTGAAAATATTTTTGAAACTTCAGGATGTGAGTATAAAGGATAGCATCACGTCACTGAGAAGCATGACAATCAATCCTTTACAGAGAAAGACGAGAGAGCAGCAGGTGTAAGGATCCATTCAGAGTCCTCCCTGCGGCACCTCAACTGTATCGGCCCTTGACTTTTATTGTTCGGTTGGAAACACCAAAGAAGAGGTAACCCCGGCGCACCGTGCAACATTAAGCTCACAATATTCTGTTTGATCATAACTTTGAGTGGGTGGTGCATGTGTGTATTTTGTAGAAGCCATTTACATTCCCTTCCCAAAAACAAGAGCGCAGCTTTTCCTTCAGATGAATATATCAGAAATGGATCACCTTGCCATTATCATATGTGCAGCCACACTACAAAAGAGCATTGAAATATTGAAGAATATACAGCATGGCTTTATCGGCTGTCCCTAAGCAGCTTTACTCACGAGAAGCTCAAACAATGTTGGCTAATCACAGCGTTTTAAGAGTCTGCCTGTCTTCTTGAAACCGTCAAAAGCAAGAGGCCATTTCTGCCCAGATGCCGACCTTGTTAAAGAAGCACAACCCAAATGTATGGTAACGGATGAGTGAAGGGCCAAGCGGTGATGAAACAAGGGGAGAGACATAGAGGGAGTGCAAAGAGAGCACAATAAAGACAGCAAGATAAATACACACAAAGAAAGACATATGAGATCGTAGCCTTGCCTCTGTGTACATATGGCCAAAGCTGCTGGAGCAGAGAAAGACCAATATATTGAGATAAGCTTTGCTCAGGCTTCACTTTAAGAGTGATTTGGCAGCCTCAGTTTACACATGCTGGCAGACTGCAATATATGCCCCCAATCATCTGCTGATCACTGAATTACTGCATGTCTTTTTTTTTTTTTAATTTCCTTCAACACTACTGGATAATTTGCTGAGGGACAATTACCACTGACATATAATTGGCTCATTCAGTTTTATTAGCACAGTTATTTTAGCTCGACTTAAAGGCACTGAGCACTGTGTTCTTTTTCCTTTTATATCATGATTTAATTCTGCAATCAGCTCTCAAAATCAAACATGCCCTGTAGAGACACGACTTTGGATAATCGTTGCTCTTGATGTGTGCTGTGCTCTACGCAGGTAGTACGAAGAATGAAGAATGTACCGTATTTAGTAACCACCTCACTAAAATTAGCTTAGCAGGTTATTTATTATTACGGAGGTGAAAAAGTAGCTAGTTAATGGTTTTCACTGCAGAACTCACACAAAAAATCCATGTAATTATACTATAATTCAACATATCTACAATATGTGTAGATTATTATACAAATGCTTAAATGTGCTTTTAAACGTGATCATATTCTATCACTTAGGTCACACACAGTCCTTTGACTCACTACCTTAACTACATGTAATCAGACTGTAAGTATAGGAACGAAGTGTGACTGTGACCAGACAGGAAAATAATCTATGTAATCCAGATCGAAACCCTAAAGGCATTTATAGATCGACGGCATGGATTTTCTCTCCGTCTCCATTTCTACCTGGCTTAGGTTTAATTCAACTCAATTAAATCAACCCATGAGCCCAGGCATTCACAGAGAAAGCAATCATTCATCTTTGTGGCGAGCCACTTCATCTGAGACAAAAAGGAGCTCCTGCTCTTCTCTTTCTTCATAGAAAACATTAGACCACTCAGTCAAGTTCTAGCGAACACCAGCTGCCTTATACTTATTGCGCTTGACAACTAACCAACTTTTTGCGGATGTCTTGGCCTTTCATCTACGCCAACAAATGCAGCCGCTGCTCTATTTTTGCCCCTATGCCATTCATTAGATTAAAAGTTGCTGTTAGATGTGGAAAAGAAAAAAAGTTTGAATGCTTATCTTTCAACAGGAAAGTGAGGAGAAAGTAAAAATACCTTGAGGTAAATCAGATATCTACACTGCACACGACGGCTTTAACGTAAGATAATCACCACAACAATCAACACGGCGAAAACAGGTATAAGGGACTATCCTCGAATGACTGGCTGTGATTGTCCCAGACACCTCCCCCCCTCAGGACTATATCAAGAGGACACTTCAGACAGACACCTCTTCCACCGATACATATTTCATGAGCTATGGTAAACACCGCTCTCACCTAGTGAGGAATAATGCGTTCTCAGCGGATCGGCTAATGCACTGAGTGCTCATCTGAATAAAGAAAGAAAATAACCAATAATCAAAGTAGAAATGGAATTATTAAGTGGTTGTGAATACTCAAATAATCAGTTGGAAATAGACCGGGGCCTTTTCTCTCGCCCACCTAACCTTTGTCTCTGGTCAAAGTTCTACCTCAGTGAATGCGGGCGAGCTTTCATAGCCTTCTTTTCGGCCGTGCGTTTCACAGATGTGTAAATGATGCTACATCAGATGCTGCGAGTAAAGCTTTGATCTGCTATTCCACATGTCAGGTTGTACTACAAAAGGCGACGAAATCCTGAGCTCAGGCAACCCTCACGTAATCTAGAAGAAGCTCTCTGTATTTCTGATCCTCCGCCACACTGATTGCTGTGCCGCTGCAATCAGGGTGGCGGGCCACACATGGTTATGCCCCACAAACCCAGTCTGAAACATCTAAGGAGAACTTGCTGTTTTTTTAATTGCAGGTACCACAACTCCAAAAAAGTAAGATAATGCTTATTTATATGCATTATTTATATGCTTATTTTGTCTTTCTTTAAAATAAAAAAGCTTGGCTAATTCTGAAACTTAACATACCTCATTATGCAAATAAAGTGTCAACACAAAAACAGAAGCAATCAATAGGGCAAACTTTACTCTCACTGTTGTGAATCTCAAGGTTTTTTTTTTTTAAATGAGGTAAACAATTTGAATTAAGCATTTTCTTCAGAACTTGTTTTATTTATCTACCAAATTAAATTAAATCCTGAACAATCTTTTCTTCTTAGTAAAGGAAGCACTTGTTCTCAGCATGGGGCAGGTGATGCCTGGATCTGCAAAATAATGATGTTAGAAAAGGTGTACATTTCTATAAGTTACTGTCTTTACTGGTATCACCCACAGACACCGTGGTTGTTGTGTCTTTGTACTTGACATCAGAACACATTGTTGACAATGATTTATCACATTCTGTACACCCCTGGACCGAACTTGCATGTCTACACTGGCCATGTTGATATCCAGCCATTTGTAGGCAATTAACTAGCAATTAATGCAAAAAAATAAAAAATAAAAAAAAAAATCATTAAATAAGAGTTAAAACTACTATAGAAAGACTGCTACACAGTTCTTTTTTTAGAGAATTTTTTACAAGAAATGAAATAAATGTATCTAACCTAAGTGAACTGAACAATACCACCCTGCTACTTGGGGTAAAAGTCCAGAAAAAGATGTTTTTGAGAAAAGAAAAACTATTTTATAACTCTGTCCACTTTCACCAGTAATTCCGAGATCTTATGGAGTGGGGGAGAGGCTAAAAGAGAGGTGGAGATGCTCTGTAAACAGGGTTTGCTCTCTGGGTGAAAAAAGAAAAAACCTCTGTGCTCTGGTCATCTGGGGTGTCACAGCAGGTGTGTGACAAAATAATTAGAAGAAAGAAAGAAAAATGTCTGTCAGATCACAGATCATGCTGGGAAAAATACCTGTTCATACTGTGATTATTTGTCATTAAATGTTGCCACCCTGAGGAGAAAAAAAAGTACAGTCAAAACTTTTTTGTAACAGTACATTTCAATTTCAGCCCCTTGTAAATAACAGCCTGCTGAAAGGACGTTATTAAGCACAAGAAACCACCTACATTTGCAAAAATACAAGGAATAACCAGAGGCTGTATATCGCTCTGTCAACCCGCTCCACAGCTCTCTTCAACCCGTTCTCGTCAGAGCAGCCGAGTCTGTGACAGCTAATTCTATCACTCCAGTTTGGGAGGACACTCATCCCGATGGGCAGGAGGGAGGAGGGGAGGGAGGGGCGGACCTCGGCAATCATTCGCTGGTCACTCAGCATATACTAGTATTTAGACAGTTTTAGCATAATGCCACAGCTTAATGCGTGTTGGCTAATTTGCCAACAGGCTTGATGTGAACAATCTCTCCACATGTTATGGTTGGGCGCATGGCCTGATGGGATGGCATGCCATTAGTCGAGTCAGACTGAGGGGCTTTGCTGTTAAAACTACAAGGTGTAGTGGAGCATAACAAAGCGAAGGAGGAATTCATCTTGCCATATTTGCTACTTTGCCAGTATACTATTATCAGTGTTATGGCGACGCGTACAGGATGCACAACACTCCATAGAGGTGGGAATAAAGCAAACAATTAGAGCCATGCAATATTAGTATTTTCAATACCCTTATTACATATTCACATTGTCTATCTGAGTTGGTAATCACTTGTCTCAAACAGTTTAATTACAGCTTGGCAATGACTACTTAACGTGATTAGATGTTATACTTTATTGTCGCCTGTGGAATATTACATCAATTATATTAAGAGTTATTATTGTCACGAGGGTGCAGTGGCTGCATGGGAGGATGCAGCGGGTGCAGCGAGGGCTGAGTGACAGGGACTTCTTAAAGACTTCATTCTACAAATAAAGTAATCAATAAAGCTAGCGCACATCACGTCTTACCACACAGTGGGCTGTAAGGTCTTTTGCATAATTGCAATAAAAAAATGTATTGGCCTGACTGATTGAATTCAGGCTTGGTAATTGCAGCATAAACAATGTAGTTGACTGTCACAGCTCCGACGCCACTATGCTGTCAACAATCCGCATATTTTTCAAGTGTCTACCAGCACATTGTGCGCTTCCACACTCCGCCATGTAATGAGTATAATTATACGGTGCACATGCGTTACCTGTGGGGTAACATACACACGCTTGCGTATTCTGTCACACATATGTGGAATGCAGCCCATCCCTACCCCCATTCCTGACCTGTCACTCAAAATCAGTCCCAATGGAAAAGATGTGCGGCAACTCCATATCGTCATGTCTCCACCATCCACTGCAAATTCTCTGCTCTTCCTTCCACAAATAGGGAAAAAAATTAAACCTGTATCATTTCTAATAGCTATATAAATCCCTGTTGATGCTGCTGTCCATCAATATGACCACCCGTGCTCTCAGCCCACCCCCCCACCCCTTCATCGACATTTACTCTGCAGCTACCCGCCAGGTGCCTCTCTCTATTCTCGATCTTTAGTTCTTGCACCAGTTACTCTTCCTCTCTACCTGGAGACCCTCTGCATGCTTTCAGGCAAAGCCTGTGTCTGTATCTTGTCTCCCTTGTGCTATCCATATCCCGTACACAAGTCCCATTCCTCACTGTTGTGTCTCGCACACATCCAAGGCGCACCCCAGTTGAAAATAAAGTGGAGCTTAAACGACAACAGCTTTGCTTTTCCAGGGATTTAGGGAGCATAAAGAGGGAGCTGACTTGTTCGAAAGACTGCCGGCGAAGATAAAATGTTGGGCTTTGGTTTCTAAATTCCACATGAATGCCTTTCCCTTTAGTGTGCATTATGATGGCAATGGACCATATCATAGCATTTGTTTTGCTTTAGAGTTGTCCCTTGTGATTTATGCTCCCCGAGTGCAAATATTTTATGTCACTATACAAGAAATGTTTCTGTCAGGGAGAACGCAGGGGGTCTTCAGGGGCTAAATATGAGAGATCTGTGTATTTGTGAGCCTGTGTGGTGGGGTGGCAAGGCGCTTGTGGCAGTGCCAGTGTGTGACTGTGGCCCCCCTGGCTAGGGAGCGGCGCCTGGAAAGGTTACCCAGCAGAGTGGCTTTTGTATGGTAATGTGACCTCCAGCTCTCTAAGGAGCCCCAACACCTGCCCAGTACCCCCCACCAACTGCACATCTCCAACATGTTAACTGGTTTTCCCTGATAGGAACACAACTGCTACGCTGTCTTGACTTTGTTATCATTTTTATGGTTCATATCAGAAACTACATCAACAACAACAACATAGCAATAATATTTTATTTTTGCTTACACACTAAATGTACTGTTCAGTAGGATAGCACTGCCCGGACTAAGCCCTTGTCAGTTCCAGTGATCAAAATACACAAGTCTGAGTGTAATTGTGTTGTTCTTTAACTGAGTAGCATCCCATGAATCTCAGAGAAGAGAAATGAAACACGATTTCAAGTTAAGTAAGCTAAGCCCACCAACACTGGCAACATAATTATGAAACGGCACCTGCAATAACCAAGCAGCCCTCCTGCAAAGTACCAGTAATAGAGTCTTTGGTGAACATTTTAAAGCAATTACACTATCAAGTGCACATTTTACATGCATTTGCAGAGGCGCAAGCAGTATTTTACTTATTATGTGGGCTTATGTTACCATAACCCAGAAAACATACAAAATCTTAATAACATAGTGAGAATGTGCTGACGTTTGTTATCTGGACACAATAGCTGAGAAAACCTGTTTATACAATACATGTATGCCCCCCCAGACACTGGCTCAGAGCATGGAGAGAGAGGGGCTCTAAAGCAATTATCGCAAATTAAACGAATGCCCCCCAGTTAAATAGTGTTAATAGTGTTCAGGGAGAGAAATTTTAAATGCGGCTCACAGTGTGATGGTAGAATCTTCTTAGATTGCTCAGTAGCAAACAGTAGCTTTAATTATATTTAAACCCTTTTTCATGGAGAATCAATTCAAGTGTGCTGTGGCAGGTTGACATCTGCAGGAGTGGACTGAAAGGTTTCTGACAACACTGAAGTTAGCTCGTCTGTCATTACAGAATAAATTCAGAATCAAGTGATACAGGAGGATTGTTTTGTGGGGCATATAAAGGAAAACGATGAAGCAATAGCAACTAGTGACACCTTCAGACATCTGCTCTATGATTCAAGGTGACAGTGATGAAGATGCACAATAACATATGCTGTCTAGCATGAGATGATAAAAAGATGCAGAAAATGAAACCCCACGTGAAGCTCCTGCTGCATGAACAAAGCCGGCTGCATTTTCTAATGTATTCAACGAAAATGCAGCATTATGGCTGATTGCTGAGCGCAGTATTTTAAAGCACAAGCAGACTGGCACAGAGAAGTCTGACTATAATGTATTCTCCATAGTCACCCACTGTGGCTCATGTCCCCTCGCTAACAAAAGTCCACTCAATCCATCCATTCAAGGTCTCGGAGCAGCTTCCCACAGGCTGTGCCTACATTTATGCAAGTTGCCCGACCACCATCCTCCGAGCCTGAAGCAGCCCACCTACTGAACTAATTTCTCCATCTTCTTTCAACTGAGCAGCATTGCCACCCAACTGCTTTCCCCCTCCTCTTCCTGCACTCGTACTGAACTCATATATGCATTAGCTTTGTTCTGGCTATGGTTCCAGCCTCATTAAACACATTCTAAGGTGCTGTCATTAAGTATGACTTGAAGCCACATTTATATGTCATGTAAAATCCTGTTCCCCTATACACTTAATCTATTTATTTATCCGTTAAAAAAAAGTTAATTATGAATGAATGTCACCATGAATAATTCATTTGCTCCCCAGTGCGCCAAATAAATATCCAGCACACCTCTGGTTCTTCCCCCTTAGTGTTCCTTCAGCCCCTTTAGTAGCAAAAAGCACGACTGTATGTTATTGCTCTTTCTCCCTCCCTAGAGGCTTTTGCTCTGTTAGTCCTAATTAATATCCCCACTGAATGTAAACACACACACACACACACACACAGTGACACATGCACACATGGAGCGACATGCACACAGGCCAAGGACCGTGTGCCGGTACAAACCATTTATTAAAGCTCCTGTGAAGGTCCTGGCAGACAGCCAGAGGGAGACATGACTTTGGATCCCATTCATGTCCACATCAGCAGAGTAAAATGTTTCTAGGTGTTGATCCATGACAGCCATTATTGCTGCAATCCAGTTTTATCACTGTCAAATGCTACAAAAGCCAAAATAAGCAATTTTGCTGCATTTTAACAGATTGTCAATACAGTCGTACCATCAGAGAGGAAGTTTATTTGCTTTTGAAGGCATGGGTAAAAAGGGCGGGCAAAAACAGCACCTCTGTCATGTTGTGGCTTCAACGCCATCCAGAAACTGAATGATGAGAAACTGTAACCCTTAGATAGGCCAGATCTACAAATGCACGTGCATACACATAAAAGACTGTTTGAAAAATGTCTCAGTATTGTGCACATTTTTAGTTATTATTATAAATTTAGCAAAAACATATTAATTTAAGGAATCTATGAATAAGTTGCCTTAATTATACATTTGTTTTAATTCCACCTATGCATTTTAAACAAAGACATAAGGCAGTTATTAGTGTCAGTTTCAGTGCAAATGTATTGTGAATATAAAATCATAGAAAATGAGACAAGGTTGTCATTGCCAAAAAGACAACAAAGTTTAAAAATAAAGGAATAATGGATACCAATTAACAAAAGTTTTGAAATGTTGATAAATCTACAATGTCCATTTTCTTGAAAGACATATTCAAAACTGTGCACCAGCACAGCTGCAAAGCTATCATGTGGCAAACTCATGTACAGGTTTGCAAAACTTTACCACTGGGAAGGGAAAAAAAATAAATAAAAAAAAAAATCCTTGAGGCAACTTTTTGCAGCGTTCATCCATCAGTCAACTTAAGGCCTTAATAAAGCATGAACGCAGACAGAGGCTTGTTTCAATGGAGAACCTGTTGAGTTTAAGCAGCTCTGTGCACAACGAGACTTCTCAGCCTTGTTTATTGCTCACCCGGCATTAATTCAGAGCCCAAACAAAATGGCATTCAACATACTGTTTCATCAAAATGCATTATTACCGTGGTGTCATGAACACCATCAATTTACTCTTCATTGACCTGCAGGCATAAACAATATTTCATTTAAAATTGCACAATGACTGCGGTAATCATTAAGGGTCATGAAACTGCGCAGTCCTAATTTACTACTTCTTCATCACATTCATTCTTTGTAGAGGGAATGATCTACAACAGGGTGGTCTACCTTGGCGGTCAGAACAGGTCTAATGCATTTGGTAGAGGCTGATAACAGTGCTTCACTTTCACAACGTGCACTCAAAGGGAATTACAGTGCAGGGCTGCAGAAAGGAGAATGCCTGAGTGCTTTGGTTAAAACCAGGGCTAAATGCTATCTTGTGCTTACATACTCCATGATCCATGTACACTGAGGCCACCTGATCATTTCAGAGCGAGATTCATTTACATTTTCACTTGACATGGCGGCTCATACTGTATAGACTGCCGGTACAGAAATCGATTGCACAGCCAAAGGCCTCTCCTTTCTTTTTTTTTTTTTTTAACAGAGCACTGGTCTCCAGTCATGCCTTACCTGGATAGAGAGATACGGGGATGAAAGGATTGGGTGCACTGAGACCATAGCCGTGGGGGAGAGATTTTTAGCATGGGGTTGAACATGTTCACGTAATGCTTTACAGGATAGGTATAGAGCCTCTCTGGGGAGAGGCGAGGTGGCACATAATATCTGAGTGTCTATTAGCTTTCTCAGTAACTGTTGCTTTCCATCTGAGGGGCTGTATGAGCCCTCAGAGACCAAATCAGTCAAACATAAGGGGCCTGCCATGCAGCTCCACTATGCCTTTCACACTCAGTACCTGGTTTCTCGCTGTCAGCAATGCTTTTGTTTTAACCGCAAAAGTCCCAAACTCCAGACACAAGAGACAATCCGATCAGTTGCCTCGTTGCCTTCCTGCCCAGTACCAACTTTCACATCAGAGGGAAACTACTTCCACACTGAGCCAGTGCTTTCTTGTGTCAGCATGCCACTGCCTCAGCCAACACTTTTTATCACCCTCACAGTGAAGGCTAAATATGAACACACATATGAATATATGAATAAATAAAGAAGTAGTTATTGTTATTCACCTGCACGCACTCTGCCGAACCTGCAAAGTCTTTTGTCTGCAGCCTGTACTTCTGCTGAGCATGGGCTTTCTGACAGAGTGTCTGAAGTAGGGCAGAGGGGAGCGGGAGCACAGGTGTTCCTGAGTGGCTCTTTTACTGTGAGAGAATGACCTGTGTCTGCAAATGCCCCCTCTGTCTGTCTTTAGAGCTTCCTGCTATGCCCTCTTGCCCCTGTTTCTTCCGCGGCTACCATGCTGGCATACAGACCTGCCATTTGCCCAGATGGCAGACAGCAGGCATTCCGGCCTTGCTATGTCAGTGAAGTGCTGCCCTCCTGAGTGCGTCTGAGATGAATCGCTTGACCATTTGACCAATTAAAGAGGTTTAAGGAAAGCACTGGTCATCTGTAACGCTTAAAACAACAAATGCTGTAATGGAGATACAGAAATCAGACTCACTCCTGAAGAGACCAACTTCTGTTCATAATATTAACTGATCGGCTTAATTCATTTTTTCCCATGAAAGCATGTTTACATGGCTTGGCTGTAAAACATTGCTTTTGCTCATCTGTAGGATTCTACATAAGTTTTATCCTGTTACCAGTCACCACTCTCTCACCATTCTACCACTGAGATATTGACATAAAGTGCCCTTGTAGAAGGTTGGCTCCATGCTAATGCATCAGAATGCTGCAAAGTTCCTGTTTTGCAACTAGCTTTTTGTAAAGTTCACACCTGCCATCTGTTACAATTGATTGTGGAGTTTTACACACAGGTCTTCGCCAGTCTCACCCCATATTTCCAGACTGTCATTGGGGACGTGCAGAAACAAAGCAGAGAGGATCTTCAGTGACGTTGACAGCTTAGTTTGGTCACACAGGCGAGTCTGTAATTATCTTGACAATAACCCGATTTTTAGAAATTTTCCCTTTATAAGTTGCCACAATAGATTTAGAACAATTCTATCAAAATATGTATAAACTTTCCAAAACATGTTTTACTGAGGGAGAAATCCTTTGGTTTAAATGACTGAAGTCTAGAGACCACAAAAGTCAGCCTCTCTGGAGATGAGGTAGCAGAGCTTCACTGCAGTCACCTTCAGCTGCTGCTTGTTTGTGGGTCTCTCTGTCTTCAGTTTTGTCTTCAATAAAAAGTTGGGTGACTGACTTAGCCATTGCAAAATATTCCACTTATTTGCCTTTAAAAGCTCTTGGCAAACAGGCGGAACCAGACCTTAAAACCTTCTAAGTCAACTGTCCATATACATTTAAGCCTGTTGTTTATTTGTTAAATAAAAAAAATAAATAAATGTGATAATTTAGTGAAATCCTCAAAATTAAAATGGAACATTTATGTGTCAATCAAATTATTTTGCTATCAAGTTCAGTATTACAAATACTCCAATTTATTCTACTCGAAATTCCAAGGAGCTCGCTGTTGTCGTGTCCTGTTCTACTGTACATCATCGCAGCATCCACTTACTTTCTCCAGCAGCGATGTCTCTTGGGGATGGGATTAAGTCCAGACTACTGCTACACATCAAGCTCTTCAACATCAGAATGTCACACTGACACCAGGAGACAGGTTGTGCCAGGGGTGATGCCCAGGACTGAAGCGAAGGTCAGCAAAGCTCCACAACTGGTGTCGATGCCACAGCATGTATGGCTCAAGTGCTTGGCAGTGCATCACAACAACAAAATGTGACATTTTTCAGAAGCTGTCAAATTGCAGTCTAAAAAGTGGTCTTGACTGGGGACCGCGCCAGAGGACCGCCGCAGGGCTTTCAATCTGCTCGTAATGGGAAAGATGGAAGAAGATAAGATTCCAATTCAGCCATTTCTGCAAGGCCCAAAGTGATCACATTGCAATCCAACAGGGTATTTGGGGCATGGGAGAAAATTCTTGAAGACAAATATCTTAGAGTATAATCACACAAATTCCATCAATGCTCCTAATTCTTCAGCTCACTGAAAATTATGATCACAATGTCTGCTTGTACGGTCACTTCCCTACGGTGGGGACGAAGAAAACAAACAAGAACACATGCATATTTCAAGACTGTACTGATATATTGATGTGCCATGTGTTTGATCGTTTTTATTTCAGATTTTAAAATGAAAAATTCAGCATTATGCAAATCTGGCAAAATAATATGCAACAATTAAGAGACAATTAAGACAACAAATAAGATTTTTTCCAACAACAGAAATCAAAAATGTTAATTTAGGTTGATTAAATCATTAGTATGGCTGAGATAAACCATCCTCTCCACAAACCTGACCAGGAAAAAGTATCAGTTAACACAACATGGAAGGACGGATCAAACCATTTACACTTAAAGACACTTTTCCCCCACTCTGCAAGTCCCATCCTAAGAGGACTTGCCAGTTAATTGTAGTACAACATTTCCACATTAATGTATTCTCATTATCAGTGTTGTTTTTGGAAATGTGCACACCCATGGAGAGATAAATTCAGCTGCAGCGGCAGCCGCAGACTCTATGGACCGAGCAACATGCAGCTCAATTTAAAACAGGCAATCATTTATCCAGTAACACCAGTGGGCATTATAACTCTAATCATATGAACACAGGGAATGCTCTGAGGTTTAGGCTCCGCAGTCTGACAAGAGGAACTTCCACCGTGACATGGCCGCGCATCTAACATGAAAAATGTATGTGTCCCTGAAGAAGGGGCGCAACATAAAAAATGTCTGTTTAAGGTGAAGGAGCATGTGCTACATGAAGATAAATGCCTAAAGATAAATTGTGGCTGTTCAGATGCAGGAAATGTGTTTGGTGTTCCTCGAAGCAATGCTGCTCTCGTAGCCTTTTTAAAAAAATCTCGTCTTTGTAACATTAATAACACACTAACAGTGTATAATGTCTCAACTCCCTGTGCACGTATATGCCATGTCGAAACCCTCCATCAAACATTTCTAATTAATCTCCAGGATTAATTCTGTGGGCCTGCTTGTCTATATAAACGGGCAATGCACACTGGCCTCAAACACAAAGAGGGAAAAAAGGAGAGGGTGGGGTGATAGTGGGTTGGGTTTGGGGGAATAAGCATCTTGTTTCTTTTTCCCAATCTAAATTCTCACATTTTCTAACAAAAACCTCATGAGTTGGTGAAACAATACCCTCTTATCTGCAGGAACTGGGTTGAAATTTCCGTTCCGTCTGTCTTTTATTAGGCCATATTCAACCTGTCGCAATTGAGAACGCAGCCTGCAGAGCTGCTTTGTGCTGCGAGGAGATAGCGTTCCCGCTTGCTCCTGGTTTAAGACTCGTCCCCTTTTACCTTTACAAATCACGTTGGCTTCACAAACACCAACAAACCATTGTCTCATCACTCACTGTGGATTTGGTGGACGCGTCCTGCTGCTGACTGTTGATTGGGCAGGGCAGGAAAGACCGAGGACTGAGCAACATTCCACAAATAATCACAACAGCCTAATGGAGATGGTTTAAAAATTAAGCAATGGAGCAGAAATCAAAAAGCCTAAAAAGGCTGAAATCTTTTGTTGTCAGTCAGCATCAAAGACTTTGCGCCACCTCCTCTCAACCCCTTGTCAAATTGTCATCGAACCTTCCAGAAAAATCAAAGGAATCTTCCAAACAAACGTCGTGACATCAGCTCCCTCTACTTAGCTTTCTCCTTAACACAGGCATACAGCAACATTTCATGTTGAAAAGACAAAATATGTCTGCTGCTATCCTGGGGCTCTGCAAAGACATATAGCAGTGAACAAACGGAGCTACAGTCAGCCTCCAGTCAGCTCCTCTCTAACGCACCTGATTCTCTGTTTAACTATAGAGACACAGCCAGAACAATGAGAGCATGGCCTGGCTGATTCCATTACTGAGCTGTTTGGAAGAAATCTAACTAAGGTTCTTAAATATAAGAGCTAAATCAGCTGACTCTGACCACTTTCTTGCATGTGGTTCACAGGCTTTCCTCTAACGACTGCGAAAATAACGACAAAGGGTTTTGAAATGAACACTCCAAAAAGGAAATGTATGTTTCTCTAATCTTTTTCAGATAATGCTTGAGAAAGGCTGCTCAACATTGCATTGGGCTGCTTTTGTGTTTTGACTGAAGGATCAGTCTGGAACTTCTGACAGAAGAAATGTGCTGCCTTTTGAAGAGAACAGGGTTTCCAACAAAACGGCATCAACAAGCTAAAACTTTGTCTTGGAAAAGGATTGGAGAATGAAAGGGTGCGTGTCTGTAATTTGCTGAAATTCTGGGACAGCAAATTTATTCACAAGTGCCACTTATTTTAGAACTTTTCTAAATACAAGGGGGAGATGTACCCAGTAGAACTGCCATGCGCAGGATATTGTGTCTTGAGCAGGAACGCTATTAATAGGTGAGAAACAAATGTGCGAAGCCCCATTTTTAAGACTCGCCAGTGCAAAATGCAGACAATCCAACCAGCTCTATTCTTAACTATGTTTGGCGATTTAATGACCAGAGATATCTAAAACGAGAATAACTGGAATCCCCTGATGTTTTCAAATGATAGAAGATCCAATCAGACATTTTTTCTTAACATTCTGCTGTCCAGATCAGAAAAAATATTGCAATAGTTCTGCAAGAAATACACCTTTTGCATGACAAACGTTATGATTTCATAAATACCAGAACACCTCTGGCATCTGTTTCTGGGTTCTGGATAGCACATTAAATCACAGAAATAGCTCTTTAAAATGATTTTCATGGAGGCATATGAGATAGTGTAGATTCACTTAATTATTATTAGGGGACAGCTGCACAGATGTGTGTCACATTTCATGTTTAACGCCAAGCAGATGCTGTTTTTTTTTTGTTTGTTTTGTCCACATTGAAGGTCGCTAAAGCACAACAATTGGAAATACAATTACAATGAAAATGCACAGGAGACTGTCAAACTAATGACCAGAATTAAAAGCTCAAAGGACTTCTGATAGACGTCCTGCCTAAGCTCAAACCTTCTGATTTCAGAGGGTTGGAAAGGGCGCTCTCCTGTGTGTATCACAGAAAGATTGATACAGAAACAATTTTCATTGCTGTGACTTTACAGTTTTATCAGGAGGCTTAACCTGCACTCTGCTGCAATTACCAGCAGCACTTCAGCCAAAATTTAAAGGGTTTTGCAGGACTCAGTGAAAACGCTCACTTCAGCAAGAGGAACTCCTGCAGCGTGCCTTCCTTCTGCACCACTGACACACACAGCTCCTTACTGCCACTCGCCTGCACCTTAAATCACAGTGACTGATAAATGATGACTTTTATTTGTCCTTGAGCCTCCACAACAACGCTCCCTCTGTTTTTTTGCTTGTTTTTTTACCACTCGGTCATTGAAGAAGATGTTGGACAAAAGCATCATGAAGTGATACAAGTTAAGTGCATGAAACAATGGAGGTATCAGCATCTGAGACCTGTCAATCTGACAGAAGAGACGCTGCAGAATACAGGATGCCACCTCCAATGTGACCTGTATCGGTTTGTTAACCTATAAGAATATCAGTGGTTATTCTCTGTTTATTTTACTGTAGTAATTCTAAAGGAACAAATTTGAATTTAATGAAATACTCAATCAACCTTAAAACCAGTAAAATGCCAGCCTAATATGTCACAGAGGAGAGAAAACAGCAATGAAGCTCAACTTAGCAGGTATAATGCTTCCTCGTGCTTCACGCCTCAGCAAAGACATCTAAAGCAGAGGAAGCATAAACAGGACATTTAACTTAAAAGCTGTGGCAAAGTTCACAGCATCAAATTAAAGATCTCAGCATGGAGAATGACCTTTGATGCATCTTTGACCGCGTTTTGGGTCTTTGTGCACACTTGTGAGGGACGTGGCACCAGCAGGCATGGATGAAATCTGAGATTTTCAGCCCAGCAGTTGGGATGAGATGAATGCTAGAAAGCATTAGTCAGGTATTCCGGGAGAGCTGCTTCTCAGGTCATCAAATATGACACTCGCTTAAGGCGACTGCACTCGGTCTTTCAAGTGAAGCTGGAGAGGAAACAACATCCTGTGTCTGTCTTCCAGTGTGGCAATAACTGACAGCGCTCCTTTAGTAGTCTCCTTTTTCTCCTACATCCTGGTACACAAGCGTATGAATATACAATGGAAAGTGTTACAAACCCACACAGACGCAAACATCAATGCGCACGCTCACTCTGTCAGTCTGTTTCAGAAGTGAAATTATTCCATCCCTCCTGGGTCCTGTTAAGCTCTTACAAAGCCTCAGTGCGTACAGCAGGTAGATTGATTGTGACTTATTAACTGTGAGCGAGCCTAACAGAGTGCATTAAAACAAAAGGAAATGTGATATCCCCACCCATCAAATGCTTGTTAGAGCTTTAATCAAAGCCCTTCCAAATCTGCATATGCAGTCCAGGCAATGAATTCCAAATGACATCTTTTAAAAACAAGATGAGACCAATCCATAAAAGTAAAACACACAGGAGAGCCACGGCGGTATTATACAAAATAAAATAAGGAAAAAAAAGCTAGTGCCACACGGGAAGAATCAAAGTTACTAGTGTTAAATGAGTCTAAATATTATCACAGACATCAGATAACAAAGAAATATATATCTTGATATAAATATATATCAAGATGGACCTCAACTATAGAATAGAATAGAATAGAATAGAATAGAATAGAATAGAATAGAATAGAAAAGAATAGAATAGAATCTTTTGTATGAGACCTTGATGTCCATACATACTTTATAAATTCTCATGTAATCTTTTGTCACAATCCGTTTTTTTTTTTATTATTGATCTATGACCTTTCAAAGATTAAGGGAAAGACATACTTCTTTTATGAAATTAATTAGTATGAAACTGTATAAACATTAAACTTAACAATGAAACACATTTACCAAGTGCTGAGGTAAAGCAAATATTTAAATAAAAATAAATATCACAATAATGATACTACTAGGCCTCAACAGCACCAGGAAATTTTTTAATTTGGATCCCATGACACAAAAATGATTTAGTTGAATTTCTTAATGGTGGTCTTGATGATTGAAATCTGAAATTAGGTGACAATTTGGTGTCAAATCCATCGTAAATCATGCTAAAGAGTTGACATGAAAGGCTGATAATTCTTGCTCAAATGCAAGATAGGGGGGAAAAAAATAAGAGGAACAAACAGCTATTCACAGCAAAGTTAATCAGGCTTGCTTGAAAACAACTGAAGCTTCAGTGGATGTCTAATTGGATTAAACCAAAACAGAGGATGTGTTTTGTGTGCTGATGGTGTGATGGCACAACCTCTAATGGCAATGTTTTTTTGTTTTTTTTTCTTTCTTCAGATCAGCAATCAGACTAAGGCTAATGAGCAGTGGCACATCTGACACATGGTGGCCTGGCAGTTTTCTCCAGATTGACTTGTGAGTTAAAATGGAGACAGAATTGGTCCAGGTCATTTCAGAGAGGCAAAGCAACTCCAGAGGCATAAAATTCAAATCATGGAGCGTCCGGTTTCCCGCTGTATCCTTCAGGGGACATTTACCCTTCTGCTACAATGACCTTTCCAATGCAAGGAGAGCCATCACTTAGGAGGTTTAGGCGGCAGAACAGCTGATGACACATTTCAACCAGGACCTGCAAACACCTCAGGAGAGCCAGAGGAAAAGGAGACAAAGATACTTACAGGCCTCTTAGGCTAATGCTAATCTCACCGATACTGCTAATCAAGCTACAGTTAAAGCCAGGTTATTTAAGTTGTAAATTCATATGCTTTATGTCTCACTGTGTGAAAATAGTGAAACCTTTCATCTCTGTAGGATTAAAATAAAAAAGAAAACTACAAGACTAGAACTCAAATAAATAAATATATATATATATATATGAATGTATGTATAGCTCCCTAATCATTAATCTAGCATTGATATTTTGGTTATTGAATGTGCAACATAATGTGTAACCCCCATCTTTTCCCCACAAACAGTAGTAGACATATTGACCAAGATTGAAAAACACAACTCCATGTAAAAACACTGTATTTAGTGTTTCAGAATTAATTATGTGTGTGGGAGTCTTTCTCTGGTTGTCTGTGTGTGTTGGTCAGTGTTTCAAGCACTGCCTATTATCCGAGAGGCTGTGAGCCATCAATGACTAATGTGTCAGTCTGTCACAGTCAAGGACCTACCATATGGCGCCAGTGTCCCCCACACCATCATTTTTGTCACTCTCGCTCTCTCACACACACACACACACACACACACACACACACACACACACACACACACACACAGCAAAAATGGGTCATCTGTAGTAAGGGTAGAACTGTCGCATAGTTTATCAGTTTACATTTTCTGATAAAATAGGAAGATTTGTGCAACCTTTTTGAATGTCTGCTGAAGAAACACTTGAAAACACTTGGGATAACTGTCCCTTATTGATTTCAAATCTAAATGATTCTATTGAATGGGCTCAGGCTACTGCCGGTGGGCCACAGACAGAGCGGAACTGTGACCGCTGTTCCCAGTAAGCCGCACCAATTACCACCCAGCAGGTGCAGGCCCGGGTTAACTCTTGACGTACATGAGGAAGCTCACAGATACAGAGATTCTCTGCATCCCCTGTCAGCCCTTCTGCTCTCTCCCTCTGCGCCTGTGTGACGTTTCTTCAAATATTTTTCCATCAACCCCTTTTCATTTGCCCTTCCTAGACTTGTTTCCTCCAAACTGAAGTAATTTTAAAAACACTGACTGTTTTTATGTGATGAACCTCTATGTGGGATCTTTTTGGTAAGAGCGCTGGAGGCAGCTGATGTGACCTAACCTTGCCACCACACAGTGGCGATAGTGCCAACCCTCCTTGCTTTCCCGCTGATGATCATGACAGTACATCAATGTCTCTTCCAGCGAGGAGACACTTTTCCTCTTTTGTTTTACTCACTAACATCTCCATAAAGTCACTTTCAAAATCTTTACTTAATAAGCGGCTAGGTAGCTTATTATCTTACCAGTAAGTAATGTCACTCACGTGTAAGCAGATGCTTATTGTTAATGATATATTTTACAAGAGATCATCATTATGATGATTTCTATATGAACACATTAGTGGATTATCTTCAGCTCTTCTAAACCACTTACACACAGGTAATTGAAGATGGGAATATTACTCCCACATTAGGCCTCACTATTCGGTGTGTAAGGCACAGAGGCATAATTGGGTTAGCGGTACATTTAACTGCAACTGCTCATCTACATGCAGGGCAATTCAGGATTGCACAACTTTGTGCCAACTGTTTAACAAGTGGGGCCAAATTTCGCTTCCTAACAGGAAAGAACATGTTTTTTTATTGTCATGTTGCTCCTGCCTGCACAGAACGTCACAGTTGACACTGGCAGCCGTGTTTTCGGTCACACTTTTGACTTGCTGGACACTGGTTCAAGCAGCCTTATGATGCCTTGCCGTTATTAGGTGTAAGTAAAATGAAAATGCAGAGAAGAGGCTGACTGTAGATTTGCAATCTCTCTGTGAAAGAAGTATTAACTTTTATTTAAACATATTAGCATATTTTTAATATTCTAGCAAGGGAACTAGTGCTGAACCTGCAGATGACTGAAACTGAAAAACTGTCTTTATTATTTCATTGTGAAAGTTTTCTAAATGTACACATTTATGAAGGGGGACCTCAAACAGACAATATTTCTGTATTTTAGTAATCAGTAAAAGAAAAGTTAGGTTATTACCCTGGAAGCATCCCCAGTGCGGTCAAATCATACCACCATATCTGTTGTTAGGGGATTTGTTCACCAACGAAAGGCGCGTCTGATGAAGTTGTTTCGCTGACAAAGCTCCGGCTTGTTCGAACCTTGCAAAAGCGAGTGTGTCAGACATGCAAAATGGAGAACAGTTGTGCTGCATGGGCAGAGTAATATAGTCTTGGGCTGCCTCCGCTGCACCTGATGATATGGAGCCAATAGGGGCATTTGTCAGATGAAATCAGGTGTGATGGAGGAGAGAGATACAGAGAAGGGAATAGAGAACAAGGGCAAGAATAAGGGGAGGAACAGCTTGAGCCATGCCTGAATCTCTATGGAGGATCAGCTGTGAGGGGACAAAGGCCAAAACAGACACACACTCATACAAACACACAAGTTGTAATCAGAGATGAGATCATTTCTAAATAACACAATTCTTCTGCGTCACATCCGGGATTTAAAAACTCTGGGTGATTTGTGCACACTGAAATATTATCCTTAAAAAAGGTGCTCCTAAAAACACACAAATGTTCTAAAATGCCACAAGGTCAGATTTTAATCAAAGGTAAGAGACACTCGGCACTTCATTTCTGTGTGAACTGTGGAGCCATCGCTTATTCTGCTGCTCTTTTCTAAGCCTATAAAAAGGCCCACAAGGTCAGAATAAAGGCTAGTGCAGTCCCCTGAGAGGGGCACTTGAATGAAAAGTCTGAATCTGATTTACAGTTTGGCCACATGTGCAAGCTGCCAATGACTGGGCAACCAGCCAGCCAGCCAGCCAGCCAGCCAGCCAGAGTTTGGAGCGGAGGAGAGTGTTTGTTGCCTGCAGGTAGTAGAGATAGAGCCCTGTCAGAGAATGACAGAATATTATCTTTATATGATAATTTTCAAATTAACAAGGCACAGTACAAGATGTGTGAAGGAACACGTGTGATGATGGAAGCCTTTAGTGACCAAATAAGCCTCAAACTCTCTGGAATTCTGATATGGCTCATACTTCATGACTGTGTTCATACTGACAAGTTTACCTCATTATGTAAATCAAGACCGTGTCTCTTTTGCATGTGTTTTATCCTCGAACCAGATGGCAGTGTGGCAATTCAGTTAAATGATTTCTAAATAAAAGAGAAGCATCATTGGAATATTGCACTAAACTAAATCTCTCTCTCTTTTTTTTTTTAAATTTTCTTGCTTTGCAAAACCAAAACATTAAGACAATATAAGGACATAACTCTGATAGATGTGCCACTTTGCTAATTTGAATCTTTTGCACCGCAGGATGGAACTCCTGCTGTGTAAATACCATTCACTCTCTAAAACACATTAACTGTCGTCACGTGTTCGCCGACATTCTTTCTTTTTATAGAAACAAATTTGATTGCGGAACATAAAAGCAAATGTTGAGAGTTCAGAAGATACGCTGCAGAGATGATGAGAGAAGATCATGAAGATCATACCACCATAGTGATCATTCATGTTGTGGATGCAGGTAAATAACAAAAGATGTGTAGTGGCGTGTTCAGGCATGTAAGCTCAAATGTGGGCATTTCTCGGAGCACAAACATTTGCTGGCACCGCTCGCACACAGCTGCAGCTTTGGTTGGCTGGATGAAGACAAGCAGGAGGGGCTGCTATGTTTGAACTATACATTCAGACCGACTGTTTGCTTAAATTACTGCTGTTCTGTAGCTACGCCGGTGAGGCTGCAGAATTTCCCGGACATGGCAATTAAACAGAGAAAGAAAAAGGCTCAAAGTAAGCACTGTATAATCACTTCCATTTTTTTAAACTTTATTTCCTATCTGAGATTCTCTTTGATGATCCCAGTTGCAGCAGGCACCCACCTGTATATAATTAAAAAGTGTGCGATTTCTAGTTTGTTCGGTGACACTGAGCATGTCTTCCATTTTGTCGAGATGCAGTATGACACTTCCATTTAAATGTTCTGCATTTCAGCATTACACAAGGTTTCTGCAAAAGAAGGAGTGGTCGACATGGTATAATGAAAAATAAAGCTTCATTCAGAATCCAATGTGGTGGCTGTACTACGCAGAAACAATATTAACACTATAATATAGAGAGCAGTTAAAGAAAATACACAACACAAGTAACACCAGATAGATTCTTGACCCTACAGATGTTTTGAATGAGTTTCTCTTAGCTGCTTCTGCACACTCAAATGGATCGCCTGTGTTGTTATAAGG
This sequence comes from Pao palembangensis, assembly GCA_015343265.1. Taxonomy (NCBI): domain Eukaryota; kingdom Metazoa; phylum Chordata; class Actinopteri; order Tetraodontiformes; family Tetraodontidae; genus Pao; species Pao palembangensis. The sequence continues at coordinate 6,036,632 of CM027094.1, read as the reverse complement.
CAATCACAAGAGCTTCAAGGAAAAATGAACAATATTAGTTTTGTTAAGAAGAAGGTCTTGCTTTTGTTGGCAGAAAATAAGAAACCAGGCAGGGAAAAACCTGCACAATTTCTGTCAGTGAAGACAACTTTTTCTTTTTTTTTTTTTTGCACAAATATCTTCTCATTCAGTCAGCTGTTGGCAGCTGGAAGACTCTGGCAGACGACTCAATGCAATCATGCCATCACTCCAGTATAATACTGCCTGTTCTACTTTGCACTCACCTTCCATTAAATTCAAATCGAATTCATATCAAATCAAACTCAAAGCTAGCCCAGGGTTAACTTGTGCTTCTGAGCTAAACAAATGCTTGCAAACTTTTTTTGAAGGGCGTGTGGCTAATGTGTGATCTAGCAGAAAGAAAACTGAAAAATGACTGTCAGGTTCCAAAAGATGTTAAGGGACACTAATGTGCTTAAGCTGATTCAATTAAACACAATTTCATCCAGGACAGTCCTCACACCAGTTGGTCCAGATGTCAGAGAGAGAGAGAGGATATTAGCATCATGTAGCAGCCGATCACAAACATATTCAATGCAACTGGTGTGGCCTGAATCATTACAGGGAGAGATACGCAGTGATTTATCTCAGGAGGTCTTTGCAAGGTGCATGTAAAAGTAAATTTTTCAAGTCAGAGCGGAAATGCACGTTCTGTCCTCTTCTGACACACCTTTTTTCAGGGTACATAATTTCATATCAATGGGTAATTCATCTTTAAAAGGGATTACTGTGCCTTGTGGCTTTTACAATGTGTGTTCAGCTGGAAGAGACTAATGCTGGGATGGCAGTGGGCTTATCAAAAACAACTTGAGTCAACCCTCCAGGAAGCGAGACAGAGAGGAGAATAAAATCCATGCTTCTGCTCAACTAACCATCAAACCTAATTATCTATGGATAGGACTTATGGGCCACATGTTGGGTTCAAAGTTTCCCGATCAGGAAGTGACTTAGGAGGGGGCCTGAGTGTGTGTGTGTGTGTGTGTGTGTGTGTGTGTGTGTGTGTGTGTGTGAGTGTGTGTGTGTGTGTGTGTGTCTGCTCGCGGCTGGTCAATGCGTCCGTGACAAAAAGATTAGGCTGAAAGACAGGACTTGGTGGCGGATCCTGGCTCTATGCCATTAGTTCAATCAAGCAGATTTATTTAGCTTTTAGACAGTTCGACCAGAACCCCAAGATACCACTTCAGAAATAAGCCAAAGATTATTCATAGCATGGCAGCTACGATATGGATCTGTTGTCACTGGCTAGCGCTGTATGCATGTCTGCTCGCTCATTTCTGTACTAAAGGTAACGCACAAAAGGAGCCATTCTAGAATGAAATTAGACTATGAAATGTGGATCACAATGTTGCAAATAAAATAAATACAATTTTCTTCGACAAGATATCATGGATTTTTATATCAATGTTAGCTCTTCCATGGTTTACCATGAAACTACCTTTGTCTCTACTATTACCCTGTTTTGTTTAACATACGTGCTCTACGTCATCAAAAATATTACCAAATCAATAAACCTGCTGTTGCTATTTTTTACCTGCATTAAAATAGATCCCAACATGCAATTCATCAAAATACAGGTGCCTATTATATACCTTGATTACCTTGATTACACACAGTGATATGACCTTGTACACCCATGTTAGCCCATGTAAGACACCCTCTGACAATGTCTCTGGTTCCAGTCCACTCTTTGGGAATCTCCCCATATTCTTGAATGGCCTTTCTTTCACAACCCTCTTAAGGTTGCAGTTGTCCCTGAGGCTTGTGCACCTTTTTTTTTCTGCCATTCCACTCTGAATGTGCCTGTCAACAGCTCTCTGGGAACAGCCAGCTTCAGATTGCTTTCACAATATTGTAATATAATTTTCTGAGACAGTCTGTTTGGGTTTATATTTTGCTCTTAGCCATAATTAATAAAATTATCTATCATCATGTGAATATCTGAAATAAATCAACTTTTTGATAATATTCTTGCATGTATTGAGGCGCACCTGTAGGAGCTGGTATTAGGCCTCAAACCAGCATATTCAGACACACATGCAGACCACAGTGAGCAGTAAAGTGCTTCACAGGAGTCAAACTGCAAGACTTCAGCCATCACAGCTAATGCCAGCACATAGTGTGCATTTTCAAGTAAGAACATTTACCTGATGGTTTCAAGACGGCAGCGTGTGGGAGGCACTCTTAGCATGAGCAACAGCTCCCGTGGATATGTACACACTGTGGCAGGTGGCTGAAGCAACGAAGGCAACTGGCTCATTTGAGCCTTTTTCCTGCTTTCTTACTTACTAAATACCCATTTTCAAGGTACCACGTACTTAATGTCAATCAAAACCACAGATTTAAAAGATAAGTTTGAAAATACTTTCTTTTAGCATAACTTACCACCTTTAAAGTTCAATTTCATAAGTGACCCATAACTATAGTACTTTTGATTTAAATCTGGCAGGAATCTAATATATAAGCCAATATCTGAATAAACTGTAGCCATTTTTATTTGAAAATATTTATTTTTATATTATATTTAAGTCTATGGCAAGGATTATAGGTTTATTTTGCAATTTCAGGACTAAAGGTGCCAAAGCTTAACAATGTTAAGTATTTTGTTTTCTGTTTACTGATAAGTGAACAGATTTTTGAAAATCCCGCAAAGTATCAACAGATCAATTAAGAAGGGGTATTTGATCCTAACTCAGGTGAGCAGTATGCATCTCCATTGTTTCTGTGAGAAGGTCTTGTTCACCAGGTGGTGCGGACTCATGTTTCCTGGTGCTCTTGGGTGGTGCACTGTGGAGCACTGCACAACCCTCTGCAAAGATCTGATGAGGACAAAAGGACCATTTGTGTCAAAAAGATTTTTTTTCATCCTCCTTAAAAGCCTATCACAAAAGAAGCTGAAGTTTGACACCATCATTTTGTTTCTCATTTGGCCATGACATGGAGGGCCACGAGGTCTGTCACTCAGAGACTGACATCTCCTTCAGTGGACCTCGATTTGAATGCGTCTGCCTCCGGAGTAAGGAAATACGTTCTGTTCAATCATCCATCCATCTTTTGAGGAAGTAAAACACAGGGGACGGTGTGAATTCTAATTTCCAGTATTCCCAGGTTACTGATTAACTGAGGCTTGTGCACAAACCAGTTAGTCTATCTCACAGTCAGGCAATATACCATCAGTCTGATTGATGATTGATTGTAACCCCTCATTAGATGTCGTTAGGCCAGAGTTTGGGTCTCGTTTCCATCCTTCCTTGGGGAAAAAGGCGGTCAAGAATTCACTAAACAGTTGTCTGGACACTGGGATAAATTATTCACATACTGGTTGACTCTGACCCTGTGGAGCCAGAAATATTTGTGAATTAGTGGAGTAAAACAGAATAAAACAGACAATTTAACAGAGGAAAAACCCTTTCTGAAGCTACTGCAAAGACCACACTTCTAGAGACTTAATTCTGAGCATCATATGCAGTCATCACTTTATTTCAATTACAGTTTGAGCCAAGCAAGAGGAGACAAAAGGAAGAAAATCTTTTTAATTTAAATGTTGCTCCCACAATTGTTTTCAACATGTGGAGAAAGGGTAGAAAACAAAGACAAACTACTTTGGAAGATCTATTTTGTATCTTTACAATGTAGCTTATTGTGCCTCCGTGCCACGCAGGGTTCTGTTTGTGCACACTGTCTCAATTTTCCTTCTGGGCATCGACACCAGGAAGCATGCGTCTTTCTGCAGCATGCAGACCAGAGGTAAAGACAAGACTTTCAGATTTTTCAAAACTGTTTCATAAAAATGCTGGTTCTATTCTGTTCTTCCAAGGATCCCACAGCATTTTTATCCAAACTTTAGAACAAATAGGGGGCAAATCAATACATATATCCAATCTATCTGAAAAATAAAACTGTTTTCCCCCACAGGCATTTTCTCCCACATGGACTAAATTGCAGCTTACAAGGTGTGGAGGTGGAGACATCCACTTCCACACCAGTGTGATGGTGAGACTGCTGCAAATTACTCATGACACTTTCTCTGATGACATTTTTCAACATCCTCGCTGCTGAATGGCGCCTTCGCCACCCACCCTCCCTCTACCATTCATCCACCATCAACACCCTTCCCCAACACACATTAATTCCCACTTCTATTCATGTCACAATGGCCAGCAGAGATTGTTGCCTCCTGCTTGCACCTGATTGACCCTTTGAGCAGGTGCTGGATCTGATCCAATCACAGTCAATCTTCTTTAAACATTTTATTCTTTAAGCAGAACAGGGGCTCAAAATTCCATCATTCAATGACCCGATCAGGCGCCGATAACACAATCAAGCCAATCCCGGCTTATCCCGAGGGAGCCATTTCAGGAGGGACAGCTGAAAGATGAGCCTACACACCTACAGAAAGGTGTCGATCTCCCCTGATCCACAGTCCACGTCAAGCGCCACATATACGATGCAGCATCCAGTCGCTGGAGAAGAAGGCCTGATAGGTGTTTTTAAGGATCAGCACTTGCCAAAAAAAATCAATTTCATCTTTTTTTAAAGGTCTGATCGTTTAAGTAAAAGTAAATTCGGTAACCTGCAGCACATACATTAACACACACCCACGTGTGCGCTTTTATACAGAAGGACATACAAAAGAATGTGAACGGTGAGGCTCGATCCTTCAGCAGCCATTTAAAAGCTTTTCTACTGAATATGTTGCTGGGCCACTGGGCAAATAAAGGTCAAGGGGGATATGAAATAGTTTGTCTAACTGGCCTTTTCCCCCTGTGTGTCCCTGCAGCACAGCAGCCGTATCCACATTCATAGCCAATTCATTTATATTGCTGTGCCCTTCTCTGTGCTAGTCTCAGCCACTAACTACAAGTGACTGCAATGAGATTGAAGCCCCTGGCTAAATCTCTATTGCAAGGCACATGCTTCATCATTGCTGCTCTGATCACTCCTTATAATCACTAAAATCAGACTATATCCTCAACTGATTGGCTGAGTCGCAGCAGAGAGGAAACAATCACAGAATGTCAGAGATGATGGACACTGAAATGTCGGCGTGGCGGTGGTCACTGTGAGCTACCATGTAAATGGCATGCAAATGTGCACCTGCACTAGCCGACGATGAGGAACGAACGACTGTGGCCTTTTGATAAGGTTTTTTTTTTTTTTTTTCGCTCAAGTAGAGTATTTGTTCTGCATTAATCATTCATGGTTGCTATTTTAGCCAACAAACTCGATGCTGATTGTTGAGGGTTGTTTAATATGCCCTGCCACTGTTTCCAGTTTAATCCCTGAATAACGCTGTTGCCTTAAAAATCCTCTTAATGTAAATTTTGTCATAAAATGTAGATACAATGCTCTTAAAAGTGATGTGAATACCTCAGTTCTTTCTTGTTAGCCGTTTTTGACAAGGCAACTCAACTGTAGAAAAATGGCATTATGTGACCTAAACAAGTTGTTTCCAGTACTGCGAATTTGCAATATCCTTGCAATGAGATTCACATTCACATTACATCTGCAGGACAGATTTTCATGCAGCCACTACAAAAACTTTTTTCTGGTGTTGTTTGAATGTTCTTCCTTGGGCTTTTCTCCAGTTAAAATGTGTGAAGAGAATGTAGTGTGCCCAGCTCAAGGTGAAACACACCAGGGACATGCTGCAGAGGTAAACTGGTTTCTTCTCTGTGTTGTGACAGTGGTTCCTGCATATTATTAGAATTTCTCCATTTTCTTCCCTTTTTGACACGAAGATTAGGGTCCATCTGTTTATACAGTAGTGACCTGGTTGTCTCTCTACCTTTATTATCCCCTGAGTCCAGTGGTGGCAGTGAACTGGTTAAGCTCCTCCTGATCCTTCTCCTATTCAGCTCCACCTCCAGGATCTGGCTCTAGACCAGTGGAGCATGAGAACCAGGACAGGCTGGACATAAAGGGATGATTGTGGCAGCCCAGTGACATGGAAGCAAGTAGCTCTGATTAAACTAAAATTCAGCTTCAGGCTTGCAGAATGAAGCCCGGCGAATGGACAGAAGTGTAGAAACTGAGTCAGTGAGTAGGGTTGTTTCAGCTCAGCCAAATAAGGGCACTATGAGACACACTCAAAGCCGATTACCATAAACCAATGAGGAAGCATTAGCCACCACAGCTAATTATGCCTTTAACTGTAGGGGGGAGCTCACTTTGTGTCTGGGCAAGGCTTTGCTCGTACGTCATATCCAATTTTAAAAGGTGACATCTTATGCACCATCATTAATCACTGCTGTCTCAGCAGAACCCTGGTAAAATAATGGGTCAAAGCACAGGTGCGACTTCTTTTTCTGTTTTTTTTTTCCATTAATAAAGGTTTATGTTAACAGCAAATAGTATTATTAGCATACTAGCTAGGTCTGCTATCTGCTTGCAAATGCATTCCACTGTAAGGCTGAATTTTTACAAACAAGCATAGCATTTAAAAAGAAAAAATCATCAAGTTCTTCAAAGCAATATTGTGGTATAGTGTATAGCAGGCGCCTCTCCTGTCACACAAACGACATGTATAAATAAAATGAACTCTGTGCAGTAAAAGCAGTGTTAAATAAAGGAAAGAAGGAAATAAGAAGTGCGGAGGCTTAACAATCGAGTAAAGATGAATAACTATGTCATATATAGACTACAATTTGTCTTCTCTACAATCTGCACAGTAGCACAAACAGCACTGCTTCATTTGACTACTGCAAGACAGAAAGTGCAGCAGCCTCCAGTTAAAAGTCCTTGAATATAAAGAGAGGGCCGGCTGTGTCGATAAGATTGTCTCATCTGGCTCGCAGGGCTAAGGTGCAGGGAGGGGTGGGGGGGTTGGGGGGTGGCTTGGAGGGCAGGATGTGGCTACTATTAGGCAGGTAATGGGATCCATCTGAGATGCATTAGAATCAGCCAAACAGAACCACATTTCAGTTCTGTTCAAATGACTGCCACAATCACATCAAACACACACCTTCCTGTACTGTAAAGGACGAAAGCAGGGGAAGCTGCGGCTGTAGAGGAGCTCCTCTGAAGTTGTTCCAGGCTCAGGCATGTGCTCTTTCCTAATGGTGACGGCTGGGAGAGTGGCATTGAGACTGATGTGCCTGAGAGCTGTCAGCCCCTCGCCATAACAAATGCCATCTCTCCTACTGACAGAATGGAGACAGAGGGGGACGGGGTGGGTGGGGGGATGAGGTGGGAAGGAAGGAGAGCCGAGGTGTGGAGGTTACAGACAGAACCTGTGACCCAATTGTGGCCACACCAGCTGTTTCTCCTCCGCTGCCTCCCTACTACCATCATCTCTGTCGACCACATCCTGCTAATTGGCCTATGCTGACTTTTGTGCGCGCGCACACACACACACACACCTACACACATACACAGAGACACACACGGACCAGTACAACACCTGCTAAATCATATCAGTGAAGCAGTTCGCTCCCAGTGAGGAAGAACATTTGCTAGCGCCTTAAGCTGTAGCTGCATGATGATTGATAAGTGCTTCACAACATCCTTCATCAGAAATATAAATGACTAGCTGCTCTGCAACCATGCTGGCTAATGTCCCCCTGACACGCATCTAAGCAGAAACACGGGAAGGCAGCAAGATGACTGACTGACTGACTGACTGACAGCTTGACACACATCTGTAGTAGGGGAAACTGAATTAATTGGCTCTGCTCTCTTTGGATAATTCCAAAGACTCGTATGTACTGTATGTTGAAGATAAAGCTAGGTTGTACCAAATTTTCAGTCCTGTTATTGTACACAGATAAAAAGTGCTTCAATATTTACCAATTACTGCCCCGTAACAGAATTAAACAAATAAGCTGCATGATTGCAGAACAGAAATGTGTGTCTCATTCTGCTTTTTGGTCTGAAGAGAAATGGGTGGACTTCCAATAGTGATTTATGTGCTTCCCTGTGCTGTAGCCTGAAATACCTATACTGAGTATCTTATTGCCAAAGACACTCAAACCTACATGAATATACACATTTCCCTAATCATGCACCTACATAAACCCACTTAACCACTTGCACACTCACACGCAGCAAGAGCTGTGCTGCCGGCACATCCAAGGATGCACAAGTACACTCTGAAAGCACACACAGAAACAAGCACAAGATCTTGCTCAATCAGCCTGATTTGTTTGTTTCCTCCTAAGCATTTGAGGATTCCTCAAGGAGAAAAAAAAAAACTTTGTATAATCAAGTCAATTATGTCATTCAATCAAGTCGAAAATCATTTCAAGTCCTTCCTCAGATTCATTGATTGCAAAGTCGTGCTGGATATTTGCGTACCGCATTGTATTGTGCAAATAAGTCATCGTTATTTGGAACGGCAGGCCAGGCCATAGTGAGGTCTTCAGAGCCACTTCCATAGCTAAATAGCTAAACAAAGTCCTTCACCTTGCTCGCCTTTAGACAAGAAAATAAGACAGGGCTTTATTAGGGCTGGCTGCATATTGTCTCTAAAAAACAGTTTCTATTATTCAGTAACAGCTCTTCTGTCTCCTGCAGGACATGCTACATTATGTGCCCGTGAAAAATCTATCCTCAGTGAAATTGTTTAAACTCAAGGTCAAGTGCTGATGTTAGAGGGACTGTATCAGCTGAAGGTGACCTTGACTGATGTGGAATATGACATGAGGGAAATGCATCTCTGCTCAGTGTGAGGAAATTATCTGTGAAATGCTGCCACTGTATCAAAGCTTGTGTGTGTGTGTGTGTGTGTGTGTGTGTCCTTGTATTATAGAGTGTGCATATATGCCTCACTCAGCTGGGGGTGCTGGTCATGTGAGCAGCTGGCAGAAACTGCTGCAGCAGATGGAAACAAACAGCTGAATATGAGTTTCTGCTGAAAGCGTGGACATGTGTGTTTTTAAAAGAATCCCTTAAACAGTGTTGCCACAACATGGAAACCCTTGCTTAGCCACCTCTCAATTCATAGAGTAGTTTTTAAAGTTCTTGCTGATATAGAAAGTAGATAGGAACCTTGCTTCTCTCTTAGACATGGCAGCTGGTTGCCGCTGCTGTTTGCTCCGTAAGCAAAATTCATATTGTTGAGCAGGCATGTCGGAATGTGAGATGCGACTGCTTTATCTACCACTGTTTGCTTATCACAGCAGATAATTATTTATCTCAAAGCCAGATGGGTGCCACCGACTTCTTTTAGGATCAAATTTCTGATTGGTGAGCCACTAGGGGGCACTGCAAACTATTTGGCGGGGTCTTTCATAAATGACCGAAATGACTTTCTACTGTATCATCTTACCAGTGACATGCCATCATGAAAAGAAAAAAAAAAAAAGGTAAAATGAAAAAAATAAATTAAATGGTTGTATTTATGTAGTGATTTGTAGTTTTAGATAATTTGTGATTAAAATCGCAGAATTTTTACATTTACCGGCGTTCAACTACTCCGGCAAGACCTGAAGTGAGGCACCAGCCGACTGTGCCTCACCGTGGATTGCGCAATGACTCGGCTGACTGTGCTGGCATGCTGTATTCAGACCGTATCGCTGCCTCTCGCAATATGAAGGAAATTTTCATAGTTTAGCTGATGTATATAATATAGCATTTTTTTGTCAACAACTATGTGTGAAACGTGTTTCTTATGCTGAGTGATCATAATACAGCTAAAAAGAGGCACTAGGTGAGGCACGCAGCGCTCGTGCCTCCTACTAGGGGTGCTCGTGATCCCAAGGATTCTTCTTATGATTCAGCGACTGCAGAGTAAGTGACAGTGTGCTGCTATACAGCAGTCAAGAGTTAGCAAGTCAAGTGGTCATTCATTTTTTTCCATTCTCCTGGCCTTATACTTTCAAAATGGAGGACTAAATATCTAAAAACTTTTAAAACTAAAAGACAATGAAAAATTCTACCAACAAGTTATCGATGCTTTTGTTCAGAAGGAGCAGCAGATGGACTTTATTTTTAAGTAAATATAAGAACACAATAACATTTTTTTTTTTTATTAAATGTGCTTTTTTTGTGCTACAATTTGTATGTGTAAAGAATGCTGATATGAGACTTTAAACATAACCCATTAACTGCTGCCAATCAAATATTGGATAAGGTAGTCTGTAGGGTTTATATGCTTGCAAATGTGATTGTGATGACGTCAGTGTGTCACCAGCCACGAATCTAACCGCACGTCACTGTATCTTACTGATCATTGATATGGTGGCAACACTCTGTGAGGAACCTTAGTTTAATAAAGGATGCATTCTTACCTTCCCGAATTGTTCAAAATACTGCTTCACATCTTCCACTACTGTGTTTGCTGACAAGCCACCCACAAATATTTTCTTTGTTCTTGTGACCATCTGGGAAAAAAGGGAAAGAGGATAATTTATTAGTCAGGGCACATACAGTAGTTGCATGTCTGCTGCATGTCTTTAAACATGGATACACATAAATATTTGTGCAATTAAGGTTAAAAAAACTTTAACATAATGTTACAGCAAGGTCACAAACGCCGAAGATTTTGGCAGGAAACGTATCCTGGGCTGACAGAGGCCGATCCATGAATTTGCCTCACAAAGGCATTACAAATTGATTCTCTAATCAAAACAGACTATCAAAGAATAAAAGGCCTTCATTTCATACATTAAAGTTTGTGTTTATCTTTGCAATCTTGAGAAGCAACAACAGAAATAATTTATGGACTTTGAAAAAAAAGAAAAAAAACAATTAATGAGTGCTGAAAGATGGAATCAGAGTGCATTAAAGCCTCATTTAGTTTCAAACAGCAAGAATATTAAGGGTTATTACCCACGGCGTCACAAAGGGCATGAACATCTGCCACATGGAGTACAAGCTAAATTTAGAGGACCATTTCTCAGGGAAACCGAACATGTCTTTGTAAAAATCTGGTCTTTTCTTTCGTGCACAGTTGAAGCTGAGCATTGTGACCTTCTGACTTGATATTTATTCCAAAAAAATATTTATTTCCCAACCCGCTCTCAATCTGAGGTGTTGATTTTACTGGCTGGTAGGTAAACGTTGATGAAGACCAGTTTATTTGTATTGTATGTTACTGTTGAGGTCACAGTTAAAATATATTATAGCCAGGCTGCAGCACCTCATGTCTCCACGCTGCGCTGCTGCTGCTGCTGCTGCTGCTGCTGCTGCTGCTATTATGCTTATTGCTTTGGCCTGATCTGACTTTACAGTAAAAGAAGATGTTGGAACAACGTGGACGGCCTGTTTCAGGCGACCTCTGGTAATAGAGGTGATGGCTTGGAAAATGATTTAGCATGTTTGATGTGGATATAACACTTTGTCTGAGGCGGTATCCACACAGTTTGAGCATGACCTAGTGCTTGTTGTCTACTAAGTGGAGAACAAGAGTCATTAAGCTCTTAAATACTACAATAATGGAATATCAACTGCTTTGGTCTTTTAGGCCATTGAAAAGGACCGCAGGTTACTGAACTGATTTCTCTCCATATATCATCTCTACAGTCTCATAAAAGGCCTATTTTTATCCCCGAGAGTGAGACTTTGCTGATATGATGGGCCATCTAACGATTTTTGACGCAGCGTTCTATAATCTCACTGGCAAACAAAAAGAAGCAGAGGAGGCAGCAGGGAGAGTTGCAGCTCCTCATCTCCCTCAGCTCACCAGAGTCAAACAAGAATAAATGAAGGGGGCAGGATAAACATACTCCAGAGATGCACAGCACACTATCAGGGAGGTTGATGGAGTCTACCTTGATCAAAATGCTGACCCAAACACTTTGGATTTATGAAAGAGGCTTAACACCTAGAGAAAAGAAACAACTTTCAGTGCTAACCATCTGTCAAGTGCATTCCTGGTGCACCATCTCTCACAGGCGCATATGAACACGGCCTCCCACACATGAGCGCTCACTTATTAAACTGCTTTTTTTTCTGTTTAGGTGCTGTGATTTTTCATGTTGCTGTTATTGTATTACATTGTTTTACCATAAAATTCAATTAACCCAATCTTTTTTTTCATGCCAGCAAAAACCAGATCTGCTTTACTGACAAGAGAAAAATAAAGTTTGTGGAGGAAAGTGCAAACTCAGCATCTACAGACATAATGAAGGATGGTTCAGTACACTGACAAGAACAATAAGACCGACTCTTTAGCCACAGCATACACACTAAAACAGTGAAGTTACACCAAAAGCTTTTATTTCTTTTCCTCCTAACATTGTTTGACCAGAACTAGGCGACATAATACCAACTGTCCAGTTTAGGGTTGCATGTTGGCCCAGACCCAGCAGCTGCATCATCCATTAGATCCTCCTCCTCCTCATCCGCCTCCCCCCCAACAACACCATGCCTCGGGCCACAGAGGTTATCAGCAAAAATGCTGCCAGCGGCAACCCTACGCCAGACAGCTGCTGATAAACTGGCTGTGCGAGTATTTATCAACATCACTCACTTTTATCATGACGATCTAGGTAAAAAAATAAATAAATAAACAAGTCAATGTTCATCTCTGCTCACCTCTCTACATCAGCTGTTTGTTCTGCTTCCCTTCTGGGCCACCCATGCCAAGGTCAAGTACTCAGCCTTGTCTTTATATTCTGACATGTCTGCCCAATAGCTGAAGGGCCTATGTGACTCCTAGTAGAACAGATTTTTACCTCCAGGGCTGCAGACATTCAGCTTTAAAGTTTATGCATGTGGAGTATCAACCAACGTATAGAAAGAGAGATTTTTTTAAGAAGAAACGGACAGAATTATTCAATGTCATCCATATCTATTGAATATTTGACTGCATTTTAAGTCAAATCTTGTTGAACAGCAAACATTCCCTCATTTTAATAACAACAACATTGGTTGTGATCATTGGTAGCTGGTGTTTTGCCTGCTCACAATTATTCAAGATGGCAGATTTTAAAATGGACCGCTCTTCAACCCAGATTTCCTTTAACCCAATTTTTCAAACATTTGGTTATTTTTGCACAGCCCTAAGAGACAGTTGGGAGTAAAAGCGTGCCTGGCGGAGCGCGTGTGTGCTGACATGAGTGTGTTTCTAATTTCTTGAGTGCGTGATGCTTAGCATGCCAGAGGGGTGTAACAATTACTGCCCTGATGCATTAGCATGCTAATAAAAGACATGCTGAAGATGCATTCTGACAGAAGATACTTACTGACAGCCAAACAAAAATCTAAAAAGCTTCTGGTGCTCTTTTATTGACACCTTTCAGCTTTTTCACAATCACAGAGAGACTAAAATGGAAAAGCCTTTACCTGTAGTAAGATTGAAATGACCTTTTCCATGAGGTCATCAACAAAAAGCTTCATGGACAATCTCAGGACTCATTTCACTTAAGAAGTAAAAGCTGGCTGTAAACCATTTATAACTTTCAGAAGTAATAACAACATCCATCTTTTAAAGCTCACAGCCTGCATTCATTTTAGAACCCCATCGCATTGGCTTCTTTAATTAAAGATTAAAGGGACAAAAAGCTATTCCATCAACCTCAGGAGCACAATCAAGCACTGGTACATTGTCCACTTTGCAGAGTTGGACCCAGTCCTTTAATGGGCACATTCAACCCAGTTCAATCGAGGGAAACCAAAACAGCAGGCGTGACAGGTGGTGCAGTCTGGACAAATGTGCCAACGTGAAGGCGAAACTGACAGCTTCGGTCCAGATCAGTCAGGTCTGTTGACAGCACTTTTTTGTAGAATTTGTAGCAAGACAACCACAGGTGAGGATGAGGAGAGGATGAGCATGACTCAGCAGATGAGTGCTGGGTAATGTACATGAAGTAGGTGATACGGCTAATAAATAATGACGAGAGCCAGTTCCCTCACTTTCCTCATTCACAGCTGAGCTAAACTTTCCTCCTCCTCTTGAGAAATCCATGTATTTGACCAAAAAAGTCGAGGAAAAGATTTCCTCCCTTCGAGCAAACATATGCACGGCAGTATAACTGGAAAGCCACTATGCAGCCGATTGTACCTGACACCCTCCAACCTCATTAAGATGTTACACATGAACTGCTGGTGTAAGAGCAACGCAGAAGTCTAATGAATGTTGAGCTGCAACAACCTGCCTAATCATTTTGGTATGGTCTGCAGGGGGAAGAGGTGGGTCTTAACACAAATCCATACATAACCAGAGGAGGAAATTGTTAATAATGGAAGAAGGGAGCAATGTTTAAGTTACAATACAGGATCGTCTTAAAGTGATCGTCTTATCAGAAAAGCTAAATCTTTACGTTTCTGGGCAACCTTGAGGAGTTTTTTTTTTTTTTTTTTTTTGGCAAAACATCATACACAGTATATCACAAACAAGACTAAGTAAGAGGCAGCTTGGCTACTTTGAAACACCCCTCTCTGACTTACAAAGCCATGGCAGAAACTTTAGACACATTTTTTAGGCTGTGCCAGGCAGTTAATTATCCAAGACCAGGCGTTTTCATTCTGGTGCCTGTGATCTATTATCTGATTTGCGGACACACGCATGCACGTATGCGTATCCATTGAAACACTGCACTTGGTTGCCAGTTACTTATAATCTTGTGTTCCTGGATTAAGTGTGTGCGACAAACGTAGGGACTGCTGGGAGAGTTGGGAAGAAGAAGAAAAAAAAAAGATAAGCCCCTAGCTAATATTGCAGCATGCACTATCATTATTATTTCTGGAAATTTCACTACTTCTACCTGTGGCAGCAAACAACAAGCACAGTATTGCGCCCACAAAAAGCTATTAGTGTTTTGAACATGCGTGCGGCACAGAGAGTACAAAAACAAGGCAGGAATGTTATTAACTCCCCAAGAAAGATATGAGAAGGAATGAATATGGTGCAAAACAAAAAAGGGAGATAAACAGAAAAAATAATGTGCAACATACTGTATTTATGCAAATTCAGAGATCTTAAACGGGCAGTTCCGCTATAATCCTTGCAGCATTAATCTCTATCCAGACTTCAGCAGTTAGAAATCAAGGAGCCTTATAAAACGCATCGCAAAGTTAACATATTTCCTAAACCCTCTGATGACTTTAACTTATCTGTTTGTCTTTGAGACAGCAGCTAAATAATGACTCAGTTTGCAATACACTTACAGCGACAAAGCAGCCAATAAACTTTGAGAAGAGATTTCAATCACAGAGACAGGAGAGAACTTATTTCATGGTCTTAGAACAGCAAGTGGTGTAATTATTCCAACAAACATTTCAATTTCTGCAGCTGATCGCTCAATACTTTCAAGAGAACCAAACAATGACATACCAGACCCACACTGAGCAGCTTAGGCTTATTAGGCTTATTAGCCCGTCCACCGGCTGCATGTAATAAATAATAAGTAGTAACATGTAGAGACATGATGAAAAGAGCCAGAACCTGCTGAGGGATCACTATCACACGTTTTAATGGGTTTAATGAACAAAAACATCAGCTTTAAAAGCTTTTGACCCATGAAGGAAAATACCCACACATGCTACCATGGATACCAAATGAATATATACATGGCAGACCCAGATCAATTACAGGATCATGGCCCGAACAGATTTGGCAGATGGGTGTGTGTTAGTAAAACCATGATCAGATCACATATTTGCTACTGGAAATCCTGATTGCTTTCACAAACAAGTGTCACCGTGCTGGGATTCACAGCCACAGGTCCAGTTGTTCAGGCTGCTTTCACACCTTTTATCTGGGCTCAAATGAACCATACCTGGCAAACATGCCAGGGCCCATATTAACCAAGTCAAACAGGTCAGGTCTGAAAGTAGATTAACAAAGTGCCCGTTCCTGATCAAATTTAACGGCATCTATTTAAATAAAATTGACCAGCATTGTCACCAACGTGCTCCTGTGTTGTGACAGAAGTGTGTTGTTTAATGTGATAACTTAAATGAATGCAGTAGATGGAAATAATGGCAGAAATCTGCGTGTTTATGCTTGCAGATGTCACAGAAGAGTGGACTATTAACCTTGGCTAAAGTCTACGCTCTCCAAGTGTCCTTCCAGTTAAGCTTGCTGCAAATTACTGTCAAGAGAGCAAAGTTTTGCATCTCGTCATCATTTTTTTTTTTTTTTTAATTTAGCAGCGTATTAACCAAGACTGTAGATTGTCAGGGAGTCCAGCCTCAGTTCATCTGATTTGCATAAAGTGCAGTAAAGTAACATTTGATGCCAGACTGTTTGGACGTGCGTTGCACATATCTGAAAAGCAGTGGAGCACAAAAATAACGGTTTCTGCTGCCAAACATGGAATGCCGACTTAAAGAAAAGCCATTTTTGGACAGTGTGTGTATATTCATCCTGCAACAAGAAGACACAGAAATGCGTGCATGCATGAATAGATGAATACATTAACTTCAACAAAAAGATCCAGAATCAGAGAAACAACTGTGAAAGTGGAACTGATCTAGACATTTTTAGTTTTTAATGTCAATTAAATACATGCAAGAATCCCAACACACTCAAGCACAGACCAGACTATGTTAAATACGTTTGAAAATTCTCTCTCTCACACACACAGCGGCGACAGCTGTGACCATTGCTTTTACCCATGGGAACAACAGATTACTCACCGTACGTCCAAAATTCATTTCTGGATGGTGATAAAGTCCTAATCTTAATATTTTTAAGATAATGATTTTAACTCTTTCCTTCTCTCTTGAGAAATAAAAAAATAAAAACCTGTGAAAATGTGAAAAACATGTGCCTTCACTGGCCAGTCAAGCTCGTGAGCCAGTTTTGAATGGGTTCATTTTGCCCTGTTATGAACCACTTTGTGATTATGGTGAGGCCTAAAATAGCCAATGTATTTCTTCATTTGCATCATTAAAACACAATATCGTTCAAAAGATGGACAGTTACGCTGCCCACGGTTAAATCATTATTTTAGAAATGTTATTTAAAAACCATTACCCAAAGAAGATCCATATGAAATCATTTTCCAAATAGCACAGCTATCTGCTTTGGCGACGCTGACTTAGTCTGTGCTCGTAAAAATGGTATTATGACACACTGGGTTCCATTTCAATATACTGCCATGCTGTAAATCACCACACTTCTCATCAGAGTTTCATAAAGTTCTGCTAACTCTTTGCTTATTTCTGCACATATAAACATATAATATACATATGCCACATGCACACCACTTTGGAAGCCAGTTCAGCGCTCAGGTAGGTCACTGAGCTTGTGCATTCAACTATGATTACAAGGTGTAAGCCTCTATCGTGGCTCCCACCCCTTTCATACAGACGGGCTAGAAAACAGTTGTAAACACAGAGTCCCTGACAGGGAGGAAGCAGGCGGGGGGTTCGATGTCATTTCTCATACCTAAAAATAATTGGACAGATACAAAAAAGCCATCACACTTTGTTGTTTAAGCCACAATTGTTATCATTCTAGCAGGGGAATATAATTACTGGCATTGAGATCCCGTCTGTGGCCTTGTTCATAAGCACCAGAGAGCATCTGTCAGTGCAATGTAGTATGATCAAAGGCCTAAACATTGCACAGACACAGACACACGCACACACACGTATGCACACACACACGCAACCACGGAAAACACGGCCAGGCCAGGTAAACACTGCCTCTGCTCATCTGCATCACTGGAGCTCACAGAGAGCGAACACAGCCAATAAATAACACAATCACTTTTAGTTTCATAGAAAACGGCAGAGGCCCACATCTTAAAGCAGGATTAGGTCATCAATCAGACAAAGAGAGAAAGCTAAGTGATTAGCAACAGTCCTGTCTTTGAGCAGGTGCAACTTAAGGGTGAGGGGCACCGCTTAGTCCACTTCACGTTGGTGTACGCCCTTTTAAAAAGTGGTCCAATCTCAGCTCTAGTGTTCATAAATAGATCTGTAATTGCTTATTACAATACAATTAGGGTAAAGGAGATGAGGGAAGGAAAGATGCTTAGTGCAAATGTGGAGTGACAGGCCCAAGCACTCAGACCCTCTGGATTACAGTAGCCATTTTCAGATGAACAGAAATGAAAGCCAGATGAGAAAGACAAAGGAGGGAGTGAGAGAGGGAAGGAGACAGGAAGGAGTTGCAGAGGGGGGGTGGGGCAGGCTTGTCAAGCACGGGGCAGAAGCTAATGATAACCCTGGCTTCAACTTGAACAGACGTCTTTGAAGCCTGGCTCTGATCAGAGATGTGATTGCCACTGCTGCAGGGCCACCACTCCTATATTAACCTACGCTAACAACTATACAGTGAAAGTCACAGGCCCGTTCCGAAAAACGCCTTCTGCTGCAGCCAACCATCTGTGGACTGGCCCCGAGAGGTGGCCAAGATGCGAGTATGGGCCACACTTGTAAGAGACGCTGTTTGCATATGGCCCCCACTATAACAGTGACAGTCAGGCTGAACATGAGGCCGGTTAGAGCTGATTAGCTGCACTTCCCTCCACAACCCACTACAGTTATGAAGATTGATAGAAGCAGCTTAGAGCTGATTATAGGGCCCATGAGATGCATGGGCCCATACCCAAACAGCACATTCTCACTGCATTCACTATAAGCACAGCATGGAATCGCGAGGCACAGACCAGGCATTAAGCAAACGTTAGAGGAATGAGAGGCAAATAAGAGACACGGACAAAGCCAGAAGTGCTCTAAAGAGGTTTTCGGGTAATATGAATATTATGGTAATTAGATGCTTGCTCGTGGCTAAAACTGGCACAGCCCACGTTATGAACATTTAACAAATTTACAAGACAATATATGTGGAACATGACGGGACATCTAAAATTTACTCCAGGGTTATGAGAAAAAGCATGCTTGCCTTGCTGGGTTTGTCTGTGTAGCGTGCAGGATAGGACTGTGTCTTACATATTAAAACTTTGCATTTTTACAGTCAAAACTCTGTAACATGTAACATTTTAGTGAAGGATTAACAGGATGTCCAAATGGCATCAAAATAACAACGACCAGGCCAGACTATCTCATTTAGAACTGAACATTTTCATTTGCGTCTTGTTAGTGACTGGTGACTGCAAAAAGATCCTGACAACATTCCATGCAGGGCCGAGCTGTTCTTAAAACCCTGCTGTAGTTTGATCCAGTTCAGCCTCCCACGTACAGGAGGCTGAGTCAGGACCCTGCAGTCACTTTTAACAGCTATATTTGGGACGGGGCTCGGCTCGTTCCACCACAGAGCGTCTGGATCTACTCTGAGTCTTTGCTGCCCTCTCTCTGTCTTTAAACTTTGCATCGCTGAGGGTCTCCCAGCTATGTTATGTGCTGGATATGTTCAAAGTCAAAGAAAAAAAAGAGAAAAATAATAATGGTGCAAATCTCTAGTAAGGCTCACAAAATTATGGTAAATATACGAGTTACTGTTTTGGTCCAAATCAGAATCAGAATTAATTAAACCTAATTCTTGCGGTTAAAATGGGCTCTGTATGAAGAGCATGGAAATGTGTCAGTGCACGGGGGGAATGTACAGAAATCAGACTAATTTCAATTCTCCAGGTGTAAGGTTAAAAAAAACGTATTTATCCCAAAGCACTGAACAAAAGAAACTACTACTAAAAACACAAGAGCAAGAGCAATAGTAAGCTTTCCTCTGTGGTAAATGGATTCTGCCTGGGCTGTTTGAGTGGCAGCCTGTTCAGTAAGTTGTTGTTCTCTTGCATGACCCTTGACACTGATACCAAATGTTAATTTTTGTAACAAGACCCCTGTCTAAGTACTGACAGTAAGCACTAGAGGGGAAAACAAATGGGATTTTAACTTCCAATTACAATAATGGCTTTTTATGACAGGCCCTCCAACTGCACACCTACACCACACACCTCTCTCTCAGACACGTGCGCACACACACACACACACACGCACACACACACACACACAACAGACCAGCTAGTGATGCTAATGATCATGGAACCTTATACTCTCAACAAATGTGATCCTGTGAGTGATTGTGACCAAAAATACAGAGATAAAGAGAAGGTTGCTTACTTTAGCAGGAATATCCTGAGCTCTAAATTTAGAGTTTCCAATACACACACAGCTGCTGTTATCCCTGCATGCACTCCATCTATTGTCTAACTCTATTTTATTCTAATCCTTTCATACATGCAAATCTGTAGTTTTTAATATAAAAATATACAATATTGTGCCTGCTCTATAATAACAGAATGTATTTATTTTTCCATGCTGTTCCTTACTCATGTCTTTTTCTTAGGCTCAATTTTCTGTGTACTAAAGCTATATATTTTTTAAATAATACATTTTGTTAATTAACTTTGAGCCCATCACATTTCTTTGCTTACTCCAAAATTATACATCCTGATTGTGCTTTAATTAATGCACAATACATTCAAACATTTGGGATGTGCTCATAAAAGTAATTAACATTTAGTGGATTCTTTCTAAATTATAAACAAGTGTATGAAGAATAAATGTAGTCCTTTCCTTCCAGGGGATTAATTTTTACTGCCTGACATTGGTACAGTCCTACAGCTGCAGTATATGTGCCTTTCATTTTATCCTCCCTCTCAAATCTTTCGTCTTTCACACATGTTCTTCTTCTTCATATTCTAACGTACATCACAGAGTGACGCGCACAGATTTGCAAAGCTAACAGTCACTATGAGGAGCACAAACAACGGAGGACACCTTCATGCATCAGGACTAGGGCCCACTGACCTTGGTTCCCTACACCGACCTTGAGGACTTCCCGATTCGAACCTGCTCCACACCCACACGCTTGAAAACTTTGGCGTTTACCGCTGCGCCAACATAAATTAACTTCAATATGTCACCTTGAGATGTGAGAAATTGCAAGAAGCACATTTTTCCACAAATCATTTTATTTACCAGACAAGATTAATTGATTGATTGGCGAAATAAGTGGCAGAATAATTACTCATCAAATAATCGTTAGTTGCAGCCATAATTAATTATGTAACCATACAAATGATTTACAGAGTTTTCCTCGCGCTGACACTAACAGCATTGTTGTCTAAATATAAACACAGCCACATATGACTAACTGAACCTTGTTAATCATTTACGTAAAACAAACTCTAGGCAACTGCCAAGATGATGGAAACACGCTTCATTGTACTACAGAGTTAATTGTGTGAATCATTGTTTTCCAAAAAGAAACTCTTAAGTGTGCATCATTATTCACAGCTACCAAGGTCATCAGGCCCTCAGCACCCACGTTCCCAAATGTGACTTCAGCTCGCCATTGGCGACGATCTGGCCTCACAAACTCTTTTCCTTTATAAATAGCAGTTCTGTTTTCCCGAATCAGGACCTGGTTCACCCATGAGAAATGATGATGAAAACAATTTCACACTGATGCTTTTTATGAAAGCAGGTCAGCTCTGTCATCCAACACTTATTGTTTCCAGTTGACAGCTGGATATATTTATACAGCACATATCTGTATTGATTTGTCAACGACAGAATCTAAGGACACAAACGGAGTCTTGCAAACGTATAGAAATGACAAGATTCAATTAAAGAAACACCTTGTAGAGTGACACATTTTCACTTCTGCTTATTAAACTATAGTGTATATTCTGAGCTGGTAAACAAGTCAGTGCAAATAAATGTCGTGCATTTAAGAAAAAGAGCTCCCTCCTGATTGCGCCCTGAAAATAGATGTATCTCATTATTGCGGCCTGCATGTTCAAACATCCAGGCATATAATTTATAGTTGAGTCTAACTCATTGAATGTAAAATGACTGCATATTTTATGTTGATTCAACTTGGGCGGGTGGGGGGGGGGGGTCAGAGAAGTATATTATTTATTTTTGTATAAGTGAAGGTATGTCTGTGAGATTTTATGAGACAGTATTCATCATAAATAGCCAACATCAGAATGATAGACAACATTTTTAACTTCATAAATTGAGTCATAAATTGCCCCTTTTTTTTTTACCAAAATATCATATTTTCAAGGTAAATTTGGGTATTTTCTTGTAACTCAAGTATATAGAAGCAAATTAAATTTGGAGTTACCAAATCACCACAGCAACTGTATTTTCCTTCCTGTGTAGCAAAGTCTTTTTGACGGTGATTTAAGTGGCCCCAGACAATAAACGTGATCTACTTAATTGATGTAATTAAAGTTCATCATGGTGAGTGTTTGCTGAAAGACTTCTAAACCCTGAGCCTCTCGGCTACTCCCTGGAGGAGAATTGGGTGAGCGAGGAGCACTCCAGTTTTTTTTTTTTTTTTTTTTGTCATGCTTCACAGGAACCTAGAAATGAGAGGAATAATTCTCAGTTCTTAAGAGCGCCCAGAAGAGCTCAGTCGCGGTGCTCGACTGTGTCTCCCTCCGTGGCGTAGATGGCTCCCAGGCACTCCTGTCCGGTTGGCGTCCAGTTACCTGGACACACACATCGACTAGCCCCATGATACGCAGCCATTTAGTGGCAGGTGATGCATGGCGGAGCGAGCACAATGATGCTGACTAGATGTCATGTAAGAGGGGACTGTTTACACTGTGACTGTCTGTGTGTGACGATGTTTCGTGCCTTGTACTGTCCTTGATGCACCCTGGTAGAGCTGTCTAGAGGTGACTGGAGGAAAGCAGAAGAGGAGCTCTAGAAAAGCCAGGAGTAAAATACTGCTTTGTGTGGTTGTAGATATTTTGTTCTGTCATCTCTGGTATTATATAAACTGCTTGTGGCTAGTGGAGGCCTCAGCTGTGGTGAAAATAGACCCCAACTGCCTCACTCCAGAACAATCTACTCCAAATCTTCCATTTGTGCCCCTGAGCAGTGGCAGAAACAAACAAAATCCTCCTCCTCTTCACTCTTTGTCTGTATTTCATTTCCTCTGAGGAAGAGGGCTCTGTTAAAATATTCAGCCACTTCAAAGTGGTATGTCACACTGACCAGGCTATTTTCTTTGATGAGCTCTAGTTCTAATCCTTCAATGATACATCTTCTTCGAATTGGGTACCCATCAGAATAGTTATTGGTTAAAGAATCTATGTGTGTGTGGGTGGGTGGATGCTGGGATTCTAAGTAGCTCTTACTCATGAGGTGTGAAAATGGAGCACTGAGAGACTATGATCAAATGGATTTTGACCAAATGGACCACATGCACCCTTAACATGCTTGCTGGGGCGCAATCTCTGTCCCCAGCATCGTCTCGGCCCACCTGCCCCACCTGCGGTGTAATTCACTCTCCAGCTAAAGCTGGGTAGTAGGCCTGACTCCCCACAGCTCTGGCCACCACTTACTGCTGACCTCCAGCGAGGTACCAATGAAACGTGTCCATTGAGTGGTGAGCAGGACAAACTGCTTCACCTGCCTGCTTGCTGGGAGCTCAACATTTTAAAAGAACATCAAACATATCAACACAGGTTAAAAGCTGCTCGGGCCTGAGAAATGCCCTGCAGCAAATGCCTGTACTCTGAAGGCAAAGTGGGAGACACTTTTACTCTACAAGGACATTACCACTAATCTAAAAAGAGATTTACTGGCCTAGTTTGTTAAACAAGTATATTTAATAACAAGGTCAGAATAACAGGAGAACTGGAACTGGTTTCTGGAATGGTTCTATGTTACTTTACTGTATCTGGAACTGTGATATAATTTACGCAGAGCTCCTATGCCTGTGTATTTAATGAGAAGACCTATTCTTAGAGATGCAGTGGCAGTTTTTTTGTTTTTTTTTTGGCCATCGAGTGGTGAGGCACACGGCTGATCATACTTGGTTGTGGAGAGTCTAAACAAAAGGTTGGAACATCATCACTGACATCACAGTAGGAAACACACTCGTGACGGAAAATGGAGCAAATTTATCAAACATTACGAAAGCATGCCCATTTTACCTCAACTAAGTTTTAATAATTTTGTATCCAAAGTGAAAACAAACCCAAATTTCACAAAATCATAAAAGCTTATTAGGGCTTTAGCACATCTGTGGTCTGATCTTTCACTTTTCCTACCTTTATTTCTGCAATTTAGTAAGAAAAATGAGCCTTTTTGTCCTGCAAATATTTTGACCTTTAGAAAATGGTGCCAGAGCAACTGCAGAGCTTCCAGAGATTTAACTATTCTTATTTCTGAATACACTATTCATTTTTCTTTGTCACCTCTTTCTCTCCCTGTCTGTGCACTCTCAGCTGTGCAGTGCCTCGTCATTTACATAAATGCACGCCCGAACAAAAACGCGGGAACTGTTGAAGCCGGGCAGACTAATAACAGTCCATTCTGCATCTGACAGCTGGCTCTGCACCAGGTGAACGTTTGGCTGAAATCGACGGTCCGACTTCACTCGCGCCCACTAAAGAGCAACGCCGACATCAACAGTTTAAGAGCGTGAGAAAAAGGAGGTACAGCGAGAGCGTGTCAGATTAGAGTCCACTGCACTGAGTCTCATGCACACAGCAGGAGACTTGGCCACAGGCCACACTCCAGATTTTTTTTTTTTTTTTGGTGGCGGGGGGAGTTCCAGGTGTATCCAGCTCATCAATCCCCCCCGCCCCGCTCTACCTTTACAGCCAGCAAACACAAATTCAAACACACCCAGCACGGGAAGCAACGCACACGAGCTAAAAATGGAAAAGCAATTAATTTTAATACATTTCCTGTCCAGCAAAGATAATGAATGAAGCAGACTATTACTGCTGTATAGAGGAATGTCAGTCTTTTCTATATGTTGATGTCTTGGAGTAATTATTTGAACTTTTCATTATTTTCTATTCTGACGCTGAAGCTTTCTTAAAGAAGACATGTGAAGGGGAAATTTAAAAAAAAAAAAGTGATACTGTAAGACTTTTTTTTAACTATTTCAAATTGGGTCATGAATAGCATTTCATTTCCAAGAGAGTCTATTTAATGAATGTAATTTCCTTGTGCATAATAAATGTGCTACCACAATGCAAATGTGAAATTCATTAGCCATTATTACATTTATGTCAGGTGTGGCAGGAGATCTGTGCCACTGTTAACAAATTCATTTTTAAACTTAATTAACCATAATCATCAACACACATACAGTTCATTTATGTAGCATTTCTTCACTGAATTATTTTGGCAGTGGTCTCTTAATTTAAATTTAAACAACACAATATTCTTACATTTAATGAAACTGGGAGTTTAAATCTGAACAATTAAACAATCTGCAATTAGTGATTGCTAGAAATCTTACCAAGAACTATTTGCACAACTGAACACGAATAAAAAAAAAAGCAAATATTTTCCATAATGGCTGAATGATCACTATTTTAATATTTACGTCAGAACAGATATGAAAAAAAAAATAGGTAAAATAAAACAATTCATCTACTTATTTAGTCTTCAACACGATACATTAAATAATAAAATGACTGACCTGAAGCCAAAAAAAAAAATAATTGAAAGTTGCTTCATACAAGATAAGATTTTCCTCAGGTATTATTTATGCGTCTTAAAAAAAATGAAACAACTGGTTATTTCCAATCAGGGTTTTTAATATAATGCGACGAAGCAATGTAATCAGTCTGAAATGTTACATGGGCCTCAGTTTAAGCTTTGGTCAATTTTTATTTACAGTTTAAAGTCTTGAGGCTGGAAAATAATAATTATATAAGTATTTATTAGATCCCCATTAGCTGCTGGAACTTAACCGAAGCTCCTCTTCCTGGGATCTGACCAATATCATCAACCAAAAAATGCAGCAAACATTAAATAAACATTAAATACTGTTATGTTCAGTTACATTAATACACACAAAAGTAAAAATAGGAGAAACATCATGACTTTAAAGAAGTGTGTATGAAAGATGTGGTAAGTTTCCAATAACCCTCTTGTTTGAGGGCATGAGCCAGCTCATAATGCACTGATAAAACACATCACGCTTGTGTATGATACAAACAGCTGGGCACAGCAGTCATTTCTTGACTGTTTGCACTGTCGCCAACTGCAGGCAGCACAGAGCTGCAGAAAACAGGCTTAGACACAGAGTTCTACACAAAAACCCTTCTTTTCCATGAGCTGATCCTTCTTTGTTCTGCATAAATGCCAATTACATAATTCTCTCTGGCATGCAAATCAGATTAGATGAGGCCATGGCAGATCACCTATACTGCTCAGTCTCGCACTGCTTCCAAATCCGCAAGAATGGAACATTCCAACACACATTTCAACATGTATGCATTTAATTATCAAGTCAGCTTTTAAATTGTGATGCAACAGATTAACACCATCATTAAACGTGCACCTTGCAGGTTTACACACATGCACGCTGCAGCATCATATATACATTTTTCTGTGCCTTGAAATGACTCTCGCTACAAAGACGACATGAATTCTGAAGATTAACAGTAGTAGAGTCACAATTTGCATAGGAGTTTTTGAAAGGAGTTTTGAAAAGACTAGTTTCAGTAGTTTTAAGTTATTTTGAATGTTGGAGGGCATCCATAAAATGCTATTTGATGGGGAAAATATCAAGGGTATCATCAAATGTTAGAAATGTCCAGAAGTATACATGACATACAGTATCGGGGGATATTTGTATGCTGAGAATAGACACTGACATTCAGCCTGTGGGCACAGATATGCAGAATCATGCTGGGAAGGGGAACTGATGCAAATTAGCGAATCGAAGGAAAGTGACACTTTGCTGGTGGCTGTGGTAAGTCATCAGTAAAATGTTGCAGCAGTGCACAGCAGAGTCAAGAAAAGCACAAGAGGGCTCTCACGATGCATGTGGGTGTGTGCGTCTGTGTGTGAGTGGGGGGATAAGAGCACATGTGTACTTTTCCGTGTGCACATGGGTGTTACAGCCCAGGGAACTAAGGAGCAGAACAAACCAGAAGTTGCCTGACAGCACCAGACCCGATATGAACTGATATGAGGATGCAAAGATGCCTCTGGTGAAGGAAAGAGGACAGAAGAAAAAAGTACCATGATGGGACTGTAATGCATTACTCATGACTTTGCAAGAAGCTTGTGTCAGAGATTACCATTATACTGTAATACGCAATCCACGCAATGTGACTGCATCTACTCATTTATGCATGTATGCACGGCACAGGGTGAGAGAGAGGGAGGAGGGACATCAAAGATGCACAGGCTAAAAGAGCACGAGCAGCACCCACCCAATCTGAATGCGTTTCCTGTTAAAAAGTTATGAAAAGATAACTGCGCAGATTAGTCATAAGAGCATAAAAAAACAGAGCTCTGAGCTGAAAATCCAAACCACTAAAAGTGCCCAGGGCTAGCAGCTATAGCTGTATACTACAGTTTGCATTAATAGTTACACTCCTCAAGGCTCACTGTTGTTAATGGCGTTATTAAGCACACAAAACCAGTGACATTAGCTTGAAATTCAGATTCCATCTAACATGCAAGAATACTAAAATATCCAATGAAAACAAATGACTCATTCCTTGTTTTATAGTTTTTAATATCCCATTGTGTAATTTAAACAAAAATATTCGGTAAAAAAATGTTTTGAAATTATCTGGCAGCAACCTATTTGGTTTTCTCTTCCATGTGAGCATTTCCAGAGACACACTCAAAATTCCTGCCAGTTGTTAGCACATCTGGGTGTGCACATGGTGTAAGTATCCTTAACTCTCTAGCCAGCAGACATACTATAAAAGAGAGAAAAAAAAGAAAACACAACACATATTTGATGCCTCTATCAAACAGAGAGATATGTCCCTGCTGCAGGCCTGGCTTCAGGTCTGAGGACAGATATAGACAGATACAGATCTATAACCTGCAGTATTACGGCCTAATTGATGTAGCAAAAATCGACATGGCAGGCATCAGCCGCGTGTGACGAGCTTTATCGGACTGTCTAGCTGTCGCAGCTAGAAGGGGTTAAAGTGATGATAACGCACATGGGTGACGCACAACCTGCTTTTATTTTTGTCATTTTTTTTCCAGTGTGAAAAGAAAATTCTTTTCAGAGCCTGAGGAGGGCCGAGCTGGTCGAAACGAGGAACAGATTGTGGTACCAAAATTCTGCTTCAAAAGCAGAAGCCCACTTGCGTGAATCGGAAATGTCTGTTTGGAACAGCCCAGCAGATCTGCGATGAAAAGTGTTAAAAATGTGTGAGAAACATCTGAAACGCAGATGTCTGGCGGATGTTTCTCATAACGCTTCTTCCCCCTCTGACATGGCGAGCTGTCTCTCCCCTATTCATATGTTAATGCTCAATCAGGCCGGCCAATCCGAAAGTGTCTCCAGCCACAATTTTTTTTTTCAGGTTTTCCCAAGCAATCAATTTACCTTGGAGAGAGATAAAAGCTTAAAGAGTCACATAAGAGGCGAGAGGAGCAAATGGTAATATGAACTGAAAAAAGGAAAGGAAAGAAAATACCAAGACGGGAAAGATGCAGTTTGGGAATAGCTGGATAACGTAGGTATAAACAGACAAGCCTGCGCCTACAATGGCTGCACTGAACCTCATTCTCATCTAAGTTTCCCCCTCTGCAGGAGGGACTTCCAACACCTTCAGCTGCAATATAAATGTTAATGGGGTTCAGGGAAAAAAACGAGGCGTAAACAAACAAATGTGGTATTCCATGCTTTGGGCAGCAGGAGGGCCCTGCCATTGAGCAGTATATCTGTGTGTGTGTGTGTGTGTGTGTGTGTGTTTACTTATGTATGCACTATGGGAATCAAGAGGGAAGTGAGATGAAGATGGGGCTTCTTGTACACTCATTACAGGACAGACAAGTGCCTTTTGAGAAACTCAAGACAAGACAGCCTTTTGAGAAACTCCAGTGACATTCTGCCATAAGTCAGAAGACACCAAAATCATTCTCTACATCAAAAACAACAACAACAAAAAAACAAAAAAAACAAGACATCTCTGAGGTTGAGAGCTGCTTCAAATGGAATTCCACTGTCACTCCTTAAAGTAGAACGAGCATCGGAAACCAAAACAAAACTGGGACTCCATTTAAACTGAGAGCTTTCTAAACTATCAAAGCCTTTCACAGATACACCACTGTTGTTTCATACGGGGTTTGCCTTGTTACTGCTCGCTTTCGGAGCTTTGACGGTCCTTTACAGTATACAAAAGCAAGAGGACAGTGAAAGAAGAGAGGGGGAGAGTTGAAGGGTAGGTGGGTGGTAAACACTCACATCCTTATTCTAAGCACACAGGCAGTCACAACCCTCTGTCCTGACTTGTTCAAAGGGTTGGCAACCTTCAGACCAATTAGACATCACAGGGCAGCCTGCACAGCACCCAGCTCTCATATAAACGGCTCTCCATGAATTTTTAATTAGCTATAATTCAAGGATTTAAATAAAGATCAAATTCTTCCGGCTGTACTCAGAAGAGGTGTCTGCTGCTGCTCCTGCTGTGTGTGTGTGTGTGTGTGTGTGTGTGTGAGTGTGTAAGAGACAGTGAGTTTGCATGAATGTGTTCATCTGCACACTTTTGCCTTCCTCAGCCCCTTCTACCACCCTCCCCTTCCTCTCCCCCTCCCTCTCCCCCAATCCCACCTGCCACTGTTATGAGCAGAAGCGCGGCAGGTTGTCTAACCCAGAGCAGAAAATTTCCTGAGTGACTGGTTGACTGGTTGACTGGTTGGCTGCCTGAGTGGCAGCATGCAAAGAGCAGGAGACAGATCTGCAGGGAATCACTGACAGATGTAATTAATGAGGTCATACTTGGAGTTGGCAGTCCCCTTCATATCCAATTCCTGCCGATCACAACCGAACACACCTGCAGCTCGACCAGCATGAAAAAAACAATACCCCTTTACGGTGTGTAGGGAGTAGAAACATATTTTTAGAACACATCCTCCCTCATGAATCTCAGCTATGCCACAGGTATTAGCTAAATGGCAGTGTTTTTTTTTTTATTTTGTTTTTTTGTTTATTTGTTTGTTTTTTCACTTTGTATTGACAGCACAAAGCAGTGAATATGACAGGAGACACAGCAGCACACTGACATTTCATGAATATATGGGGGGTATTATCAAGAAATGAGTGCTATCCTGTTCTTTACACCATATTATATCAAACTTTAGAGTTGAGTGTTTTATTCCTTTGAATAAACAGGCAAACCGGCTTTGTCACGTGTCACTAGGACTCCCTAACTCATCATTAATATGTGGAAATATGTATTCAGGTCAAAGATATCAGGTTTTCCCTCGGGATCCTGTCAGTCTTCAGCCATTCTTAGTGCAAACATGCAAACTAGCACGAGTACTACAGAGCGCACAAAGCAAATACCACACATGGAAGAGAATGAGTGCGCATTTATGTGCGCACCTACATTCTCTATCCACATGAGGCTGACCAAATATTACAGCTTCAATGGAACACTTACTAACCTCGAAAACAAAGGAGGACCTTGGCAATGCTCCTGTTATCCATCACCTCTTCAGTCTTGCATAAATAACTCTTAATAAATAGCATCATCATGTCAGAGAGCTCTCATTTGCATGGCCGCCCCTGCAGGTTCGGCCTATTTTCCCTCCAGTCTGCAGTTTTTATCCTCACTTGTTTTGCATTTTTACCTCCCTTAGCATTTACAGAGATAAAATACTTCAAATACAAGGTTCTTGGGACTCTCCAAGGATTTGAGATGCATGGGATGGATACAATGATCCCTTCAGAAGCATTATGATGAATTACATAAATCATTGTGACTGACCATTTAGGCCTTAAAACAAACGGATTAGTACCTATTGGAGGTGGCACCATCCTTTCCTTAGACACAGTCAGTCATTCAGTGGTTGGTGTTGCATGGGATGTATTAGACCCAAGCTATTTCTCAGAGTGTTTTATACTCTCCATCTTTAAACATGACTTGAGGGGATCTTTTATTCTGTCCCTGCTTTTATATTCTGACTGTCCTTTGACCTCCACTCAAATAATCCCCAGCCTCACTTTGTGTTGCAGTTAAATCTTTACCTTTGCCCAAAATTAGCACATAAATACCTGTAGTTAACTGTATTAACAGTATTTTAACAAAAATAGGAACAATTGTTCACACTAATCAGGATTATCCTCTGAAAGAACCAAGGGTGGAAGCAAAGTAGGTCAACTGATGTTTGATATCACCTATTTTTTTTCACCTCTTACATTCTGACCATTCCTGCCTTTTTTGATGATGAAACACTCGCCAGCTGCTGTAACACATTTCAAGTGTTACCATTGTTCTAACAAAGCTTTGGTTGTGGCATTCATGTTTCCTGCATCTTACTCCCCTTTTTCAACATTCCTCTTTCACATTCCACCTCAAAGAGCTGTGTCATGTTTCATCTGACCATCTCACAAACAGTCGAGAGGACCTCTCTCTTTTATCTGACCACCTCTGTGTACTTCTCTTTTTCTCTCTCTTTTCAAACACACACACACATACACACACACACACACCCTCTGCCACAAATATGTTATTTCTCCTAGTAGCCAAAGGAGAGCTTACTGTTTCTTTTAGTTGGGATATGGTTATTAATAAGGTTATGTTGCCCTTCTAGGGAAAGGTTGCCTTGAGATGTCATGGCAACAGCCTTTGGAAAAGAAATTTAATCAATCAGCACTTAGGGTAGATGAGATCGAATGACAACACAAAGGACTATACAAAGAGTTTCAATAATGACATGTGGCTGAAATGGTAGACAACCTCTGATTCACCTGCCTGAGCACTTGTCTTCCTCCCCCCCGAGGCTTTCCCCTCTCCTCCTCTACCCATAAATAGAGCTATTTCACCGAGAAAGACACTGGTAAAGCCCTCTTGACTATAGCCAAGTTATTAATAGACAGCGGGGTTCCACAACAGATAACAATTGTCCAAAGTAGGAAGAGGAAGGAAAACTGTTCATTTAAACCCAAAAGGGAGGCAAAATCAAGACCAGAACAGAACATGTCATTATTTTTTTTTTTGGTTTTGTTTTGTTTTGCCAGGTTATTTAATGTTGCAAAATAGATAACGAGGCGATATAAAGAGCCTGGCAATAGGTTTCTGAAGTACAATGACTCCTGCAGTAAAGTTAGAGGTATTTAAAGATTCTGTCCACTGGTCTGTGATGAATGATGGGGTAGCCGGTGTACTTTAGCAATGATAGCTTATAGCTCCATTAGCCTGTAACTACAGAACAGGGTCAGAGAAAACGGCGAACTCCTTGGCAACATACAGAGCACCAGGCTGACTATAGTGGCCACAAAGATTCATTAATCTAAGATGATGAGTCCTGGTAAGTGTAATTAGGTCTCCTGACACCTAAGAGCCTCGCAAGAATTGTGCTGCAGCCCTTTATGGCAAAAAGAATGTCCCCTGATGTGTTTGCAGTAGTTAGCAGTGAAACAAATTGAGCAATAAAATGGTGATATCATTGTTTACAAGCATGTCTCTGTACTTTCCTTGGGTGCTGCAGTGGGTCTGTGGGAGTTAATCATTCATAGGAAGCGGGTGGCTTTAAGACACAAATGCAACTCTTGCTGGTATCAGAGCTACCAGCATCACCCACACTTTCTATATATAACTCTTTTTCCATGGCTTGGCCATTTGTAGACTAGAGTTCACAAGGACATTTGCCAGAGGTGTTTTTCTCCTCTAACTATATAAGCTGGCAAGATTACAGTCAACACCTCCTTACGTAAAAATAATAGTTTTATCAACATTTTGTACATTTTAGTCACTGTCCTATAACATTTTTTTAGTAAGGGAGAGGAAAAGTGTTTTTTTTTTTCCCTTTGTTTTTCCAGGGTTAGTCTCAAATTCCAAGTGGAATGTTCAGCTACTATCCACTGCATACACTGCAGTTCCAACCAAACATTTGCACCTTTGTACTCTCAAGCACTGTTATGGAGATGAGAGTTACTGCTGTTGTCCACTTCATTCTGCATGGTGCTGCAGAGAAATGAAAGGAAAACAACAACCAAACAGAACATGTGCCATTACACCCCATCAGTGAAAAGGTTTTCTTTAGGAAAACAGTTGTATTATTTATATTAATATGGATATATAATAAAGCCATATTAATATCATCATTTTTAATTATATACAGAATATATGTAAGAACAAAAAGAACCATGGATAGAATATTTTCTAATCTATGAGTAAATATTTTATACAGTCTATAACCAGTAATAACAAAATCTCAACTCTGATTTGAACAGTCAGTCTGGCAGTGGTGTCATGTCTCATAACAGTATAACTGCGGTCAATTATTTGGCTAACCATTAAAGATTTAAGTAAGAACTGTCAACTATGGTTGTTGGACAAACTGGAGCTCCCTGTGCTGCTGGTGGTCTCCAGGCACTTGACACCTAAACCTACCAACTGTGCCTGCCTACAGTTTACATCATTATAACAGTCATCACCATGCCAACCAGGATAAACAGTGTAAACTTACATCACAGGTAGTTTTCAGTTCCCAAAAATATGGCCTATGACTTCCTTTCTGTCTTTTTGAGGTATAATAAAGACAAAGAAGGGGTACCCTTGGTGAAAAGCACTAAAACTGTGGAGAAGTGTTCCATGATGTAAGCTTCTGTAAATAACCACATGTACAGCAGCAGAACATCACAGGGGATCCAAGAGAGGAACAACCTTAAATCCCCAGAGCAAATCTGTGACAGCCCACAGGTCACCTGATGCACCAGGAGCAGATGAAGGTGTCCCTAAAGGCACAATGGCTGAAGTGTATTCACTTCAGAAAGGTGCACACACTCACAGAGCACTAGATTCATCCATAGCTTCGATGTCAAATGGAAACTTCAACTCAAAGGCTTCCTAACATGCAGGTATAATGATCAGAGCTGCAGTGAAATGAGTGATTAGAGCCAGAGGAGAAGCAGAACCTCATGAGTGTTGTTCTATCAGCCCTTTATTAACCATGGTCAGTCATGCCCTGAGTAGCATAACGGCTGTGTAGCCACAGCAGGGTGTGCTAATGAAGAATCTGTTCTTAAAGAACAATTAACAGGGCCACTGCAAAAAAGTGTACAGCCCACACACTCAATTAACACAACCCACTTTCACACTCTTATCTTTATTGTGTCCTAGAATAGTCTGGTTGAAATGGTATGATTAAACTGTGGTGCTGAAGGCTGCAACATGGTAGGTCTACCTTTAATTCCCTCAGCAGCCATTCCAGCACAGGTGGATTAAAACACACGTGTTACAAATTAAGTTGGACCAAACCTACACAACAACAGTCACTCGTGCTTGATGCTGGACAACTGGAATGCTTTGACTCAATATTTATCAGAAAAAAACACATGCTGACTAATAAAATCCTGGCTATCCTGTTACTGTACAGCATCACACACTGTGTCAGGATGAATGGTAATCAGTTCATTGTACAGTAAATCAACCACAAAAATGCTTCCACAGTACTCTTTAAAATGCAAACACAGTGTCCTAAAAATAACTCTTATCTTGCAGCAGTCATTATCATTGGGAACACTTCAGAAAACAGCAGCCCCACTGGTGTGTAAATAAACAGCGAAAAGCAAGAGGAAGAGGGAAAAGATAACGTACGGCAGGAATTCTATCAAGAGGCAGGGTGGGATGACTCATGAAAATAAGTGACTTTGAGTTTATGTGGGGAAGGACAATAAGGAGCTTTGAAGCTCAGAGATTACAGGGAGGTGGCGGATGGAGCCAGCGAGGGAGGCCGGGTGTTACCACAGAAAAGTAGCACACACTGAGGTACTCACTCTTCTGGAAACACATGTAGGGCACGGCGTCATACACTCCCTGGAGGGACGCAGCCGTTACGTGAGGACAGCTCACCTAGCGGGCAAAGGGACAGGGCCAGCGTCTCTGTTGTAGTGTGGGTTCACACTTGTGCCAAACCAGTACGCTCCATTCAGCGGCCATTTGTCATCATCGTATGACTTGTGCTCCTTGGGTTCTCTCTGTGCATTGGAGTGTATCAGATTAAAAGGAGCCAACTTTTTTCTCAAGGTGTAGGATGTAATTAGGCAGACTTCAAAGCGATGACTTGAATCTCGAACTGCTTATTAACAACTCACATATATGGATGTTCAAAAGAACAGTAGGAAGAATGTATGCTCAGTTGAGGGACTGTGATATACGAATCAAACTGATAAATGTAGCAGCAAACGTGCACATAAAATCACATCTACCCGAAACCATGAAATTTGTTTTTAAAATGAAATGTCATCAGTAAGGACACAGAACGCCTAGATTTATCTTTATTTTCCCTTGAAATACCACAAAAATGTGTCTAAAATTAAATATTTGCATTTAAATGAACAAATTTGGATATTTTCTGATATTGCAAATATCAGGTATCATGACAGAAACCAGCATGCCCTTCTTCTGAACCCAGTTTACAGCCTCTGTGACCTGTAGTGTGCACAGAGGCTTTAAAGCCTCCACTCAGAAGCTCTCCAGTGTGCTGTCAGCACCTAGATGGCAGACATGCTGAGTATAATGTCAAGGTCAGTGTTTGCATGCTTCAAGGTGAAATCTTGTCTTGGTAGATTTTGTCTTGGTAGATTTTGATATAATAAACAGCTGGACAAAGCCTGTGAGCCTATATGTGATTGCAGCTGCATACAGCCAACCCAATTTGAAGACAACAGCCTATTTGCCCTTTATAGTGTTCTGAAGTCTAAAACGAGCCCGATGACCCAAGCACATCAAACCATCATGCCATCTGCACACAGTTGTTTCACTTTTTATAGCTCAGCTGGATTGGTATTTTGGGCATTTTTGCACTGCTAGTATGAAACAAGATAGTGCCTCTGCACAGTGTTCTTCCTCATACCAACTAGATAAACATATTTTCACTGTCAAGAATTGTGCAGAGACCACATTTTGACAGTAATCTGCTACGGATCCCTCCAGCCACTCATTAGTGCTCATTCAGTCCTGTTTTGGCTGTGTGATGAGAATTTAAAAGCTGAGCTCTCCCAACGATGAGGACAGGTTTTCAATGCAGTAAGTCCCTGCAAACAACAGGTGGGGAACTGAGTCATTTCCAGGGAAATTTAAGGAATATAATTATATATTATAAATGAAGCAATACTGTATTGTATAATGTTACTGCAAATTACTGTCTTCTGTACAAACAATTGTTTGAGAGGGGTTTAAACAGACTCTTGGCAACCAAGTCTGAGACACTCTGCTGAGGTAAAAGACAGCTCGATAAAATATATATGCATTCAAAAATGTAATAGAAAGAGTCATTTCAGATTGTTGTAAGAAATCCCCATGAATCTAATTTAAAGATATCAAAAGTATACATTGTTAAAACTGACTACTACTATGTAAGTATTGGTGCAGTTCTGGGAAAGAAAAAAAAAACAAAAAAACAGTAAAAACCTGTGAATCAGTGTGTTAAAATATGGCCTCCTACCAGTGCATGTATAATCACACATGTATGGATGCCATGAGAAATTATTCGGACAGTTAGCTTTGGCGTGAGCAGCGCAGCAGTCAGGGTCAGCAGCGCTGGGTGCTCAGGAGAAGGGCAGACAGGGAATTCTAGAACTTGGGTTCAGATAACAAACTCACGTCGCAGGTGGTGTTCAGCTGCAGTGCACCCCCCGGCTCTCTGACGCATGCATGAAAGTGTCTGTCATGTAAATGGATCAACTAATGACGTGGAAAGTAACTAGTGGAGAAAAGACCAGATTGAAACAGCAGGTTGAGGGCTGTTTTATAAAGACGTACATATGTGTAAACCTAGGGGTGAAATATCCAACGATATCACTCCGTAAAGATGTACAATTTTCAAGTGGTAGGTCGCAAAATCATTATTGCCTGCCTGATGTTGTCTATGTCAATATAAAAGAAGTCCTGAGCACTGGAGCAAGAAAGTGAGCCATAAAGTCTGTTCTCTGCAGTATTACGGTATCACATCATCTGACATCAACTGGATGTAACAATGTTTTCCCTCACTGAATGGTTTAACAGAAAAAGATAAAGAAACTCTGTTCTTAGATAATAGTGTTGAGGAAGAGGAGATGAGACACAGGCTGGAACATGTTAATTGAGTCATACCAGTGAAAAATCATCACAAACCAAAACTGGAATATCATGGTGTTACTGATATAAAACTGGACAAACTAACATTCATCAGCACTAATAGGAAAAGAGGAAAAGTCTGAGCAAAGGCAAAGAAAGTTTATTATCCCTTAAGGGAAATTTTGCCTACCATGTGTGATAAAAACAAGAAAGAAGAAAATACAACATAGAACAAAGCTATTTGCCTTCACTCAGCCTAGAATACCAACATAACACCACATACACTGCGTATGCACTAAAAACACACACAGTAATAAACTGTTCTCAATATAACCTTGACAGATTGGGCATTATCAACAACAGTTTTGTTATCATTGAATAATATTTTTTTGTCTGAATTGATTCTGTGTCTACCTGCGCTTCAACGGGCTGGCAGAAGGAAAGAGTGTTGTACTCACAATTCAACCCAAGAGCAAGAGAGGAAGCATGGTCTCAGATCTATGGCCCTCCATCCACTCCAGAGCGCTCTCTCGGCCATTACTGTGCTCCAAACTAATTCATGACCTTTATGAAACAACACGCAAAGGAAAACGAACAGCCTAGCGCACGGAGCACAGAGACCCAACTTCAGTATGTCTGATCATGGATGAGAGTATATCAAAGTCATACAAGTCATCATTTTGTAAAGATGACAGGTGCAGCAAAAACATGGAAGATGGGGCAATTCGCAGACCCCCCAGATAAGACAGCACGTATTGTGTATGCAGTCAATGAAGCTGATGGACAGAGGCCAGAGATAAGCTGCATCATGCACGCTGTGAACCTCACAGCCACAAAAATAACTGTGGAGCTCCGCATCACCTGGAAGTTCAAAAAAAACAAAAAAAAACACTGACCTTTTCCTAAATACACCAAAGCGCACCATTATATGACTTTCTGACAGAGTATCCATCCATCTGTTGAGATTAGAGTTTTTGGATTTGCAAACTCAGCAGTTCCATGGGTTAGTGCCAAAAGTTTTTATCTTGTTTTATTTTATTTTTATCTTCACAATTAAGCTGCCGACCACTAGAAGATTCCATCCCTGAAAATCTCATTTTTAAGCACTATCAACAAATCATCGGGTACAACAGAGAAAGATGAAAAATGTCATGTGGTATAAAAGACTTTTCATTTCCAAAGTCTATTAAATCTAATAAAACAAGAAATAAATAATAAATAAATAAAATAGCAATTTCCTGGAGAAACATCTGTGGATATATATATATTAAAATAAATCTGATACCATCTTGACAGGCAAATTTCCTCTTCAATAAATGAACCATATTCAAAATGAGGAATTTCCATATAAAAATAAGTTTCAAATTTATTAAAGGTTTTAAAGCCTGTCGTTTCTCTCTCTCTCAGATGGCTGGTGCAAAAAGGCCCATCATGGAATCATCATCAGACACATTTGGGCTCAACATGTCTCCCTGCAAAGAAGCACTGTTGACGTCCTAACAATCACCTCCAGAAAACAGTCAGTAAACTGGAAGTCTGCAATCCAGCAGTCTGGAAATGAGCATTTAGTCTAATCACAGTATGTTTACATGGGATGAGGATTTTTAGATCATTTGAGGAAGACGTATCTTGCAAAAAAGGAACTTATGAGTCACAATATGTATCCACCTGATCCACTGTAAACATGTGATGTGATCATCTAGAGATCCACGGTAATGTATACCTGAAAGAGGTTTTTAATGCTAACACACAAGCAAGGATGGGTTAGATAAAATAAATATGCAATCATATGGGTGCAATCGTCAGCACCCATATGAAAGAAAACAGACAGACTTGAGATCAGTGATCTGTACTGGTCGCAACTGCTTTAAAGGATTCAGTATAAATCTCAGCGCAGTTGTGTGCAGCTCTGGTGCCTGTGTAAACCGTAGCTTATGTACATAACTCAGGTGGCCCTTCGTTATATATACTTGTGTAATTTAACAGAAGCACTCCAAGCAAGCTAATAATTTTATTCCTGTTTATATTCAAACAAGGTGAAAAGCCAGAGCCAGACAGGCTGGCTCAGAAAACAAAGACAACAGCGCACTTTCTCATTACCCAGGCGCGTGAGGAAGGCCAAGACACAGAAATTAGTGCGCAAGAAATACAAGGAAAGCAAGCTTACTGGGTCACATGTGGCACCTGCTGATTTTTGTATGAATATTACTGAAAAAAACAACAATGGATTGCATTACACAATAAACCTTCTTCATGCTCTCCACTTGCCACATGACAGAGCAGTTTACTTTGAAAAAAAATATCTTACTCTAGATTAACATAAATACTAAGAAAAAATATTCTACAATTAGCCTAGGCAAAACTCTATACACTGCATGAAAAACAGCCATTTCCATGGTTACACACCTGTACAATACCCACCTCCCCCAGAGAAACCACAAACTCTCCATTACAGTTGTAATATTCATGCTCTCATTCATGCTCACCAAATCACAAGCTACTCCTGTTTAACTGTTAACATTTTAACCCTGAAAGACCTTGATGCCCCAATTAGATAATTAAATATTAAAATGAATTCTTGTAAACATACGCTTCCATAGTTTCATACTGCCCAATAGACAGAAGCAAATAAACTACTTTAGCTCAGTGAAAATGGGTAAAAAGGCACTTTGTCATCCACAAAAACAACTGTTTCCAACATGAATCAAGAGCAGAAACATCTGCTGTTGTCTCATTTCATTTTAATGCTGCTCATATCTTTAAGTTTATGAAAATAACAAAATAAATATTGTTCAAATAATCTGCATAACATTAGAAAGAGATTAAGCAATTAAAGAAGCCATAATGGTGTAATAAATCCTAATTTTCGTGGTTATGTATGAGCTGTGAACAATATAGCACACTTTTCAAATCTCATTTGCCATTTTGTCGATGTGCCATTAACGGTTCTCTGTTATCACGTGCGGATGTGTTCAAGAGGAGCCAGTTTAAAGTCATATCAGATCTTCTTAGATAAGCCCAGCTGACATTTATCCCCATCACACTATAAACTACTGCTGAGCGAAAGTGCGGCGCATGGAGCGCTCTGCTATTACACAGACAGACACCCACCGGATCATTTATCCTGCCCATAAATCAGCCCCCTGCTCCCGTGCACTACCTGCTCCTCTTGTCCCAGCAGATCTCTCTGACGTATCATTATATCTCATATACCTCGACTAAAATAAGCTCTGCTGGGCCTGAGAGCTCAGAATGTGTGAAAGGAGGACCAGTAGCCTCTCCTCTGCTGTCTCTGGAAGATGCTTTCAGAGCATCAATCAGGCCTTTGATGTACTCCTTGTTTTACTGCTGTTCTGTCTTGTGTTTGCAATTAGTCACATCTGGGGTTCTTCATCTATTCCACTGCTTCCTTATGTCTGTGCATACCAGGCAAAAGTGTAAACAAAAATGATATTTTCCACTAATGTTGATAAGTGTGCTATTTTTTTATTTATTTATTTATTTATTTTTTGTTGCTGAACATATGGAGGATGATCACACGTCTATATAACCAATTAACGCTCTATGTCCTGCCATGACAGCCTCTTCTTTGGGCATTTACAAAAAGTATTTGATTTAAGAAGGAGAGATGTAAGATACAACAAATATAAACAAAATTTGCATTGCAATTTGCAAAATAAGAAAGCGCCTAATCTGCAGAAGGTACCTAAGAAAACAGAAGCACACAAGGGTTAAAATCTGTAGGGACTGGAGATGCTGCTCATCAGGGGCATTACTCACTGAGGCATAGTAATGCTAGGGTCCCCTATCAAAGCTCTGTGAAAGGCACCACAGCAGCGCAGCACCACTCAGCTCTTTCTCGGCTCGCTGCACGCCCCCCCCCCCCCCACCCTTTACTTCACCAGCACTCAACTTCTTGTTCAAGTCACAACAGAAACTTTAAATAAATATCAGCTCAAGCAACTAATTTAACCAAGTCCAAAATATAATAAGAAGATTTCACCATTACTTTTGGCTGTGAAGCTACTTTTCTCCCCTTGACTGCCCATTATTCCTCTACGGTCCCTCGCTAGGTGTCTTTTTGCTGTCTCCATTTTGAAGAGCAGCAGTGTTTGGTCTTGCATCACACCTGTTTGTTTAAGCTGCAAATGACGCTGGAGACGAAGTGTGCCCGTCTCTACAGGCTGCTCAAGATACAGCCAGTAGTTGTCAACAACACATGACGGCTCTTTTTTTTCTTCCTCATTGGCGCTCATCCTGTTTGTTTCTCTCACTCTCTAAACAGGGAAATGTACAAGACCAAGATGTGGTTTGCTACATGTACAGCAGAGCAGGAAAAATTCCCAGAGAACTCCTACTCAGTCCCATGGATAATCTGAGGTGAAAACACTGCACTATGTCTGGATTTACCCAAATAAAACCAGAAGCCTATTCAAGGATTTTTAAAAAGATGAGGGCATTCACTCACTTCAGAGTTTTTATTATTTTTGATAAATAAAGTATATGTTAAAAGCCATCTGACCACAATAAAAGGTAATATATTGACTTTGAGAGATTATAAGCAAAAGCATCTTTAGATCCACATCTGCATATCCTATCATCACCAACAGAGATGTGGAATTTCGTTTTTCTACAGCATTATCAAAGAAAAGGCCTTGCACTTGTGATTTTACACTCACAATAGGTCACGGATCACAGCCCTGCTGTCAGCGGCCAACACTTTTCTCTCAAATAGACCCGAGAGGAGTCAATCCGTAACCTCTGCTGTGCATGCCAATTTCCAGTTTTCCAGATGCATCACACATTAAAGCTAAATTTCGTCTTGCCCACATAAGCAGGTCCACATGGCTCACACATAAGGAATGCTGCAAAGCACACAAAGACTGCTTTTTCTATCTGGCCTGTGGAACAACTAGGTGGGCAAAAGGTAGGTCCATACTGCATAACAGCAAGTTTGTTGTGTTGAATGCAGAATCTGTACAGCGCATCAGAATGTTACCTGTCATATTAACTTCTATTTTCTACTAAATGAATTCTTGTGCCCAGAATTTACCAGCAGCAGCAGGTGCTTAGATATTTATTTAACACAGTTTAAGCTGTTGCTGTTTGACCTTGTGCTGTCATTTATGGTTTTCAAAAACAGAAATTCAGTTTTTGAGGAAAAAAAAAAACTTTTTTTACGCATCCATGATGTTTTTGAGATTAACAGGAAATATACCTCTGGATCTTGATGAGTTGTGATGGTATGACTTCAGG
Source organism: Pao palembangensis (assembly GCA_015343265.1). Lineage (NCBI taxonomy): Eukaryota > Metazoa > Chordata > Actinopteri > Tetraodontiformes > Tetraodontidae > Pao > Pao palembangensis. The sequence goes on along the minus strand of CM027094.1, from coordinate 5,994,504 downwards.
GAGGCCATCATTTTCCATAAAGGTGAAACACAGTTTTAAAGTAAAGCATTTTTGCTGCATCAAGCACAAGTCTGACAAGCTCAGAGAATTTTCCTGAGGGCGTTACAGCTGATTCTGACCAAGTTCATTTCAACAGACTGGACAGAAGCAAAAAGCCAAATATGTTATGCACAGGTGCACACAGCCATAAAGCTGTAATTCCTGTCTGTCTGTCCATGTCCTTCCTCTGCTGTGTGCCCCTCAGCTCAATTCTCTCAAACTATTTAGTCACCAATTTGCAGTGGAAAACCTAAAAAAAAAAAAAAAAAAAAAAAAAAAAAAAATGTACATTCATGTAGTGAAGGAAATGACCTATTCAACCTTCATGGCAAAGCTGCCCATGCTCTTTTTATCCACGGGGTGGGGTACCTGATGGCAAATAACGTATTTGCTGTGTTTCTATTAATATTCAGCTACAACATTTACTCTGATGCTAGACACTGGCACCAATGTAAATAAACCATTTGCAGCTTAAACATTTTCAAATATGCAACTGTTCCCTGGTCGCTTGACATTTCGTGACTTGTCCAGTCGATACATTAAAAATGGCACATTATAACAAAAAGGTAAGTCCAAGCTGCAAAATGCAGCTGAAATTCACATACTTTTAAGGAATCTGTAGGTATGCAAGTTGATCCATAATTACCTTTACGGAACTCGCCATAAACCAGCCAATAACTAGTCCCAGGTGGAATTTCTTTTATGCTTCTTTTTAAGACCTAATCTAGTTGGAAACATGTGTGAGCAGTTCCACCCATCACCATTGGTACCTTTTTGAGGGTTTTATCTTTTCTAGAAATTACCCAGGAGGTTCCATAGGTGAGTCAGGATTGGGTATTAGTCTGTACATATGGCACAAAAATTACAGGGGAATCAAAAAAAAAAAACACAAAAATGTAGAAAAACATGTATACAGAAATTCTAATAGTTGAGTCTATCCCTGCCACAGTTTTGCATATGGTTAATGGCTGCAGTGGCCTCTTCAGAAGCTATTACGTCATCAGCAGCAGCGGTAGCTTTAAGCGGCTGGTTCCATTAACAACTACAGCTTGGTCTCCGATGTGCCAAAGCAATTTTTGAGATGTGCAAATAGGTTTCAGTGACTAGAAGGCCATAATGGCACGAAGAGTGAAACAGTAATCATGCCCAACTGATCAGGAGGGTTTAAACCAGTGTAACTAAGGATTTGTATTTCAGTCAATTCCCAAAACTGTCCTACAAGAGACAACAATCTGCCACAAGGCATGTGGAGTGGCAGTAACTGAATAGAAGAAAAAGTGATGAGACAGCTGAAGTAGTAGCAGCACATTCGCTGAATTATTCAACAGTTAGCACCTGTAAACTCTGTTCACAGAATGCATATGTTAATGTGTAAACGCCTAGAAAATAACTAGCAGTGTACCTTAAGGGTGTGCAAGTAAGCTTAAGTGGGTTATAATCTTTTCACCATTAGCATGATGATGGAAATCTCCATTATGTAGCGAAAGACTAAGTGCAACTGATAAATATCTTTATCTATATATCTCTTCAGCGAGACCAAAGCTGTGGGTAGAACATGTGAAGCAAAAATGTAAAGCAAATGTGTTTGTTTGGTTCTTCAGTCAGTTAAGCAGAACCCACGAGAGTCATATTTTTAAGAGTGTGCTGTGCCTCACACCAACCTCACATGTGCCTTCATAAATCAGCCAAAAACTGGTCCCAGGTGGACATTTGTCCCTCCAGCTCTTCCTACCATTTCCAGATGTAAGCCACTCCTTTAGAAATTAGCTCCATTATTATCCATTATTAAATGTAACTCAAAGATCTCTCTCTCTATCTATCCATCCAGCCATCCATATTTCCCTGTCAAACTCAAAACTGTGGTGAACGACCTTTGCCCCTCTGCTTTTCTCACCTTTCATGAGCTTCCTATGTGAGTCTGGGGGAGAGGATACCTGCTATCGAAAGTCGGTAACATGGCAACAAGTCAAAAGGCCTTCGTGACTGTTACACAGTGGGGCGCTGGCATTCACTTCCGCCATGTGCTCCCCATTTCATCCTCGAGGCCTTTGGCCCCACCCAAGAGCCTAAAAGAACCCTACTGTCCTTTGCTTTCTCAGCTGCATCCCTCTTCCCGAGTTGCGAAAACAATATTCCACAAAAAAATAGCGGGGTAACTTCCTGTCCTTTTGTCTGGTTTCTAGGCCAAAGGTGCTGTTTATTGCACTCCACTGCGTGATTTCACCATCTATACACATGGACTCTTTTTGATGGAAAATGCTTTATTTTCACAAACATGCAGAGCAGAATTGTGTCATGGCCGGTCTTTGTCCAACTGCCTGTTTACAGCATGTAGCCTAGATGTCCTGAAGGGTTTTAAGTGGGCCACTTTATAACTAAAGATGTCACAAGCAGTACTTATGGTACATGTACTTATTATCAGGAACCAATTCTGATCCTTGCTTTTCTGAATTTCAGAATAAATGTATTGCAGCATTTCTCTGCATTCTAAATCCAATGCAGAAAAAGCACTGCCTCCACCTGAAAAACTTCAATCTGAATGAACAGTTTAAAGGTAAAACTGGAGCTATATTTTATACTTTGCTTAAATTTATTAGATTATTTCTTTAACTTAATGCATTAAGTGATGGCTTTAATTAGTTGCTTTATCAGATGTTGAAAGCAATCATTGTTCAATTTATCTGTGTGAAATAAATGAGTATATTTTTTGCAGTTTTAAGGTCTTAAATTCAGATTATTTATTAAATGGAAATCTTTGCAATTTATAGGTCGGTTGCATTGCAGCAAGCTGACAGTAACAACGACAACACAGCCATCCAGTTTAATTTATCAAGCTATCTGAGATCAGTTGAACAGTAACCGTCAGCTAGGCAAGTGTGTCACCATGGACGTTTTCTGAATAATAATTTAAATGGGCTATGAGCGTGAATCATAATGATTTCACGCTCATTAGGTCCTTATCAAGTTACATTTGACACAAATACTGCCACAGGATGGTGCACACCCTTGCAGTCAAACACACACACACACACACTGACACACACACGCACACACACACACACATCCTTGTACTTCTATATTTATATATTATGTTCTATTGTACAAAGATGTATAAGAGTGAAAGATACATCTATTAAACCATAGGGTCACAAAAATTAAATTTTTATACTCTGAATGATTTATCATTTGTCTGAGAACAGGCACAACCACATCGAACAATGTAACGCTTTAGGGAGATGCTAACCTCACCATCTTGTCAAGTTCTCAGCGACAGAGAGAGAGAAGGACTCGACCAGAGTGAAGGAGCCAGTGGCAAGCTCATCGATCAAAGACGAGGAAATGTCAGACGCCGAGCGCGAGGCAGAGGTTTTATGCCTCTCGTCTCCTACAGCTACACCTCCCAGGCAATTATTACTATGAAAAAGAATTCGCTCCATCTCCATCACACAATTCAAAACCAGTTACTCACAGTCAACAAGAGTTTGTTAAAGAGTATTGGTTTCAGCCCAGTGGGACCCATTTCATTCTCAATTACCAGCATGCCCTTAAAAATGGGCTCACTTGACCCTTTGAGGTTTTTTTTCCTGAGTAAATAAAAGCAGCTGAAAATCTCTAGTAAAAAAATCTAGTTCCTTTCAGCGACATAAAGATCATTTTATTCACTCTCTCCCCTGTAAGCCCATCTCCCTGCAGACAAGTGTAGAGCATCCATAAGGGCAAAACCCAAATTCCTGTCTTAAATGATGACAAAACATTTTCTGCCAAGTCTTGAATACCATTCAAGGGACAAATACGTTTTCATGTGAAGCCAGTGAAAACAAAGCGGAGCTTTTTGTTTCCTCACTAACATTCATCGCTCTGTTTGTACAATTAAATACTGCAAATTAGTCAGCGTGCTACAGTCCCTTTCTCCCTTCTGTTGTCCTCAGACTGAGGGGAAAACCTGACTCAGCTGCATATTGCTGGAAGATGTATGGAGAATGCCGTTTTAAGAATTTCAAAATCTCATGGGAAGGCTGAGCTGCTAGTCCAACAAAAGTCCATCCAGTTACAAAGTTTTTTAAAAATGGGTGACTCTCAGGTTCAGGTAAACACTCTTAGTGACTGACAACATTCACCATAATTCAACATATATGTACAATCAGTGTGAAATGGCAAAATAATTACTCTATCCCCTTCTGAAAAATGTATAAGGCAATGTAGCCAGGGACCAGAGAGGGACACCACTTCACAACAGAGGGAGGAAATATCTCACCCTTCATTATCAACATAAACAAGAGGCAAAGGCAGGCTATATAAGGCGGGATAAAAGAGTCATATTACTGGCTACACACAGATAAGAATACATTGTAAAGGCAATGACAATGAGGGAGAAGGATAAAGAGGATCTGCTCGTCTGTTTGTTCCCTAGAAAGAATCTGTTGAGTGAACTGTTGATCAGAATTTTGTCTAGAACAAGGTGGGAATCTGTGCCAGTCTAGTTCAACAACATACATTTTTTTGCTGTATTAAGTTCAGATCCAGTGTGAATTTCCCTCATATTGACTTACCTCTACAATTTAGAGCGTTGAACATTATCAAGATGGTGATGATGGTGGTTTGTTTTGAAATTAAAATCATTAAAGTGAGAGCAGCATATTCCATCACAGACACTGAGCCGCTATAAAAAGTTCCGCTCTTTTTATGAAAACAGAACGGACTAAATGCACCCTGGCATGTAATAGGGCTGTTTCTGGCTAATGTGTTAGCCTGTGGCCTGTGTCTCATCACAAAAGTGAGATGAGTCAAGCTTGTAAGGTACAGCTGAAAGTACTCCAGGGCGGAAACATAATTTCTGTCAGCGAATGCCATATTGTAGTCAAACAATGTGAGAAAAAAAAAAAATGTCAGAACTAAGAGGGGTGTAACAAAAGGCCATACTTACTGGCAGCACCACTGCAGCTGGAATTTAAATAACAAATATATTCTATTACAACCTCAACAACCCCCTAATTTTATGAAGTCCAACCCTACTGAGGTGAAAGATGTCATTTGAAAATGCTGTCAGTTTAAATATGGCCTTGTGGGACCAGAAGACGGTGGGTGACATTTAATTGGAGGACAGAAGAAGTTCCGGCTGCAACGGAGAGGCCAAAGTGCCTGAAGAATCCCTGACATGCTCACGTTTTTCAGAGAAATAAATAAAACATGATAAACAGGGATTAGAAGGACCACTTTGTCTGCACTCTCTGGGATGTCTTTGAGAAATATCTCTAAATTTAGCGCCAGATTTATCAGGCTCCTGCAATCCACGGAAAAGGGGAGCTTGGGAATAGAGAGAGCAAAAGAAAGAGACAAGGTTGAAACGTATCTAAAAGACAGGTGGAGCAGACAAAAAGATTGAGGCTAGTGGAGGTGGAGGGGAGGAGGGCATTGTCTGTGAGATTCTGTCCATCACCTGCCACTTTTAGAATGAAAATACACTCCACTAATATCCGTGCCCCACACACACACACACACACACACACACACACACAAATAGACATGCACAGACACATGAGAAGAAATAGATGTGAATATCAATTAAGCAGGTAAGGAAATTAATCTTGTGTTACTGTTATAAAGGCAACCAAGCAGATAAAGACTCACTGCTGCTAAAAGACGGCAGGAAGAAGAAATGCATGGACAGTAAGACAAACTTAGGCAGATAAGCTACAACAAAGAGAAAGCCAGCAGATGAGGCAGTGAAGGTCAGGGAGAGCACTTGCACTTCCTGTCTTCTAACTATCAATGTGAGCCTCATTAATAGCAGTGATTTTAATGATTTCATTGCCACTGTTTACCACATGAATGCACAAGTCGTAATGTTTGGTATCACCAGTGAAGGTCCTGTCTCCTATATGCAAATAAAGTATTACAGTTGTGAATGCGATGTGCTGCTTTTCAGATTCAGCTAGTTTTATTTCCTCTTAATAGAGTCATCTTCAGAGGGAAGGTAAGTGAAGACTGCTAAAAGAGCCAACAGTACCAACTGTTTGTCCAATTTACTCACTATCTGTGTATATTTACACAAATCTCTATAATGCTGAAGGACTGCATCATATAAGTGGTTTTACTGCTCCGGTCAGTGTTCTCATTGCCATCTTCCATTTGGAATGAATGGAATCTTCTTATTAGCTACCTTGGATTTCTGAGGACGATGACTTCAGCCTCTCCTCCCTCCTTCTCTCTCATCTGGTTATTTCACCAAGTAGCGTCACTTTATGTGAGTAAGTGTATATTTTCAAAGGTTGAGAATGATACCAAAATAACCAGTCCATACAGTTCCACATTACGGCACCATTCCACAGAGCTAGACTGTTTCAGCAGAAAATCGTCACCTCTGTGCAACAGCATAAGCAACAACATGGGAAAAGTGAGACTCCAAGCTTTAAACAGAGCATGCAATGTAAAGACAACTTTTCCATTACTGGTGAGCAAAGCTGTGTCATTCTGCTGACATGTCACACTAATTATGTAGCTGATGCAACTATCACCCGCCAACCTGCAGCGCAAATGCAAGTCAGATCATTGGAAATACATACAAATCATCCTGTCGACCTGAGATTCATCTGAGGTTGGTGTTTGTTCACTTATAAAGTGCATTTCCTCAGTAGTAGTGGGAGATTAAATGGTTCCATATCAAAGCTTTCAGTGAGTCTTCAAGCACCTGTATTCTATAATGATGTATGTAGGGGCTTCTGCTCTTAGTCCATTAGAGACCTGTGTGTTTGTTACAGTCTTATTCTGCTAAGCAGTTTTTATTATTCTCTTTTTTCTATATGTGATGACTGCCTAAAGTCTCTCAGGATTTCCATTTCAACATTATGAAATCAATAACACAGTTAAATAGCAACCAATAGTAAATCATCCCAGTCACAACGATTTTCATGGGGTGGATATACGAATTAATATGTTGTAACTGCCCGTATTCATTTGACAACACTTAATGAGGAAAGAAGGTGAAAATAATTTGGAGCAATATAAATGCAAAGCGACCAGAAGGTCAAAGTTGGACTAATTAAAAGTGCTATAAAATCACTGGATGCAGCTATCAATTAGAAATCACAAAATGGTCTTAGGCGGTAGCTACGAGGAAATGAATCTGTCAACACTTTTCATTACTGTATGATAACGCAGCCAGAAAATTAAGTCACAAAATAACAGTTACAAGATAGTCTTGACCTGCTTATGTGTTACCGCCATTTGATTATTTCACATTGTCCATTTCTTTGCCGTGGCGGCGCAGGGGAAAAAGGGGACTTTCCTCCTCCTTTGCTGGTTTGTTTTTGTGTTTTCTAGACAGAGTGTCACAAGCGGTCATCTTTTAATGAATCAAGGTGTAAGCACAGGCAGTGTGTGTAACTATCCTGGATGCCATTTGCAAGAATACCTTTATTTGGTAACCCAAGTTGTCGGCACACCTTCAGTGTTGTGGCCAAAAGGGGCTGGATTAGAAGGAATACATTACCAGGAGATGTGACAGGGTCCTGTGTCAATCACACTCAATTACATTAGGCTCTCTTCTTCCCATTAAAAGCAACACCCTCCCCACCATGAGGCGATGACAGGTTGACCATAAATAAAAATCTGCACTGGCTGCTGTACAAATCCTAAATAAAAAAAAAATCTATTGGCGAGTACAATTACAGCTGTAAAACACTAAAATAACCAAGATATATGATAGCAAAATCATTAATTGTAAATTCTGAAATGTCAAAAATACCAAATCAGATCTACGAATGTGACATGACAATGACATTAATCATGGAGCTGATGCTTTGCAGTAATTAGTTCAGCTTGTCTTGGTTTTAAAACAAACTGGGAGTCCAGACATACTATTTAAATAGTAGTAAACATTTCCTTTTGTGTGATGAGCCGAGGGAGTGGTGCGGAGACAGAGAACAAAAAAGATTCTGAACTGCATCAACCATCGATGGAAGCGCGGAAATACTACTTTTGTATTCCACTGAGATAATTGGCACTGTTGCACATTTCAAAAGTAGGTGCTGTGATTGTGAGGACAGGGTATGCGGACACATTTTCTGATTATAACTACTATTTTACTTTACTAATTAAACATCGATTACGTGCCTTTTGTGCACATTCCTCTTTATGTGGCTGCGCGGTTTGGAGTAATTCTATGTCGTGTCATTTTAAACGACAAAAATGATTGCTTTTGTTGTGCGGTCCATTTTGTTATTTGCAACCAAAGCACTCAAATATAACAAGCCACGTTTGTGACTTCTAAACTTGAAACCACGGGAGCGTACAGTGGAGGGTACACTTGAAAACAGCATCACTCTGAAGACAGCTGAGCGTGAAAAGCCTTCATTTCTATTATGTATGGTGGTAAAAATGGCTTTAAAACTATTCATCCATACGCAGCTTTTATTCTGTGAAGATAGTTGTAGATGAGTTGATAATTTTCTGAATATCTTTCTCCAGTTTGTGTTTGTTATCTGTACTGTAGTGCAGATTGTGCACTCACTGTTTAATGACTAGCACGCTTAGAGATTCACATTTTTCTGCACACAAAGACCTTATTTATTCCTGTTACATGTATCAGTCATTTAACGGTGATATATGTATCTTCCCACTGCTGCCAGATTGTGTTTACAACTGAATTTGTTTCTGAGTGGAATTGAACACAAAATCTAATCTCTAGGGCACGCACATAAACAGACAAATACAAATTACAGAGAGCCGACATGCACACACAACACAAATATATCCAGATGATAAAATATGATGTGGCTGACATTGCCTCCAATGAAAAATTATTGGCATGAGCCAACATGTCAGCAGTATAATCATGAATGATGTGCAGAAGAGAAAGGTCACAGCTGAGGACCGAGACATTATGTAGAGGAACAGCTAAGCTCTTTACTAACCACACTTAGATGCAGTATTGAAGACCCGGCATCTTTAATATGTACATTAATTTGCTTTTTTTAATTATACAATTCAACAATACAATAGGGACAAATCATTTAAAAATAAACCTCCAGAGGAGGCGATGACAAAGAGTCACCAATTTCATTTCACCAACCTACATATGACTGCAGAGACAAAGAGCAGGTGAGAGTCAGAATAAATGCAGCCATGTGCCTGGCCCGGTGTTCTTCTGCCCATCCGTCTTACCATGCTTTGTTAGTGCTGAAACCTCAGATTCTATCGAGTTCTTTCTATTATTAAAAAAACTACTGTGCAGCTTTTCTGCCAATGGGGCCATTTGGGAGCTATTAAGCAGTGTCTGGCCAATGTACTTGCATAACAGTTGCTTTTCAGTGGCTCTAACATCAGGTGGGAAGCATAGAAATGCAGAATGAGGAATCTTATATGCAATTTGACCACCTGTGTTTAGGAAAAATTCAAGATTGCATCTATGACATTGCTTTAAATTAACACACTTGAAAGCATCCCTCCTTTTGACATGTGAATCTCTTATCAAGATACATCTTTTGTAGTGAGTTTCAAGATTTGTCTAATGTTAATTAAACATCAGTGAATGTGACGATTTAATCTAACATAATTTAAACGTATTTCTCCTTTACAGTGACAACAGATAAATCACAACCAACCTGCTAATTGAGACATATTAATTGAAACACTCAGTTTCAGAAATACAACTGGCCAGCACTACTGATCAAACTACCAACAATGGTGCCTTGAACCACCTGACAGGCCTGTCTGCTAAAGGAATATCATTCTTAATCTGTAAGGTTGGGGCTTCAGACAAAAAAGGACCTACAAAGCATGAACTGTCACACAATGTCAAAGTGAGAAAGAACAATCTGGCCTGTGAGATTCCAATACCTTACGCTACAGTGATAACAGGATACAGCCACGACAGAAGACTTCTGCGAGTCGGCCCGTCGACCGTCCACACAAAACAATCAGAAGTTGTAGACGAAGAACACTGAAGGTGTAACACCTAGAGAACAACAGTGGCGTTTCAAAATGAGCCCGCAGAGTCTGATAACTTATCTACCGCACTTGGATAGATGGATAAAAACAGTAATTTTTTTCTTTCAAGATGTGCCAAAATGAAAGAAAAATGAAATTTGTGCCTCTTCTATGTTGGCTATTTAAAACAGCAGACATTCATAAGCAGGTAAAAATAATCAGACTGCATTATAAGATAAATTAAACATCAACTGTACTTTGGACCTGACTTAAATCTCACGACGGTTTTTCACTCAAGTCATTACAGCCTCATTACTGTGATAAACAATGCCCGATCACACATTCAAATACATTGTCCGGGATGGTAACCCCCAGCACGACCTTGGGGGTCAAAGAATTTGGACCCCACATTACATCTCCCTGACATTGAAAATTGAATTTTGAGCAGGCCGTAGAGGCTTGGCTTCATGTGCCAGTGTGAAAGAAAGTTCAGTCATGCTGTCGATATCTTTTGCAGAGGTAACGACAGCAGAAGCTGGAATGTGTGTTTATTTTTATGCCAGGACACCCCCCCTCCACCCCCCACCCACCCATTGGCTAAGCAGCTGGCCGGGCCCATACAATTACAGAGAAAACATTGATTCTTCTATGACCTTTCTTCCACCAGATGCTAGTACTGAGTGCACTGTATATAGCTCCACTTCTGTTAGTAATAATTGCACACAACAAGCTTGTATTGTCTGTATCTCTGAGAGCACGTGTGTGTGTGTGTGCACAGAGGCTTTGATAAGAGGTCTTGAGAGGTGTAGTGAGGACTGTGCCCTCCTATTCTCTATCCTGGCTAGCAGACCATCCTCATTACTGTCAGTCAGCATCGGGTTTAGAGGTGCCAGGGTCCTGCACAGCCCTCTGTCCTCTCTGCCCCACCAGCACTAGCCTGGCTGACGACTGCCATTGGTAAGTATTGTAAGAAGCCCTAGAAAACCTAATTACTCTCCACCCGCAACCAAGGAGACCGGATCTGAGAAAGAGGGAGGCAGAGAAAAGAATCACACACGTGTACGCTCAAATAATAAGTGCTCCAGCAATTATTCAAACGGGAGTGTGCACATGTTAAATGTGCAGTGATAAATAAATTTATCACACTTTATATTTATTTCTCTATTGAAAAGCAAAAAATGTATGCAAATTATGCTCATTGTGCTTAAAATACATGCAAAAAAATAAAAATGAAAATCAGTGTATTGCTTTTACTAGCACTTAAACTGGGTCACTCAGTTGGTGATTGTGTCTGACCAGCAAACAAACAGTCATTCATATGTCAGTGCTCTGGCCCCGTTTTCATCTGGAGCAGTTCCACGGAGGCCACTGAAAGCAAAAGAGCTCATGGGTCAGGGGTTTAAATCCATCTCCAGCTTCAGCACAGTAGCCATTACCACACATCTTGTGTCGTCCTTTATCTAAGGAAGGTTTATTTATGTTGGCTCCACCAATGTTTTTTTATTTATTTTTTTTTTTCCCCTGGCTTGAGAGGAGAGTGACAGGGAAGAATTCCCATCAAATGGCTTGTCACTTTCCCGTCGTCTTCTGTCTGACTCGCGGTTTCGGTGAAACGTTGGTGCGTCTACTAGTGTCAGTTGTAAAAGCCCCATTCCAATTTACTTTTGAGAAATACAGCAAAAATCTTTTCAGCCGGGCATCTTGGTTGCTCACCAGGATAAGACCTGTGCCATACGCCTTGAAAAGCGACGTCAGGTGTGGATAATAGCCTGCACAACAAAGCATTTCTTCTCTTTTCTCCACTCGGTGCTATCTTTGCAGTGGGAACGCTTTAAAAGAAATGTTTAATAAAAAAAATAAAATAAAATCTTGCAAGTAATAAATATTTGGGCAAGCTCACCGTCATAAACTGTAAGGCTGAACAAAGACCTTGATATGGCATCCTGCACCACATTAAATACTTTTGTCCTTGAATATTCTTTCAGACTGGTGCAGCTGTGCATATCCGAGTTGGAACGAGGAAGCTGGTGCTTTTAATAAACTCACAGGGACATTCAAAGTAGCTGGCAGCGGCGGAGGTTTCATTTTCCCAGCAGTGAGCCGTGTCATTTAAAATAAGGATCATTTTGAGAAGGGGGATATCATAATGCTAAATCTAGATCAAATAACTGAGCAAGGTGTGAGCCTGGATTTACAAGGTCTTGTAATCCTAAAAGACAGAAAAATCAGAACACAGAAGAGCACAGACAGGGAGCAAGTGAGCTCAGGGGACAGGAATAAAGGTGTGAAAAGAAATCAGAGTAGTTTGTTTTGAATTCATCTCCAAAATATGCAGGCCGATGCTCCTCAATGGGTCAGTGTATTACCTACGAAACAGCAGAGCTATCATTACAGAAGTACAGTGTTGCAGAGACGGGTGGCAGCAAAGTATTCAAATGAATAAAAGCTATATTTGGGACATTTAAACCTTGCTATCAGAAATCAAAAAAGTCTTGTTCATTTGACAAAAACAGCTAATAACAGAACACAGGAGTTGCCAGCTAACGTGTTTGTGGTATTGTGGCTAACTAACCCTTCAACACACCAGAGTCAAACAACACACAGAAAAATATAAATAAATAAATAACTGATCGACACCAGCAGCTCCTGTTTTCTGCTAAGTAAAATTGCTGCTTTTGACAAAGCACTCAGGTGGCTTTGGGGAAAGCATAATAAGATATAATGGGTTTAATTTCCTGTTGGCTACTGTTGATAATACACAGCACCGTTTTAAAGTACTCCATACAAACCTACTTCAAATCCCAAACTATCCCTTTAATGCAGGTTGCGTTCAGGAGGTTGTGCATGTGCATGAGTTCAGCAGTAAAGGCCTAAGGTTGTTAGAATGATATTTCAGATGCAGACATAGATTCTTAATAAGTGTACAAAATCATCTACAGGTTTATGTATACGCTTCTCCCCTTTGATAAAGTAATACTGGCTATTTTAGGCTATTGTCTGTATAGAAGATCTTTGAAATGAGAGAATCAAGAAATATATTGTGACTGTATTTTGGTAATTTTATGTCTCACATAATATATTATAAAAAACTGTATATGATCAAAGAGGGTAATCTTAACAACATGAAATATGCAAACTTCATTGTAGGGAATTTATTAAATCTACTGTGCATTAAAAACTGAATATTATCTATCTGGTCTTTGCTAATAAATAGTGATGACATTTTCTGTCCGCATCGACCAGCCATACCTGAGATAGTCAGATATTCTTCTGCAGAACAGGCTCGGCCCCTGATAGGAGTGGGTGGCGTGGGGGTACTGGACACTTTGTCATTCGCAGACAGAGGGGAAGATTGATAAAGAAAGAGGCAGAGTGAAAAAGAGAAAGTGACATACAAAGACAGAGAGTGAGACAAAGAGAGAGGCAAAGAGAAAGTGAGGGCTCCAGCTGCCAGAGATAAGCAGACTCTAACAGCAGGCCATGAACGGGGACGCCACATTCACAGCCGTCACAGGCTGGAGTAAAATTCACTTACTTTGATCCTAGTTTTGAATGATGGCCCAGAATTACCTCCACTGGTTAGTGGCACAGTGCGCCAGCCTCCTCGCTGACATCCGGGCAAAATGTTTAAAACGGGTCATTTTTGGGACAGAAAGCCCTCATTGCAAACAAAAATAAAGTGAATATCTGGAAGTGCTGTCACAGATGCTGCAGCACACATCTATTTTGTGCAAAGACAGAGTTTTTGTGCTGTTTCACGAATCTGCCTGCGGTGGGTGACAGCCTGTTCTGGATGGCGTGCGTGGGAAATCACTTTATAGAGGTGTAAGGAAAGGGTTACGCCCCTCGTTCTGGAAAGGGTCGTGGCTCCTTCTTTTCATTTCCGTAACAAGCCATCACAACTCATCTCCCACTGAAGTGGCCACAGTCCCACTGGCAATTAAAATCATGCTGGGACATGCCATGCTCGTGTGCGACTCCTCTGTGGGAAACAAAAGCAGCCGCAGCAGCCGTAATGACGCCAACAATTGAGTGGTAAATCTCAAGCAACGTTGGCAGCAACCGCTACTTTGATTTCTGCAGGAAACCGAGAGTGGCCTCGTTTACATCTTCCGGCGTGAACCTTACTGGAAAATATCAAACAAAGGCACAGCGAGAAACGACATCAGCTCAACTCGGGCTTTTTATCACTTGACACACAGTCTCAAAACAAAAAATGCATGCATTTTTTTGTTGGTTTTTTTTTGGTTATGAGACAGATTCTGCTTTAATTTATAAACCATGGTAAAACATGGTAACTGCTAGCTGAAGAGAATGAGAATTATTTTCCCATATTTGTTAGAGGGCATTCGTAAGGAGAGGGATTCCCTTCAGTGACTGGGTTGGAAGAGTCACATATGGATTTGTAATTTAAATATAAAAAAAAATTAGCAACCCTTATGTAAGAAAACTGAGACATCAAGGTTCCTTTTAAATGTGCAATTACATACACCTGAGGATTATTGAGGCTGTTTAAATTAGCAGAGGTGCTGCATTACACATCAATAGCAACATGTTTAATGAGGGAGGCAAATGTTTCACTGTTGTCAACTGACAATGAAATGAGATGCATAAAGATCAGTGTGATTCATCTGAAAAAAGGTGTTTGACTGACTGATCACATCTTACATTTGCTTCAAAGGTACTCATCAAAGCTGCATATTGCAATCTCAGTGGAGAGTTTTAATGGTTCGTTCGGTGCTTATGAAATCCACTATCCAATTTCCTGGGGCCACCCTTGTAATGCAATGATTGTGTGGCAAAAAAAAAAAAAAAAGGGTAATGAATATATTGTACTGATTCTATCTGTTCTTATAACTACACTTCAGAAACAAGCTCCTGTAAATCATGATATCAATGATGGAATTAAACAAAATCAATTCTGATTGAATTTAATGATCTGTTTTTGACGGTGCTAAAACATGTACGCTAAAGTCCCAGCTTCCACAGGCTTCTTTCAATCTAATAAAGCCACAGACTAGCTGAACAGGCTACAGGTAGACGGGGCATAAATGAATGTGCAGAAAGCAATGGCATTCTGTAATCCTTTCATTCTCATCCGTCAGTCATCTGCAGATAAAATTTGATCTGAATATTTGCGGGCTGGTGTGCATTGACAGCTCAGACATAACCCGGAAGAAGCAGTGTTTTTGATTTTAATTTGTCCACTTTTGTCATGGGATAAGCTTTGGCTGCATGGTATTTATTTGATGTGTGCGCGTGCGTGTGTGTCGTCTTTCTTAAGCCAGTTTTCACTGATTGACAGGTTCTGTGATAAATCTTCAAGTGCAAAAGTCGAGGCATCAGCACAGTCAGGGCACATCCGTTTCTCCGTAACGTTGCAGAAATCTCCATCTCGTGTGCATGCTGTAGTGGAATAATTAAAGTCCTGGCTGTGCCTCTCTAAGCACCTCTGCATGCTGGGACTGTCCATGCTTTAGGGCAGTGTCAGTTATGTCTGCTGATACAAGTTGTTTTCCCTGTGATCCTGTCATTCTAGCACAAACACCTTCACTTGTTTACGGTGGAATGTCCTCTGTGTTCACCTTCACTTCCTGTCTGTTTTCAACATTAGTCTACGTGCTGTACATACTCTATAGTTTTACCTTCCCAGCATTCACCCCGGGGAGGTCATTGGCAGGGTTACTTTTGAGGTCATTGTTCGCCGTGAGAAAATTAAGGCTGATTGGTCTCGTCACGATTTAGTCTCCGAAGCCCATGCCATCCAGGCACCTGCCAAGGCAAGCTTCTTTAAATGAGAGCGAGGTCTATTCAACAGCTGCATAAGCAGCCCGGCAGGCAGACAGTGGAAGGGAAGCGGGACAAAAGGAGGCAAATGCAAAACAGAGAAGACTTACTAAATGAGAACCTCAGAAAGGGACTTCTTTTAAAAGGTCTTAAATCAATTGAACAGAAAGTACAAACCCATGCAATGTTAATCTATCTGGTTTAATCCCATTGCTTTAAAATCCTTTATAATCCACGTTCAATACATCCATTTTTCTTCACTAACAAGCTTGCCCTATAGCCATTTTATAACTTATTGGCACAGGTCCTTTGCCATGGTGCAAATGCCATTACTGGTGACATTATTTTACATTATGAATAGAGAAAGATGGAATTGCAAATGACGAAATAAGGCTTCCTTGATTCATTGCTGGAAACAAACATAAAAAGGACTTTCCGCTTCGCTCTAAAATTGGAAGAACACGGCGCTGTTTTACTGTACCCCTGACCTTAACTTGTTCAAAACAGAAGCAATAGTTAAAGTGATATACTGGCAATGTGAGAAGTGTGGAGAAATGCTGGTAGTTTTTCAACCATATGCCGATATCCTTAAGTCACCATGTGCTCCAGCTTTGAAAGCTCACACTGCCAATTCTACATTTGAAACCTGACCAACTCTTTAACAATGCCCCTCTCTGATCCACTGGGAAGGAGAAAATCTGTTATCGATTTCCACCTGGTTTGGGTGGGAAAAGCTGATAGTGATGCTGAATGGCGCGGCACTGTACTGTGCCACAGCCTGCAGACTAAAACTGGGGGATGGTGTGAGAGGGCATGTCAACAAAGCCTTTGACTACGAAACAGCACCATCGGCACACGCTGAATATTTAATTGTCGATTGAAGCGCTCAAGACCAGTAATCAAGAAAAGGGAAAGATAATGTGCATTATGAAGAGCTCATACAACAGTTCCTGTGTGATTGGCTTCTTGTTTCAATCACCCATTCTTTGATGTTAATTGTGACTATTTCTCATAGCGCCACAATTAAAGATATTTCTAAATCACTCACGTCATCCAATGCCATTCAACACCAGAAGCTACAGAAACAACTCAATAGACTTAGAATTCAGCCCACAAGTGTAATTCATCACTGTCAGTGACAAGGCACCATTCATTTCTTACAAATTCAGGCTAATGCTGAGTTATTCACTCCACAATATACAACTGTCATTTTTCACTAACGTGCACCTTCCAAATCCAAGAATTTGATTTTAAAAATTCTCTTCTCTTCTCAGCAGCTTAAAGCTTTCAACCAACAGGACTAACTTGACTGACATGACTAACTTTAATTACTTTGACATAATATAAAAGGTGAGAACAATGGGTATTTCTGTAGAATAACTGGGAGACAACCACGGCCTCTCTATATTTGCCATTTGAGAATACAAAATTAGGTAAGCTGCTGATGTGAGTCATAATCATTTTCTTTGAGCAGGGTTAGTGACCAATTTATTCTTACCTTAGGCTGGGCGCGACGGGGAAAGGCAACCTTAGGATCAATCTGAGAATGAGAAAAGAATAGCAAGAGAGTTATTAAAAGAGAAGATGTGATATTGTAAGGCAACGGAAAATGTGTCTCTGAGCCGTGAGCTCACAGAAAACCAGAGAACAGGTCCAGGAATACAGAAAATACTGAGAGCATGCGTGTTCAAAAGTTAATTTATTTCAAGTATTTCACAGTACAGTCACTGGCAAACATGGAAGTGGTAAAAAAAAATGATGAAAAATGCATGCAAGACTATGCAAATATAAACATCCCTCTAGCCTATGGAGGATGGGACCAGGTGAAATAAAAAGAACATTTGCCTCTCTTTCCCCACAGCTAGCAAATTTGGCTTTTACACTTGTTGAGACAATGGCTTGCAGCACAGGGAGCCTCTTTTCATTGCCAGTAGCCATGGATAATGGTTAGTGCTTCTTGTATAATTAAAGATTAGCATCATATAATTAAGATGCTTTTCACTGGCACGAGACAAGACTTTGCTGTTAGGATTGCTTACGTCACCTCACAGGTCTTGCTTAAGAGAGCTCCCTGAAGGGCTGCTTACTATTCAGCGGAAAAGAGGACATTGTTGTCTGCAGAGGATGGCTCTCAATGTTCATGTGTCTCCAGTGTGAATATTACTGGCATTAGCAATTAAATTTCCAAATTCTGAATATTTGAATATTTCAATAATGGGGGAAACAATGGGTAGCAAAAGAGAACAGGTTTGCATGTGGTTAGCTGACGAAACTGATTATTTTCATCATCAGGCTGTCTTACAAAATACAAACACACTGCTGGGGAAACCTCATATGGCATATGTGAGTGACTGAGTCGCTGATTTAATGTGATTTAATTTTGATTCTAATTACAACAAATCTACTTCTGTTTTGGCCTTTCATCTACCGTGTCATCATCACTGAAGAGTACAGAAATGCTGGTGCATTATTTTCTCCGTTGTTCTGGACTGTTATAAATGTCGGTGTAGGTAGTATTGTTGTGATGTGCATTTTACTCTATTATATTGTCAGTTAACTAGTCTCTTTTCAACCAGCTAACACAAAGAGTAGTTCCACTGCTCATAACACAGCGCTTTGGTTCCTAGTCCTCTGATTGTAAGGCCTGTCAATACAAAAAGCGAAATCCTGCACTGTGTAAGTTATGCACTGAAACACCAAGCCCAGCCATCCTGCCGGTCCTGGTGGCGACACAGGCACACATTTTCGGCAGGAACTGCTGATTGAATATGACAGAGAGAAAATGAGAGTCTGAGGTCGGTGACGCCTCCAGACATAGCCAAATAACCAGCAGGATGCGTCAGATCAGCCTGTTTCTCCATCTTGCGCTTGTTATCTCATTAGCCTCATTTTTTTTTTGGCTAATTTCACTGCTCTGAAGGTATGTGGTCTAATCAACCTTACCCTTACAATGAAGAAAACCATCTCAAACAGCAGTGTTATTCTAATTTGTCATCTTTTGACGCTAGAAAAATTTTCTCTCAAGTATTTATGTAATTTTTTTTGACATAATAATACTGATTTGAACAAAAGCTCAGTCTGGCATGTCTCTGCTGCAGAGATATGTTTACAAATTATATACCAATTTCATGCATTCCTAAAAGTCTCCTGGCACAGATGGACTTATTCAAGAATGGAATTCGAGAAAATGTGTCTTCCTGCTGCGACAAACAATGAAAAGAAAATGAATCAAGGAGTGCGCGTCGAAAAGCACACCATCTGCACCGATCAATTAAGCCAATGAGAATAGCTAGGCTTTAATGTGTTTGAAGGAAAACCGTGATGTGCAATGTTATTGTCATCCTTTCAGTCGGTCTCAATTATTACCCTTATCTTTCTAAATCAGATCAAAATGAGAAATGAATTCAATAACACCTGTGTAAGGCAACCCTGTTTGTAATGAATTTCATTTAAAGATTTGTTTTAGCACTTAGCCCCAGGCATAACCAATTCAAACTCAATTATTTTGGGTGTCCTATTTGAGCAAAGACAACACATTATGCTTTGAATACTGAAGCCCCGTATTTGGTAATATATCCTTCTCCGCAAGCCTATACAAAACATATTAAACCACATTTCATTATGAAGCATAAACTAATTGTTTTCATGTCCTGCTGAGAATTCTCATTCACTCAGAAGCTTCCAGTATCACCATGAGCAAGGAGGCATTTAACACAGCAGCCGCGGAGGTCATAGAGCTTCCTGTCAGTTTAAAATATTACAATTATCAAAAAGAGACCATTACACTCTCACAATTGTGTTAAATGAGGCTATAATACCGCAGATTGTAAAATCACACTCACAGCAATGCACCCAAATTAGGTAATGAGGACTTATGAACCAATCCTTCTGAGAAATGCTGTAGCTGCACCTTTTTAGGTCACAACTTATGATGAATGGCTCCTTCAAGTAATATGAGACTATGAGGACGGCAGGTAGAGCAACTGTTTCCCTTCAGACACGCACATTCATTAGCATGGGAGTCTAATGACATGCACATTACATCCAGTAGCACCTCACGCATGGATATGGATCCTACTGAACCACAAATTATACTCCCTGAAATATAGTTGGAATGTACACTGCACATACCATCAGTGTTTGGGATTCAGTCCATTTTCATTTATTATTGCAAAACACACATTAGCCTGTTAATATTAATGGAAAATTGTGAGTTATTTTGCTGGTTCAGGAGGAACTGCATTTTATTGGATGCACTATAATTTTCTGTACATTAATCTTCAACTGAAATGCAACATGTTTAGACAGTCTGCTGTTTGTTGCAAGGAAATGCTAGTAACAAATCACTAGGAGAGGATGTGTTAAAATATAAGCATGACAGAGCTGCTGTAACGTTGTATATTAAAAGAGGAAGACATAAGTGTGGCATACAAAGAGAGAGCACCCACCCGGCTGTATCTGTGAGATATCGCCTCATGGCAGTAAAAGTATTTTATTAACCCCTCTGCAAGAAATGTCTTTATCGTGCACACATCACAGCGAGAGCTGACAACCTAAACAGCACATAAATATTTAGAAACCAGACTCGGAGCTGAAAGAATCTGCCCTGAATATAAATGTTCTTCACCTTTAAACATTAAGTTTTACTTGTTGCCAGATTAGCTGCTGAAATCAGGGGAGCCACACTAATAGGTGGGTAGACACCTAGAATCTATTACATTCATACCAGAGTATGAAGGTTATTGAGACTGTAAATATTACTGAGAGGCAGCAAAATGAACTTGGCTTTGATTGGCTTGACTGATGTGCAACTGAGAAACTGACATGTGCAGCTGATCCCCATCAACGGATTTTTATGCTGCATTGTTCTTTGAAGACTAAAAGCAGGAGGATGCAGACATGGTCTGAGCAGCTCCATAATATTAGAACTCTCAACAACTGAGAAGCTCAGCTGTCTATTTGATCAGCTGCTTAACTGCAAATGGAAGTTGTTCTGCAGAATTAAGTCAATTATGACACAGCAAATGAATGCAGGTCCAAACAACCCCCGACTTTATTATTTAATGCAGAATCTAAAAAATACAGTAGAGTAAACAATAGGACAGCCTACAATCTGAAAACAATATTATCATTAAGAGCCATGCTTGTGTGTGTGTTTCTAAAAGCAGTGCTGTCATCTTTTATGTCCCCTTGTAAGAGTCAGGGTAGAGCCATTTTTTACATCTGACAAATACAAACAAAGAGACTGATGATGAAGCGCATAAAGAAATGCATTGATCGCACAGGCATGCTCATTACATGAGTTAGTTCAGTAAACTTTGAATTATTCTACTTTTCAACAGCAAAATCATCAATCAGAATCAAGAAGCATAACAATTGGTGTCATAAGTCGGCTTGTATTATGTATGGAAAACACAGAATAATCATGATACAGAATGTTCCTTGTAACATACAGTACAGTATGTGATTGTGTACATTTGTTATTAGCAGGACAACAGTAGGAGAGGTTTAAAAAAAAAAAAACAGCATATTTACTTTTATCCTGCAAAAAGACATACCTTTACAATAATTATGATGATAATAAGAAAAAGATGGAGAATACTGTTTAAAATGGGTTTATTTAGTATGTCAGGTAAACAGACATATTGTTATTTACAGCCGGTCTTACAGCTCAATGTGGGTGTACTGTTAGCACCATCTGTTTTTCTATGGATGTGATGTTAGTGTTATATTCTTCCACCGACTCTCCATAATGGTATTCGCTATGTGGCTTTAATACGGTGCAATTTTCAAAAAGCTCTTCAATTACCGCATGCGAGACAATTTAGCAAGGTGCGTATCACAGATAAACCCCACATGTGTAACCAACGAGACAGTACTGGCAGAACAGGAGCTGCAAAAGACGCAGGACGGGTGACGTAACCTCAGGGTGCTAGTTTGTGCATCTCTGGAGGACGTGCCTCTTTACATCACAAAACGGCGTGAGCAAAATGAAGAGTGTGATACATTTGTGTGATGTGATGAAACGTCCTCTCCCACAGAAGTATAGCAGACTTACTAAAGACATCACACGCGCTGATATGTCAGTGTTATAAATGAGAGCAGACCAAGAGCAATAGCCCCATCCCCACCCCGCTATGTTTTATCTTCCACAGCCTTTTAGCATGGGGTCTCTGAGGGCCGCTTCTGCACGCCACTGTGGGAGATCAGGGCAAAGAAACAGCATATATCTTTAGTTCATATCTGAGAAAAGGCTTTCATACATTAATGTGACTCCCGGGTAAAACACTCGCTTAAGAAGTATCTACACGATGAGGCGTTTAAACTAAAAAAGGGGGGGGAAGGTTCAAAGCAGAGAGTTTCCCCACAACCCCCAAGCTGGTCCACAGGTGTGCCCGTGTGATGCCAACAGAACAGACAAGAAATTAAAACATAAATGTTTCATATCTCTGCTGTCAATCTTGACCGATTTTCACAGTAGAATAACACCTCAAGAAGGCGGTTTGTTACGCTCCTCAAATCAATAATGAGATTTTTTACGCGTCATACCCAACAAGCAAATTCTCCTTTTTTTCACTCTTCAAAAATATGCATTGCTATTGGGAGTATAATCAAGATTCACAAGTGTTACACAAGATATTACATTAGCACCTTGACAAATATCTGATGCTCTGTATGTAGCGACAAAAGACAGAAACAGCATGAACTAATAACGCCTTCAGCCATAATTAACTGCAGAAGACAGAGCACCTGCTACACTTAAAACAAGAGCGAGTCAGAGTTCAGCTCACTGATTTCACTTTGCTTCCAAACCTTATCCGACCGATACGATTACATCCACACAGAACAGCTGCTCGTCCAGCCACTCTGTCCTCCCGGGTTACTTCCTGTCTCACCTGAAACTTCATGTATATGTTGACCCGGGGATCATTTAATAAAGGTGAGAATTGCCCCAAGACTACAGGTTTATCCTACAAAACTAAAGACATGCACATACACACAAACTCAGGATACATATACGACTTATTCCGAATCAAAGATAAATCAGTCACTGTGTTATTCAGGGTGTTACAATGCAACCTCCTTACGAACAGATGCTCAGACTTGTATAATTCCAAACTGAACAAAGCATGATGAAAAATGGTAAATATGTTCTGAATTACCAGCATGTGTGTTATAATGCCTCAGGCTGCGCTCCCCCATATGTCTCATTCACAGTCATCCTACTCGGAGCGCTTTCATAACCGGACAGAAAGCAGGGCAGGAGCTAAATGACTTTTTTTTTTTAATAATATGAAAAATAACAAAAAGAACAGGAACAGGAGGATGTTCTGGTGAGGGCCACATCGATTCTGTGGTCATTTTGCATTTGTTTTTTAAACTAGTAACACTTGATAATGCCTGCTGTATCTGATCACAGAAATGTGAGAAAATCTAAATAAAATACGTCCAGCTGGACATTTTAACTTGACTTCTTACAATCACTCACCCTTTTTTAAGGTTACAGAGGACAAAAACAATGGTAAAGAGTCACTCAAGTACTTCAGAAATACCAGTCTTTTACACACAGTTGAGATCTACCAGCACAGGAAGAGCCATCCACGACTGTCTGACTAGAACCTCCTTTCCTTTGTAATTTTATGAGATATGATAGATTCATTGTTCATGTTAAATGTTAAGATATATAAGGGCAGAGGATGTAGTGACCACAAGGAAGAAAAACAGCGCTGACAGCTACCTGAGGTTTGTAATCTTCTGTTGTCTGCAGGAGGATAAACAACTGCACATCAGCAGCAAGGAGGAAATATCAATTTCTGCATGTATTTGAGCCAACACTTTCTTTGGCATGTCAATTATGCTGTCAGCCACTCCATTGATTACAGCATCCATCTAGTAAACACGTGGTTTCACTTCTTTGTAATATCATCAATGCCGTTCTGGTTTGTGCCTTTACAGGCAAACTATGGAGAAATGAAACAAAGCATTCTTGTGGATTAAATGTTTCTACTTTGCTCAAAATGCATTTTTGCGTAAATTCTGTAGAAGCGATGAAACACTTTATTTGCGGTGGTGCAATGATTTAAGAGGCTGGCCATGTAATAGCAATATCTCCTGATCTAGCCCACTCTCTAGCCTCATTTCCTGTCATCTCTCTGTTGCATGCCATCTAATAAAAACAAAAACATCACAAAAACAATTCTAAAGGGGAAATCCACTCCCAGAGCATTTTTTTAGGGAAGATAATATGTGACAGGTAACAATAAGCATGATAGAGGAAAGTTTCTAAACTAGGCCACAGTGCCTCGCCAATTAGGTATGGACAGATGTGGAGCAACTTTAGACAAGTCTGGAGTGCCTGTGGACAAAGGCTGCAGCTCGGAGGAAATAATGATCGGATGTCAGGTCTTCAAATGGCACTCTTCAGTTTTCCGGGTAAAGTGCTGTCAAATCTGAAGTGTGTGACATACAGTATGTCCGCCATAAATTACCTAAAGCCAACAATAACTTTGATGCGCTGTGAAAGCTTTATGCTTTCTGGCAGAAATGCAACACAAACATGGATGCTGCAGGAGGCACATGGATCCACAATATCATATTTTTTATAATTACAT
Organism: Pao palembangensis; assembly: GCA_015343265.1. Classification (NCBI taxonomy): domain Eukaryota; kingdom Metazoa; phylum Chordata; class Actinopteri; order Tetraodontiformes; family Tetraodontidae; genus Pao; species Pao palembangensis. The sequence continues at coordinate 5,970,139 of CM027094.1, read as the reverse complement.
TTCATTTCCTTTCAGTTAAAGTTCTTGGGGGGTAAAGAAACTATATTGCAAGTGAATATTCAGTCCAAAAGAAGCACAATTTTGAGTCAATAGCACAAGCAGGAGGTCATCAGGATTAAATTCAGTAAATTTAGAGAGGAAGAGTTTCAAAAAATTAAATGGAACTTTTTTTTTTTTTTTTTTTTTTTTTACAGCCACCACTTTTACTTATCGCCTATTAAAGACTGGAGGTGTAAGTAAACCAGGAATTAACATTTTTCTGCACAACCCTGTCTGAACCTTCATATACAGAGGGCATGAATGCTGTCGCCCTGTGGCAAAGGTTTCCATTCTTCATTTGCAAGATTCAGACCAAACAAACCTGTTCACAACTTTGCTCATTGGCACTCACTGGATTCCACTTCATTAGTCATTTAGAAGCCTGGAACCTTATCGTCCTCTCTATATTAGCTGATTCACAACAGACGCAGCTCTGAGAGTCCTCACTGGCCTTAATCCCACAGCACAATAATACCGTTGATGCCAATACAAAATATAGCAAATGCATCCACAGAGCAGGTTTTAGTGCGACGCACCTGAGACTTTAAGAACATGACAGTAGGAGTCTAAAGGATTGAGGAAGACCTAATTATTTTAAGGACATGTGCCCTTCATTACATCAATAACGCTGCAACTTGCTGTTGGACAAGTGGAAATATTGAACTCGTGAGCCTATTCCAACAGGCCTCCATAGCTGAGCAGTTCCAAAAATGATCCGGCAAACTGAGAGCCTGATAATCATTTTAAAAATAGCAACGCTGCTATGATAGGTTCACGCACACCCTAAAAAGAAAATACCATGGGCCAACATTCTGAATGATCATTCAGAATAATGGTTGCAATGGTTTCAAAAATCAACCTCCCTGTGTTTAATAACCCCAGAAACTATATCACTCATAATGCTTCTGTTGTTTGGTGGTCACCCAGGAAGCCCCGTTGTTACACACACACACACACACACACACACACACACACACACACACACACACACACACACACACACGAGTTTGGAGGCTGTATACTGCCATCTAAAGCACAAATGATTCAGCTTCCAAAGTTTGAAAAAAATTCCTCACTTCTTTTATATTTCATCCAGGGCAGCTTCAACAAAATGCATTATTCCATTTTTAAAACTAATTTGACACACCCGATATCATCTTCCACTAAATACAATTTAATCTGAACATTTCGTAATGCATCATCGCTGACATCTCTCAACAACAATTAGCATATTCAAAAACTCATTCACTGCCGCGTTTTAAAAAAACATTTTGAAATAGACGCATTAAAAGACTGTCATGCAAACACCCTCTCTGTGCATGCCTGTTGAGATTAAAATTAAATCTTTATAAATAGTGGCCATTGACTGCTTCTTTAATTTATTTAATTAACTCTCACTACTGTAACTTTTATTTTGAAATATTTAGTTTTGTTTTCTTCACAAATACTGCTTTGTATGACATCATCACATCACGTGTGTGTGTGTGTGTGTGTGTGTGTGTGTGTGTGTGTGTGTGTGTGTGTGTGTGTGTGTGTAAATGTGCGTGTTGGGGGGGGGTGTTGTTTTCAAACCTCGATTTCGCATCAGGCGTGCTACAGTGAAAAGCTGCAAGCCTGATACAGCACGTCCTTCAGCGAAACATGAGATATGTGCACGCTACACATGTGGTTGCAAGAGGGGGGCGTGTCCGCCCCATTCATCCACAGAATCCAGAGCGAACACACATTCTCCCCGCAGTTGTGTTTTATTGCTAAACGTAGTGTTGACAGAACATCACACTCTTAGCCTATGTACATGACCTTGCTCTACCCGCTCTGTTAAACTGAGAGGTGCGTCCTAACAAGGCCTGGGGTCGGCAAAAAGAGCCCCAGTTGTGGCAGGTTGTTGGCAAACACCAAGAGGGGGGAGAAACATACAAATAAAAATAAACACTTAAATAAGTGTGGCCAAAATTAACTCACCGTCTTTGAGTCTAATTCGTGGTGTTGTTGAGCTAAGACTTTATCTACACTGGCAGCATCTGTAAACGTAACAAACCCAAATCCTCTGAAAAACAAGAGGGGGGGGACACAAACAACAGTGTTAAAATTTAAAAAAGCACAAGCTTTAGAATGCATAAAAGGAGGCATAATTACATTGGACATTATTATTATTATTACTATTATTATTATTATTATTATTTCCCCGCGTTTATAATCCGCACAATAGACGTCCTGGGGCAGATTTCCCAGCAAAAAGTCGGGACGCGGCTCGTCTTTATTTGCTCTCTTACAATATGAGGCGACGTTACAGCAACATTGTGCTGCAGTCACAAAGTCAATGTCAAATTGCATTCGGCTGCAGCTTTACAGCAGTGAGCGTTTAAGCTTATCTGGCTTGCTGTGTGAAACCACACGCAGGCGCGCGTACACGGGGATACACACCGACGCGCGCGCGGACACAGTGACATACACACGCGCGCGCGCGCGCTGGATTAACAGCAAACACGGACAAAGTCAGCGATATCGCTGCATGCACCGGTAAAGGAAAAGTAAAAATGCGTTTACCTTGAGCGCTTTGTCGTGGGGTCTCTCATCACCATACATTCTCTTATTTCTCCGAATTTACTAAAATAGTCTCTAAGGCTGTCTGTGGACAGAAAAAATATGTCGGGTTATTTGACAGAAACATGTGGCCACGCTGTTTGTCACTGTATTTCTTAAGAAAAATAACACCCCGCGATGCGCGTAGGGGTCGAATAGAGGACTTCAGAATGGACGGAGATCAAAAATAACATCGTGCGCACACACACTGGTGAGATATCCCATACAGTACACTACTGCACGGTGCACATTCGCACATACGCCGCCAGCAGCCACAGCGAGCACTCAGTCACAGCCACAAAACAACACGAAATACGCCGTAAAACAGAATAACATTCTCACCTGGTGAGGTTTGCCAGCTGAGGCCACCGATAAACATTTTACTGTAAGGGGAAAACACAACAGAAGTGAGTCCAGATGTCAGTTCGGCCATTTTGACGACTAACTACTTCTAAAAGCGACCTTAAAGGATAAAGGAAGACTATGGAAACACAGTCGCGCTCAGTAATTACAGACTATCTCCATGAAAGAGGGGGAGGCTACTCTCGCTACGAAGCTCAGCTCTTTAAAACTGCATCTGGCAACAGAGTCCGCTTTGAGTGCGTACTGTTAAGGGACAAATCCGGCAGGCAGGCGAAGTCCTCTCCAAGATGTTGTAACGTGCAAAAAAAGACGTACCTTAGCCTTTAATGTAGAAAAATTCTTACCCCGGGTCATGTTGTGAATCATTTAGGCTTCCGGATGTGGCTTGACTCCCGTCTCCTTCCATATCTATTTCAAACTATAGGCTGGGACTACAGTCACAGTGACAGACACACACAGATACGGGCAGGAGATATGCAAAGCCCCGCTACGAGAATATTACTGAGCCGGGAATGAAAGCGTCACACGTGGGATCAGCTCAGCCCCCTGCTCCCTCCTCCCTCTCTTAGCATGCTCTACCTTGGCCCACAGGGGGCGGAGCCTGCCGCTGTCACCTAACCAATCCAATTGACGTCAGTTCAAGCGATCTGCAAAGCAACCCTCCGATTTGTCATTTAATTAGGAAATAAGCCACTAGAGATGAGAGTGGCTTATTGCTCTTCTAAATCAGGGGACGCAAAAACTTTATCAGCTGTTTGTTTTCCTTTTGTTTTGGTTTGCTTCTTGTTTACGTTTATTTCAGGCAATCAAAATATCAGGTGTAGAGCTCTTTATCTCGTTCTCTCTTAAAAAATTTGGATTAGGAAGTTTCAGTAATAAAAAAATTATCACTGCAAAATTTAATGCTGATATCTTGTATTTTCTAATCACTAAAAACGAGGAATATCTGTGAATGTTGTTTTTTTTCGTGTTAAAATGAGAGTGCAGGCGTACAGACATACCTGTGGCGTTAATTGTGTGAACTGTGTCACAAGCCTTGGTTCTTGGTACAGCATTTCTATGGTAGAAACCATGTAAAGAAATACTGTATTTTCAGCTTCCGAACGACTGGAAAAAAGGAGAGGAGGGATTAGCTGCCATATCACAGCCTGCCACCAGGGGGTGGCAATACATGTCCCTTTTTTCGCAATAAGTGCTGTAAACTGAAATAATTGGGTCCCTATATAATAAATTAACCCAAGTACATGATTTTTTTTAAACTCCTTTTGATTATTTAGATGATTGTTTTCGTCTTGTAATCATTTTAAGATAAAGCACGGTTTGATTCTTTTAAGATCGCTCTTTTTTAAACAGTTTATATTTTAATTGTTTTCTATATCGTTTCGCTATAAATGGTGCAAGAACAATTGCGTAATGTAAGGATATAAATGTGTGTTTTAATTACAGTGTACACTGTATTAAAACATGTTACATAGCTAGAAGAGCCAACATTGAAATCAATAAAGTGCCTTATTCGTGTGTATGTCGGAGTAATTATAGATCTTCTAATGTATATGACCTGTAATGAGCTGCTCAGCACAATGAATGTAAAGGCTGACTGTATTCATATCGTGCAGAAAAAGAAGCAGGGCAAAAAATTATTGAATATCCATACTTGCACAGGGCCTATTATTGGAAAAATATATCTGTATTGACGTCAAATATCTGCACTGTGTCAATAAGATCTTAAAAAAATAAAAGTATTTTACTGTACAGCTCAGACAATGAAGTATATAAAAATGTCGTTTTCATTCATCTCAGAGCAAGAATACAGATAACAATGCATATGAAACATGACATAATCTTGTTTTATTATTCCCATTCTGCACAGTTTTTTTTTTGTTTTGTTTTTTTTTTTTTTTCTAATAGGCCTCTCTGTGCTGGCTGTTCAGGGCGCTACCAGAGGGAATTTCTTATCTGTCCAGGCAGCATGTTTTTGAAACAATGACTTAGATAAAGCCCAAACAACAGTGTTTCTGACAGTTTAACAGCAAAAAGTCTGTCATTAGATAGGAGACACTCCACATTGCAGCTGTCTGTATCTCTGAAACCAAGGTGCTGAAGCAATTGTTGGCAATTCCATCAACCACGGGAGTGTTAGGGAAATGGAAATATGAACCCTTGTATGAAACGTGATGACTTATTCCACTTTCTTTGCATTATTGGTCCATGCAGTGCCATTTCATGACATGCTGAAGTTGATTTCTGTGTTCTTGTTTTTTTTTTCTTTCTGAAACCTGTGTGGTAGTTTCTTATAGCATGGGTGTAAAATGTTGTATCTATCCACGCATCTGAGGGGAATAACACGAGGGAAGGTATAAATTGAGGTGGATTATGAGCTTCTGAGGAAAACCGCGTTTTAAAGGTGTGTAGAAATCACAGTGGATTTAACACATGAAGAGGAAGGTTTGTTTTATGCAGCACAGTTGTGAATTATTCTGCTTTTTGAACATTGTTGCCATGGCCTGGTGCTCACTGTTGTTACGCCACAAAGGGAGGAAAGGCAAACGTGAAAGAAAAGGCATGCTAGGTGATATGCCTGTGAACCAGATCTGAACCCAAAACACCACGACGCCATAGCAGACGGATGTTATTTTATTTATAATCTAAATTTGCACAAAATATTTTATCAAATGTCTCCTGAACTTGCAATACTAAATCAAGGTGTGGGCCTTTTTCAGGCTGATTGAAAGAGAAACATGCATAGATTTTTTTAAATTGAGCTGTGTTCTCCTTTAATCTGGGCAGCCACTAGCGCCTGATGAAAGTGCCTAAAATGTTTATCGTTCTTTAAGCAACTTTAGGTGCTTCGACAGCTCTGCTCATGGCACAGCTGAGCGTGCACTGCCAGCCGAGCAAGAAATAAAAAGGTTGCATTTCACTACATTCAAATTCATCTCTGAAGTGATGAGCATCTGCAATGGTGGCAGCTGTTAAAGACGACATGATGAATGATCAGATGAGGAATTTAAAGAAATGGATTTACTTAAGATTTGAGCTTCGAAGATGTGGAGCTGAGGCTTGAGTCAAGTGCTGAAAGAGGATCCACTCCTCTCTAGAGGAAACTCCACATGCAGAGGAAAAAAAAACAAGTCACTGCATGAAAACTGGAGGATTTGCAGATTGAGAGAGAAATAAAGTTGATGGCGTGCGAATGAGCTGAGGGGAAAAGAAAGTGAGAGAAGCAACAGACTCAGAGGCGGTGTCATGAGATGCTGTCTTGAGAAGAGGCATCCTGTTTCCTGTTGCAGTAATCATTTCACCATCTTTGAATCTTCTCTTGAACTTGGAGAAATTGTTCTTGGAAACCACTTTCCCCACAAAGATCTCCTAGAATGTGTGTGGGAAAATTCAATGCATTTTGTTTCTCATATGTTCTAAATATCCTGAGAAATAAATGTAAGAGATGACTTAAATGAAAAGTCTGCAGCAATCCAGCACACTCGGAATCATCATCAGTTTTGAAGAATCCAATATGTATCTACCAAAATTCAAACCTGCTGCCTTAAATAACCCTAATGCGCCTCAAACACTCCTGAGACGTTGTTAAATTCAACCTGTGAATTTTCAGAATGATTTCACTGTGATCGCTGCAGACGAGGTGATTCCTGCTTCCCTCTGGTGGGCCTGCTACATCCTGATTCAAAGCCCAGAAAAAAATGCTGCGGAGGAGGCTTCATATGTGAACAAATTGTCTCCCTCTAGTGTCTCCTGCTCCTTCTCTCTTGCAGACAGAAACATGCATAATTGACAGGCCTATTTCAGGAATTAGCCAGCCACCAAATTGCAGCCTTACCTGCTCTTTCATCTTGACTGGAATAACTTAGCATCACATCAGCATCTGTTGGAGACAGTTGCATAAGGAGTAACATTTATTCCCCCGTCTATGATTTGTGTGTTGATTGATCATGATATGTGAGGATTAATGTGCACAATCGTCACCACACAGAGAAAGCGTTTGAAGTGTTTGAGGTTTGATCAGTCGTTTGTTCTGCCGTTGAGTGATTTCACTCCCCTCCCAAACATTATGCCCTCTGCAACGACGCAGATGAGTTAATTAAGCTGTGCCGGAGGCCAGGAACCAGTATTCCAGGTAAATGGGCCACTGTGATATTCAGACATCCACATTATTAAAAAATGAAACCATAATATTGAATTTTGAAATATCTAAAACGCACAAGGCTTCTCTGTGCTTGAAAATTATCCTTGCAAATTAAAACTGTGGCAAACCTGGAGGCAGCCCAAAGGATCACAGATTAAAATGAGTGTGAAGGAGCAGAACTGTCTTCCAGAATGACTGCAACCGCAGGCATTTATCTTTCAGGAATATAGACCAAGCCAGAGGATCTGCATTCTTGACCTTACTAATAAAAGACCATTTGCATGTGGGCCTCTTTAGACCAATCAGGGTTCAACGCAACTGGCTGATGACGACATCGTTTACCTGCTCCACTGGGCTGGGAGATAAGCTCATGCCCCCGCTGCTCCCCGGAATGTTCCGGCTGCTGTTTGCACGAATCCGGAGTGAGTGAGATGGAGAGAGGGAGAGCTGTGTGTCACAGATGATGACAAGGAGCACTGCGAGGAGCCATCCTATCACCTGAACAGTCAGCAGCCATGAGAAAGATGTGCATGTCGGCCTTTTTTGGTTCTTTGTTAAGACAGAGGAAGTGGTGTCTAACTCCCTCCACATTGTCCCAGCTGTAAGACTTACACACACACACACACACACACACACACACATATATATATATATATATATATATATATATATATATATATATATACTGTATATATACTCCATCCGCTACGTGCATTAAAGCTCATTTCATTCAAATCTTCAGCAAAGCAGCTGTGCCCTATGTTTTCTGGCTTACGATGCAAATTTGTGATTTTCTTTTTGTCACAGTGCAGAGAAAAAACTTCTGCCTGTGCAACTATTTTTCTTGCTTAAATATGGGGTGAAATGGCCTGTAAAAGACTAGCTTTTCGTGCTATAATGCTCAGTTTTTAATTTCTGAATCTGTTTGCATGTGCAATTCTTTGTATATATTTTTAAATCCTTCAGAAGTTGCAGTCTGCACAATAAACAGTCTGGACCCAACAGCAAAGCTGTGTTTTCTGTTGGGTGGCTCATTTGGTGTTTTCTACCAGCCAATTCTCTTTTTCTCCTTCTCTGTCTCTGTCTGCTTTTCTTTTTTCCCCCCTCCTGCCTAACTGGCTGCCACCATATATTTTCTCAGTTGCCAACCACTTCCTATTCTGCAACCACTGACCTTAACACTGACCTTGCCTCGTCTGTGCCATTGAGACGAGAGCGGGAGAGATACCCTCAACCTCCCCCCGCTATGCTGCAGGGGGAGAATTTTGCCTGTCTCATCAGTCTTCTGGCCACTAGAGTGCACCTTGTTATTTCTTCCAGATTTTTACACATTTTGCCTTTCAGCTGATCAGCAGCAGCACTGGAAAACACTGTTCTCGTCTCAAAGAACGTGTCACGTACATTTATATTGCCTATATATTTGTTTCCTTATTTTAAATGTGTTTTGGGAGAAGAAGGTCATTTAACACTGTGAGAAATGCATTGGTTTGTGGTCAGTCATGCCTTTTGATAGATTTTAGCTGCATTATAATCCGGCTTGTTGTTTTAAATGAAGAATTTTGAGGACCAACGTCCGTTTGTAACGCCACACGAGAGCAGCTTGAGTACATTACAGGAGGCGCTGTCATTCGTTTTTATGTATCTTTGTCTACGTGTGAATTGAGTTAGGTTTTAAAATGGTTGTATGTCTTTAGGGAGTAGTATGCATAAAGAAGAGGCTCAGTTCAACGCTGTAACTGGTGTAATTGACCTTGATTTCAAAGCAGTGGGATCAAATGTACCTTTTTTTATTCAAGTCAATGAATGAAAAAACAAGCTTGCAATAACGTAGATACAGAAAATCTGTAATGGAAAGTATGTTATTTTAAGCATATCAGCGTGCTGGTACATAACCCTGAAAGGGGGCGGGGGTGGATTAAATGAACAAGGACACAAGAGGGCATAAAGAAGTACACTGAGTGTTATTGAACGTGGCTGAAAGCATGAAGGCGGCTCGCTCACAACAAACCCGGGTGGAGAGATGATGGGGGAAGGCATGGCAGCAGTAAATGATGCTAGCCTTCTACACCTTGTCAGTTATCAGGAAGAGCCAGAGGAGGAATCTGACATGACTGTGTTGTCTTCAGAGAGGATAATTGGCAAATAGGCCGGCTCGCTGGTACCACGAGTGCTGTACTTGGAAGAGTTTTCAAGTTCTGCTGCTTGAGCGAGGCAGGGATTTATAAAACATAGAGCAAGTCTACAAACTGCAGAGAATAAAATATATATTAACACTGGGAAATGCCATAAAAACAAGGAAACTGACTGAATCACATGATGATTAAAAGGATGTTCATTCATATAAGGTAATAATAACATCTGACCGGTTCATTCATCTCACCATATGCTGATAAAAATGCAGAACAGACACGCAAAGACTTGACAGGAGAAATGAAACTGAGTTAACTCACTCTGAGTGTTGAATCATACTTATAAATAAACTGTGTGCCAACCACAAGTTTCTTTCTCTTTTGGCTTCTGCTGCTAAGCTATAAATACTTACAATTTATTCAGCAGGTGTTTCTCAGTTTGAAGGCTGTGTGCAAACAAAACTGTCACTTACATTATATGTACTCATCGTTTGTCTCTTTGATTTCTTCTTTACATGAAGTAAATCTCAACAATGGTATCTTTATTGCCCTGCTTTGACACTCAGCTATGGTTTGTCACCTACGGTGGCTCTAAATTTTTCTTTTTTTGTGCAGTGGAAAAACAAGGTGAGGGCATCTCATCTATTTGCATGTGGCTTTTCCCACATGGATCACCTGTTCACCAGGGTCTTTGTGTCAGACAGCGCTAAGAGGTAACAAATCCTCCAGCATGTGCATTTTCCCGTCTGTTCTACAGCGCATCAATTGGAAGAAAAAAACAAACCCTCACTGAATTTATGCTCTGTTTTGAGTTCCACTGTGTGTTTCTTCATACAAACACTTCATTCTAATGTTTAATGAAGCAAGACAAACCATTTCAGGACAGTTACACAACTTCTGACAGATGATGTTTGTTCTGGTCAGTTTCCAGGTATGATTAACCGTCAACTGAAGAAAAGCTTTTCAGCTAGTGGGTTTCTCCTGCGATGTATAGGCAGAACTTGGACAAATGGCCGCCAGCTAATTAAAGCTACTTGAGCGCAGAAGAGGTTTGACACCTATGTCAAACCAGGAGACGTGTTTGAATACTAAATAACAAAAAGTTGCTGATTCCCTGACCTTTAGACAATATCAAGACAAAACAGCTGAGTCAAAAATAATTACAATATGATGTAAATTACTTAACAAACTTTATTTTACTATACATAAAGAGTCCCCTGCTGTGTTGGTCATCCTACATTTATCAAACAGGGTTTGCGGATAAGCATTTCCTATTATATCTGTAGCTTTTTGATTCCATAGGCAAATATATTTCTGAATAGCACTGCTCTTTGGGCTGCCACAGCATTAGTATTTATGCTCAATGCAATCAAGAATATCTTAACATTTCATATAAATAAGCCCTCACTCGCTTTGATGCACTGCAGCAGTAGGTTAACATTCCAGGAATGTTCAATCTCCACGCAGATCATTTTCATGAGCAGCACTGAATCATGAAGGACACTTAAGTCTGAGCTGTGATCAAAATACAGAAACAGTACTCGCTAGTTGAAGGTTTTGCATTCGTGTCCCTTCCATCCAATCACTGTTGTACACTTACAATTGTTATATATGCATTATTTATATTCGAGTTGGCTCCAAACCTATTGCTGGCGATTCATGTACGTAGGTGGCCACCAAAGACATCCAAAAGAAATAAATGCACTGATTTTTTATTTTAGGTCCAAGTGTGGATAGCCTAAATTAAGTAGCTGCAGATTTGCCCCAGGTTACATGTACAATAGCCTATAGCTGAAAATATAGTGCCATCGTGTGTTTAGCTGGCGTCATTACAGCAGTTACCCCGTCTCTCAGAGGAAATACTGCTGAAGTAAAGGCAGTAGCAGCAGCTTGTATGGAAGAAGAAGCGAGCAGCCGGATGCAAAGTTTGGAGCATTGCTTTTAGGAATGGCTTGATTCTTCCTCGTGGTGCCAAGAATGGTTGTCTTTTTCAGTCTCGATTGTAAAAAGCTGATCTCCCAACTGATGAAAACTTGTGCTTCTGACTGGCACATTAGGGGTGGGGGAGGACGTGAGGGTGTGGTGTGGAGTACCCCTGCTCTCTTAGAGAGTGGGTGGAGTGTGGGGATGAGAAGAGGCAGAAAAATACCACCCTTCAGTGGCATTTGCCTCAGCGGGCGTATAGGCGTACCTCCATCTTCTGCAGCCCTCCACACACTGGCTGGATTGAGCAGGGGCAGCCCACGACACAGGCAGGGGTCTGCTAGGTAGCTGAGGGTAATCACACTGAGCGACATCAACTTGTCCAAAGCGCTGAAAGGCAGCGTGGAAAATTGGTTATCATGCAGATGGAAGTGAGTTAGCCTGGGGAGCCGATCCAGAGAGCCTAGCAACACCAGAAAGAGGAAATTGTGGACTAGATCAATGGTCTTCAGATTGGCAGGCAGGTTGGTGGGCACAGTCCAGAAGTGATTGCGGCTCAGGTTCAGCAAACTCAGATTGATCAGTGTGTTGTTGATGAAGGTGACGCGCTGCAATCTGCCTGACAGATTGGAACGATGTTTGGGAGAACAAGCCTGTTGAAAAGAAACACAGGGAGACAGAGATGTCAGGGTTTGTCCTACACCATTTCAAGGAACTCTACAAAGAACCACGTAAAACTGAAAGAGACATCTGCAGTGTGTTTGGATAATGACCACAAGGACTAGACTGTACATTCACTAACCCTGATGAAATACGCATGAATGTTGAGATTGCTTGTACTTGATTATTTCAGCTAATTTCATCTCTCCCTGCTCCATGCCATACTCCAAATACATTTATGTCAAAAAGAAAACATTAGGACATTAGATTAGGACCGATTTTTTTTAGGTAAAACTACATTGTATTTATTGAGAATCAAGTATTTAACTTTATCTGCAGGAAAATATTTTCTAGTCTATTCAAACACCCATCATCAATAAAGGAAGAGAAACCCCTGTTGTAATTTTCCAGGACATCACTTTGCGTGTTCAGCTGCTGTCAAAACAGTCAGTCTCACGTCCCCGGGGAGGAAGGGGGGGCCGCTAGCCCGGTAGATGGGTTTTATTAACGTCTCCGCAGAGAACTCATGCATCAGCCAGTCTGAAAGCAGGCTGTGGTAAGCGTGTGTGTGTGTGTGTGTGTGTGTGTGTGTGTGTGTGTGTGTTGACAGGAAAAAACAGACTTTTAACATGTCCATAACTCACCTTCTCATCCTTCCAGTTCTTTCTCCTTCTCTTTTAACTGTCTTGAACCTCTCTCTCCTCTTCTCCCTTCAGGGTCAGGAGCAGGAGCAGCTGAGGCTGTGCGGGAAGAAACGCCTGGAAGGTCAGAGCCAGGACCTTTTTGGCTTTCCACTGCAGCTTTTTAAATTATCTTCAGTGTTTTGGAGGTTGGACCCTCAGTCTGTTTGATCTGGGACCCTTCTGGTGAGCACAACCAAGCACCACAGACTGTGGATTTAGTATGCAGCTGAAGTCAGGGAGGGGTGGGCTGGTGGAGGGGTATTTGGAAGGAGTGAAAAGAGGAGAAACGGGGGTACAGAACGGAGGGAGTTGCTACACTTTTCAATAGTCCCTCGAGCTTCCAGCAGGTATTTGTGCATTTTTACCCCCTCGGATAAATTAGTTTGCAATTAAAACAAATCAGGCTTAATGCCCACTACATCACTCAGCAATACAGGCAACCGTACCTGTTTCCGTATCTTTATTCACAGTGACCGCACGTGTGCTGATGAGGGTTTAAATGTACAACATGTGAATGGTGCAAATGAAGAGGTACCAGTTTAGACTCAAAACCAAGACGACACGTTCCTTCACATTGTCTCCTGATCTTTGCTCAGTCATTGTGTCTACACTTATCCTTGGAGGCTCAAGGAATACTTGTGTTGTTGCCGGGGAATGCACGGAGGGAATGCTTAAAAAATAAATGATCTCTTTGAAAATTCTATCTTTCTCTGAGTCAGTGTAATAGATGTTGAATGTTTCACACAGTGAGTGCAGTTAAGATATGCAAAAAAGTAAAATCAGATAAATATTTAACTCTGTGAGATATAACATATCCTTTTCAGGAAAAGAAAGAAATACATTGATATAATGATCTTCATTTATGATGAAATCCTTTTAGTTTTAGTCCTTTTTCAGACAGGGAAAGAAAAACCCATGGTGATTGGTGATTTAAAAATTCATTTTCAATAAATGGTTACATACATAATTCAGGAAAAATGCAAATGTTGCCACGTGGATTGCGGATTGCAAGCCAAGAAAAAAACAACATGGCAAACGCTCATGGTGAAGAAAACAGTTGTCCAAGAGGATCGTGCAGCTACAAAATGATAAATCAGAAGATGAAAAACGCTCTGACTTTTTAACACATTTGCTTCACTGGACATTCAGGTGACTGTTTGCTCTTTCCTCACCTCCAGCAGCCTCCTGATCTTAAAAGCACCCACCCTGTCGCTGCCCCCCGCCCTCGATGCCACTGTCAGTTACAGTACAGGCTAACAAGCTTAGCTGTCAATTAAAGTCCACAGCGCAGAGAAAAGTCAAGCTAAAACAATTTCCAGCCTGAGAAACTGTTGACACACTTTCACTCAGGACCACTCTCGAAACCTTCAGAGCAACAGTGTGCATCCTCAACACTGTGCATCCATCGTGGTAACACGGAAACAAATAGAACGCAAAACAAGATAGACCCCATATTTTGTGTCACATGTTGCTCAAGATGTCCTCAAATTGTCAAGCATGTAAATCTTAAATTCATTTGCACAGAAGTGTATGATAGTTATGATAGTTGGGTTTTACCTTAAATTCAGGATGATTCTAAAAATGCAATGTTGACATCCAAATGCAAAATTTTACAATAAAGAAAAAGCAGACAGATGCTCATTTAGGGTAAAAGCTTACGGGAAGCGCAGACAGTTGCTGAGCAAACACTTTGCTCACACACACACACACACTACACCTCAGCTTTCGGTTTCTCTGCGCCCTCGGAAGTGGAGTCTGCCTTTGCAGGCTCTTCCTGTGGCGCTGGGTTGGAGGAATTTTCAGTGGGTGCAGGTGAAGCTTCTTCTCTCTTGGCGGCCTCTTCCGCCTCCTCTGCCTTGTCCTCGTTTGCGGTTCCTTCCTCCCCCTCCTCCGTGCCTCCTTTACCTTCATGCAGGTGGTCGGCCACTAACATGCCGCCCTCCCTCAGTTCAGTCTCACACAGACTGCTTTTCTTCACAGTGGTCACCCGCGTGCATTCCGTTTGGCTGATGAGGTCAGCGTTGCTGCTCAGAGCACTGACATGTTTGCTCAGCAAACACACCTTCCAGGCCAACACCAGAGTGGACAGGATCAGGATTGTGCAAGCTATGATCAATCCGCCAACCAACAACAACACTGAATGACAACCTTTGCCGAAGAATTTGCAAACTGTGGGCTGTTCTAAGCTAGGTGAGGGTATGCTGTGGGCGGGAGTGAAGGATGACCGGCTCATTGTTGTAGACGACTGGACTGTGGCAGAAGTCAGCATCTCGGTTGGTGTTGATGTAGCAGGAGAGGTTTGATTGTCATTCTGCAGCAGCTCACAATTTGCTACTTGAAGCTGAATTATGCACGGCAGGATGACGTACAAGAGGAGGCCAAGCATGGTGATCTCTGGGGAGACAGGAAAAGACAGTGGCTCTGGAAAACAAAAGGTTTACACAGTCATCAGGAGTCTTCAGAGTAACGGTTACTTTCAAATATTCTGAGCAAATTTTGTTGCTACACCTCAGATGCTTAATTAGACAGACAGATTACTTGTTCGAGGGGGAGCCTCAGTGAAAGGTTTGCTGGTTGAGGCGGCAGATTATGGACTATGATTCCAGTTAGAGGCTCTAGGTGCTTGAGAAGAAAGTTCTGAGTTCGCTTGACTAACAGGATCCAGGATGGGCAGTAAACTCAAAAGGTTACGAGTGCAGGAAAACAGACACAGTCGTCTTGAGGCATTGCAAGGCTTAAAGTAGAAGCAAGTTAGCGCCTTTACCACTACTGCTCCTTTGAAGATCAAGGTTTGGATGCCTACAGTAGGGTGTGGCAGGCAGAGCTTAGAATTTCTTTTTATATCTGTGTACAAAGTAACATTAAAAACTAAATGAAGTATTTCACATTTACAACACTTTAAATTCATCTTTACAAACTTTAAACAAGACTTTATGAATTAGCTTTTAAAAAGCACACTGCCCTGCATTTTTAAAGACATCAAATATCAGAGGTTTTCGAAGAAAAACGCACAATTTCATTGGTTTCTAAATGAACTTTTACTTCATAACTTACATTATCGATGATCTTGAATTAATTCTTCCAGCCTTTTTTTCTCCCTCCACAAAGTGTCAAACGATGTGCAGAGTGCGGTACTCAAAGGCTGCTTTGCCTGCTGTCTTCCTGCTTCCCCTTTTGGCCTATAATGAGATAAGGAAGTGGTAGAATTTGCTCACAGATGTGCATTAGGTGTAAATTATAAATATAAATTTAAATGCACGTTGGAAGTTCTCAGCCTGTAAGACCATTTAGAGAGATTCTTACTCCTCCTTTACTCGTGCATCCACATCTGCAGCGAATGGGTATAAATCTAGCATTTACATAATTCCACAGAGATCCGTGCACGATCTGCTTGGCACGCCGCTGTTATAAATTGCAAGGTTTGCACCAGAAAGCAGTAAAGCAGCAAATTGCCATTCTTTATTTCTTATCAGTGTCTTTAAGGCCTGTCACAGGTCTCCTCTTTCATACACTGACATGCTGACAAGCTCTCGCACAGTTTATAATAACCCTGTCGTCTTACTGCCACCCACAGGCATTTTATTTGACACGATTCATCTACGCGTCTGTCTACGGTGATTTATTTTAGTCCGAACCACAATCCTTTCCATTGTAGCTGGACCTAAACAGCCTTTTAATGAAAGTCTTTACAGCACAGCTTATATGAAAATATTCTCAAATTTACAATGAAAACAAGTGTGTTTTGTTGATGTTTGCTTGCCCTGCTTATTGTGTACATTTGGGATCTAACTTTCTTTCGTTTAATCTAATTTTCCAAAAAAAAAAAAAAAAAGAAATAATGCAAACATGCGAACATGCAGACAATAACAATCAAGCACTGAATTACCAGTATCTGTATTTAAGTGTTAATTTGAATAAGAAAGGAAGCATTATCACATGTAAAGTGGAAGTGAGAGAAGAATGAAGAAAACAGACTCTCTCTTTAGAGTGACGGAAAGTCCCAATGTAATATAAATTCATTAAAATAAAAGTACAAGACAACGTGTGAACACGACGACAGAGCAGCTAAAGAAAACTGTCACTCCAGTTTAAGATGATCCACACCTGATTTAGCTAACAATAAAATGTTTTTATATTAGATCTGCAAAAACATGCCTATAGAAGATGAATGAACTGTTCTGCAAGGCTTTTGAATGGAACTGATGTTTTTTTCTGTGCGGACAAGTACAGTGCAGATCTTTTTTTTTTTTTTTTGTATTTCCATCGCAGCGCCTGCAGCGTGGCCCTGCTGGTGGGTGTGATTTGGCCCGCAGCAGCATCCATTAACATCCAGCTCCTCAATCAGAGATACCAGGGAACTTTGAGGGGGCCGACGAGGCAGACCTCTGAGCGACCTTGCTGCTGTTATCTGCCTCGTCAGTCTGGGCAGGGGAGCGCCATTTGCTCATTTGGTTGTCTTTGTTATCAGCAAGGTCGCCTAGTTAGGGTGGAGGGAGACGACGTGGCAGGGACAGGGAGGTGGAATCAATGCCAGGGCCCTACGTTTTATCAGTGGATCGCAAAAGGGGCGATGTGGGGAAGGCAGCAGAGGAAGGTGAAGAAAAAGAAAGAAGAAAAAGGAGAGTGATCCGCGACGGCGCTTGTTAACACGCTGACATTGAGCCGGCGTTGTTGTGTTTTCACTACTGCTGGGCGTGTTGGGTCAAAACTGGCTTGTTGGAACGTTAACACCTCTCTGACTGCAAAGATGCCTCCGTCCAGCCCTTCCAGACTGGCAGACGTCTCCAAACTGTGTCTGCAGGGCTGGAAATGCAGCCACCCCAGACACTTAGCCCTCCGTAATTACAGAAGCCACATTCACAGCAAATGACCTCAACCGTTTCATTTCAGTGAGTCCTGGGAAATTGAGGTGTCATTTGGAGAGAGCCATCCAATTAAAACCCGCCCGGTCGACTTCTGTTGAAGTAGCTCGTTGGAAGACGATGCTGGACTTTTACAGCGATCCTCTCAAACGTTTCATGACCACACATTTCTTCTGTTCTGATGAGGCACAAAGCACACAGCGGAGGCAGCGCCGCCCTATTAGGGCCCTGGGGTGGAGGTGGGTGGAGAGAGTTGGTCTGACATCTAATGACAGACAATTTTGATCCTGGAAGTGCCCTGGAAATGCTCCACACTTCCTAAAAGTCCTCATTGGAAGCATTCCTTGTTGGCATGTTCAGACCAGCTTATATATGTATAATGATATTCACAAAGGTCCATCACATGCTATTAAATATGCTGTATTTTTTTAGGAACTTTCCAAAAAGCACAAGAAGAACCAAGTGTTTGTAATGAGCTTGAATTCCCAGGGTTAAAAGACATTCTGTGTCTGGTCTCCCAGCAGAGGAAGCCGTTTGCTCCCACCGTCCACCGGTCACATGATCCAGTACCAGTTAGTGTCAGAGTTTTTGGGTGGAGTTCAACAGCTGCTGAGACACACAAAGTCCTTTCTTTTTCTGATGGACTGACTCCAGAATGTAGAAATCAATCCATCAGCCTGAGTAAAGCCGCACTCAAATGCACCCTGACATTGAACGGGCTTCAAGGACTGCACGCTAGAAGTAATTATCATTTTACCAACAGCTCTTAAGGCCTCGCCTCGAAAACCTTCGGGTCATTATGAAGAGATGCAGAAGGAAAATAAACCAAAAAAAAAAAAAAAAAAAAAAAAAGAGCATTTCAGCCAAAGATTACTGTTGATAATAAAACCTCCAGAGGCCCGATGCGGACATGGTGCATGTAAACAGACTTATTTGTTGTAAGTTAGTGCTGATAATGGGATTATGAGTGTCACTTTTCATGCACAACATCCTCAGAGGAGAACAAAAATATCTGCCAGGGTTCTTTAAAGGGATTTAAGTTGTAGTGCAGCGTCTCACCCACCAGGCGACAAACGGAAGCGTTTCTAATAAGGTTGGAACTATAGAAAAGGAAAACGTGTCTGCTTTATTGTTACATGACAAGCCTCATTTAATTGTCTTCCTTGGCTGAAAACAGAAACTGTGTGTACAGAATGGTAGTCACATGCAATACAAAAATAAGAATTTTTTACAGTAACATAAAAAATGTTTTGGCCCACTAAAAAAAAATGTACAGCTTCTATACAGCACTTTACACATGGCAAAAATATACACATCTGTAATAGTCACTGCAGTACCTGTTGAAAAAAGTGTGAAGGTGTTTTACATACAAAATGTTTGTAGAAATTTTCCAATAAACGGGTCCATTTGCTGTACATTAAATAATTTATGGACACTGCACACCTGCAGTCCCGGCACAGCACGCTCACATGCACACACACACACACACAACACATAAATACAAGCAAGTCCACAGAAGTCAGAACGCACAGATGCTACGCACAAGAACCCACAAGTTTGGTTTGTTTTTAAGGGTCATATAGGACACTTTTTGCACCAAGTTCCTGATTTGTACTTTTTTTATTATTCGTTTTGCACAGAATGAAATTTGTCCACACCTCGGAGGGAGGACCTTCTGCATAAAGTGCACTTTACACTTCAATGGATGTATCATGTAAAAAATATAAATAGCCAGTAACATTCTCTTCCCTTATGGACACAATGACGATGTGACTTTGCATTTTAACCATAATTTAACACACTAAAGTATTTATCAGTGCCGTAAACAGCTACAGAACACACAAGTGAGATTTTTCAGTCTTCCAGACCCTCCTGAAAAAAAAAAACAGTACACGACCAAACTAATCAGAAGGACTTCACGATCATTTCCGGCTGACAAAGTGCATATTGTGTTTAGACGTGATAGTCATAAAAACATGAAGAACAAAGAGAGGAGCAGCCAGGCAGACATCCCTCCAGCAGCCTGTCAAACGTGTGTCATCCCCGTGAGGAAAACAAGATAAATGAAGTGGTCCATTAGGTCACAGGGTCCATCTTTATGCCCTGAAGTGGTTTGTTGCAGCAAGAGGAAAAAAAAAAAAACCTCAAAAATAAAGGCTGTGTGTTCACGGTGCTGGGTGCTGGCGGGAATATCACAGCGGTGCAGAGAAGGTGAGCAGGGGTGGGATGGGGGGGCCATCAGCAGGCACAGACAGCAGTCTCAGCACACAGCTAGTCACAAGCTGAGTGCTCAACATTGCAGGACAAAAAAAAAAAAAAAAGAAGGAAGGCAGAGAGATTTAATTGTCCACCATCATCTCCCCCCAAAAGAACCAAAAAGTCAAAAGTTAAAACATGGAAGATCAGTGTGGGATTAGTGGAAGCAACGTCTGTTTCAGGCAGAAGCAACACTTTCTGATCAGTCCTGTAAGGGTTAAAAAAAAAAAAACAAGAGCACGCAAGGCAGACCGGGCCTTTGCTTTGCATTGCTTATGTTTTCAGAGCGACTGCTACAACCTAGATTAGAAAAGAGAAAAACAAGAGAGGAGAGCAAACGAGAGCAGACGTTAGCTGTTAGTGAAGAAAGCACAATTTGAAAAGCAGGAACGTATCAGATTACACGTACACCAACGACTTCGTGAAGTATTTCTGATTGGTTTATGGATTGAAAGGTTATTTTGCTTCTACAGAACCTTGCTTGCATTGAATCAGCCTTCATTGCTAATGCATTTAAGATTAAACAGAAAAAAAAACAACACGGCTGTGTGTGCGCGTGCCAATCAAAACATGAAGCAAAACACTGAATGTGTAAGTGGATATTAAAAAGTGGAAGGAAACAGGAAAGACTGAACAGATGAAAATCGGATTACACCCATTGTGATGCAGAAATATAAAAGAAAAACAACATGCCATCACTTTTTAAATTAGCAGATGATTATGCAAAGACGAGGCAATGTGGAGCGAGTGCAGGGGTTATATATCCTCCTGTCACTGGTTCTTTCACACAAACAAGAGGAGAACTAGCAATATAAGGAACTTAGCCTCACAGTATAGGATAATTATGGCTGTGTATAAATGAGCCAGAAGCAATTGTGGTGTCTGGTGAAAATGATCAAATTAAAGGAGAATTGTCAAATTCACATAAATCATGAAGCTCACATTTGAAGGTACAAGCAAGAGCTGCACCCTGGAGCCGCGAGCGGCAGCGCAGACACACTTCAAACTGCTTACTTTGTCGAAAGAGCAAACAGCTCGTAGTTTCTGGATTTTTGTGCATAAATACAGAAATTCATCTTTGACCACAGGAAAACGAAGCTCTTTCTCTTTTCACGTGTCCAATGTCTTCACTGTGACCTTCGCTCATGGATACCTACTCTGCAGACTTCCAGAAGTGTCCGGGGTGAGACAGCCTGCGGTTCAGCTTGGGCAGCTTCTCCAGCATGTCGGCCAGCTGGGTGAAGGTCGGCCTGTCCCTCAGGTCGTATGCCCAGCAGGCGGAGAGAATCTCCTGAGGGGACAGCCATGAGTCAGTGTGCTGCAGTAAGACTGACGCATGGAGCTCTTGCTGCATTATTCCTGCATGGCTGCTTCTGCACATGCAGCACTAACATGTTCAACTCACAGACACTTCCTTGCCGAGGCTGATCTCCGCCAGCACCTTCTTTATGCCCTCTCCACTCCCCACCTGCCAGATGGTGGCTTCCACGGGCTGGTTGGTGATTGGCCAGTCCCTGGCCTGGAGCTCATACCAAATAGTGCTAAAAGGAAAGGAAAACAACAAAGTTAGCAGATCCTTTTACTCAAATCAGACGTGAAGGACCAGTAAACCAGTGACCCCGTGCACAAGCAGAACTTACCCGAAGGCATATACATCAGCGGAAGTGGAAAAAGGAAGTTGGCTCTCGCTGTTACCTGGGCTCATTTTGCGTACAATCTCTGGTGGGAGATAACAGATCCAGCCATGAGGGAGCTTCAGCTTGTTCTCTCGCCTAAAAGACATTTTATCAGGAAGAGGGGCATCATAAAAAGATGCTCATGATATTCATTCCTTGCACACAAGAAGTCTGATTTATACAGATGTCGGCTAAATTCCGACCATAAATTCAGGAGATTTCAGCCAAATGGGTAAGTCAGCCACTGCCAGAGCCTGCAGGACTCCAGCCGGTGTGGAACTCAGCAATTATTATAAATCAATGCCCTCCCAAGGTAATGCTAGCGCAGTGCAGAAGAGCAATTCAGTCAAGCGTGCGTTTTTAAGGTCTTGAGTGCCTGTTTCTCACCTCCCCTCTTGTACAACTCCCGAGATCCCAAAGAGCCCAAAGTCTGTGATCACCACTTTATTGGTGTCATGAAAAACATTCTTGGACTTCAGGTCTTTGTGCACGATGCCTTTAGCGTGAAGATAACCCATTCCCTGTGTTGGAAGAAACAGTGGCTGTTAAAGTCTTGCACTTCATACACTAGATTTGTTGTTTCAGGATTTTGGCATATGGCCTCTGCTCAGAGGTTTGAATGTTGAAGAATAAAAAAAAAAATCAAAATACCTTTACAATCTCCTGAGCAATTTGTCTGGTCTTATTAATATCCAGAGTGTTTTTAGTGTCTCTGACAACCGAGTACAGCGTCCTCCCTTTACAGAAGCTGCAGTCAGAGGAGAGAAGTGATGTTTTCCCGGGTGAAACCATGAAGCCCAGTTCAGCATCAGATGTGTGTTCTTACCTTGTGATGATGGCCAGATGGGGTGGAGCCATGCAGGCACCCATGAAGAGGACCACATTCTCATGCCTGGTCTGCCTGTAGTTCATCACTTCCTTTTTGAAGAGCTTCAGATGGTCCTGATTGTTCCCGTCAATCTCAAGCAGACGGATGGCGACCTCACCGTGCCACCGACCCTTGTGCACCCGACCCCAGCGGCCCTGGCACCAATCAAACACTTAATATAACGCCCTCTCAGAACTCACACCTGTGTATTTATACACTCGGTGAGATTTCTCACTTTTCCGATGAGTTCTCCGAGGTCTAGCTGCTCAAAGGGGATGTCCCACTCCTGCAGGTACACGCTGGTCTGACTGGCCTTGCGGGAGATGGGGCCCTTCCACTGGTTTCCCCGAGAGCTGGGTAGATCATCCAGTTCGTCGCATTCACCGTCTGAACCCATGTTGAACCTCATATCCTCCCTGTCGTCCTCATCTTCCCCTCCATCCTCGTTCTCCTCCTCATATTCCTCATTCTCCTCCTCTACATTGGGCTCTTCATCTTCATCCTCAATGTCCTCCTCCAACCCCTACCAAAACACAGTTATTTTAGTGTGCATTAAAGGGAAAAAAAGCCCTTCATTTTTTATGCGCTGCTATCTAACTACACCTGGGCTGTGAACGGTACTCAGGGCTCATCCTCCAGCAAAAGTAAATGAAAGTCAAAAGTCTTTATTATGAAGTAATCAAAACTACAAGTAAGCGTGTCTGTGTTTGTATAACAGGAACTAATCAAATTTACCATCAGAATCACAATATAGCATAATGCAATTCTCAATACAATTCATAATTCAAAGAAAAAACCCAGAGGAAGACTGGTCTGTGTCTGTTTTCCAACAACCGAAACATTGTTCTAGACTTATGCCACATTTTTAAACATTCCGCCTCATATACTACAGGATATGATCTAGTTGACCTCCCACAGCAAATCTTGTCATGTTACAAGCCAGTTCCTCTGATGACTGACCCCAGTCTCCCTTGTTTTGACAGCTGATTTTATAATTTTACAACAACATATCTGCCATTATGACCCAGTTCACACTTTTCAGCTTTATCTAAGGTCACCACACCGGCTTGTATCATTGTGTCACTGTGTTTCCCGAAGATGTTTGCGCTCTTTATTATTCAGTGAGCTCCATAATGACACCTGGGTTTATGAGTCCTTCAGCTACTTTTATTGCTTCTGACATCCTGCTTCTGCCTTTGATGGATGACAATATTCCACTCAATAAACCTGAACAGAATCTCAATTTATGCCGCAGGTGAAATGTGAATTTATGTGTATTTTGTTTTCGTCTGCAGGGGGGTGGGGGGGGGGTTACCTCTTCATCTTCATCCTCGACCAGCTTGGTGCATATGTCGTCTGCGGATTGCTCGATCTCACTGCTGCTGTTGCGAAGAGAAGTGACAGATGTTTTTATAGTCACGGGCATTTCGTCACAGAGTCAAGACAATTTAAATAATTTAAGATGAAAGTCTTACACGGTGTCTTGGAGGACATCAGGGTGGAAATGAGCAGGGCATGAGACGTCTGTGGAGAAACAGAAAGATGCTTCCTTACACCCACCTGCAGCTGGAAGAAACTATGTTCTTCACCTTATTTACAGAGCTGATTATCTGACAAGACTGTTTTGGTGTGAGCCAGACCTCTCAAAGCTCTGGGGACATGTGCCATCTCTGTCACATCAAAGAACTACATACTACTTGTCTTGTAGTGCTCAAGGCCACAAATTAGCATTCAAAATTAGCATTACAAAAATACCAGCGACGTTTCCAAAATTCATGACCGTGTAATACACAGTCATGAGCTCTTAAAGATTTATTTCCTTATAACTCAGACTAATATGTACCAGTCACTGGCATCAATAATTACAGGTGAAGCACAGATTAGTCTCGGTCGTTAATGAGGAGGGGTCCAATACCTTAGCGTGGCCACTAGAGGGCAATGTTGCATTGATGCAATTTTGTTGAGCTCTTAAAGCCATTTTTATTTATGTCAGCAGTAAAAATGATTAACTCTGCTTGTATTATTTGTAAAGAAAATTGCATTGATTTCACAAATATCTCCATTGCCATTCAATACCCATTTAAGGAAAACTTTGCGATCCACCACATGCATGGAACGACTGCTCATGCAACTTCACACTACTACCAGTAGATGGAATCAGAAAGCCATTCAGTGTAAACACACAATCCAACAGTAAATGCAAGCAGAACCCTGAAAACAAACACGCAGAGAAGAGAAAGGAGCAGAGTGTTTACAGGAAAAGTGATGGGAGAGCGTTAAACCAAACAATGCTGAACACTCGACTCACCTGGGAAAATAAATTGCTGTCTGTGCTGAAAGTAGCAGGCAGCTTCAAAAAAAAGAGAGAAAAAGAGTGACGAGCGTAGCAAAGAGAGCGTGTAGGCTAGAGAGAGCTGGATTCAAATGCAAAGCTGTTAATATACTTGGGGTTAAAGAAGAAAGGTTTATTTAGTCCAAACCAAGTGCTTTGGTTTTACTAAAGTATTGTAAGAAGGTGTCCGGCAAGGCAACACTTATGTGTTTCTATACATATTGGATGTACACAGCTGAGTGTATCATAACACCCACCTGGAAAGTTGAAGCGGCTGTCCCGGTGGCCTTTGGGTGAGGGGTTGGGTGGTGGCGTGGCACTGGGGGGATTGCTCTGCTGGAAGGGTGCTGGAGAGGAAGGCGTGGACGAGGTGGTGGAGGACGGGTTGCTGCTGGAATCCAGCTGGTTCAGCACTGGAGGATGATCCTGATGGGATCAGCAGTGACCTCTATTAGATGCAGGTCACCAGTAAAAGTATTTAAAACATTCCTAAGACAACGTGTCAGGACCAGGATTCTAGATTTATCTCATACATATCCAAACATAAAATATAATGAGTCAAAAATATAATATATATATATTGAGTCAAAAAGGCTCATAAGCTTAAATTGAACCTTGCGTAAAGGTTTACAGTAACTCATTTCTTATCAAGGTGATGCCCCAAAAGTGATTTAGTCAAGCACAATTCTGACTTTTCCTCAGATCACACTCTCAAAGCAGATGCATAAAGGCTTTCTACTTTTTTCGTGATGGCCTTTGGTAGTGTGCCAAACTGTGGCGCTTCCTGCGGTCGGTCGACTGGATTGTTGATATCCGATGGAACGGATTCAGTCCTCCGAATTTTGGCGACTGGAAGGAAAAAATTGGAAATGTCACACAACGTATGTGCAGTTCCTACAGGGTCAGGATTCAAACAAGGCTTACTTGGTAGGAAGGAGATTCTGCAGGATGGGGCTTCCTTTGTACATTTATTGTGGCACTTTAGTCTGAACAAAAGAGGAGGCATCTGTTCATTCTCAGATAGATTACCACTAATGCTGTGGACTTGATCTTTATTTGTAATAATGATGTTATTACCCTGCTAACTAAACCACCACACAGTTTTGCCAGTCACTGGTAAAAGGCTCAACTCACCGACAGTGTTTGCATTTAACCCCGAACATCATGTTTTTCTGGCACACCTGACATGTCTGAGACAGCCACGACTTGGTTGAAAACCTAAAATAAATATTTAATTCATGTCAAACTTAGGTTAAAGCGTGGTGTGCATGAAAACCTTTTTACCTGTGTGTGACTGCTAGACCGATGTCCCTTCTGACTGCCTGTGGGGAGCTGCGATGCACTGTTATATTATCTGTCCAGGGAGATGGAGGAGAATTTAACAAGAACTTGTCAGAAAAAAAAAAACCAAAAAAAAAAACCATTTTGCAGCACATCACACCCCATTTTAAGTGTAAATGTACACGTCTAAATGTCAAGAAGCCCAAAGCTAACAGACATTTTTGTAGATGGATGCATATCTTTGCATTCTTTAGTTACAAATAATTCTAAGACTGTTATGATTTCAGATTTGACCCAGGCAGCAACATGCAGATGAATGCATGACTCACTTTTAATGACACTATGCTCCTCCAGGAGGGTGGGCGTGCCAGGCAGGGTGTACGACGCTGTGGTAGCAGCTGGGGTGGCTCCAGGCGTACGTGCGGGCGTGATGTGGTAACGAGAAGGTGAGTCCTCACACCCATTTCCATTGACTTGCATGTTCAGAAGCAATTTATTCTTTTTGACACACCTGAAGATAAGAGATTAGCACAAATGTGACTAAAAAGCACAGAAGCCCTCCGCGGAAGCAAAGAGTCTATGCCGCAGGTTATGTCAGGACTGGAAAGAGGCCCGTTGGACTACTTAAACGGAGCTGGCACAAGTTAGCCAGTGACATGCTTAACACCTGAACTAAAGGAAGGGCTTTATACTTTCTCACGTGCATACACATGTGACTAACTGTAGCTTTTCAGTTAAGTATGACCTGCGTCCCAAAGTTGCAAGTTGCATGGGCACGTGACACATGCACTTGCTCGGTTGAAGACAACAATATTTAGTTAAGCAAACATCTTGTTCCCCCCACCAGTAAGGCTTTTCATAAACAGATAGATTATTCTAGATAAACATGTAGCTTGTTTGTGTATGCACATCCAATCACAATAGAGCGAGAGAGATAAGCAGAGAGAGAGCGAGAGAGAGACAGGCAGAGAGAAAGACTATATACATCCTGCCACCTCTGAGCATTAGTCTGAGGAAATACTTCCTGTTTTGACATAAGTCATAATCTCTGGGAATCTGTGCTGGGATTAGCTCCATGCAGAGTGTTAGCAGAAGAGCAACAGGATGCGAGAGAAAGAGAAGCCCCAGAAACTGCAGTGACTCATTAAATGCAACGAGAAAGGCAACGCTGCAACGTGACCTCAGCAATGATCAAACCTCTTTTATTGCTCTTTTATTGTTTATTAAGGCATGATGGGGCAACAACTACCATTTTGTCAGATGTGTGCCTCTCACAACTGGAGTTTACCTTCTCTAAAATTGCCTAAATTTAGGCTTAAAATAACGTATTACGCTAAGTGTGGAAGGTTCCTTTATGAGAAGATAAACATTCTGATGTAACATGTTTGTATAATGGAAGAGTTGTTGAGACTGTCACTGGTAGACAGCACAATCTCAAACTCCTCATCTAGGAGCTGACTGCTTATATATGTATACGAACATGTCGTACGCCATAAATGTTATTTTGCCTGGTGCTGTCAGTTGTCACTGCGGTAAATGTAATCTTATTGTCTGTGGAAATGTGTTAATTTTTCTTTCCTTTCAGGAAAAAAAACTGTGAAATGAAGGAAAAGATTTGCTACAAAGATGTGTGAGGAAAAGTCAAAGAATGCAAAAGAAAAAAATATTTGCGGGGAATTTTTTAATAAAATATAAATTTATATCAGTCGTTTGTGAAAGAGCCAAGCACACCAGGGTGTACGTTACGTAATGCTGATAGAGAATAGCAAAGATGGTTCAAGAATCAGAGAGTAGCTAACCAAAAATGTTCTGAAGCTCTCCTCCCACGACATTCTCCCCCACACTCCCAAATGCTCCTGAACTCGTGAAACCCAATACCTGATTCGCATTTGATCCTAATCTGCCCTACTTATTAAAGAATACAGATAAAAATACGCTCCGAAGCGGGTTTTTGAACACCTACCTGCTGGCGGGCGGGTCTTCGATGCGGTTGCCCAGCTGAGATTCGTGGCTTTTGCTGCGCGTCAGGGTTATGTTGGGAAGCAGGTGCAGCACTTTACGCGACGGAGGCGGCGGGGTGCAGGGGGGCTTTAGTCGGTGACACCGCTTTGATGGTGGAGTTATGGGCGGAGTGGAAGTGCGTCCGTGAAGCCGAACCGTACGAGCTAAAGGCATCGGGAAGGGATCCGTTAGAGGACCATCGTTGTGCACATACGACGCTAGTGCCTCGGGCGTGGGTGCCGCAGACACCGAGCCGGAGCGAGGATGAGGGAAAGTTGCACAGGGGGTCGATGGGGTGGAGTGAATGGATGATGGACGGGCGAGAGGTGAAGGGCTGTGGGGTCGTAGTGGAGTCCCCAGGTTTGTGAGCTGATCTGCGGTCAGGAGAGAGCCACTGTTTCTCCTTGTGGGCTCGGATAGCCAGGAATTTCCATCTTCCTTCAGCTCACCACCTGCTCCACAGGAAAAGACACCACCAGTACAAAACCCCAGGAGAATACCAGTGGGTCATTTAATCATAGAGGCATCCAGAAATGTTCCCGTACCTGATTCAGTGGCAGTCTTCAGACAGGAGAGGGCAGCAATTAACCTGGCACATTCCTCTGAGCTGGAGCCGAGTCTTCGCATCGCGTCTCTCACCTGAGTGCCGGTCATCTGCAGTAAAGCATCCAGGGACAGCTTTGCTTCCAGCGCCTGCACAGGAGCAGCATAGAGGAAAAGACACAAGAGAAACGACACAAGGAATAAGAGACCATACAGGCAGTCATTTAACCACCGATGGACCCCACCATGTAATATCAACAAAGAAAGGATCTCGAGAGGTCTTTCCTAGCAGAACTGATGTTAATCCATTCTTTGCCACTGTGTATACGCAATCTAAAAGATGGATGGGAACATTTTCCTTCTTTATAAAGTACTTCCAGGATGTTTGAAGAAAAGACACCTCATTGTTCACTGTCTTTTTTTTCCTTGCCGTCTCGAAAACGGACAGGCGGGCAGAAAAACAAAAAAAGACAAAAACAGCGACATGAAAACGTCCTCTGACCCTGCAGTGGGCTCAACAACATGTGCCGCAGGAGGATGAATATCAGGATTTAAGGGCAGCATGCAAGGGTATTAAGTGGGTTATGGAACCTCTGACATGTTCTGTTCCTGGAAAAAAAGATAAATCCAGTTTGTTTGGGACGTTTCACATACAGTTTATCGGGAAGTAAAACGCAGATTATATAGTCGCACAGGAATGGTGTAATATCTACAGGGAACACTGTAATCTGTCATTCATCATATTTCAGGTTATTCACAGTGCAGGGAATAAAATAAAGTGTATTTCTGTGGGCAGCGGGAAGAGGCAAGCAGACAGACGTGTAGTAGGCAGCGTGGACACACACAACACCGCACAAGTAGAAGTTTCCAGTAGTCGGGAATAGACAGAGTGGGAGGCAGACTGGTGGGTTAACAATAAGAGAAAATCTATGCTTGACTGCAGTGGATCCTGGTTTGATTGACAAATAGCAGAGAGGGAGGAGTTCTGAACCATATTTTTTATCCGGACTGGAGGATTTCCAGGCCTGCGTGTAATGTGACAATCTGCACCTAACAAGCAGCTTGTCAAATTACATCTGACCATGCAAATGTAGTCTCAGATGATAAAGATGGCTAAAATGAAGGACCTAATGGCAGTGTTACACAATAAACAACACTAACAGAGTTTGAATAACCACAGGACCAGGATGTGTTGAAGCAAAACAGGGCCAAGAACTCACAGATGACAGAAGGAAGCATTAGATAATCCATTTTTTTTTTTTTAGCATGGGAAGTACGCAATTGCTTATCAGTCGGGTGAAATTCTTGCTCTGAGATGGTAAACACTGATCAACAAAACTGGGGCAGTCCCCCTCCAGTATATGCAAAGGAAGACACAAAGACACACGTTCACATACACACACTAGCCCACGCAAACAAATGTGATATTCAAAGAAGCTACAATGTGAGCAAAAGTAAACAGCGCTGCTTAAAAAACTATTCAGCTCCTTCACAGAAAATGTGTCAGAACTCTGCAATACGAAACTAATCTCAGTCACATGCCCTTTAATCAAAGTTGCAATGTTGTGAAAGTAAGAGTGACTGACGTAACCGCAAAGAATCCACCCAGTGATCAGGTACTGACACCGTCTTCAGTGCAGACTGATAAAAGAAAGTTAAGTTAGTTACAACATGCATTGCTGCACTAAATTAGTCGACCAGTTCGGCTTTTACGATTTGCTTTGAATAAAATTCAACAAGTTCCTGCAGTTTCAGCTGCGCGTACTTTTGTTAACGCACAGAAGAGAAGTGTAAAAATCTGATGGTGTCAGACTTAAGTACAGTGGAGGAGAAATAACATAAATAAGTGATATTGTAATGTGTTTTGGATGATCCATTATAGAATATTGGTGCTGTTAAATTGAGGATTGAGGCTGTGGGGCTAATAATGTTTGGTCTAAATGGGTCATTGTTGTACTATAAGGGCTCTACATGTTCCGGAAACTCCCAAGAGTATAAGGACAAATGAGCACTTTTACTGTTCTATCAAGGCTGAATTCTCTAAAGGGGAAACTGTTGAGGACTGAACAGCAAAGTAAGCATAGCAGATATGACTAAAACTGTTAACGCAAGTCAAATAACCACTCCTGGTCTGAGATGGCAAAACTCAGCACAAATTGTGCATGAATCTGAAAAATATCAAAGAATAACAGAGGCAGAAATGTGTAAAATAAGCAGGTTACAGCGAGGTCACGCAACAAAGACAAGCACACAAGAAGAAGGAAAACATACAGAGATCAGAGTTTACAGCAGCCAGGAAGACAGGCTGGGAGAAGGAGAGGAAATTACATAAAAATGTGATAAACCAATCGCACAAAACAAGGAGATGATGAATTTGATTCATTTTAATCAGCTGTGGAGAAGCAGCCAGTTGTTGGAGTCAGCTGACAGTTGTGACGATGGCATGATCGCATGAGTACAAGAGGGGTCTGAAACTGCTGCTGAATGACTGTTTTCATGGGAAATGTTGTATATTATGGCAAGGAGGAGTCCGTCTGCTGCAAACTGTCTGCAGATTTAAATTTTCAGAATGCCAGCTGAGCGCTGAACTACACTAACCGCGCCCTGAGTTAGGGAATCAGAGAGTTATTACTGTTAGAGCAAAGTAAAGCGTTAACAGAACTCCTACTTAACAGGCACCTTTAAAGACAATAGATATTTGTCTTCCCTGACCAAAAAAAAGGGCAGAATAATAAAAGGTAATTAAAACATGAATTACTTTCAACCATAACAGAAGAAATGACAGCAAGACAACGTACCTGGATGAGCTCCGGCCGCAGGTTGATGGTGCGTAACCAGTCTCGTAAGCGTGGGTAGCTGTCCAGGGCCTCGGGCCGCTCCGTCTCTGGCACTTTCTGCTTGCACTGCAG
The DNA here is from genome assembly GCA_015343265.1 of Pao palembangensis. Taxonomy (NCBI): domain Eukaryota; kingdom Metazoa; phylum Chordata; class Actinopteri; order Tetraodontiformes; family Tetraodontidae; genus Pao; species Pao palembangensis. Next base: position 5,938,890 of record CM027094.1, on the reverse strand, counting down.
CTGTTTACAGATGTATTTCATCAGCTTCACCTGCAGGGAGCAATATGGAATGAGCACAGGCAGGAGGGACACGTTAGAGAAGGGACTCACAACATCTTATAGTACTGACACGCAGACTTTGTCAGCATTGGGAATAATAACACTGAATCTATGGAGATATACTATATATAGATCAGTGTAATCATGACTTATACGATACATAAACTACTCCGCATGCACTCCATTTTTCCATTCTGAGCTCCATGTACCTTGGTGAGAATGGAGACAACGTGTTTATCTAACCTGACTTTCCAGTGGCCGCAGTACAGCGGACAGTTTAGATCTAATTAAGTGTAACTATCATACTGCAGAGCAATGTACTGGTCATCTAATGAGAGCATCTGCAATGCTGGCACAGCAAACACGTGTATTTGGAGCAGCTTAGTGATGTAATTATGGAGGAAAGTAACAGGAGCAGTTAATTTTGAGTATATTTCAGGGACATAAAGCACTTTTCTTTCAGCAGACGGAACGGAACGCAATCTAGATTTTAATTAAATACCTGTCCTGATACGAACTCCATATTTAAGAAACATATGTCCATCATATAGTTTGATCTTATTCTGTTAAATAACCCATCAGGAAATCTACTTACACTAACATGAATGTGTTAAACAAAGATGAATGGTTATTTCATAATAACAATAAACTATAAAACCGAGGCGCTTTAAGTAAGTGTGACAGTGAACACGGTGGTGTAGGTTTGCAGTGGTGGCGTGGTCATATAGTATGTCTCCTTATCTGTGCGTCTATCTGTCAGAGTCCGTCACAGCCGGCAGCACCTCCAGATGAGCTCTCAGCCTACTGTGCACCTCTCAAGTACCTAAGCAACAAAAGGAGCTGGTGCCATTATCTCCTCATTCAGCCTTCTCTCACTAACCAGACAGAAACTTCACCGTGCCATGCCGCTCGTGGAAAAGTGTGGCCCTGGGATGTGAAAAGGCTGCAACAAAAGCATCATAAATGTGGGCGAGCAGGAAGGAAAGAAAAGAGAGACAGACAGAGGAGGTAAATGCTCTCTGTGCTAAATGTGACTGTAGCTTTTTACTCAGCAATTATCCACAGCACTGAGAGCATTATAAAAAAAAAAAAAAACAAAACAAAACAATACACCATGCATTATTGAATGCAAACAAAGAATGCTAAATGCTAACATACAAGGGCCATGTAGGAGCACTTTGGAGGAACATTCTACGGAGCAGCGCTATATTAAACGGTTGGTAGCACACATGCAAGTCTGTTTACACACCGTGTACATTTTAACTGGACAGGTATACAAAATAAAAAAGGGGGGGATTCACTGCTAAGATTCCATAGATTCTATGAGTGGAGGACAGAAACTAGCATCCTGGTCTGCCCTTTCCAGTCTCATTTGTGTTCATTCGTACAGTAACTCCATTAGCACACGTGCAATCGTAGGAAGGGAACATACACCAAGCAGATGGTACTCTATCACCAGTGACCCTTGAAAATTACAGAGCCTGACAGATTATTCACCGTGTTCTATCATCAAGGGGGTGAATTCAATGTTTCTGAAGCCATGGACTTGCACAATCAGCAGTAAGAGGCCTCTATTTGATGTGGCTAATTAGCTAGCCTCCTACTTTTCCTCCCCTTACACCAGTGCAGTACTGTGACATCAGGTTACCTAGCAACCCTCTTCTGAGTTGTCAGCAACATTTCAGTGGGATTTTCCCCACACGAATGCTCCGGAAGAATGTGTTGTAACATAAATGGATGTCATCATCTCCACGTGACTTCAAACATGGCAGTAAAAAAAAAGTCCTGATCAGCTCTTAACTGCATGCAGAGTTCATATCAACCATTATCACGCTGTGCAAACAAGGTAGCTGGAAATTACACAGGTCCCAGAATCCCTCACTGATATCAGTATAATGTGTGGAGAGCAGAGTCAGCCCCACCTCAACAAAGCAGAAGATAATGACAGGCCGCGTGCAGATTATTTTTGGCTCAGAACTGGAAAAAGCAGCATTTGACGTGTGGCCTGGAGGTGGGAGGAAGGGGGGAGCGAGCGATGGCGTCAGAGCCCACCTGTCAGCAGAGCCAAACAACACCATGGCAACGGCCCAGCGCCGTGACGAGATGAATGACAGCCAGCGTGAGGGCCATCAGGGAGGAGGGGGAGAGTCCCTGCAGCGACCTGCCTGACACAGCAGACTCGCAGAGCAGATCCCTCTGCCGCACTTGTTTTCTAAAGCCTTTTGCTGACACAGGCACTTCGGTGCACCTGCCGAGGATAGCGCGGCTGATCTGAGACCTGAGCAACACTAGCACAGGGAGGTCGGCTCGTTGCTCTCAGGCTAAAAATGCTCAGCCCTTCTTGTTGACCGCGGCAGGGAAGAAGCCTCGAAGCATTCTGGGAACATGTGGACATGGGATGTGCTGAAGGTTAAAAACGTAAACTTGGTCTAGGGATTCTGTCAGATTAATGTAAAAAGTACACAAAGCTCAGTGTGATCAAAGGATGTGACAGTTGTTCTTTGACTGTTTTCTTTATTGTCTTCTGTTTCGGGCTGCTCGCTGTTATAGGTGAACTGGAACAATGGACACATTAGCGCCTGAGCTGCAGGCCAGTGCAAATGTTAAACAAACTTTAACATCACAGAGAGCGGCGGTAGTGTTCTAATGGCTGACACATAAAATTAAATAGAAAATATTATAAAGACGAGCAAAAAGAGGACAGACGTCTGCAGACCCAGAGACAATAGTCTGCTGCCCCTCCTCCAACGCAGTAATCAGTGCTGTTGACCCCTGCGCTGACCTTTGGGTTTAGGAGAGGGCTGACAAGGTCACAGTGGATTTATAATAGACACACCCACCCCCTTCACCCACACATGCAAAAAGCACTGCAGAACTCAAAATTACAGGATGTAATGCAACTCATCCTGGGCTGCTTTGAGAATAGCTAAAGGACTGCCTCCTACGCTGATTTCCACATCAGGCAGTCCGTCCTAACTGACTACAACAGTCACCCTGGAGGCTTGTGGGGTGAGGGGTGAGGGGAGGAAACACAGACAGCACTGCAACAGTCACTAAAGTCATATTTCCTCAGTACCCTTGTGTGGGCTACGTTCTCCATTGTCTTCTCCTCAGACGCACAAGCCGAGCTGTTGTCAAGTCACAGGCAGCGGCCCAGCCGATTGGCTTTCGCTCTCCCCTCCCTTCTCCTCTCTGTTCTCCCCTCTTGCACAGGCTCTTTGCGCGTCACTTCATTTTCTTATTTAACAACCAACCCTGAATATGCGTAGGAAGAAAGATGTCTAAATATAGACGCAGCCACAACAGCTCGCACGGCAAAGTCTCCACAACACAGCGAGGAGACAAAACAGAGCGTGGCTTTGCTGATCACAGCACTGATTAAAACGATAACACACACTGCTGTTACATAAAGAATTAAGAGGCACGCTAAAAGGATGCACATGAGCACGTAAACCTGGGTCCTAGGGGGTGTTAATATGGCGTGCTTGACGAACCAAAAGTCCAGAGGTGCATCGAGGGTGAGACGCAGCGGCACAAAGGGCAGAGACGAGGTTGAGTGGGATTAACGTGTAAAAACTGAAGTGGCAGTTAGCACTCCATCTGAGAGGCCAGTATCATTATCCTATCACTAACCAGGCAGGGAGAAAAGCACACAGTACTGGAGAGGACTAATAAAGCTCTCTGGATGAGAGCATAAAATGAGATCAAGCCTCTCTTGTTGGCGCTCTTGCGCAACATGGGAGGAGATACGGGTCTGGAGCATGAGTGTGGCAACTGCTTTGACCTCAGGTCGTATCATTTTATCACAGGCATTAAAAGGAGCCAAAAGCTTTGGTAGAGCCATCATGTCTGGCTCGGCCTGCCACAGGTGGAACGCGATGGAAGCGCTGCAGGTCCAGCCAATAAATCAAGGTGGAGCCGTGATACAGAGGAGCTGGGGCCTGGATCCTGTATGTCATCACTCCGTTACAGCAATAGTCGCTTTTTCACCAATTCAATTAAAAAAAAAAACCAAAAACAAAACAAAAACCAAGGTCCTGCTTAAGATAATGAACAGTTTTGTACACTTTTCAAACAATGTGGGAAACTTCACAGATCTCGGAAATTAGAAACTTTGCAGATCTAGGAAATTACAAAGCTGTCGATGACAACGGGGGGGCTGTCAGCTTGCGTTGGCATGAAGTGGCGGGTTCTCTGCACTTCCTCTGTTGCATAAATGACAGGTGGTTCTCAGCCCAGATCACGGAATCAAAGTAAGCCGAGACTAATTATGCTTTTTACTTTACTTTAACTGTGACTTTAAAATAGCCCGAGCAAAGAGAATCCGGGGAGGCGCTAAAAGCCTTCAAGAGAGCAGGATGGCCTTCCCATTGTCATGAAGAACAATGCCCGAGACGGCGTACTCCAGGAAGAACGTTAGCAGATCGCATCCTGTTCTGCAGCCATGAAGTAAAAATTAGACAAGAAGAAAGAGAGGAGAAGAAGAAGGAGAAGAAGAAGAGGAGGAGGAGATCGGAGCACGACAGCATGTGGACATGTCCTCACGTCTGGATGAAATATTCACAATAAGTATAGAAATCAGCTTCAGAGTGCACAACTTCTTGCACAAAACTTGTACCCAAGTTGCTGTATACATACATTTGGGGGGCCTAGAAGCAAAACAGTTCAGATCAGATTTGAATACTTTGCATTTTTCATCTAATACTCAGGGTCTTGCCTTCAGCCCGTGAACAGTTGTTCCCACACACTCGCTTGCCAAATTTTATCTCGTTCCTGCCAGAAAGCTTAAACATACAATGATTTAATGAAATTGGATCAAAAGCCATAACTGGATTGCTTCATCGCATTGTTGTTCAAAGTATGCATCTTTGCCCCGCAGACCCCGACACGACCATCCAGATTACAAACGGACATGTGCAGCAGAGGCCGCTCTTTTTCTGTCATGCTGACTGAGTTAAGGGGTCTGGCAGGAGCTTGGCTGCTTTAATGGGTTTACTTTCTTAACCGTTTCAAAGATCACATTAATAAAACAGGCCAGGTTTCTCTACGGATGAATCTTAATGCTCTGAACTTTCTGGGACAGTTTATAGAGGCAACAGCAGAAATAAAACAAACATGGCCAACTGATAGCCCTGAGCAAATCAGGAGGGAATATTTATTTAATCCCAGGTCTAAACCTTCAATAAAGCTAAACCGGGGCCCATCGCAGGTGTCCCATTTGATTAAGTCTGCCCCAGCAAAGCATTAAATGCAATTTTTAGGGTTGCGTCTGTAGAGATTAAATGTTTTAGAGGGTTTTCATAAGCAGGCTGAAGTGTTCCCACACACTCCCCCTCTCCAACCCCCAGCAGTGTCAGGGGGGCTGCAGGTAAGACAGGTTCAGCTCTCATCTGAGGATTGCTAGAGAAAACCAGGTGACCAACAACAGGAGCGCTTGAACACCGATTCAGCTGCATCACACCTGTGAAGTGTGCATTTTTTTAAACCCATCTAAAAACCTACATGACAAAATAATGAGTGCATCCTCCACGCCTACATGCCCTCTGGCCTGATTGCTTACAGAAGGCTGTTAAAGAAAAAAAAAAAAAAAAAAAAAAAAAAAAAAAAAACATGGCTCTTTGCGCAAAGCAATGTCAAAATGATCCCAAACAAAGCGGTTTGGCCGAATCTGCATCCAGATGCAGAAACGCATCCGGTCGACCAGCCTTTCCTCTCCACGCTCACGCATAAACACGTAGTACATTCTGCTTGGATTTTTCATTATTATTTTTTTCTTCCAGCACTCACGGACGCGAAATCCAGCGCAGAAAGCGGAAGGCAAAAGAAAGACAGTGAATGTGTGCCATTAGGCCAGGCGGAATTCAGTCAACTATCCGAGGGGCTCCTGACAAACGTTTCCGCCTAAAGAAGGAGGTCACACAGAAATCACCCACCGATTCCACTGCAATTAGAAGCAAAAGAATGGCACACAAATGATTGCAATCTAGAGCCACAGTGGTCTCGGTGCATGTGAAATAACGCGCTGATCTCGCTGACACAGGGTTTGCAGCCTGCGTTCAGCCGGTCTGAGCGGACGCAGAACTCAGCCTTCATGACTCCGCAATTTGACTTCTCTGCTCTTAAATATAGGACAAAGCGGTGGGAATTTAGAGCAGCTCGTTACCTCTAAAGTGCGTATTTCTTGCTGCGTAAGGTCGTTGGACGCGGCGCATTTGGTCCGTAGCCCCTGTAAACTTGAGATGGAGATTTCAATCATATTCTGGATGAGTTCGCACTGATGTAGCGCGGCCATCGCTGCGCCACCGCCGCCACTGTCCATGCTCGGCTGCTCATCACTCTCGACCATCTTCCCACCTTTGGCACACACGCTATCCATTCCTCAGCATTGGGTATGGCGAGAAGAGCCGGAGTCAGACTGTGGAGCTCAAAGAAACCATATGCGGCTTATGCAGAAGCGGCGACCTATAGTGGAAGTTAGCTTACATTAAATGCCCCAGGGCTTGCTATATGGGAAGGTCAGGAGCCAAATATTTTCTTTAGGAAAAATAAGTTTATCAGAGCGAACCCAAGAGTCCAAGTCCAAAAATCGTCGTTAAAATGACAGTCCGTGTGGAGCAGAGGCGAGAGGACACTCTCCCCCAGACCGCTCTCTGGCAGAGGCTTTCACCGTCTGTCATCTGTTGGGAATATCGTTGGGCGCGGTGCAATCTGGGAAATGAAGTCATCTACAAAATCCTCCCCTCAAACCCCCACCCCACCCTCTCGTGTGTTTCGTCACACAATTTCTGCAATAACGCCACTTTTCTTTCCTCCTTGTTTTCATTTGCTTGGTAAAAGCAGCTAGAGAGAGCATGAAAAATACCCCGTTGTTAAATATGAATACATAAAAAAGCCACCTAACGATGAAACTGTCATGACAGAGACAAACATAATATCATCAGAAGCATCGTTTTCGCTTTCACAACAATTCGCAATGTCTAATTTTGTGCAGATAAATGAATAAAAGCCGTTAACTACTATCTGTAGTTGTGGATTAGTCAACATAAGTATGCCTGCTTTTTCTGCAATAGCAACTGAAACTGTAGAGCAGATTAAAAATAAAAAAGCAATTATAAGGTGCTATGAGATAGCCTACCAACCTGATTCTTTTTTTGTATAAAAGTGCAGGTTAAGGAATACATTTCCAGTTAAATATGATAGATCAAAGCTGGATGTGTCAGTGTGAACTGCAGAATATCGATAGGCAGGTAATTGTGATGACTTTTGTTCATTTTCGTGTGCACGCAGGCACGTTCCTCACATCAGGACAGTGAACACTGCACCTGCACCTGATTGCATGTGGGTGCAGGGAGAGTGTTGGTTTCCACAGCCGTTAAGTTCACATGGCTCACTGCTGCAATGAGGGTGTGATGTTCCTTCCTAATATACCCTGATTATACAATAGAACATGAGTCACGTCTTGTGGAAGCCCGTGTTCTTCCTCTCCATCTGTCTGTCTGTCTCCTCTCATATTTGGATTTCGGAAGAACTCATCCTCAGCTTCTGCCTTCCTTAAATCTGCAGTCCCAAGAGTAGCTTTGCAGGCTCGATGCTTCACACATTTGGAGCAGAGCGATAAACACAACAAACCTGGGAGTGTAGACCAGTCATTACGGAACTTGTCCAGAGCATAAATATTAACTTCTTTGAGTTAATATCAGGCTGACACTGGTTTACCATGACTAGTACTGCAGCCACAAAATGAAATGGATGCGAGGCCATGTGGTGAAGTACTCGTAGCTGTTCCCGGTCAGCCCTGCTGTAATAACAGCACAGATTTGATGGTGAGCGGCCAGCACGAGGCCCTGCCAGCTTCTCCTCTGCTTGTAAAACCAAATCACCATGTGGGAACGGTGGTGTTGGAACAAAGGGGAGCTTTGAATGAAACTTTATATTAAATTCGGATTTCATATTTCAGTTGCATTTGATCCATTGTCATACTGGCAGCAACAGGCACAGAGCAAAATAAGACATGACATCAAAGCCTTGTACATTTAGCTGTGATGTTCTGTACAGTGATCCAAACAGCAGGGAACAACATTTGCAGCATGTAAACAAACCGATATCCTTACCGTTTCTTTCTCTTCGTTTTCTGCAGCAGCTTTTTCGTTTATTTCACTTTCAGATCTCTGACAATGGATCAGTCATGAATGGCGTGCGTCATCTGTCTTGTATGTGTCTTAAAGAAATAGGAGAAATTTGGTATATAGGCATTTGACAACTTGCTAACAGCAGAGTCAGCTGAAGATAGCGTGATCCCCTCACAGACTCACCGTAACACTTAAGCTCTTTAAACTGTTGTACTCTTGGACAGCCAGGGGAAACCCAGCAGAGCACGTGGCATGCCACTTCAGATTAAACTGGATTGTGGACAGTTTCCTGCCTTGGATTTCCAAGAACTCAGGTCTGGTCTGAGCTTGGACGTCTGAGCTTGGACAGGATCATTTACACCTCATGGCTGATTGTGATCAGTGATGACGTGTAACTCATTTACTGCAACGATCTCTCCATTTCTGCTTCTTTTCCGACGCAAAACATTGCACTCTGCACTGCTCTTAAACTGCCAAGGTCTTTGCTTTCTTTAGATATACATATTTATATATTTTGTGTTGAAAAAAGAGTCACATGATCAGAAAATTATATCTGACAATTACAACATGTACAAAGCATGGACCATTTTAAAAATCTGATTCTAACTCAGAATTTTCCTCAGAATTTTGATGTTTATCCCCCCTTGGAATTAAAAAAAAAAAAAAAAAAAAATCTAAAATCAAAAACAACATAATCTTCTAGTTCTGTAATTGATCACTGTAGACAGCCTCACCTCAGGGAATGATAATTAATTTACTTTTTGAGATAAAGGTCTTGAGTTGTCATGCTAAAACTCAGAACCCCATCTTATTAATACTTACGGCATCCAAAAATGCAGTGGAAAGCCCCCTGAACTGTCTTATTATATTTTAAAGCCACTCAACTGCATCCTGTCTGGTATTATTAAATAGAAAGCAACGCAGAGAGGGCCTCCCATGAACGCTAGTTGAACTCTCCATCCCACAGAGCAGCCAAGACAAAGGGCACTCTTCTAACCTTTGCTATTTTTCTAACCACACACACAAGGACGCATGTGTGCGCACGCACACACACACACACACACACACACGCACAACAAAGGCTGAGATGGAGGTCGCGGTGTGAGAGCAGAGAAAGTAGTGATTGGCTTTAACTGTTTACTTGCGTGTTGTGAAGCATTAACTTTTAAAGCAGTGTTACTGGAGATCTGCTGACATGTACAGACATACACACTTTGGGATTCGCATTCCAATAAACTGCTTTAACACACCTGTCTGGTTAATTCCTAAAAACATTGTGTATATGGTGTGTGTGTGACTTTGTGTCTCAGTTCAAACCATCATGTGAGAAATTGGCCACCACCATGCAAAAGGACACAAACAAATATGGTGACGCTATATGGATAGTTTTTGCAAGGGGGTCAGGGGACTACAACGAAAACAAGAGGGCAGGAGAATGAGAGATGCGGCAGGGGCGCCATCTGGTGGACATTTCTATTCAAAAACATGAAGTCACCTCAGCAAACCGTGTGTAAAGTCCTAAACACTACAGATTTAAATTTGATCCTTTGGTGGTCTCAAAAATGCCTATAGGAATGATTATTTTAATATTTAAGTATGGACAACAGTGATGGCTCTTACATGGTTTCATATTGTCCCCGCTGCAGTTGCTGTCCTGTCTGGTACCCCCCCATAGAACCAACAAGGAAACACCAACTGATACTGAAGGACTCACAAAGTTGTTCTGTGCATGTCAATGATTTTTTTTTTTTTTAAACCTATTTCATCCTGTCATGCCTGGGGAGGTGCCCTTCCCACGCGAGGTTGGAGGTGACTGAAGCAGACCCAGGACACGCTGGATCACATCCCCATCTGCAACTTGTTGGTGTTCCTCTTCTTGTCATCTACACTTTTTAGGATAGACAATACATTTGTGTTCAGTGTAAAACAGCAGGGGGTATTTCTTCAGAGATACTTCAAACATTACTCATCACATGAACATTTTGGATAGTTTTCTTTTATTTAGACAACCCAAATAAAAGGCACATAACGTTGCGCATGTTTATGTAATAATTTGACAAACATACATTTAAAAAAAATGTAGGAATGTTTGACCTTTCTGCTAATCAGAAAGCCTAACCTCTTATATATACAAAATTACCATTGTTAATGTTCTATTACAAAAGATTTATATAAAAAAAAAGGTTATCTTATCTTTCACATCTATTGTAACTACCATATCCTTGGAACTAAAATAGTTTTGTACAAAGATATACATTCAACTGCTTTCACAAGGGTACTGAACTTCCTATTTTTTTGTTTTCCTTAAAAATAAGAGATGTTCAATTCCACAAGAAATGTTCAATTTAACACATTGTATCAAATTTGGCAAACAGGCTATCATATCTACGTAAATGCATAAAAAAAAATCTACACTAATAGTTTGTTCAAAACAGAATTTGGGAAAAATGACAAACATGCATATTGCATTTTTTTTTTAGTATAAACTGAATCAACTTTAAGAGCTGCAACACTGTTGAGATCACATGGCATTCATTAAAAATAGTTGAGCAACTACAGTGTTTGGGGTCATGCAACATCAATCTTGTCCCATTATTTTAATGGACACAAACTTGCATTTTTAATCAAATTCATCCAGATCTTGGCTACATTAATATGCAGCGTGAGCTGAACTTCCAAAAATGCCAATAAAAAAAGAAAAAAAGGTACAGCATGTATGCCATTGCACAGCAAATGATTTCAATGGACGGCTATGGTTAAAAATCAACAACAGTTGGACTTCTTGTCCCCGCTCAAGTTTTCTCAGTGCCAATATGATTAGGTAAATGTAGAATGAATAAAAATAAATCACAGAGAATTAAGTAATCAGGATACTTAAAGTCAATTTTAAAATGAACCAAATTCATGAAGGTGTGTTCCCTGAGTAAGGGGTCCTTAATATCATCATGGGGCTGTGGCACAAAAAAATACGTAAAAAAAAAAAAAAAAAAAAAAAAAAAAAGAAAACAGTGTCGAGAAGAGTCAGACAAAACTAATCAGCCACCAGTATGATGGCAGCAACAGCCTTCACTACAAGGCCAGGCCGTCCCTTGGTTGGCCACTAGATGGCCCTGAGGTGCAGGCTGACTCACTGAAACACTTAAGACTCCGATTTGATCTTTGATAATACTGCCGTTCACCTGTACGCAGGATATGCTTTCAGTGCAAGACTCATTCCATTCTGACATCATGGAGAAGAACACAAGCTAGTAAAAAACAGAAAATGTGTTTCAACACAAACAGAAAAAGTACAAATGTCAAGAGGACAGAATTGAGATAATCCACTTGAAAAAGTAAAAAAAAAAAAAAAAAAAAATTAAAATGCTGACATGAAAAATACATTACTATGTCAAATGTACAAGTTAGTCACTGTACCTCAAGAGCATATCTACAATCTGAGGAGGAAAAAGCTATAGCACTGTGAAAAAATAGTCTTCCATGCATGTGGAAGCTGCTGTCCCTTTTCCTAAACTCATTTCCTCTAACATTAAATAGTGATTAGCAGGCTATAGTTAAAAAACCTACATACAAAGTAACACACCCAGAGGCTTCAGAAGGAGAGAACTTGTAAAAACATCAAAAACAGCAATTTAGTGTTATTGCTTCAGTCCATTTCTTCTCTTTAAAAAAAAAATAAAATAAAAAAAAAGCACACGGTGTGTTTACCTACAGGGCTCCTCAAAGGTGCTTGAGGGATCCTCTCCTCTCATTTGTCAGAATACAAATCACAGTTTCATCATTCTAAACCGACTACGCTATGTCTTACGGCTGCCAGATAAATCCTACCTCGGTATCTACTCAATTGTTATGCGTCTCATGCCGGCCACTTAGTGTTTTAGTTGGGACACAGCTGCGACTTGGTGAGCTCCCACCAGCTCATAGAAATATTCACGTCAGGCTTGGTGGACTGGGAGGGGTAAAAAAAAAAAACAAAAAAAAAACAAAAAAAAACCAAAAAGGAAGGGTTGATTAAAAAGGGGAAAGGGTGCAGGACATGTGGATCAAAATATGAACAGGAGGGGTCTGTTGGTTTACTTCATTTTCCCTTTCTTTCTGGCCAGTTCAACACTCTCTCTTTCTCTCACTCCCTCCAAGTGTTTATCTACCAGGGTGGGGAAGAAGGCAAGACCTGGGACAGAAAAGACATGCTATCCACTGGCCTCATGGCAATGTTGAGTGGCCCGGCCATATTCATGGGCATGGGGGTTGTTATTGCCACCGGGTGGGCAATATTCATCGGCGCCGAGGCAGGGATGTTGACAGAGGCGATGTTGACGGGCCCGGTGATGGTGACCGGGTGCTGGAGGCTCACTGGAGATGTAATGTTGACCGTGTTGGTGCTAATGTTCATTTGTGCAGCTATGGTGACTGGATGGTTGTTGTTGTTGTTGTTGCCCCGGTTCATTGCCGTAGTGATGGGGGCAGAAACAGTCACAGGCGTGACTGAGGCAGAATTACAGACGTCGTTACTGTCTGAGGAGGGGAAAAATGAAGGAAAAAAAAAAAAAAAACAATCAATGTTTTGTTCAGACTTTAACCAAATGAGCTACAATGCTTGGACAGACTTTCGGGGGGTGTGTGTGTGTGTGTGTGTGTGTGTGTGGTGTACCTTTGTTACAGGAGTTAAAGTTGGTCTGTCCATGGGTCTTCAGGTGGCTGGTGATGTAGGCTGCGCTGAGCATCTTTCCACAGATGCTACAGGTGACTTTGCCTTCGTGTCTGATCATGTGAGAACGGAGTCTGTCTTTGGTGGCAAAAGCGGAAGTACAAGCCTGCAACGGCACGGCAGACGGGGTCAGTGTTCAGCGGAACACAGGAACTCAGAAAGGGTAATATCAGTGCGCAGGAATCACACTTACCGTTACTTGACATTTAAATGGTCTTTCAGAGGAATGCACATGTTTGACATGGCAGCTCAAATGGTCCGGTCTGCGCAAAGAGAGAGAAGATTACATTTGAGTTTGGAGCTACTGCTCTTCAGCTTTTAGGCTAAGCATGTGGAAGCATACGGACGTGCTCTGCTGGCTCTGATAATGAGACGAACGCAGACACACAAAAACAAGTTTCGGTCAATGGCAGTTAGCTCTCTATGATCAATCGCGCATGAATTAGCTTGACCTAGTTTAAAAAAAAAAAAAAAAAAAAAACTGCACCACCCTGAGATCGTAATAAGATTTGTTTTTCCACTTGTAGTTCAGGTATACTCAGTTTTTGGAATATAAATGTGAAAAAAAATATGATTGGTGGAATATTTTTGAACAGCATGAGCACAAGGTATGAGTTTATTAACATTCACTTGTGATAAAAGTTTTATAAGCAGAAAAATGTAATATTAAAGTACAATAGTTTTACATATTTGGCATGGATATGGTTAATTTAGAACAGGTTAAAGTAAACAATCTTCTGTCTCTTGACCTTTACACTCAAACTACACAGATGTTCCTGTCAGCTTGATAGTCAACTTCCTAATAAAGCCATGAGCTGAATCATTAAAAAAAATACTCCTTTGGCATCAACAGTTGCTCCTAAGGCGTAATTCCTTAAACACTCAACCAAGCGGGTCAACTAGCAAAATTTCAGTTGTGACATGAATTGGAATTGAGCTTTTTTTCCCCCCTCCTTTCATTCATTTTTTGGAAGCCAGTGACGAGCGCAGACAGTGCAGGACTGCAGAGCTGGCTGAGCAGCAGTGACTCAGTGGCCGGTTATTCAGTCCCCATTCTCCCTTTCCAGTATGCAGATGAATCCCTGGCCCACGTCACTCTTCTGGACGCATGCCTGACGCTGCCCTATGCAGAGAGGGGTGCTAATGTTACAGCCTGGTTAGGGAGCGCTGCTGCTGGGGTTTCTGCTCAAGACGTGCTGCAGCTCAGAGCTCCTGCACTCAACTGTTGCACGTCTACATGCATCAGATATTGTGGCACATTAAACAGAAGCAACGGTGAGTCTTGCTTTGAAAAACGCAACTGAATTACTTCTAAAAATCAAATATTCATCAATAACATATAGTAAATGTGGTGAGCTGAACATTACTATAGAGTTCACTGAATTCCCAGGGGAAAGGGGGCTCTGTGACATGCTGGCGGGAAGCGCAAAGTGACAAGTGACGCCTCCCCCTCCTTCTCCACCATGGGCGCTCTCCCATGTGCAACTGTTTCAAACATGTGGCTGGAAACACTGTGGGGGGTGGGGGGGGTCAAGTACAAGTCTCAACTACAAGCTTTAATAAGGAAGCAGCCAGAGTAAGCAATTACATGACCCCCAACCACCCCCCCCGAACATTAAAAATGATGAGCAACTACAGATTACATTAAACCAGCAACCGCATATTTGAGACTGTATGTTCAGCTCAGACAGATGGTTTCCCATAGGTGGAAACGCACCGGCCTCTCGCAGATTTTGGAACACAATCAATCAGAAGACAGTTGACACCAAAATCACATCTTAATAATGGTTCGAATATCAAAATCTACCAACGTACATGTAATCATGGCTTCTTGGTGTCTGTGTGACATTTCTCCTAAAGTCCAAATCAACTCAGTCACGTACTTTGATAACAGTGCAGTCGAAACCCACATCTGCTTTAAATTGGGCTGTACTGGGCCAACAGTGTAGCTGATCAATATGCTGGAATATGCTGGCCGCCCAGACTGAATATGAATATGGATAAATAATATGTATACCCAGGACTGACTTCTGAAATACATCAGCAGATGTTTAAATCCAGTCACTGGTATACCATGCTTTACCATTATACCATTCGACCAGGGAACATGATGTAGTTCTACACGCCTGGAGCTATATAAAGAATGCACAAAGACATTTGAAACTGGCCATATTATCTCTCCATGAAATCTGCTGCTAGCAGCTCCCCTCTGCAGAGGGTTTGTGAGTTTGAAGACATTTTGTAATACAAAGAAAAACAGAAGATGACTGCAAAACTGTAACGTTTACCTGGAAAACCCTTTCCCGCACACAGAACACACGTAGGGCTTGTGAACTCCACCGTCGTGAGAGCGGACGTGGTAAGTCATTCGGTCCTTCCTCTTGAAGCGCTGCTGGCAGATGGGGCACTCGAAAGGCTTCTCGTCCGAATGGGACAGCTTGTGGCGGTTCAGGTGGTAGACGTCGCGAAAGGCCTTGCCGCACATCTCGCACCCGTGGTTCTTTTTGACCGGTTTGGGGGGCTTCTTGGGGATGTTTTGCTGCGGCACGTTACCCATCGCCGATGGCGTCATGATACTCGTCGACACGGAGGTAGTCGCCGTGGAGAGGATGCCTGCTACCGTGGAGATGTAGGAGGGGTTACCGTTATTCTCTCGCGGCATGGAGGAGATCATGGGTACCATTGTAGGGGCAGTCTGGGCGGTCTTCTTTGGCCGCGACACCATCTTGATACCGGTGTGACTGGACTCATGGCGCCGCAGATGGTAGCTGTCACGGAAGGCCTTGTTGCAGTAACCGCACACAAAAGGTGTTTTGCCTTTGTGCTCCTTCTTTATGACAGGCACTGGTGGCCGCGCACCTCCCCCGCTGGCCACATTGTCTTTGAGGAGATCGGCAGCGCCGGTCGGCGGCTTCTGGTCTATTTGGATGGGCAGGATAGGTTTCTGGTCAACTGGTTCATTTCCAGCATTGAGGAGAGGCAGCAGGCTGTTCTGGGCCACCTGGTGCTGGTGGTGCAGGGCTTCATTTGCCTGCTTGGAAACACAACATTCACAAATCAGCTTCACATTTATGACCTTTCAGGCCTGGAAAAAACTCAAGATACAGACTGGCAACTGGATCAGCAATGAAAATGAGGCTGATCCAATAGATTCCTAATGTAATTAACAAAAAAAAAAAAAAAAAAAACAAAAAAGAAAAAGAAAAAATCCCCTAAATGTTGACCATACCCAGAGCTCTGCAGCAGAAAACTCTCTGAATTCGAAGAACTAGTTCTAACAAAGCTCACAGGATTTCTAAATCTTTGTTTTGACAATCATAAAGCTCATAACAGTTTTTAACAAGCTACAACTGTGACAAAAAGCCTGACATTCCAGTTCGGGAAAAACCACTGCGCTCAGCGCTCAGCCAATCTTCACGAGCAAAACAGAGTTGCAAAAACAAAAGTGGTGTTTTTAAATCACAGATATCACTGTTCTTTCAGTGAACGGACACAGTCAAACAACTATGTTGTCAACTAGCGGCAAGAAGGGAAAGGTGAAATGCATGACCTTTCCCTTTGAGGTTCAATCATCCATCGACGATGGCCAGCCAAGAACGGAGTCGCGAAAGAGGCAGCAGCTTAGAAAAAAAAAAGAAAAATGAACCACACAATGTCCTCCTTATGTCATCCAGCCTATTGTGAGAGACACGAATCTGAGCAGTGATGCCTCAGCAGGGGAGCTTTGTATGCTCATCTTCATTGATTTGGCTCATCTATTCATGAGACGGGGACATTGTTTATCCACACATACTACACTAAACTAGTCGCCGTCCCCTCGTAAGCACAGACTCTGGGACTTGTGAAGAACGCCAGCAAAACTCACGCATTTGTCATAACACCTGCTCACACTTGCCACCTTCCAGGATTAGTCATCATCATCATCAACGCAATGATGCCAGGGCTATGTGGACGGGGGGGGGGGGGTTGCTTTAGGTTTGGGTGGGTGAACCCTCTTTGTAAAGCATGTGAACAGCAGACGTAGCCGCCGCAGACAGCACTGCTCCTACACAGAGGTGCAGGGCCTGTAAGCTGCTGTGCCTTCATGCAGCTCTGACCATTTTGACACAAATGCGCTCTGACAACTGGGGCTGCTCCCTCATAAATAACATCAAAATGGAGGGAGTGTCCTGATGGCTCCACGGGCCACTGTAGACTTGAATTGAGCTCATGGTCTGAGTCAGATTATGCACTGTCTTTCTGAAATCTTTTGTTACACTGAACAGCTGCTTAGCAAATCCTAATTCTACGTATTAAGTAAAAAAAAAAAAAAAGAAAAGAAAAAAAGGGCTTAATAGTAGGGTTTGATATACCAAATTAAAACTATAAAGAGCAAAAATAACTCAAAATATTTTTTTTTCAATACAAGAGTTCATCTTTTCTAAAACCAATAGTTTGGCTACCGATACACATATTACAGAAATCTTTTGAGAGTGTCAGAAATGTAAACTCTTCATCATCAGCAGACTATTCATGTGGATAAAACAAGCACAGGGCAGGCTTACATCACCTACTAACTTATTAACGTACCAAGTAATCCACAATTCTCAAAATACTGAAAATTGCAAAATAATTTAAAAATATCAAATCTCAGCTGAGAATACACAGTATATAACTAAAAGAAAGAGTAAAACAATGTTAACATGATACAAAGAATAAAAATCATCACAATGGCAGGTTACTTGGAGCGACGTTCTTTGATTCAGGGCTTTTTACATTTAGCAGCACTCCTATGACTTTAGCGCTTGTCTTAGCGGATAAAAAGGTTTCTCATCTCCTAAACTGGGACTGATGGCTCATTTAATGTTTCACATCTGATATTTTTGGCCCACTGCAGCAGTAAAAGCAAAGGTGTAATTGTTAACTCAGTTGCATTCAGGTGAGCCATACTTGGGTCCCTCTCATTCTGCACGCAGCCTGGGGAAGACAAAACCATCCCAACTGTGATATTATGTTAAACCTATACTGTGCAAATCCTGTTTCTTCTTACAGAGACAGTAATTTTACTGTCAACACACGTATGTGAGTCACAAGTAATTCTAGCTGTTGTAGTACATACTGAAGCCTACTCTGTTGCTATGGTTTCCCACCCATTCCAGTTTGCAAAATGAATGTTTTTTTTTTTCTAAAAAATGCATCATTAGCAGTGAAGCAGTGCAGGAATGTCACCACAACTATTGTTTATAATTTATATCAAGTGATAATGTCATCATCATTATGTGGTAGATAGTATTTGCTTGAAAATTAAGGTAATTTTTAAATATATCTAAGAAGTGTACATACTATTAGCAGAAATGGACAAATCTTTTCTGCTATGATAACATATAATTAGCAGAAAATTATATCAAGATTGAAAGTGTGTCCATTAAAAACTCTGTCAGTAAGAACAGGAAAAAAAAAAAAAAAAAAAAAAAAAAAAAAAAAAAAAAAAAAAAATCGCTGGATTCTCTTTCAGTCATTCAGGATTTCTCAAAGAAGAACCCCAATAAAGCATCACAGGCTGGAGTCTGGTCATTCACATAAAAGTTGCTCAGTCGTGCATGAAGACAAAAACCTTTTACTTCCTGATATAAAATTACCTGAGCCTTTCACATAATGGGACAGTGATGAAGATTGGACTTGGAGCTACACTAATGGCTAATATTAACCACAGAGGTTTGCAAATTTATATGTGAAATCAAATTCTCAAAGGCTGAATGGAGATACTGATCAGACCTGTGGCATAGTGGACACTTGTGGTATTGCAGGCAAACAGCTAAACTTATACAAGTGCTTAAAAGATGCATTCACCCTTCTTTTTATTTTTAAATTAATAAGATGACTGTGTCTACAATTTCCTATGTAGGAAGGACAGATCTGAAATTATTACTGTGTGAAAATCTGTATACAGAACGTTACATATTTCATAAAATGAAATTCTTAATGTGTGGGGTTTTTTTCTTTTTTTTACATTTTACAAGGACAAGAAAGCACAATCAACTTAAAAAAGTCTAAGCAACCACTAATACGAGACCTTCTGTTATCTAATAACAAGGATGGATTGCAAGGACTGTGTTAAGAGAATAAAAAGTTAAACTGTTGCCCAAGAGTTCTCAAACACAGTCACGTTTTTTTATGGGAAGATCTCTCCGGGAGAGGCAAGGCCAGGGTTTTCTCATGAGTGTCTCATGTTAGGGTATTCTTTGGCATCTTCATGTTTTTCTCCTTCAACATTTACAGATTAGTCTCTATAAAACTCTGGGAATTACTGACAAGAAGACCAACAATTAGCAGTGATCTTAAACACACCCCGAAGTCTGTTGAGATTCTTAATAACTTGTACATGTTTTCACAATAGTAGATGGAGGTGTACTTATGCTAATTCCCCAGCTCATTTTCACAACAATGCAGATAATTTATAAAGGCATGACAAAGTACTCAAACAAAGTATGTGGTAATCTTTTTTTCTAAACATATGCCTCTTAAAATACCATTCCAAAAAGCAGATATGTGCAAAAATGATGCACAGAAGGGTAGTAGTTGAAAAAGAAGTATTGCTCTACTTGCATTAAGCTCCTGAATGCTAACTGCACAGATTTACATGAGAGTGACACAGTAACAGTGCAAGGTACATAATACATGCAGAGCTCCTGGCTAGACGCCAGGCACGGCACACCAAGCAGCACCATCCAGCTGCCCTTTTTAATGCTGCAGAAACA
Source organism: Pao palembangensis (assembly GCA_015343265.1). NCBI lineage: Eukaryota > Metazoa > Chordata > Actinopteri > Tetraodontiformes > Tetraodontidae > Pao > Pao palembangensis. The sequence continues at coordinate 5,919,280 of CM027094.1, read as the reverse complement.
GGGGAGGCATAAAAAAAGTGATCAATGTTAGACTCAAGAGCTAAAACAATACCGGGCTTACAAAGCCCATGTGTCCCAAAAACAGAGGTACATAACTATATTATAAGTCTCAGGTTATTGCAGGTCTTTTACAACTTTATTACGAAAAAACCCTCTTGATCACCAATTCTGGCATGATTCAGGCTCCTACCAGACACTACCAAAATAAAATGAAACATATATATTTAAAAAATAAATAAATAAAAAAAGTTATGCACTAAAACCTAACAAAAAGGACTCAAACTTAATTGCTGCAGAATTAAAGTATGCTTTGTTGTGCTAGAAGTTTGTATAAATAGTTAATGATAAACACTAATATAAAAAGTTTTGTGGTTTTTATTAAAAGTTCTTCCCATGCGGATGAATTCCAAGTCGCACGACAGGAATTTAGGGGGAGAAGTTAAAAGAATGCCTAAAAACGGGCCGGAGAAACAAAATAAACGTGGAAAATGGAATTCGCGGTAAAACGTTGAATCGCCTAAAGGACTTCCTCTCCTGGAAAAAAAAAAAAAAAAGAAAAAAGAAACTCGGGATCCTGCGCTTTCACATCCACGCCAGGCTTAATTCAGTGATGCTAAGTGAGGCCATGCCAATAAAACATTTCATTCATTTCACTGAACAATGGACGTCCATCTTAGTACACCGTGAAACCTCCTAAACTGTGGCACACAATCACTCAACATCGGCTCCCATCTCCCGGCTGCATTGGATATATAAATTGCGTAATGCTGCTAAATTCTAATGTGCCTTTTTCGTTGCTAGTGTTAGCTTCGCATAGTTTGAATTCCTTTCCACTGCGTCTGCCAGAATAAATAGCTAGTTAAACAGAAAGCTGTAACGTTAGAGAGCTGGCCACTAAGTCGTCTAACGTCAGTTTTGTGAGCTCCATGCGATAGTCTCGCCCCAATTAAGCCGAATTAACCAGGAGTTTAATAAAAGCAACCCGAACATCATTAGCCAAGTTGGCTAGTTAGTGCTAAACCGGCTGAGGCAAGCGGAAAGTTCACCGCGGACTTGTAAACCAACGTTAGTGGACTAAATCTCAGTAGCCGAGAGCGCAATCTCAAACTTATCCCAACATACAGATGCGAGGTGTTTTTAAATTAAGATATCTGCGATATTATTTGAGTTCCAGAAAGAATATTGCCCGGTGTTATAACTCATTATCACAAGGCGCCCGATCAAAGCCCTCAATCACAGAAAAAAACAGCTCAGTCTCGGTTGTAACGGTGCACCGGGGTCTCCAGGCTCACTTGAAATGATCCCGCATGTTTTGCTGGCCTCGACTTGGCAAACAAACTTAAACGAATCGGCATCGTTGTCGAGTTATCCAACATCAGCCTCTCAAATGTTTAGACAAAAGAAAAATAGGCCACATTTTCCGATCCGTCGTTGGTGAGAAGTGATTTTTTGTTCTAGCGTCATTCCCAAGCCTCACAGCTGGAAGCCTGAATTCATATACCATTGTTTTGCTTGGTTACTCGAACCAAGCGCTACTAGTTTAAAAACTGTTTTTACCGATAAAATGAACCGTGTTTGTATTTTTTAAATCTAGTTTTATTGGCGATCGCAGTTTCCATCTTAAAGCGTGAACTTACTTGAAAAAGAAACGTACTCCAGCTCGGCTCCATTTCCACACTCACTAATTCTGTAGGAAACCAAGTAGAAGCCTACAACAAAGCAACCAAACATGGCAGCTGAAACAACTTCCGGTAACCTCGAGGACTGAACCACTCGGCATACTACTTAGGGGAGATGAAATCAGATAATCTAAAAATGAAAGATAGATTATCCTTTACGTAATTTATAAAACATCCTCTAGCTCAAATTGGTGTTAAAATTAAATATTATATTGAACATTGATTCCAAAGTCCAAGCAATGCGTTTCTTTTAAAATTAAAATATAAATAAAAAAGGTGGTTTTGTACAACACCCCCCACAATGGTTTTTCGTTGATTCTGCGAGGGATATTGGTTATAGCCGAGTGCTGTCGCATGTGGCAGGGGTGTGAACGTGCTGCATCTCAGTAACAATCATTTCGTTTTTACAATAAAATTGTGATTTCATAAACGATAAGTTTGTAATTCTTTATGAATGGCCTGCTCTTATTTAATTTTTAAAATGGCAAGATATAAGTCTCAGATTTCGAAAATTGATGTACATTCATCACATTGGGGTGAAATACATATTGCTGACATGAATGCAATGAACACATTTAAGTTGGCCTTACTGTTTATACTGGGAAGATCAACTTTGAAAGAATTGTAACTCCTTTTTTTATGTGAACCCCCACCAAATCCCCCAAGAAAATACACTTTTGTCCATTAAATTATAAAATATTGTAAATAACTAAATGCAATCAACATCCAAAATGTAGCTATTATTAATTTTATTAATTTGTACTTAAACATTTTAAAGTTTTGGGGTTAACCCCTAAATGAATAAATTGATAGGTATAAATAAATGTAATGTATTGCTGAATTGCTATTAGAACACAGTAATAGTTTTTAAAATGCATGTGATCAAATGACTTCTTAGCTATGACAGTCAAGAAACCAGTATACAGCATCTGACGTTACAGGAGCAGTATGTAATGCCAGATGACCTTCATGAGCTAAATATGTTGTCATATAGAGACTCGTATAACCAAGATTCATGTCGTTGTTAGATTTAACCTACACAAGTCTTTTAAACCTATTTTTTTCCAGGTGAATTAATGAACAAAGCAGGACAAAAGTTCTAAAGACCTAGCTTTTTTAGCTTTAATTTTTTTTTACATAATTATTTTCCTGCTAAAGTTAAAAGAGATTTATGTTTAAATCATCAAAAGTGACATGAAAATGAAGTGGCAGTTGTCCAAGACCAGTGTTTTGACACTTTTGGCTCTAAAATTAAAGCAGACTCAGATCCATGCTGGAATCAGTATTGTGCCCTCTCTTTCCAGTGTGTTCTTTGAACTCTGCCCGCCCGCAAATGACTGTTCTGTAAAGGTGCCCCTATTGTACTTTTTCAATCTTTGTCCCACTGTACATTGAAAGCCTTTATTCGCATACAGTGCAATGAACGTTTCAGTTTGAGTTAGAGAATATGTGTGGTCAGCCCATTCTGCCCCATCCAGCTCAAAAGACACGATAACATCCAGCAACAGACTCCACTTCAAAATACAGTTATGCAGATTGCTTTCTCTGATATTTCCCCGGGTTCAAATAAAGGAAAATCTCCAAAGGTAAGTTCCTTCAGAAGAGCACCGGAGGGTTCTACCTTCTATTTTCCAGTTTGTTGATTTAGTCATAGATACATTTGAATTCCCAGTAACATCAAACAGTTGTTTGTTTGGAATTACGTCACATAAAAAGTTCATTTTGTGATTATGAATAATCTCACTCACACATATTTAAGAATGATTGTCAGAGATTAAATTAAATACAAACAGAAATGCATTTTATAATAATCTTAGCAAACTAATTTCCATGTTTTATCATTCAGGTGCAGATAATTGCAGAAATATTGACTTGGGTCCCCCTCCACAGGTGCAGCAATGTTAAATAGCTATTCTGTAGTTTCACAAATGAATTTAAAGCTAGTTATAGTGTTTCATCCGTTCTGCATTTACAGAAATGGGAGACTGGTCCATTCTTGGCCGCTTCTTAACAGAAGTTCAAAATCATTCCACAGTGATTGGCAAGATATGGCTGACAATGCTGCTCATTTTCCGCATCTTGCTGGTGGCACTGGTGGGCGACGCGGTGTACAGTGACGAGCAGTCTAAGTTTACCTGCAACACCCTCCAGCCTGGATGTAACAACGTCTGCTATGACACTTTTGCTCCCGTGTCACACTTGCGCTTCTGGGTCTTTCAGATTGTTCTCGTCTCCACACCTTCTATTTTCTACATCGTCTATGTCTTACAAAAGATCACCAAGAATGAAAAGTTAGAGGTGAAAAAGGTTGTAGTGGTACCAAGGTCTCCCTCATCACTCAAAGGGGAGAAGAATCGAGGAGGAGATAAAGAGGCAATGCTGGAGACTGGTAGTCCTTATAACACAACCTATAACAATGAGGAGTGGAGCTCTCAGGAGGATGAGTGTGAGGAAAGGAGCCAGCTGAACGAGGAAATGAAAGAGGTCGGAAAAGACCCGACCCAGCTCTCCAGTCAAGTGTTACTCATTTACATCATCCATGTTCTCCTACGCTCCATCATGGAGATCATCTTCCTCATTGGACAGTATTACCTCTTTGGATTTGAGGTGCCACATCTTTTTCGCTGCGATACCTACCCGTGTCCAAACAGAACCGACTGCTTTGTCTCTCGAGCCACAGAGAAGACCATCTTCCTGAACTTCATGTTCAGCGTCAGTCTTGGGTGCTTCATCTTGAACATTGTGGAGCTGCACTATCTCGGCTGGATTTATATTTTCAGAGTGTTGTTCTCTGCATGCTGCACGTGCTGCAAGTCCAACAGAAACCCGGTTCAGCAGGTGGAGTTGTATTCGGACAACAACCCACTGCTGCTGGAGCTCAAGCATTCACTGCGGGGCAGGGTCGTCCTGCAGGCCACCTCTGCCGTGTCACGGGACAAAAGCAGCAGCGTCCCAAATCAGGCCCCAGCCATCTCTTTTGAAACAGACTCTACACTGGAGTGCACTTCGAAGCGGAACCCAGATGAGAAGGAACGCACCAAGACAAGACTGCACAAAATGGGAAGAGGCAAAAAGTCATGGCTGTGAATAATTGTAAACCCTCTGAACCAATTTCTTTTTTTTTTTTTAAATACATGTTTTCCATCTATACCTGTACACCCGCATTCCTTCGGTGTAAAAAAAAAAAAAACCTTTGCAGGATCAATTGTTAGCACACTTTGAAGATAAAATAGCATGTTTGCCAGCTTTATGGACATTAAAAGAATCTGACAGGCTGCACTTTCTTTCACGTTCTACAATTTTAAAAAGTGTACTGTATTGTAGCAGACACCACTGATATTAATGTAGTGCAACATTTAGGAAAATGCTTCTGTAAATATACTGAAAACAATGTATTTATGATTTATTTATTTAATCTCTAAGGTAGCCTAAAATATATAGGGCTTAGGTTTAAGGTTTATTTGAACGGTTATACATTTTGTCATACGTTTTCATATTGTAAATATGTTTTAAAAATTCAGTCTTTTGTAAAATATGTGCTGTGCAAATAAACCGCTCTGCTGAGTTTGAAAAAGCTAAATCACATCATTTCTTGTTCGGCGTACGCAGTGTGTCGTTAAACAGTAACACCAGCAGATGTCGTTGTATTACAGTTTACACATGTGCTGCCTTTCAGTGCTGTGGGAGATATTTAGAGCATGAGTAGTTGTTGCAGTTTCAGCGTTGACGCATTAAAGTACAGTATTGCACTTAAATTTAATGAATTATCATCGAACTTAAAAGAAATAAATAAAATAAAGTACATAAAAGGAGGAAGTTTTAAATGACAGTCGTTTATTTTAAGTGCAAACTTAAAGTCTACTGTCTTTGTAGCGCACAACCTTCCAAAGTCTGAGGTTACCGACGAGCACATAAAGGCACCAGAAGTAATTTCTCTCACATGCTGTCAATTCCAGAGAAGAAAATGCTCAAAACTTCTTGCATGGCTACATCGCAATCTTCAGAAACAGGTAGGAAAACAAAGTATTAATGGTTATCTCCCATTGTTATTTTAAAAGAACGACATGTTCACATGCTGAGGCTACCTGTTCTAGAGAATGAGGGCAAAGCAGCTTAAAGAGAGAGTATTATGGCCAGGCTCGGGTCCTGTCGCGGCAACAAAATAACAAAAACCATGTGCAGACATGCCGGTCAGAAAAATCTAATGCGTTTTCATTTCTTGGCAGAGGTCGCAGGTGAACATTTAATGGCTGTCATATATTCAAAAAGTGATTAGTGTTGTTAATTCTACGATAAATTGTAGATCTAGCGCAGATTAAACAGTTTAAGCTTCTGCAACGCAGGACTTTTGACGTGGAATTGCTTGCATCATTTATCACGATGAATAACTTTTAATGTCTGCATCTAGGACACCTAAAAATATGTCATGGCACACATTTATCGGGATGACATCCCGGTATAATATAACCTAAAACGATATCAGTGTCTTCCTGCAGCCTTTAACCAGTGCCTTTAACACTGCAGTATATCAGAAAAGTGTCAAATATGGATTAGTAAGGATCCAGTGAAGGACTTAAATGTTACTTCTGCAACATCTTGTATGCCAATATGCACATCAGCATAGTTGAACAATATTAATACTCTGCCTGCAAACTTTACATGCAAGATTTGCTGCGCTTAGTATTTATTTTCTAAATCCTACCCTCTTTTTCTATTTCTCAGCAGATGGGATAACACTGTATATTGGGTAAAGACTCTCAGATGTTTTAAGCCTTTTTTTTTGCGGAAGCATTTCAAACTGATAAAGGTGGGAACGTTTAAGCATGTTTCATCTGATCAAGAAAGACAAAGAGAAAGAAAAAGACTTGGGGAAGAAAGACAAGAAAGAAAAGAAAGAGCGGATGTCCCAGGCCGAGTTAAAGAGCTTGGAGGAGATGAGCATACGTAGAGGTTTCTTCCAAATCAACCGGGGGAGTTATAAGAGAGACCCCAGGGGTAGACTAGAGATCTCTAGTCCTATTCCTATTAAGGTTGCAAGCAGCACCGAGGTCAGCCTGACAGACTTGGAGCATCTTTCCTACACCCAAGAACAAGGCCAAATCAGTGAAAGCACCTCTGGCGAAAGCATGACGGCATGTGAACGGTTGATCCTTAATCGTAGCTCTGTGAAGGAAAGAGCAGCAAAGTTTGGTGAACTGGCCAAAGTGAATTCTGTCAGCCAGAGGCCTCTGTCAGTTCCTCGGCTGAGCAGAAAGCATGACTCTTCACAGGCTTTCTGTCCTTCTGATCACAACTGTACATCTTCTGAGTCCCACCCCAGTCTGAAGGCCATTGCTGCCTGCCACATTCCTGAGGTGGTGGAGAAAAGCTTCCCTGGTGCAGATCTCCAGTTACCCGTGGTCGGGCCTCTGTTGATACCAGAGCCAAGAGAACTTGAGCTCCAGCGACGCACCACTGGTGATTTTGGATTCTCTCTACGAAGAACCACCATGTTGGACAGACAGCCTGATGGCACTATGTGTCGCAGGGTGGTGCACTTTGCAGAACCGGGCGCTGCCACAAAGGACCCTGCTCCAGGCCTGCTGCCCGGAGACAAGTTGGTGGAAATCAATGGCGTCAGCGTAGTGAACAAAAACAGGGATGAGATTGTGGAAATGATCCGCCAGTCGGGAGAGACAGTCCGGCTGAAGGTGGAGACGATTCTGGAGATGAGTGAGTTGAACCGCTGCTGGCTGAGAGTCACTGAGGGTCTGAGCAAAGATGGCGTGCATGTAAGTAACACTACGCTGCAATAACTCACACGTTTTAATTAGCTATATTATTCTGTTTTGGAGTTTGTTTCTTCTAAACACGTAGTTTTATACCTACAGAGTGGATTTAACAAATCTGCGTCATGGGTGAAACTGTAATGATACTGGTGATATGCTATTGTGCTCGGGGGGAGTGTGTTTGTGTGTGATTTGAAAGCGAGAATGGCTTCTGGTGTACACATAATCCCCCTTAACCCCCCTCCCACCAAGTCCTTTGACACCAGACAATAGGACGCTGAAGGAAACAACGGCCCAAACACGACCACAGACCATGGCCATATGGTCTTCTAAGACATAGCTGGCGGCCCATTCAGATCCTTTATTTTTCTGTTTTGTTTTTTGCACATTGAAATAGCATCAAATACGAGCTTGTCATCTATTGTGGGAGTTGAACCTATCAATATTTAGGTCATGAAATAAGATTGAGCATCTTTATTTAATCTGATTGTGAATATACAGATTTTTTCGGACAAATATGTATTCTAGTTATTTTGTATAAGTCCACCTCTTGATGAAGAGGTGGACTCTACGGTGATCACAGGTAAGCTACTGTTGCCCTGTTTAGCATGCTGTGACCTTGATGTGTGCTGACCTGCTGTTTACATCAGGACAGTCTACATCCATGAAGCACATTTAGCCTACTACAGTAGTGCAGGATGTCATTAATTTCACTTTGTCCTACATTCAGATGATCGGCACAAGAAGGACCATTTTTCAAAGCATGTGGATGTGAGTCTGACCTAGAACCAGAAGGACTATTTATAGGTAGTTAAAATGAGATCTAGTTTGTAGAATCTAGACCTTGATAACACAATTACATACAGGTGTGAAGGACAAACTCTTTATTGAGCAAAAACTGACCTTTAATGTATTTATCTGGACATTTTCCCTGGTAATAAATGAACATACTGTAATAATTAAAATTTACTAATCTGTGTGTATGAGCCCAACTGCAGTTACTGCCCTGTGTCCATTTGGTGGCAGCCACGTGAATGCAAAATATTTTATCTAATATCCCCACTAATTTTTAATTTTAGGTGTTTGCTGATTCTCAGACATGGTTTTGACATTTGGAAATGAGCAAATGGTGTAATCTGCCTTCCAGGCAGCCCAGTAAGACCCACTACACCCCTTTTCCAGTATGGGTGATTGTACAGCTACAGACAGTATTAGCACGGTTGTGGATTAGGTGGAGGAAGGGCTTCCAAGGATAAAGCTGTTTGGTTCATGATAGAGACTAAAGCCTTAAGATGGCATTTTCCTCCCCTTTTACTTCCCAGATCTTGTTATATTTTAGAGTTTAAGGCACATTTTTATACCATGACACTTGATCTCTGACTCTTGCTGACTTGCTGTATTAAAACATGAAGGATGCTGCCACTGGCCATAGTTGCTTTTCACACTCAGCCATAGTGTCAACGTTGGCTGACATGAGCACATTATGCATTTTGGTTTTGTAGAGATTATTAGTACAAATTGTCAGAACTCTGTTTAGCTCAGTTAGCTTGGAGAGAATTTATTGGTTATTCTTTCTCATTGCTGCATCTGGCATTATGTCTGTGTGTGTGTGTATGTGCGCGCACACCTGTGTTTTCTGTATATTGAAGCACTTTCTGATGAGTTTATTCCCTATTTGTAGAAATTATACTGTGTCCCAATAACTCACTCTGGGGAATAGCATACCCTACTAAGTAATTGGGTTTGTCAGTGCTTCTGTGTGCTAATTAGTATTTGGTTGTTGCTTCAAAAACATACTGTTGTGTGAGAACACTTCATTGCACTCATACACCAGTGGTAGTTTTTCATATTTTCATCAATGGGTTTTTAAATGGTTTATAAAAAGAAAATAATGAGCACTCCCGTACTAAAGAAACTAATGAAGAGGTGCAAGGCCCAGGAAAATCAAAATCACACACTGAGGAAGACGATAGTTGAAACTCGTCTGTGTGTTTGATTGTTGTAAAGTGAAAATATATAAGGACACTTGAGTGTTGCTGGCCGTTCTCTATTTTTTTGTTTTTCAGTGGTTTAGAATTGAATTCACTTCAAGCCATTTGGGAAGATAAAGTTTGGACAGGCAGGAGTTTTTAAATTGTATCTCAGTTGTGTGGCCTGCAGCTGCTGCTACATTCTTATTCCTTGTTTTTGTAGAGAACAGTATTAAATGTAGGTCAGCGATGTGCCCAGGCTGAAGCCTGAGATTGCACTAGTTTGTTGCGCCATCTTGTGGTGCCAGTATAATGTGACGCGTATGACGAAGAAATATTAAATACACTTCGGTTAAGGGTTTCCCTTATATAGATAATACATTAGATAACAATAAATATTTAATATAATTCTGGAACCCCCCTGAACATTTCTGGAACCATCTGTAAAGAAAAATACTACTTAGATAATAGGTCTACTCGACATGTAAACGTAAGTGCATTATGGAAAATTATATAAATGCATTTTTAATTAATGACTGACATACCTGTACATAATTTGAGACGTTAACTTTTTGGTTGTGTTTAAACTTCCAGCCTCTAGATGGCAGTGTTGTCATCTTTTTTCTTTCCTTCTCCTTGAACCTGTTACAAACAAACCCCTACCTGTGCTGACGTGATAAAACTACCAAGACTTCCAGTACAATAAGCCCTTATAGTCTGGTGAAAACCAACCCTTACAGTTATTTCTTATCCACACAGTGAAGTTTTTGTTTTTCCTTTAAAGAGGGAGGACATCCTTAAAGTCAGCCTGAGGACACGATTACCTCCTGATTCTCTATTAGTGAGAAAAGAGTGACAGCAAAATGTGTTGGAATTAACTGACATCGTCCTGCAACTTCTATTTAAAGCCTGTCTGTACAGCAGCAGCTGCCCCACTTCTATCTCCCTGCCCAGCTACTCTCACATTACCCTCACAGCTTGACCGCACTCTGACGACTGTGACCCCGCCCTCATAGATGCCCCCTCTCTCACTCAGGACTAGTGAGCGTGTGCACTTTACAGACTCGGGTCTTATTCCGCTTCGGTCCCGACCGTACTGCTCCAGTAACTAAGCAAAGATTGGAAGGTTAACCAAGCTGAGAGGAAAGGTAATGGGCTTGGGCCTCTGCTGGACTGCTGTGTACGGTGGGCAGCAGGATCAGCTCAGGGTGTGTGCATGCTCTGTCTAACAGTTCCATTTGGACTTTGATGGCATCTTAGAATGACCTCTTTTCCTGCTGAAACTATTTGTAGGAGGCAACTGTGAAAAAAGCACAGGCAGAGTTGGTGGAACTTGTTGCCGTGCAACTCATTTTTTACAGCTATTTTTGTAAAATGTAATTTTCTTCAGGTTTCAGACAGTGTTGTGATGGCCTGGCTAGTGTAGTAATGTATATTCCAACATTGTGTCACATACATTAATATTACGGGCAGCAGAGGTGCTTTGCGTTTCTTTGTGGTTACTGAAATGTAGGACTGGACAGTTAAACACATGGCATTTATGAGGCAGCATATTTTTTTTGGGATGACAACAAATCGAGATATTGCATAATAGTGGTCTCTTCTGTGGCAAATTAGGTAATTTACTTAACATTCACTAATAATTAAACAATAATCAAAATATGTTAATATTTTGTCCAATAATTGTTTCTACTCTGTTGTAATAATATTTGTTCAGATGCTTTTAGGAGAAGCATGGCGACCATAAATGTAACCTTTTAATGATATTTGTTTGAGTTAAAGGAAAGTTTTCTGGACATTCATTGTGAGGCCTAGTGTTTTAGTTTTGATTGCAGTGCTTTGTGCTAGTTTCATGGTCATGTTTTCCCACTTGTTCTCTGCACTGTGATAAAAACTATTCTCAGGCCTCAGTGTCACTAGTCCCACCAGCCAGTTGGTGTGTGACCTGCTGTGTGCAGAGAACAAGTTCCTGCTAAACTCCCATCTCCTTCACATTTGTCACATTTGTCTCCATCAGTCTCTGTCTTCTCTGTCCTCATTTCACACGTTTGCCCTCCACGCCGTCCAGCTTGTGCCCATGACATCTGGCCTGTCAACATGGCGTACAAATCTCGCTTTTCATTCTGGGAGCAAAAGGAAAGTTTTTTTTTCTTTGTTTTCGGCTTTAACATCACATTTATCTGCTGTATCTTAAAGCTTGTTTTCTGTGATCACCCTGACAGAAAACAACTTTGGTCTGAATATACAGTTTGATCTTTTGATTCCTCTTTTTTAGGTTAAAGTTGAAAACAAGCCAGATGTGAGTGTTTGTTTTTTATCACTATGCTTTTAGGTTATTCACATAATGCCTTTACAAAAGACTTAATTATGGCCTGAAAAACACCCAAACATTTTCCAAAAAAGACAATACATTAAAATGAAAACATACAGTTTTGAGATGCAAAACATGGGAAATCAGTGGCTGATATTTATGAAACTGTTACTATCCAGTCTGATGCAGACCCGAGCCCAGATCAGGGAGTCACAAAACCTGGATTAGACACAGAAAGTGTTCCACAGTCATCTGAGTTCAGCGCTGATATGGGAGACACACCAAGGGAGGCGCAGAGCATGAGCGGTAAAAAGGTGGCGAGGGTCGTAAGGAGAGTGGTTCGACGTGTGATTCCTGCTGGTACAGAGCAGCAGAGCCAGCCAGTGTCTGACGCTGCGACAGCTGCCGCCAAAAGCACCAAAGCTTCCGCAGAGGACGGAGACGATATCTCAGTGGGTCTGGCCAGCCTCATGGGCAGAGGGAGAACCAAGGAGCACCGTCCTCGCACCCGCACCCAGGACCGCAAAGATGATGTGAAGGAAGAGATGAAGCAGGAGGAGAACAACGAGGGAGCAGAGGAAGAGGACGAAATGCCTGCAGTGGAAATAACAGAAGGGCCTGCGTTTGCAAAGGCAGCCAGTCCCCCAGTTCCAAAAGCCGACCCTTTGGCCCCTCCTCCTGGTTTCATACCTGTTCCAAAACAGAATCTGTTGACTCCTCCACCTGGGTTCATCCCTGCCAGAAAAGCCAGTCCAGGTCCCTCTAAACAGAACCCCCTGGCCAGGCCTCCTGGATTCATTCCCATCACCAGGACTGACCCTCTGGCTCCACCTGCAGGTTTTATCCCAAAGCCACGTCCATTTTCTGTCAAGAAACCAGAGGTACTGCGTGCTAAATTAGCTTTGCTGTTTAACTCTTGGTGGAGCATGACGGATGATATTAACATTCACCTGCAGCCTTCTTACAGTGTTACACAGATAACACGAAAGCGTGGTGAGCGATCAGGCTTAATGAGCAGGTATGAGAGAGTTGTCATGGCCTGCTCCCAGGTAGTCTGGTCACTCAGAGTCGTCTGTGAGCACTGAGCTGTGTCTCATTACTCTCACTGCAGCCAGAGTATTTGAAGATGTGCCCTCACTGCTGTGAGTCACTGGGGCAGGGGCATCTCTCTGAGAAATATGATAGGGATTCAAGGGATACGTTTACGGAGTAACCAAATCATTAGTTCCGGCCAATTAAGAGCCTTAGAGACAAATGCTTTTGGCTGGAGACCTCTGTTGGTATTTTCAGCTTGTTCCTCGTTCACTGCTTCATTTTAGTTCAGTTAATGCTGAAGGAAAGGTAAGAGTTTCCAATACCGGTAGCGCAACCTAGCTGAAATGTGTGATCTATTATTAAATGAGCATGAAATAATAATGTTTCTGTTGTTGATGATAACAGTTGTGTTTTCAGCCATGTCTTTACCAATTTTACGACAGTACTGAGAGTGAATGTAATCAAATATCACACTCTTCTTTTTCAAATTTACAACAGCACAGAGCCAGCTTTAAATATCATTTAAATTCAGACAGCAGCATATGTGTCAGAGAAGTATTGATCACAGTGGCACGTCTGGCTGAGAAAGTTTTAAACCCTGATGATTTGATTTCGGGGGCGACTTACGAGTTTCGCTCGACTCTAGCAGTGGAGTTCAGCTGAGCCGCAACAAAATGAAGTAATTATTTTCAACGGATTGGTGCTTCAGAAACCACTGATAAACAAATCTTGAACCATTACTCTCTTTACTGTAGGGCTTAATGAGCCATTTACTCGGCATGAGTGTGCATGCGTGTGAATGTTCACATTTGTCCTCAGTTTCATCTTCTCATGTTCTTTTCCGTCCCTGGGTGTGCTTGAGCATTTCAATGTACTGTTTAATTGCTAAGGAAGCATCTGGCCCCCCTGTGGCTCCCAGTGGTAAGATGTACCCTGCTGCGATGCCCCAGACTCAGTCTGAAGCCAATAAACAGGTGTGTGTTCATCTAGGTGGACCAACTGTGTGTGTGTGTGTGTGTGTGTGTGTGTGTGTGTGTGTGTGTGTGTTTATTCAGAAGCTATGCCATGTCAAATTTTCATATGGATAGAATTGAAAATGTGTGCATCTTTAGTTTGTAGTTTGTCTAAAGTGGATAATCACAGCAAACACCTCTGGGCTCCTGATTACACTCACAGAGCCTTTAAATCATCTGCCAGGTTCCTGATTCAAGTCCCACTGAGAAAGATTGCAAGCATGTGAGGAAAATCTCCTCTGTTGGCAGCAAAGATATAACTGTTATTTCTTTGGCTATGCCATGCTTGTGTACACTGTTAGAATGCTGTGCTTGCTTAACCAAAAGAGAGGAAAAATGTCCACAAAAATCATACAGGTCTACACCAAATTAATAGCTCATTACCTTTAAAAAGGGCAACAGAGAATGAATCTGCATGAATCTGTGTGTCTTTTCATACCACACTCAGCAGACATTGTTATAATGATTTAACATCAGCTGCAGTCACAGTAATTAACCTTTTTAATTGAGTGACTCATTACCCGTTTATCTGTGATTTACCTGTAACCTTTTTTAAACTTTTGTTGTGACACCCAATCTTACATTCATTAGAAAATAAAACAGATTTAATTGTAAAGGGTGAAAACATCAGCAGTTATTAATTAACTGCTGTTTAAACCATCGTAGAAGTCTTGTCTAAAGACTTACCCTCCCTTAGGACAACACAACATGCACAGATAAATCCTAAATAAATATCAATAGTCTTAAAATTTATAGGGATCAGCTCTCTTCTTTCCTCAAAGTATTTTTCTCATGATTTTTGTACAAAGGATGGCCTAGACCTCTGTGGAGGCCTGCTGTCATTTGGACAGTTCCTCTCTGAAAATCCTGTGCACATTTATTTTACCTCCTTCTCCTTCTCCTGCTCTGCTCTCATCTCAAACTGTTTTCAATATCGTTATCTTCTCTAAATGCAAATTTTACTAACTGTGAGTATTAATTTCCTTACAGTCCTACACCTTAGAGTGTGCTTTTTAATTCCTTTAATACATTAAAATGACTTCATTTTCTTTTGGGCTCCTTTCTAAGTATGCATGTGTTGTCCTTCATTGCTGTTCATCTTCGTCGTGGAACCTCCCCCGACCGATTTTGCTCTTGACTTCTTCTTCTTCTCTGGTCGATTTCTAGCATGTTGAGGACCCAGTGGCCGTCCTTCAGGCAGCACACTCGGCTGCATCTCAGGTCTGACCCAGCTCCCTCTGACTGTAGTTCTGCTTGCCTGGTTGTTTGTTGGTAGAAGAGGTTTGGGTTCATGGTTCTGTAGTTTGCTTGCATTTTTTTCGTTATTTTTTTCTTAGTTACCTTAGTTACCCTGTAGTACACTACCTTATTGTTCCGAGTGTAAACTGTGGCACATTAATTGTAGGATCCTTGTGGAACTCCGTTATGAGGTTTGATGATTAATAAGCTTTTCTCACTCTTATTTTTTTATTGTGTTTTTTTTTTTTACCAGGGAAGGACCGAGGAGCAGATCACAGAAGAGAAAACCTGGTACAACACAGAAAAAGTCTGGCTCGTACACAAGGATGGATTTTCCTTGGGTTAGTACAGACTTCATGAACAGTAAACGATTTATGGGTGAATTGTTGATCTGTCTTCAATGCAAAGTGAAATCTCTTTTTACTTTCATGTCACTGTTGGTAGCTATTGTTTCTGGCTGCCATGATTGACAGATTACACAGTCGGGCTGTTGGAGCTTACAAAAGCTTTTGATATTTTAATGTTAAAAGCTAGCAGGTGACTATTCCAGTTTGCCTGAGGGTGTGTGTGAATGGATCTCAAGATGTCTTCAACACTGAATCATGCCCATTTAGCTCAGCTGAAACATTTGAAATGAGGTAGAACTGCCAGTATTAATTAGACTCGCGATGTAACGCGGCATTATTGCTGTCAGATCAGTGTCGTATGTCAAAATAGATTAACTCCACTTGGTGTGTTTGATGCAGCAACCCTCCTGAAGACAGAGGCGGGCAGTCTGCCAAAAGGGAAGGTGAAAATCCACTTGGAGAGTGATGGATCTTTATTGGATGTGGACGAAGATGATGTAGAGAAGGTATTTAATCATTACAACATCTCCGGGCAACATTAATTACAGGTGTCCATAGGTGAGACTGCAACCACCGCTGACTTTATATTCCAGGCGAACCCTCCGACACTGGACCGGGTGGAAGACCTGGCCTCCCTGCAGTACTTAAATGAATCGAGCGTGATGCACTCTCTGCGGCAGCGGTACGGCAGTAACCTGGTGCACACCCACGCTGGGCCCAACATGGTGGTTATTAACCCCATTAGCTCCCCCTCCATGTACTCTGAAAAGGTAAGCTGCAGCCTCTGTACGTGATGAAAATTCTTTGACGAAAATCCCGACATTCTGAATACAGATAAAAGCATGATTTGAATTTTCTCGTCTTGTTTTTCCAGGTGATGCAGATGTTCAAGGGCTGCAGGAAGGAGGACACTGCTCCTCACATCTACGGCACGGCCCAGGCTGCCTACAGGCACCTCCTCACCACTCGACAGGATCAGTCCATCATTTTATTGGGAAAGAGTGGGAGTGGAAAGACCACCAACTGCCAGCATATCATCCAGTACCTCCTTACCATCGCTGGCAGCACCAACAAGACCTTCTCTGGTTGGTCGAAACTGACCTAAATTCCAAGTTAGAAACAACATTGTAATACAGTTCATATTTGTGGTGTGTAGCAGAGAAATGGCAGGCAGTCTACACCGTGTTAGAGGCATTTGGGAATGTGTCCACCTGTCTGAATGGAAATGCCAGTCGCTTCTCCCATGTTGTGTCTTTGGACTTTGACCAGGCAGGTCTGGTGACTTCAGCCTCCATTCAGGTATTTACTTGGTTCTTTCTTTTCTCTCTGATTATTCTTGTACATGGCCAGCGTCAAATGCTATTATCCTGTTTTATTTTTATTTTATTTTATTTAACCCTTATTTTACCAGGTCAGTCCCATTGAGAGACAATGATCTCTTTTTCAAGGGAGGCCTGGTCAAGACAGCGGCTTAAAACAATAAATTAAAAGGGATTACGAGATCACAACAAATACAGATAAAAATTCAACATAACACAAAAACAATATAAAATGTAGAAGACCAAATTAAAATAATGAGGCTATCAAGTGAAACAGGAGCAGGAGCTGTACGAAGTTGACTCCAGGTCAGTCACAAGACGTTTAAATACTCCAAGAGAGACCAGTTCCTTCAGGTTCAGGGTGCTCTGAAGAGAATTCCAAGTAGCTGGAGCAGAATACTTAAAGGAATGTTTGCCCAATTCGGTGCGTACTTTTGGGATTCTTAGCAGATAGCGGTAGTTGGAGCGTATGGAGTAAGTAATATGGGATCTAGAAATATAGTCACATAAATATTTGGGGAGGAGTCCTAAAATGGCTTTATATATAAAAGTGCGCCAATGCGTAAGACGACGTGCAGCCAATGAAGGCCACTCAGCTCTGCTATATAAAGTACAATGGTGAGTGAGACTTTTACTTGTTTTGTTGCTACCTTGCAGACGATGCTTCTGGAGAAGATGAGAGTGACAAGAAGACCAGAAGGAGAGACGACTTTTAATGTCTTTTACTTCCTGATAGCTGGAGTAGACAGCTCACTCAGGTCAGGATTGCTGCAATCGTCTAATATTCATAATAAACAGTAGCTCTGCGTTTGATGAATGTCTTGATACATCGCAATGATAAATTGCCCTAAATTTAATCAGAGGCAGTAGCAGAGATGATGGTTGACCTTGTGTCCTCATCTCTTTCTCAGGACTGAGCTGCACCTTAACCACTTTGCTGAGAACGACGCTTTCAAAATCATGCCTCAGACAAAAGTATGTACCAACTTTATCAACACTTTTTTTTGAACAAAAAGAAAGAAAAGCAATTGTTTAGAACATTTTTTGCAATTCTTAAGGTATGTGAGTTTGATGAGGTTTGGGGGATTCTGTTGTATTCACGAAGGAATCTATATGCTATCTGTTAGACTGAGGACAAGCAGAGAGCCTCCCAGCAATTTTCCAAACTCCAAGCAGCCATGAAGGTTCTTGGGATCAGCGGTGATGAACAGAAAGCTTTCTGGCTCATCCTCGCTGCGATCTACCATCTCGGTGCTGCGGGAGCCACCAAGGGTGAGATTGTTAATCCGAAGAGTTTTTCATTCTATCAACAATATAACACGTACATTACCATAAAATAAAGACTTCCCCAGATTTGTACTTTTCACAGTATTATGCCAAAAAGAAAAGACTTCAGGCAGGAAACATGACAGAAAAATTAAAAAATATAATATGTCACAGATTTATCTTGCTGCCTCTGATTGATTTTTATAGTCCTGGACTTTGCTAAGTGCTCATATATGTAAATTGATATATTCTAAATTCGACCGAACATCTGTCAGGGTAACCTTATTGGCCCTTGCAGAATCATATCAAGTAACACAGGCGGGACTTCTGGCACACCACCAGAGTTGACAATTGTTGACAACCGTCACATTTCAAGGACGAAAAACATCAATTTGGCTTTTGGCTTGAAGCTCCTTTCTTTCCGCAATGTTGTCAGAGCTTTAGCGGGAACGCATCTCAGATAGGAGGTTGCCTTTTTGTTTTGAAAGTTTTAGATGAAATGGGAAGAATGAGACAACACTCACACACACTCAGACACACGCACACACACACACACACACACACACACACAGGTGACAAGGTTTGATTGTAGCGCACATTCACAGCATTTTAATTGAATTTTAGAATTAAGGAAAGCCCGTCAGTCACGTTTTTTGTCACCTTCATACTCTTCAGGATGCTACTGTCCTTCACTACTTTCTAAAGTAATTATAATGAAAAGGATTTTAGGAAAGGCTAAAAGCTATGATTAAAGAACTGAGTATGTCCCTTTTAAAGGATCATCTTATTCATATTGTAATTAAAAATAGACTAACCTTATGTTGTCATTCTGCCACAGATTATAAAGGAACTACTGGATCTTAATTGCAATGCATGTTCATAGTGTAACACCAGAGGGCAGCACTGATCTCTACGCTATTAAAAATGATTTTACGGGTCCCTTTATAATGGACAGACTTTTCTCCCTGTACTCTATTGCCATCTCTTCCTAACTTGATGTAAACAAAATGTTTTATTTATGCATGTATTTATTTATTAGTATTAGTAAACTCTATATTGTTTCAGAACCAAAGTTATAAGTGTCCCTTTGGAAGTGAATTTGAATAAATTAAATCGCTCAAACATTAAATATTTGAATCTGTTTATCACCAGGGAAGTAGCTGTGCTGATGAAACAGATAGAGCCCCCTCCTCTGCTTGAAATTTCCCAAAGTTTCTCTCTTAAGTCTCTGAGGATATGACTTCATGGTGGATTAAAGCTGATGCTCATGTGCCTATCTGCATGTTTCTGTCACTCAGCCATCGGATTAAAGGAAAAGACCACATCTCTAAATAAATTAACTCCGTCCTCTTTAATATTTTCCCTCATGCTCTCTGGGGCTATTATTTGCTTGTACGATGAAATGAAACAACAGAAGCAGTTGACCTGGGCCTTTCTTTAGTTGTACTTACGCACATTGAAGTCACATTCTAAGCATGCTTTTTCACCAGCTGCGTCATTGTTGGCTTGACCAGACACATAATCCCAACCTGTCAGAGACACAAATGTACTGGGGCTGCAGCCGTGTCCCGAGTAGCTGACAGGCGAGCTAATGGAGGTTTCCATGCATGTGTCTCAGCTGGCAGGAAACAATTTGCACGTCATGAGTGGGCCCAGAAGGCAGCATACTTGCTGGGCTGCACCCTAGAGGAACTCTCCTCCTCCATCTTCAAGCACCAGGCCAAGGGCACCCTGCCCAGAACCGGTTCTGTTCGCCAGGCGGTTGAGGAAATTGGCACAGCTGATGCAGGTACTCCACAAACCACATTTACCTACACGCTCTACCCTCTAGGTTTGTCTCCTCTGTCCTGCCGATGTCAGTCACATGTCTTGTTTCCACATATGCAGAAACACACATCTGCGCTCATCACCTGAGGCTGTGAAGGAGCTAAAGCTTATCTGAAAACAACAGCTTTGCAATGGCTATTGACAAAACATGCACACATTGTGTTAAGACAAACAATTTTGGATCTTCTATTCATTCATTCACTCACTGGGAATCATAATTGCCTCACAATGATTATTCTTTCACATTCAGGTCCTCTGACATCTAAATGGGTTTGAATGGCTTACAGTATAGACACACAGCCTCATAGAAAGACATCATCCTGTGCAAATGCTGGTGGCCTTTACTGCAATTCAGATTGGCTGTTTCTGACTGACTTCTAAATTAGGCAATTAGTGCAAATGCTTTCTGAATTTAAACAAAATATTCTTCAAATGTTGCCACCATTGCATCATTGTAGCTTTTACCTTTTATTATTTAATGTTGGAGATATTGATGTGAACTTTCTTTTCTGCCTGCCTGCTTCTCATTCCAGGATCCAAGGCTGCAGCCTGGGAGTGTTTGGAGGCCTTTGCATCTGGGCTGTACTCTGAAATCTTTACTGTCCTCATTTCTTTAATAAACCGGTTTGTAATTTTCTTTTTATCTAGTACTTACTTCAAAACTACTGTATTGAATAGATATTTTGTGTTTTTGCTTCAGTCGAACATGTATTATTTAAAGAATGTTTTTGATATAGTTTTATTTTATTTCTCTTGGAATCTTGGCAACTGGAGAAAAAAAAGTAATTATATTGCAGTTTTTAAACAAAGCTAGAGTGAAAGTCTGTTTTAAAGAGAGGGTTATAACTGCTGAACCACAGGGCTGGGGGTTGGCAGGATAGCCTCTGGATTGTGGGTTAAAGTTGGCGAATCTTTGCGGATAGCTGAGGTTACATTTAAGGGTTAGATGCAGAGGATATAATCCATCTGATGTTGCCTCAAGTGGTGCTAATGTTTGTGTGCACATGTATGTGTTTGCCCTGTGTGCTCCAGAGCATTGAAATCTGGACAGAACTCCCTTTGCTCTCTGCTCATTGTGGACACTCCAGGCTTTCAAAACCCTAGGCTGGTGAAGCGTGAATGTAGCGCGACCTTTGAGGACCTGTGCCACAACTACACACAAGAGCGTCTGCACGAGTTCTTCCATCAGCGGACCTTCGTTCACGAGTTGGAGCGATACAAAGAGGCAAGGACGTGTGAAATTTTCTGGGCCACACACACACACTCACACACGTCCTCAGCTCTTCTCCCTCTTTCTTTTCTCTCTCTGTGCTCTCTTATGTTTTATCCCGACATATCAACTCCAATAGCGCAAATCTTCACATATCAGACACACCATCCCTCCCACCTGTCATGGGCAGAGACAAGCTGCGATCATGCGTTAGGGCTTCTCATTAGTGATGCCAATCTTCACCTCTTCAGCCAGAGATCAAAGTGAAGTCACTTACAACCGCCTGTGGGAGACACGCCCAGCTGCACCGCTACTTGATGAAGGGAATATTCTTCTGTCCTCCTTTGATTTTATCTCTTGAGCATTCCCAGGCTGCTTGACTCAGGCAGCTTTAAGATTTAAAAAAAAAGTTTAAGGAAAATATGTCAGAGGTTTTCTTTCATAACCAACCATATTGGGAATGTCATTCTGATTCAAAACTAGGTTGATAGAATAGTAAAGTTAAAAAGAAATTCTGCTCAGATTACTTTTAATACTCTGATAGAGGAGCCCGCACACAATCCTGCCCACGTTCCCCTTCCTGGATAAAAGGAAACGGAGTGAAATGAGGTATTGCATAAACCCATGCAGTGTGATTCTGGGTGCACCTTTAAAATGATAAAAAAGTTTTGAAACTGTCATTGAAAAGTGGTTCAATCTCATTACGAAAAGCACCTAAAGTCACTGGTCATGCACACAGACACTGACATATACTTTGTATTCTGCAGCATTTTAATGTGTATTTTGTCTCCACATTGGGTCTTGACATATTTTCCAATAAAATTCACAATCCCATTTACCTTAAATTACAGACCTCTGTCACAGCCACACACTTTTCCTGCATTGCTCGGTTTGCTCTACGACACATAATTTAGGGAATTTATTTCCAATTTATCCTAGAAATGCTATTAGCTGCTGCAGTAACAAAAGCCCTTAGAGCTTACATTTCTTCACAGGGGAAACAATCTCTTTAAATGCCAAATGATTTTGTTATTCTAATAGATTTGTCTGGATTTTAGTTTCCGTACATCTAATATAGCGTTTTTGTTTTATCGGCATCTATGCACCATCTCTAAATATGTCATCTATTTTTATTGTTACATTTTATTAAATGCCAAAAAAAGAAAAATGAAATGAAGTGTTTTCTCTCATCCCAGAGAGGTAGATAGATCGATCAGTAAATCCATAGCAGAATGAAATGATCAGTCAGTGATGGCAGTTTCATTTTCTGTTGATTGCAGCTCTACCTTTGACTGTATTTTATCTTTCATAGGAGGCAGGCTAAAATTGACACGTTTTAAAGCAGGTTCCTCAATTTATAAACAAAAACAAGTCACACACCACCATAATTACTAATTAACAAATCTCCAATATTCGGGTTGGTTCTATTATTATCATTATATTTGTAAGACTACACAAAACAATCATTAAAAAAACCCATAAGGTTTGTGGCTTTATCTTTACAAGAGTGACATTTGGTTCTATTAATAAAGTTTTGAAACTCTTGCCAAAAGAAAGGTTATTATTACACTCCACAGAGAGATAATAACCCAAAGCTGTCTAGGCTGCTTAAACCCTGTCAATCACCTTGGCTTCTTAAAAGGATCTTAAAAAAAAAAAATCCAAGTTGAACATATTTATTTATTTTTTCTTTCCATATCTTGATTTACTCTTCTCTTGCTGAAAATTATGCTTTGCATCTTCACACGACATTAAAGGTTCTGTCAATCTGGCTGTCTTCCCTCAGGAGAACATAGAGCTTGCTTTGGATGACACAGAGCCCAACACATCTCTGTCTGTTTCTGTGGTAGACCAGGCCTCCAGTCAAACTCTGGTATGTCTGTTGACTCAATTTTCTTGATATTTTGTGCAGAAACCTTATTTTTCTTTTTTTTTTTAATCACATCTTCCTTCTCACCACCTAGTACCAAGGGAAACTTTTCAGGCTCTATTCTCATATCACTGTCTCAGGGCACAACAATGGATCTCAGTTTTAGCACAATTTTTTCATTTTTCTTGCCTAAAAATTAAAGGTGTTTGATAGAGACTTGAAGAGTGGGTAGAGGCAGAAATAGAAAGGTTAGAGAATTGACTTCAGCAACTAAAAAAAAAATAAAAAAATCGAAGTGCTGCCTTTGCAGCCTGTGATCCGCTCCATGGAAACAGAAATGGAACAGTTTACAGACATATCACATATCATTTTATGATAATTTCAGAAAAATTTTGAGTGCTTTAGTTTGTAACGGGTCCACCCTGTAATGGGAATGTCATCAGAAGGTAGTGAACTGTAGGTCTGGATACTGAAAACCAAAGTAAAAACACTGATGTCTAAACTCCAAACGTCTGATACTTGGCGTGAAAGATAGTTTGAGAGATGTTTTCTTTTCAATCAGTGCTCAATCACGACCCGTGTTAGCAGTTGTAATCTTCACGTCCCCATCAAAATGATGCTCGTCTCTGCTGCGTTTGAGGTCCGTGTTGTGTGTCCTGCTGATAAGAATGTTGCCTGAAACAGTTTTCTGCTGTTAATGCTGCCAGGGTGGACTCGTGGATGACCTCACGGATGACTCTCTGTCATCCACAGATTAAAAGCGTATTACTCTAAAAGTCATTGGACCAAAAAAAAAAAAAAATCTGTTTTGAACTTTTAAAGTGTATGAGTGACCCCCATTTAAATCACATTTGCCACTATAATAAACTTTTCCATTAATTTATTACAGATAATCTAATGCTTCATTTTACTTATTCATTGCAAATGTATATTTCACACAAATCGAGGATACCTCTGCATCAGTCATTTGTGAACAGCTTTATAGTCATTATATGAATGCCCTACGCCATAGATCTCTAAGGCACCTTACTCTACAGCTACAGATCTTTCCAAATGAAAAGGTGCAACAGCATCTTATCTTCTTCAGACCAGCTGAGGTGGGCGAAGCTTGTTGGTACTATCAGATGTAGTTTACCTTGAGTGTGCAGGTTTGCTCATGCACTAGCATTTCTGATGTTATTGCACAGTAAGAGTGCACTCACAGCTTTGTGTGTGTGTGTGTGTGTGTGTTTTTGTGAGACAGGTACGATCAGTGCGAACGGATGAAGCCAGGGGCCTCTTGTGGCTCATGGAGGAGGAGGGACTGCAGCCTGGGGGATCTGAGGAAACCCTGCTGCGGCGTCTGTTTAGTTACTACGGTCCTGCTGAAGGCCAGAGTAAAGGTGCACAGTCACTCAATGCACACTCAAACCCTTCAACTATGTTTCTATCTATTGGATATTACAAACTCTTTTAATTGTTGTAGGAACTTTTCAAATTATGGTAGGGATTTTTTTTTTAGTAAATAGAATTTCCTACCAAGCACTTTCTACTAAGGTTACTATGATCTATTATACACATTATACAGCTCTGGAAAAAATTAAGAGACCACTGCAAAAGTTTTCTGATTTTCACTATTTATAGGTATGTGTTTGAGTAAAATAAACATTTTAGTTTGATTTTTTAAACTACTGCCAACATTTCTTCCAAATTCCAAAAAGAAAATGTAAACATGTAGAGATACAGAAAAAATTGAAGTGGTTTCTTATTTTTTTCCAGAAATGTATGTGCAAATATATACACAGTATTTTTGACACTGAACCTTGATAACAGCTACTTGCTAAAGTTACAAAATGTCAAAACAAAATGTAAAAACTCTTCTAACAGAGCGGCAAAAGGTCAGCTCAGTTTAAACTTTTCCCATCTTCACTCCATGTACTGTCATGCTTCTGCACATGATGGGCCTTTTACACTTCCTCCTACGTGCTCAACAGGCCAAACTTTCCTGTTGAAGAGTGAAAAAGCAAATCATTTCCTCCTGGGCCACAGTTATGGGACTGACTGGGTGGAGTACAATGTCAGTGGGTGGCTTAATTACGCTAAGCTGAATCCTGCTTCATCCAATGCTACCAGCCTCCTGCTGGACTCCCAAAAGTAAGGATGGCACTGGAAGTGTTTCTGTGGTGCTGATGTTACTTTACGTGCATTGTAAAAATCATTAGATGGAAATAAAATGTACGTCTTGCAGGAAGATCATCAGTTCCCTGTTCATGAGCAGAGCGGGTGGAACCAATGCTCTGTCCGGTTCCATTGCTGGCCTTGAAGGGATTTCCCAGCTGTCCCTGCGACGGGCAACGAGCATGAGGAAGACCTTCTCTACAGGCATGGCGGCAGTCAAGAAGAAGTCTTTGTGCATTCAGATTAAGCTTCAAGTGGTGAGAGCAGCAGACAATTAGACAATTATCATTCCATTATCTTCCCCTTGTGCCATGAAGTGGCTTTTGGTGACTCAATATGAGATGTGATATGCATATTGAGACTCTTACTTATATTTTGGGCTTCATAAAAGATGGTAATTGATTGAGTTCAACTATAAAAGCAATGACCATCCATTGAGTCCAGCCATAGCTGTCACTACATTAATCATTTGCTAATAAATATCTCTGCCTCTTTTTTTGTGTTGCTATCTAGATTTGTTATACAGTCATCATTAATATAGTCGGTGGAAAAGTCAAATCCAAAAAGTTGGATCACATCTTACATGAAGTTATAGAGGATGCAATGCATTAGTCCTCTGCTCCTCTGCTTTTTCCAGGATGCGCTTCTCGACATGCTACGGCGATCGAGGGTTCACTTTGTTCACTGCATGTTGCCCAAGGCAGATGCCCTCAAGGCTCTGAGTGGATCCCTCTTTAAAGGAGGAGAATGTGAGACTCAAGGGGAGCCCGGAGAAATGCAGGTGGATGTGGCTCTGCTCCGTGCTCAGCTGCGTGGCTCCAAGCTGCTCGATGCGCTTCGAGTCTACAGGCAAGGTGAGCCAGCAGCGCACTGACCTCAAAGAACAGAGCAGGTTCTGTTCCAAAACATCCATTTCAACGCTTGGAACACGACTCTTGCCTGCACAGGTTACCCCGACCACATGGTGTTCTCCGAGTTCCGTCGACGCTTCGATGTGCTGGCGCCACACCTCACAAAGAAGCACGGGAGGAATTACATTGTAAAGGACGAGAGGAGGGTAAGTCAGTCAGAAATGTGCAGCTCTGCCTGTGCCTGCAGTCAAGATTAATGCTGTGAGGAGGCAGCTTCATTACATCTGGCCCTGATTTGTCAGCAGCCACCTGACAGAAAAATAAACCCTCATTCATCAGAGCCATTGTAAGCATCTAATCTACTTAACCTTATCAGTATAATGACTATTAAAAAGCCAAAGTGTTCTTGTGGCTTTGTAAGCACTTCACTCCTTTCAGAGCTGAAAATGACAATTCAGGAAAATGTTCTCATCATCTTTCCTAATGTAAATACTATTTAGGTTTGTAGATTTGTTTTAAATATGCAGGGATTGTTGGGAATGTTTATTCTCGAGTTGCATGTCATTAAACAGCTGGATGCGGCAAGACTGAGAAAAATAACACACACTTAACAGAAATGAGAGTGAGCGAAAAAGAGAGAAAGAATGGGGAGGAAAAGAAAACCTCTTTTCCCTTGTGCCACTGCACTCAGGCTAAGTTTCTGTAGAAACACGGGCAAACAAAAGCCCCTCAGTGCTCTTGGCAAATCTCTCCCGGTGTAATTTAGATGTGGTCTTTGAGGTTGGAGGCTCGAGTAGAAAGAAGGGGGTGAGGCAACAATACGCATACAGTACACACAGTTGATGGCATATAGATTATCTCTGCGCGGGCCTGCGTTCAAAGCTGCAAAACCACAAACAGGTCATGAGGTATGAGCAACGTGAGTTTTGAGGAAAAGATCTAATGTTATTTGCTGGTGTTCTGCGTAGGGATTTTTCTTTCATCATAGTTCTAAAGCAAAAACCAGTTGGGAATTCATGTGATAGAAAGGAAGGAAACTGTGCTGTACTATTAGTTCAGCTAGGCCACTTGGACTTAACTGGACTAGTGAAGTGTTGCGGTGTCAGCAGAAATTCCCATCAGGACAGTTGAAAGACTTTGTGTTTGTGCACATGTGCAATTCTGCAGGCGGTGGAGGAATTACTGGAGTCCCTGGATTTGGAGAAGAGCAGCTACCACATGGGTCTAAGTAGGGTGAGTAATGCCACTACACGTGAAACACAGTTTTAAAAGCATAAGGCACTCAGCCTTGCTTTTATTTTGAACACATTTCCTATCTGGCTGGAGTGTCTCCGTCATTAAACTCTTAAAGATTTGCTTCCACCTGCCTACCTGAGATACGTGTTGCTCTCCCACCCCAGCTGTAGGAATGCAATTCCCTCTTTTTTTTCAGGGCTTTTCAGAGCAAATTCTCCCGACTGATTGTCCTATTTGTTTTTCACCATGGCCATTGTAAAGCTATCGCAGTAAACAATGCCTGGCACATTGAGGTCTAATCCTGTCAACCGGAAAAGTGGCCATCAGCCAAGAAGGAGATCAAGGCTGACTGTAAGGCAGACACGAGTGGAACTTACGCTCCCACATATGCACTCTGCACATTGCACAGAGCTCTTTAGAAAATATGATGCGAGAATAGTTTGGAGGCAGCTTCACATGGTGCCACACTGGAGTGTGAAATGGACTCAGTTGCACAGTCGGCCATTCGCAAAGCATTCCTGTGACTTCCTAGCAACCTGCCTCACTTGCATGGTAATTACACCAACCCTAAATAACCCCACTGTGGTCAACATGGTGCCGCAGACAACAGCATAATATCTTTTTTGCTATCAAAACCAATAGCCTTGTTTTTTTGTTTTTTTTTTTATAATGGACCACATGACATTGACAGGGATAAATGGCAAACAGTTTCTGCTTGAGCTCGACTGAGTGATTCGAAAAGCAATATTTACTGATGTCAGTGAATGTGGCACTTCAATTACGGGTGTGCCGATTCTCCCTCTCTCGTTAGTCGACCTCGATGGCGTCTGCTTTGTTAGTAGATCACAGCTGATGATTGGACATAGTGTGACATGAGAGACCTTGAGCAGAAACAGATCATGATTCTGTTAGTTTAAGAGCTTTGTATCGGGAATTTATTCACATCCCCTAATCATCCCCAAGTATTGATAGAGTGTGTTGGGAATTTCTTTGACTTGATTGTTTACCTGTGTTTTACTTGTTCTACCCAGATTAGAAGCAGACAAGGTTGAATGTCTGAGATAATAAATTAATCACAGCCTTCCTGCTCAGATTAGATGCACTTGTCTATAGATTACACTTACTATTGTTATGCTACATTGATGTACTTCTTTTAATTTATTTTTGTTTTATTCCCCCTCAGCTAATACAACCATTAAAAAAATCAAAATTTATGAGGTGTGACCAGTTCATTTAAATGTCATCCACAATATCTTTCTTTTATGCATCTAATCAGTTGATTTCTCTACTTTAAGAAGAGATTAACAAATCTTCTTGATTATTAGTCTTTATGACGTCTACATCATCATTGAGGTAGACGTGATGGGAGTTAAGAAAGATGACTCTTAATGAAGTTTAAATATCCAGGAGATTAGCCCTGACATTTTACACATCTTACATCGTTTTTCATGATCTCTCAGTGGCCATTAATATACTTCTGTGTGCTTGTGCTTTGCTGTAGTTGTTCTTCAGAGCTGGCACCTTGGCAAAGCTGGAGGAGCAGAGAGATAAGCAAACCAAGCAAAATCTAACGCTGTTCCAAGCTTCCTGCAGAGGATACCTGGCACGCCAGGCCTTCAAGAAGAGAAAGGTGTGTGACTTTACCAGGGTTAGCTTAAGACTCCCAAACAATAATAGTGTCTATGCATCTCAATTCACTCAGGACTTTCCACCAACTAAATTAAAGGAGAAAAAAAGCATATTTATTGTGGCATAAGACATGAATAATGAATGGAGATATAGTAAAAAAAAGGGAAACATTCTGGTCCATTTTTGTGGCTGAATGCATTTATGTGGGTGAAAATCCTTAACTTCACTGGCCGTGCACATGTCTTTCCTACAAGATAATTTCAGTGCTGTGGCTCTGCTATAAATCTTAGCAGCTCTGCTGTAAATCCTCAACTAATTATAAATGTGTTCCTCAAATCCATCACCTTCCCTTCCTCCTACCTGTACTGTAATCTTTCTATTCAGCCCCGTCAGGGAGGATGTTTGATAGTGACACGTCTGGGTATGTCGCACTTCATCAAACTGCTCCCCCCGAAATGCAACTTCAGCCAACATGCTGCAGACTCACACTGCCATCTGCTCCGCCTGTCCTCCATTTTTCTCACAGCGTGCAATGAGTACATCTCTCTGGACCTCATGCATGTCCTCCCGTGATGTATGGGGCCCTGCACTCTTCCATCTCTGTGATTACTATGAAAAAGAATGTATGACATCAGCTGGCCGGTGATGAACCGGCAGAAACAGAATCAGCATCTCCAGAGCAGTGCAAAGCGCTGTTAGTAAGTGAATATCACGTCCACTGGTTCAAAATACCAGGGAGGCTGCGGTTGCCTTTGAAATAAGGTCAATTTATTTCTAGTAGTCTCTTATCTTTGTTTTTACGAGTTGCAATAATAGATGCTTGTAGAAAATAGGCAAGAAAAAGAGGTTGTATTGTTTTATTTAAGTTCAAAGGTCATTTTTCCACACCATCATCTTCCACATCAAATTTTTTTCTGGTCCTATTTAATCTGCTTGAAGTTAAAATGAATATCACCGCAGGGAAAACTGTGCAACTGTGCAACTGCAAAATCTATTAACCCCCTTGCTGCTTCATACTCCCAGTCTGTCACAAACATATCTATACTAGAAAGATAAGACTACTTTTAATTTTGGCATGAATTTCTTTTTATTCTATTATTATTGACTGCAGGGAAAGATGCTGAATGTACTTATGAGAGTCATGAAATGCAAAGAAACTATTTGAACGTTCTCTTATGACCGATTTGCAAAATTGATGTTTTTCTTTTATTTCTTCCTTCGTGTTTCAGCTGCTTCTCAGCAGGCATGTTTTGTACATTTATGCCAAATCACAAGAGTGTCCCTAAATGACAAAACAAGGCTAATTGGCTTTTTTTCCCCCCGTGCATGTTTCTAACATGTAACAATGCTGCCCCAGACGGTACCATTATGCTAAGCCAAAAACTGCCAAAAACATGATACAATTAACAGAATATCCCAAACAGGAAAATAATGTAGTCTGGACAAGAATAAACACTAAAAATAAATGCAACATATCGACATTCCTCCAGCTATTTCGGTGTTTTGGTAAATGCACAGCGATGGAGCCCTGATTACTGAATGATTTCCTCATGCATTAAATTTAACAAGGTGCATAACTATTCAATCTTAACATAATCTTGCTTTTTCCTTATTATATCTTTGTGAAAATTGTTTGAATTGCTACTCTGTCCAGGCAGAAGCAGTAGATGCTACAGTAATTTGCCTTTGGAACAACATGGATGGGATCTACTTGTGCCTCTTGGACAGTCTGTCGGCTGATATATATGGATGTGACAGAAAGTTCCCTCGATTGATATTTTCTGCCACGTTATCCTTGTGAAATTTTCCCAAACCCATGTGACATTAAATGACAAAAAAACCACATCCCCCCAATGCTGCCCTACCAGCACCACCACTTTCCACTGTCTCCTCAAAGAGACAGGCTGACATTTTAAAAGTCTGTTATTTTGCCTCAGCAAGCACTGACTGCTCTGGGAGCTTTGTCCTTGAGGCACCCGCTGAATGCATCTCAAGTTATTTTGCATTGAAGTCGACATAAAAGAGCACATATAAAGCTAGTCATATAGCACCTATTCATTTGAACCCTCTCCTTTCATTGCACGTATAATGTGAAGCTTTGACATTTTTAAGGTCAAGGTTGGTATGACTAAAGACTTTAAGCATTATGTGTTTATGTTGACAGCCAGACTGTAAGTACAGAAATGTGAGAAAGAAGGAATTTTCACCCTTCATAATGGCTGCCATCTCAATTCCCCCCCAAAGTGTCATAAATGCCAAAATATTCAGCTACGGTGTTCATTTAGTGTGATTTTTTTTTTTTTGGTTTTTGTTTACGCTACACTCTGTGTGACAACACAAACCTGCTTAAACCATCCTTATCCGTGTAGATTTGTTGACTTCTGTTCCGTAGTGAGGCTTTCACTGTGTGACAAATCCTAATTGGTCATAGAGACTTCCTTCGGGCTGAAGTGTACCTGATGCTTAGAACAGAGTTACTCTAATTTGGCTTGGACATAATCTGCCTCTGCTGCTAGAAAGACTTATGCGAAAGCAGCGTGGAAGTGGGTAATGCTTGCAATTAACTGCCAAAGTGTTTGATTTAATTAATCAAAAATTAGCTTCCAGCCTTGGAACGCACTCTGCAGTAAACTCTTCATAGGAGGTTGGCATCTAGTGGAATATTTGTGAGCCCACACACATGCAAAATACTGTCACATATACTGAAAAAGAAGTTGTGAAAGTATTTTAATTAAAATTCCAATGACCTAGCTGCTGTTCTCTACGACACCAATGCATTGAACTATATCCCTATGATGTGTAACACCACATTCTGCACAGGTATATAAAAATTACTGGTTTCCTTTTGTTATACTGCAATGGTGACACTCTTTTGCATTCTCTGTTTTACCATGTTTGCTCTCCTGCATGTGTGTGTAGATTCAGGATCTGGCAATCAGGTGCATTCAGAAGAACATCAAAAAGAACCATGGCGTAAAGGACTGGCCATGGTGGAAACTCTTCACTACAGTGCAGCCACTCATTAAGGTCCAGCTCACAGAGGAACAGATGCGAAACAAAGACGTGAGCTATCCTCTCTGCTCCAACCACATAGATCTTTGTAGAGTCTTTAAATCTATAAAAGCTGCCCACTTCTTATCTTAATTACTTTAACAATTGTAAAAGCTACGATTGTGTGTATACTGTCACACACAATCCACACAGTTGCATTCTGCGCTCTAGGAGGAGATACAGCAACAGAAATTGAAGCTGGAGAGAGTGGAGAAAGAGCGGAATGAGCTGAGACTGAACACAGATCGATTGGAAAGCAGGGTGAGTCTCTTTGCCTGTGACAATGCATGCTGGGAGAATGTTATTAAAGATTGGTGGTGTTACACACTTTCAGCTAACGATTGCGTTTGTGTGTCTCTGGGTGTGTTACGGTCCAGATTGCAGAATTGTTGGCAGAACTGGCTGATGAGAGAGGCACAAGTGAATCAGCATCCCAACTGCTAGAGACTGAAACATCAGAGAGACTCCGGCTGGAGAAAGACCTGAAGGATTTACAGGCACATGCATAACATTTCAACATATCTTTAAAACATTACATTTCTGACAAGCTCTTTTTGTTTTGTTTTTGTGTAATTGCATGTGCAGATCAAGTTTGAGGCCGTGAAGAAACAGTTAGAGTCACAGGAGATGGAGGTGATGGAAGCCCGGCTGATGAAAACATCAGAGCTCAACGGGGAACTGGACGATGACAACGATGCTGGTCAGTGCAGCGTTGGACTGCTAACCGTCGCTGAGGAATATCATCAGTGCTGTTATCCAAGAAAAGATCTTGAGATTTAGAGCCATTTTGCAGCTTTGAAGTTCAATGCTGCATGAAATGAGAAGCATAGAGATCCTACAGATATCGTGGTCAGATTTTTCATTATTAACGATATATTGCTTCATCCTTTATCTTCTGGGATAAAGGATCTTCTAGGAATTCAATTAATTGACTTGATCAAGCAGTGTCCAAAAGTAAATCCAGTGAATTTTTTATCATTTTTATGCATAGAGGCCTTGCAAATGCCAAATGGAAGTGCAAACATTTGTTTGTAATTGGGTTGCCCATGTGACCCTGATAGTAGCTTAGCTCACCCTGCCTAATGGGCATGTCAGCATCAGTTAAAAGCATCATTTAAATGCTCACGCCACCACTGTGCACACATTTTTAAAAATTGCTTTTAGATTAATTGTAGCTGCAGGACTCTGGCTTTGTTTGTCTGCTTCAGCAGGAGGTATGGCAGTGTGGGTTCTGGTATAATACTATTAGTGAGTATAGTTTCAAAGTTTGGGGCGCTGGGATTAAGGTGTCTCCTCATAGGCGTGCAGCTAAAGCCTGCTGCTGATCAGTCTCCACCTGCTGGGTAAGTGAGTCCATGCTGAGAGCATATTGTCCATTTTTTTTTCTGCTGTTCCACCTCCCCTTCAACCCACCACAGCAGACAAGCCATTAAGGAGCGTATCAGAATTCTGAGATGAATGAGAAAATAATCGTTGGGATCAGAGCCGGTGGCCCTGCAAGTTGTCATTATGCTATATATATGCTAATAAGCAGTGTTGATGGAGGAGCTGGTGTTGCTATGTGAAGGAGAAATGGACAGCCTCTAAAATGATAAGGCTTGGAAATGAACCTGAACCTGAATGTCTGCCTGGCCGCTGTTATAGTTCTGATAGCCTCTGACAGCTCCAGAATTAGGGTTGAATAAGAACTGTGGAAAGTGCCACTTAGTCATGTCCTTCTCTAACTGAAATTGTGCTGTGCTCTGAATTCTTTGCCCAGGTTGATTCTAGATTAGAGCTGAAGACCCAAAGGCTGCTCCGCAGCTTCCCCAGTATGTTCTTTTAGCTTATGTTGTTAGATTTGATCAAAAGGTTTCCAGAAAGATTGAAAGGAGTGTTTAGTCAATGCATTATGACTGGCCCTTTTGCATAATATGTGTGTATTAACCAAAGGAGGCACTTAACTGTCGCATTGATCTTTAGTGAAGTTTATGCCTTTTCTCCAGGAGGCGAGTGGCGGATAAAATATAACCGAGCCATTCGTGAAATGGACTTCGCCAAAAAGAAACTCCAGCAGGAGTTTGAGGACAAGCTTGAGACTGAACAGCAGAGCAAAAGGCATCTTGAGAGAAAGGCAAGAAACTTTGAATAACACGAAATCCTAGACATATATCATCAAATAGTAATCGGCAGAAATATATATCGCGGAATCACCAGTGAAGCGTGTGTGTGATTGTGGATTCTGCAGCTGGCTGATGTGCAGGCTGATAGTGAAGATATGCAGCGCTCCGTGCAGCAGCTGAAGAAGAAATGCAAGAAACTGACTGCAGAGCTGCAGGACACCAAACTGCACCTTGAGGGCCTGCACAGCAGAAACCATGATCTGGAGAAGAAACAGAGGAAGTCAGTTCACCTGCCTGCTCTCCCTTCCTTCTCTCAAACCTTCCAGGAAACTCAGCAGAGCACTAACTTTTTCTTTAATTTCAACGTGGACAGAAATGTCCTGTAATCTGCAGAATTGCGTTAGTTTGGGAAAATGACTCAGACTTTAAGCACTTGAGAAGCTATCACTGTGGCAGAATGTGATCTCTCCCTTGCGGCTAATTGAGGATGCTCTGTGGGTGAAATTATTTTCAGCTATGCTTGAGAGAGAGAGAATTACACCAAGCTGACAGCATAAAACACTTAGCTGTTAAGTTCACTAACCCTAAGTGTTTCTGCAGTAGAACTTAAAAAACGGCAAACATTGTGCACATTATTACACTAAATTGTTTAGTGGTTGCAAGTTTAAAGGGCCAACAGTGGCGACTGAAATACTGTAGATACCCTTCTGCTTTGGGGTTTGTCATTATCTGGCATTTGTCTCCATTTAAAATTGTAATGAATGAAAAATAACCACAGCAATGCTCTGCACCACTTTTTTATTATCCACATATTGGCATTATTTAACTGCTCTCTGAAAACTGGGAAACATTAGTGAGGAAAATAAAACCTCAGGCTTTATTTTGGCACACTTAGATAAAAATTTGACCTGAAGGTTATCATTATTTATTTCTTTCATTTAAAAAAAAAAAACAAAAAAAAACACATTGTAAATAAACAGGGGGTCATAGTGTGAGATCACAATGCTCTGAGTAGATTTTTAGCTTTTTGATATTCTGTGGCTCTTACTGGATATTTTTAATTGCCTTATTTCAACTTATCTGTGCAACCGTGAATCCATAGTTTTATCTACAACCAGTTTTTTGTTGAAATATGTCTGTGTATTGAAGGTTTGACCTGGAGCAGAACCAAGCTCAGGCAGAGGTACAGAGAGAAAGGAGCCAGAGGGAAAGGTTGGCTCGAGAGAGAGACTTATTGACCAGTGAGATGCTGAACCTCCGTCAGCAGCTGCAGGTCAGCTGCTCGCCTCTCTTTTCTCATGTGCCTGGCTTCTGAGCCTTCCAGATGTCCACCTCACTCTATCTCTTCTGCCTGTAGGACAAGGACAGTGAATTGTGCTCTGTGAACATGAAAGTGCAGCAGCTGGAGCTGGAGCTACATGATCTGTCCTCCCAGGAGTCCAAGGATGAGGCCTCGCTGGCCAAGGTCAAAAAGCAACTTCGTGACCTGGAGGCCAAGGTGAAAGACCAGGAGGAGGAGCTGGATGAACAGGCTGGAAGCATCCAGATGCTCGAGCAGGTGCATGTTGGCATTTATTTAGATCTATTTTTACGGTAAATTTCACCTACCGTAACACCTTAATATTAAAGAAAATATATTAAAGAAATAGAACAATCTTAACTTCTGTCCCATCAAATGAGAGACCCTGTTGAGTAAATAGTGTAAGAAAACCACAGATCCCTGTTGGTTTGTGGCTGTATTTTAATTGTACGTCTTCCTCAAAACTCAGGCTAAACTCCGGCTTGAGATGGAGATGGAGAGGCAGCGGCAGGCCCACTCAAAAGAGATCGAGAGTAAGGAAGAAGAGGTAGATGAGATAAGGCGGTCGTGTGGTAAGAAGGTGGGCACTCTTCAGTCTTGGGTTTATTGTTTTCTCCTATGACGTTTCTCTGACTTCTAGTCTTACAGGTTCACTGTAGTGAGAGGGTTTTTCATGCAGCCATTGAAAGGCCTAATTCAACTTTGTAGTGTGCGTTTTTTAATATGTAGAGCATGAATTCTGCAAGTAGAGTGAAAATGTTGACAGCAGGGCCAAACGGGAGGGTTTGTGATGTGTTTTGTCTGTACAGCTGATCACATTCACTGACCTTCTGCACGTGTCCTGCAGCTGAAACAGATGGAGGTGCAGCTGGAGGAGGAGTACGAAGACAAGCAGAAAGTGCTGCGGGAGAGAAGAGAGCTGGAGTGCAAACTGCTGAACATCCAAGACAAGGTTGTTCCTTCGCTCTGTGTTCCCTCTGTATAATCCCTGTGCACAAGTCTGCATCCACACATGCATGCTGTTGGAGTGTGTGCCACTTAGTGCTGATTAGCAGTTGCTTTTCAGTGCTCACATGTGTCAGAGGCCTTGAAAGAAGACTAATGAGGCTGGTGTGTCATTCAGGTTAGCCAGAGGGATGTGGAGTCTGAGAAGAGGCTCAAAAAAGATTTGAAGAGGACCAAAGTCCTTCTGGCTGATGCTCAGATTATGCTGGACCACCTGAAGAGCAACGCACCGAACAAGCGGGAGATTGCCCAATTGAAAAATCAAGTATGCCGTTCTCTTTAACGCCGTCCTCTCTTTGTGAAGCTTGTACTTCTGCATTGTAAAATAGACAACATGTCCAAAAAAACTAGCTTAAAAAAAATCTGTTGACTTTTCTCTTAGCTGGAGGAGTCTGAGTTCACACACGCAGCGGCAGTGAAGGCTCGAAAAAGCATGGAGATTGAAATTGAGGACTTGCACATCCAAATGGAGGACGTGGTCAAATCTAAGCTTTCAGTACGTTTTGACATCCTCTTGCCTCTTGCGCAGAATTTGCACTAATATCCATTCCCCAGTTTCCACCACAGCATACTCTTGTATTCTAATCAGTTGTGTATATGTTTTTCCATATTCACAAAAACAGCTCGGTCTGAATGCTGAAACATGCTTTTATTTAAAGGGAAATTATTTTCATGCAGTTTCAACAAAAACAACAAAAATGATTAATTAATGCCGCTGTTTTCATTTAATGTTTTGTATTTACACTCGTCGGAGTGTGGCAGGACTTGTAAATTAATATTCACACATCATCAAACAGTGAATGGATATTATAATAATAAATGCCCTTTGGCATATATTCAATTTTGGTATTTTTGCCTAATGGATGAGTACACTACATATTTCGCCCTGTATCTGCTCATTAATGACTCTGTCTCGTGAGAGTGCAATCTGCATTTCTCACTAGTAGACTGAGGATGCTTCTGTCTCTGGGGAGGGCACACACTGCTGTGTGCCTTTCCTTTGCTTGTTAATTGCTGCAGTTATGGTAGGGGAGTGTTTTTATAAATGTCTCAAATTAGAGAATATATATATGAGGGCCTCAATCTCTCTCCTGAACCCACAGGGTACACTCTAAATAGAACATTGCCAATAATGCTGCACTGGCTGCATGTTTTCTTGACTAAATGAGCCAATTGATTATCTCCTGGTGTCATCCTCCAGCCAGAGCCTTTGGCCAGATTGGGCCTTATTGCCTTTCGATGAGATTCCAAGACTGTCAGCCAGCTAATGACCATTTATCATTTTCAAAAGCTCATGAATAAATGCTGTTTTTGTTTTTTTTTTTTTGTGAAAATGTGTAAATGTCCTTTCTGTCTCCATGATATAGCTGGAGGAACAGGTCAGCCGTCTGCAGAGAGAGAAAAATGACCTGCAGTCTCGTATGGAGGAGGATCAGGAGGACATGAATGAGCTGATGAAGAAACATAAAGCTGCAGTTGCCCAGGTAACTCAGCCCACCTAAAACCTCAGTGAGCAGTTCCAAAGCCTTGAAAATTCTCCTGTATTAATCCCTCACAGAATTTGAGCTCAGAGCTGCTCTTCCATTCACTCAGTAAAGGTACAATATTAATTAAAAAAAAAAATCACAGTTTATTCACATTTTCACTTTATTTGTTTTAAATCAGAGAGATATCAAATGTAATGGCACAATTAACATTCTGTTTTTTATTTAAGTAAAGTGGCTTTGAGGTTTAGAGGGCATGTTCCCCTCTAATATGTGCTCTGTAATGAAGGTGATGCTATCTGCAGATCACAAAATTTGCACTAATATTTGAGGTATTTAAGTGTCAGGTTAAGATTTACTAGGGTTGTGTGGAATTCATACCTGTGTGTATGTGTGTGTGTGTGTGTGTAAATTAGTCTTCCAGGGACTTGAGCCAGATCAGTGACCTGCAAGCCCAACTGGAGGAGGTTGCAAAAGAGAAGCAGGAAACCCAAGAAAAGGTATTCAAAAGCACTTCAGCTGCCTCCTGCCCCTGCACTGCTCTGTGATTAGACCACAGCTTTTCACACAGCTCCTTTCATTATTGTTGCATAAAAATGGTTTCGTTTTTGCAGCCCATTTTACCTCTGAATGGCAGGAATCAGCAAAGATTCAGTCATGTGAAGGACTTGTTCTTTAACCTCCCAGAGCTGGTACTGAAAGCAAGGTCATAAAGTTGACTTCTTTATTCCATGCTTTATTATTAATGTTAGATTCATTCTGGACCTTTCAGCAACAGCTCTCATCACATCAAACACATTGATTTATCTCAATTGAGCATTTTGTTGTCATTCCAATGTCCTTGCATCTTTTCATGGAAAGTATATTAAACCTCTCAAATTAACGGTTAAGGAAGCGATGTGCATCAGCAATAGACCATCAGTCTTGACCCCAAAAGACTGCCATTGATGATCTAAGAATGAACAAAATAAGGGTGACATTCTGGTGGCTGACTTGTGCATGGCAGACATCATTATCCCACCAGTGTGACGATATAATTGTACTGTCACCCTGAGAAGATCATCACAGACGCTCACTGCAGAGCTGTTTCTAGTGGCGCTGGACAGTTTTGGGCAACATTGTTGATGCACCAACACATTCAGATCAGGGCTTCTGTCCTCCGGAACGAGGGATCATCCTGCTTTAGGAGGAGTCTGGAGCTCACAAGTTGAGCTGACAGTTTGCATATTGTATGGCTCTGGCTCTGAAGCGGGAAGTTGCAGGTCCTAGCGTATTGTAGCACCGCCATCTCAGTATTTGTTGGAGGTATTATATTAGCTTTTTGGCAATATTCACATAGTGTTGACATCGCATATGGCTCAGAAAAAAGTGTTGATAAGACTGAAAAAAAAACCCTCTAATGAATGTGTTTCACTAAAGAACAGATTTGTGCCTTTCCCATCCTGAAGCAACAGATGGCTGGATATTAAATTAAATCTTTAGAAGATTCACTCTATAAACAGACCCACCCTGGAATTTTTTGGCTACACTGAAGAAACAGCAGGCTATAAGACCTTGTTCAAACCAGCTGGAGAACACTGCGATAGCCATCAAGAGCATCTGAACTTGAATTATCTTGTCCCCAGCAGGAGGGATGTCTGGCTTCTTTTGAGATATCAAAGCAAACTCCAAATCCTTCTTGCCTCAGACAGAGAGCCTTCTCATTAGATAGCATGCAGTCCGTTGGACCGGTTTTGTTTTAACTTGCCTTTTTTCCTTTTATCCGTCATGAGAAAAGCGATTTAGATGGCACAAACATGTTTTGCGTGAAGATTGTGAAATGACTGTGGTGCTCAGCCTGAACCACAAGCAGTCTTTAGTGTGTGCATGATAGATTGAAAGCTCGTTGTTCACAGCGGATGCACAATCTCCACAAACCCCACTGGATTCAGTTTGCACAGACATAATGAAAAAGAAAAGAGCAATTTATTTTTAATGTACAGATGTCTACTTCTAAGTTTCTGAGTGGTCTCGCAGGAGCAAATGGAATAGTAGAGGTGAAAGAGAAGGTGAGCTGCTCCTCCGGGAGCGATTTTTCTCTGCTTGTGTGTCCCTGAACTGTATATATGTGTGTCCCTTTTCCAGCTCCACTCGCTCCAGACCCAGCTTCAATTCCAGGAACAGTCCATGGTCGAAAAGTCTCTTGTGTGTCGACAAGAAGCCAAAATTCGTGAGGTGGAGACTAAATTAGAGTATGAGAGAACTCAGATTAAACGCTTAGAGGTAAGATAATTCCTGTGTGTCTAATGTAAAAGAAATGTGGGTATAGAGTTTGAAAACCAATGATGCATCATAAAAGTAATTCAGATAATGGCAGGATAGAGGATATAGAGGGCAGTTAATGGATTCGTGTTTGGTTCCTAAAAATGAGAAGTATAGTGAAGTATTTATTGTATTATAATTTTTGTACTTAAAATAAATCAATAAATCAATGTTTGTAGGTTTGAAGTCAAAATGAAAACAGCATCCTTTCACAATACATTTTCTAATGCTGTTGATTGTTTGAGCTGCTCCCAGTAAATTGGTGATCTGTATCTTCACTAGTCTTTTTAAGACCGCTGATATCGCTGCAGGTCTTTTCCTATATTGTATTTTGGGACTGTCTTTGTGGATTGTATTTTCATATATATTGAAAGCAGATAGTAAAATTGCGGTGGGCTCCATATTTGACCTTGTGACCACATCCTCAGGGCCTGGTGGGTCGCCTTAAAGAGAACCTCGAAAAGATGACAGAGGAGAGAAATGAACGCATAGCTGCAGAAAACAGGGAGAAGGAGCAGAACAAGCGAATGCAGAGGCAGATAAGGGATCTGAAAGAGGAAATGGGAGAGCTCTCTAAGAAAGAGGCCGAAGCCAGCCGCAAGAGGCACGAACTGGTAAGGCTTTATGGGTAGCAAGAGAGGGCTTACTGGAGGTTCATGCTGGAGGAAGTAACTTTGCTGGAATTAATTTACCAGGGAATGGACATTGAGAGCTTAGAGGCAGCCAATCAGAGCCTACAGGTTGATCTGAAGCTGGC
This sequence comes from Pao palembangensis, assembly GCA_015343265.1. Taxonomy (NCBI): domain Eukaryota; kingdom Metazoa; phylum Chordata; class Actinopteri; order Tetraodontiformes; family Tetraodontidae; genus Pao; species Pao palembangensis. The sequence goes on along the minus strand of CM027094.1, from coordinate 5,878,553 downwards.
CTTCAAGAGGATAGGTGACCTGCAGGCTGCCATAGAGGACGAGATGGAGAGCGATGACAATGACGACTTAATCAATAGGTACAGTGCGGCTTTATTCTTCTCCATATAAAGGTGCTTCAGCTTCATTGTAGTTTGTGTGGTCTGGTGAGAATGTATTGATGACTATCTGAAAGTAAGGTCACTATGTTCATTTACAATAGTGGTGTAAAAATCTTTACAGTATTTGCTGTGTGCACAGTGTTGTTTTTGTCTCTCACTTGCTCTTTTTTGTGTTTCCCTCCTTCTGCACACTCCTGGCAGTTTGCAAGACATGGTGACAAAATATCAGAAAAGAAAGAACAAAATGTGAGAATAAAAACTGCATCTTTTGTGTTCGTCATTGTGCTTCTGCTTTTCTCCTTTTTGCCCGTCCCCACTGATTTCAGCGGCAGGAGAGAATAATGCAGTATTCCTCATTCTTTCAGCTTCTGTTGTTCACAAACACACAATAGAAGCAATTTTCTGCAGACAGGGAATTGATGAACTGTATATTCTGTATACATCGCTGCCAAACGCGCTGAAATGATAACCCAGTGTTTTGTTTAGCTTGTTTTATTTTAATAAGTGTGTCTGTGCAAACACAGTCACTCTCGGGAGATTTCATGGTTTGTTAATCCTCTTTAACAGTAACAGTTTATTTAAAATATGGTGACACGTAAGATATTTCATGGCGATCAGTATCTGTCGTGCCATGGCAGTCCACGATAATAGAAAGTAAGTTACACCAACCAGTATTCAGCCAGTCTGATTTTGGGAAATTTGACTGGTTAACGACCTGCGGTAATACTGCATCATTGTCTCCACAAGCATCAGAAACAATTCATATCTAAATGTGCTGCACCATTACACACCTTCATCACACATTTGTTTGCACATTTTGAACTTTTTATTTTACACAAATAAATAATGTGTAAAATAAAATATAGCACATACATGGAAAGATGAAATTGTTACTGTGCTTTGTGGCTTTGGCTGATAATGGCTTTGGGATATGAACTATAAGCGCAAACATTCATTGTTTTGCTTTTGAAGTCTTCGTTGTCTTCAAAAGTGTAAAAGCTTTCTTTTGACTGGTGAAGATACAGATCCTAATTTGTAGAAGATATGTTTTTGGCATCCATAATTTCCCACTTTTCCTGTGATTTCTTTCTGAATGTGACGCGCCATCACACTTTTATCATGTGGCTTTTTGGTTGCTTATTTGTCGTCTGCTCGCTCTTGTGTGCCAGTGCTCTGCTTTTTTCTTTGAAAACACAACTAAAGGAGCGGAGAAATGGATTCCCATGTTTGTGTAATTGAATTTGCCTTACTTCAGCATCAGTGCATTACAGCACTGATGAATGAACAATAATGAGCCGTTGTAATTTTTCTCCAAATTCTGAAGTGGATTTTCCAGTTGGTTTAAATTATTTTTCACTGCACACGCACAGTATGTCACAATAGAAAGGCCTTGGTTAAATTACTCATTTTCAAGCTTGAATTTATTTCCTGCAGATTGCAGCAGCCTTTCGGTACAGTGGCTGAATATAATATAGGATAATAAAGATCATTCAAATCTACAAGGTGTAATTTACCATTTGTTAAAATATTAAACGGTAGGCCTTGTTTTGAGGTGATTTTTAATCTAAATGTTAACTGATAGCACCAAGCCATATAAGCTTTGATGCAGAGTTTAAATACATGTGACAAAGATTTACAACCAGTGCGGGCCAATTGTCAGAAGCTATTAATGTTCACTTTGAAATGATGGGTACTTGTTTATATCTAAAAGCCTCGGGACTGGTTAGCTTGTAGCACGAGGCCACGGACAAATCGCTTCTGACACCGTTTGCACGACTCTCGATTGCAAGCCACCTTCTATATCACACGTGTGTGTTGGGTCAGAGATGAGTTTCCTGTGGGCTGGTTTCATTTATATGTTGTGAAATATATCACATTATAGAGTCAAAGTACCACAGCGATGACAAATGTGATGCCCGTGTTATCAACTTTCAAGTATTAATGAACCTATTATCGTCTGTTGGGGGGCTTTTATCACTTACATTTAGCATGCAGTGGAGAGCGGAGAGAGGGTGGGACAGGGAAAAAAGGATCGGATCGGACCAGTACGGACCAGTGCAAAATCATGCAACCAGGCCATATGCTCACTATGCCCAGGAAGCCTGATTGTAAGGTCCAAGAGCCAGTATTCTGTGTCACATTTTAACAATAGTTGCACACCGCCAACACACTTTAGTCACGTAATTAAGAAAGGGCCCCTCTCTGAAGATACACAACCGAATGTGTGATACCAAATCTGGTGATGACAAAAATACAAGCAGTGTGCTGTTCTCTTGTGGCTCAGTGACGGAGCTCAGCACTCTGGTTGTCATCTCACACCTCTCTGAATATTGTGTCTGCTCCTTAGAAGCATTTTTTCTTTTGCAACAATCGCTCTGTTCCAAGGCTTGAATAGATAAGCTCGTCCCAGAATCAATATCTGTTACCTGCATCGCTGTTCTTATTTGTAATCACAGTCTGCTGACTCCATTCTAAAAAGAAATTCACACCTCAGTGACAGACAAGGATACCTTTTTCAGATTGATGGGTCTGTAATGCTATAAATAAAAAGTTTAGATCAAAAGCAGAGCCTGTAATAAATCAAGGGGAGATTAAAATGCAGCTTTTTCACAACGTTGCCTGAGTACTGACACTTCATGTAGTATTTCTTTCATGAGAGTAGAGATTTTTTTCTCTCTCTCACTTTTGACATGACAAAAGAATGAATTTTTAAAGTTATGCAGGTTTATATGTTCCACTACAATTTTCTTGTCGCATTAACCTCTGTGGTCTGGAGGGATGCTGCCTGGTTTTGAAATGAATGAAGACTGACCTTATTCAGGTGGGACCTGCAGAGCTTCTCAGCATCCACAGGTCTCTGTTTGTCACTTGTCTAATGAGGGGACACAAGCCGTCTCATTGCTCCACTTGAATAGTAATGATTGGAAATAAAAGCCTTCCACCAGCCTAATGTTCATACTGCCTGTTTCTGTTACTTTTACTTTCTTCTTCAGAGCATTCAGTAATCACAGTTATATGAAGCTGGAGCATGTCCATTTTCTGGAGCATGTATACACTGCTTTGCATCACAGTGACCCCAGATTGTTATATATGGAGGAATACTCCCTAAAAGTATCTTTTGTGATGTAATATCTAACAAATTTTATTTGTGTGTTATTATATAGGCAGTACAGACCCACCGAGCTTTAACCCACATGACTATTTTCACTCCAATGTGCCGGAGACTAGCTGAACTGGTTTCTTGTTTTCACAGCGGAGATGAGACAGAAACTGATTCAGAGATAGAGGACCGAATCGACGGAGTAAAGTCCTGGCTCTCGAAGAACAAAGCCACCGCTAAGACCCCGTCAGATGAGGGAAGTCTGAAGAGCGCCAGGTTAGTCCTCATATCCTCAGTGCAACATGACAGGTGACCAAGTATAGTGTGTCCCTGCGGTAATGTTGCGATAAAGTTGCACGATCTCTTAGCCTTGAAAAGGCCCAGAATTTCCAGGGGCATGTAGCAACGGAGAGATGGGTATTTCATGTGATTAGGTGTCAACTCTCTCCCCCACTAATCTGTCTAATAACAGCAGGCGGAAAGAGGAAGCGTCGGCTGTCACTTTTATTGAAGTGGCCCATGGCCATTTGGCATGGCTGCTAAATGACGCCTCTGCCATTCTTAGATAGATCTTCTCACTGGTTGATTGCCTCCCTTTCTATAGTGTGTACTGTACATAACTGCAACTGCCAGAGGCATTACTCTGAATATGTTCGCTGACTCCTGAGTGGTCGCAAGGACAAAACAGAAATGACAGGCTAATGACACAGGCGCTAGTCATGACGCAAGGACTCTTTTGCCACAAGGCTTGCTGAACCCCAATCTGTTATGTTTGAGTCTCTGATTTTATTTTTTTTATGTGTTTTGTTGGATGTCTACTGGTGTCGTGATGTAAATGCACAGATGTTCAGCTAATACAGACGCCAAGGAAGTGAAAGACAGTAAGGAGAACGTGACTGATGGAAGTAAAGATGTCAAAGAGGTAGAGCAGAGCAGATCAGCGTCTGTCATGAGCTCCCTAAGCTACAGGAAGCGTTCCAACTTAAAAGACTCCATAGGGGGGAGAGGTGATGAGAGCTCCCTGTTTAGCACTCTCAAGGAACAGCCTGACATGCCAGACCACGCCTCCATCCGTAAAACTTTGTCCAAATCTGGAGACTATCAGGAGGAATGGAAGAAAAGCCAAGAACAGGACGACCTTGATGACAAAGGCTCCGTCATCTCACTGGCTTATTCTGAAGCCACCAGCAGGGCCAGGAAAGGTCTGGACTCCCGCTGGACTTCCCGCAGCAGCCCTGAATTCGATAAGGACTCCATGGTGTCCTCTGTGGCCCCAAACAGGATGTCCACCAGGCGGAGCGTGTTGGATGTGGATGACGACAGCAAGTCGACTATCAGCAGTGTGAGCCGCTCCAGCCCCAGAGCGCTGCATCGTAGCGCCTCTTGGAAGGACGACAGGCGCAGCAGCTCGCGCCTGTCCATCGCACGCAGCTGTGGCCTCAGTGAATTCGACCTACACGTAGATGATGAAGATGATAATAAAAGCATGGCTTTTAGTGAAGTCGGAACTTCGGTGTATAGTCCTCGCTCCCTCAGCCGGAGCTTTTCTAACCCAGCTCAGCAGCGTTCTTCAGACAGCGCTCTTCCAGATTCATCTGACATCAAGACAGTCTCCCACCGCAACTATCTGGACCCTGATTTAGAGGCTGCAATCAACGAAGTGCTGAGCTTCAAACCTATTAAATTCAAACGCAGCAACCTTGAAGAGTCAAGCAGTGAGGAAGAGGATAAGAGTAAAGCACTAGGAAGGGGAAACAATAGAAATAGGGGTGAAGAGGAGGGGCTTGGCTCCAGCACATCGCGACTGCTTCGATCTGCTTCAGGCTCTGCTCTGGACTACGGAGGTCGGCCATCCAGCAGTCGCAGCACCAGCAGCTCCCACAATCACAAAGATAAAAAAGTCTCGGTCTCAGACAACTCTTCTTCAGACGATCGTCATAGCAGGAGGAGCACGAGAGGGAAAAAGGGCAAAAAGTCCAAGAAGAAACCAAAGAAAAAGTTAAGCGACTCTGAGTCTGATTCCTCTTCTTCATCACAGTCATCTGAATCATCTTCTTCTGGCTCAACCATATCGTACCGCAGCTCTAACAGTATTAAAAGTGCCCCAAAACGAACATCTGATGATGATGATAATGGCAAAGATCTCACAGGCCCACCCAGCAAGAAATGCTCCAAGAGGAAGCAGAAGAAGATGGATAACCTGGTGATGAAGTACCTCTACAAGCCTGACAGTGACTGATATCAGCTCTAGAAGGTGATGCATGGCGTGTTGATGATACACGAGCCTGGCAGCTCTTTCACTTGCAATTATGCATGGAGTTTGCAGTGTTGCATTCTTTGACATCAGGCTAGCCTCGTGATTAACTTATGTGATTAACGTTTCTTATGAATATTCTCTGAAGAAGACACTCTCAGCCAAGTGTATGTCACTTACCTTTGAAGTGAGTCTCTCCCATGGACTTTAATTGGATGGTGAAGCACCAACACATTCTAAAATTAACACGAACCCTGGTTTCAGGTACCGACTGGGACCTCTGACCAGTTTTGAACATGTTCACCAGTTCGTGTATTGACTTTCAAGTTGACCCGGATGCCTGTACAATCCCTAACACATCTTATCTGCCAAAAAAACTTAGAAAAAGCATCTCTAGCTATAGCTACCAGCAGATAGGGTTAAATATGCTGCTTACCAGTGGCCATGTCATTCAAATTTTATCTGTTTTATTTTATCTGTATTTTTATCTGTGTTGTTTATGCAGGCTTTACACTTCAAAAAGCACATTACTTCTCCTTTATTGTCCTCTGCAGCAGCACTTATAAGCCCCTGTCCAAAACACTTATGTTGTTTCTTTAAGAATCCTTCTTTGAACCTAGCCTGCTCTGATTGGTGTTAAACACAGGAAATGTCTTGGACTAAAACGTGAGCTTCTTTTTCTAAGAGAGAGTATTCTGTATTATTATTATTATTATTATTATTATTATTATGTGTTTCGGGAAATATGCATGTGTGTCGTGCAAAACAATTTATAACGCAAAGCCCATTGTTTCACCGTTTTATTCATTAACCTACTTCAGCTTACTCAGAGATTTTGACAAAGGTGTTATGGACATGTGTTAATCACATGGACACAGATGTAGCAGCTCCATGTGAGCAGCACTGAGTTGATGGGTCAGGGACACGCTCAGTCCACTGGTGCTCTTTCTTTTGTCATCCCCAGGGACAAAATCTGTTCTATACAACATTTTCCTGCTGGCTTAAGTGCCCGATTGTTTTGCCGTGTGTTGTCATGACAACATCAAAAGATGTAACTTATTATGTTTAATGAGGACAGTGGCTGAGAAGCCATTGAAGATTTATTTTTCTATTTCAACCACTGAGTTACTGACATTCTTGGTGCTGATATAATCCCCTACATTGTTCTACATTAATTTAAACCTTCAAAAAAGTCTTTAACCTTTTTGATGCACTGACTGTTTAAGTTGCTATTCTTCGTGTGTGTATTGTGCTTAAAATGGCTTCAAACTCCTGTCATCCAGCCAACTAACGATGTGTGTGTGACCTTTTGTAGCCCTACTGTGTGTCGCAGACATCTGGGCCATGGCAGATCTGATGAAGAGGACGAGGTGGACAGAGGATGCAGCAGTCAGACGCTGAGGCAGAGCGATGGTGATGGCACACAGGCAGATAGTGCGTCTTAACCCCGGCCACCTTCCACTGACATAACACATAAAGAAGGGTTATGACGCCAGCTGCTTCCGTGAGCAATAAAGGAGGACAAACACACTGCTGTCAGATAGTTTATCCAGGTATTCTTGTCACTTTCATGATTTGTATTTTCCTTTTTTAATTCAAATAAACCCCGTGAGCCATCATAAGAACGCCTCGCTAATACTTTATTCATAATAGCTGCTTTCCAGGCAAATTTAAACTCTGCAGTCGCTCTTCTGATAGCTATGCCAAGAGGATTTAGATAAGCCTGCTCTGGCTACACTTCTTCAAGAAGGTCTGGCCAACTATTAAGGCTGCTCTTATCTCTTTCCCATTAGTGTGGACGAGCTCGGTGGGAGGAATTAACCCAGTTTCAATTTATTATCTTGCCGAAAGGTTGCGTGCAACTCTTGTATCATGCTGAGATATCAATCAGTAGGACAAAGCGATGATAAGCTGTAACTGCTAACACCAAAATAAACCTACTTTGGGAAATAAGATTACATTTTAGTTTGTAGGTGTTAAATATTAAAAGTAAACTATGATTTTGATGTGTAAATATAGTTTACATAAATGTGCTATGTATGTGAATTGTGAAGTTGATGTTTAGGTTGAGAGACATATGTAGTGAAGGTATATTTTGTGTCTGACTCAGTTTATGCTGGAATTTCTAGGTTGACTGTGGTGAGACTCAATCATGATTTAGAGATTTTTCAAAAATATTATAACTTTTGACACTTTTACCAAACCTGCTTCAAAGGTCGTATTAAACATGGACAATGATTTCAATAATAGAGTAAGTGACCTTTATGAACTTTTTTTCTTTAAGCTTTCAGTTTATTTTTTGGTAGTGAGTACCAATAAGCAACACACATGCTCAGGTGTTCTTCAGTGTCTTTTCAGTGACTTTTGTACTCCATGACCCACCTGATAATTCTGTATTACCTAATTTAACAAAGTCAGAAATACTTTTAAATAAAATTAGGCATGTGTATAATTCATAACTTGTGTGATTTGCTGTTTGTCTAGAAACATTTCTATATTTACGACGTCTGCACAAATGCAAAAACTATTTGCATTTTTTTTCTCACTAGAGGCAAATTTGCATTTCATGTCTTATTTAGATTTTCTTCCCTTTGGCACATAAATATTAATATGGAAAACAGGAAACTTTGCTGCCAAGAATAAACTTAGCTGTAGTACTAAATTTCATTGCCTCTAAGTCCTCATAAATTCAAATTTGGAAGTACTCACAACTGAACAAAAAGCCATTTGCAATCTAAGCATTTTTGTACTTATTACTGAATTAATTCAGCCATTTTTTTTTTTTTTTTTTTTTTTGGCAAAATCATTTGAAAACAGCGGGAGAAAAGGGGCCCAGTTGAGACTGATTTAGCAAAGGAATTCATTGATGTGTGTGATTAATTTTAGCACATCTACTGGGGGCCTCACTTCAAACCCATCCAGCTTTCCGAGGGAACTACAAAGGAAAACAAATGATTCACTGAAATGATACACTCTGAGACTACATTTCTCACACTCCTTTGCAACGCCGGTGTTCATAATATGACTACCGCACAGCTACAGAGTTTGAAAACCTGAAGCTTTAGGCGAAGAAGATCAGAAGCTGGCAGAAAGAGCAGTCTTCCTCACCACATCAATCTCTATTCTACATAGATGAAGCTTACCTAGACTCAAAGGGATTGATGGTTTTGCATTACCACCTTGGCTGACATTCACACCTGGTGTGTTTTGCTTCAAAGAATCTCCTATTTATCCAACCGGTCGGTAATCCTCGTTCCTATACACAACCTGGTCTGATGCTTTGCTCAGTCAGGGAGCTTTTGCTGTAATTTTCACTTCACTTATGTGCACACTCCGGGTGGCTGCATGTTTCTGCTTAAAGGCTTTCCACTGAGTGACAGATTAAATTCAGCTCCCGATTTTACTTATTTTGGCTCTAACTCAGTTTCACAAACCACTGAAGCAGGAAGTCATTAGCTTGACAAAGTCAACCAAAGCTGTGTTTATGGTGCCACCCCCACTGTTATTTCAGAAATAATGGCTTGGACACAGACGTCGGGGCTCTGGAAGTCGAATGCTACACCTCCATGTTCAGGGCCTCTCATTGCTAATGTGACATGCTGTTCACTGGCAGCTGTGTTTTCCCCTTTATGTCTGGCCTGGAATGTGCAAGAAGTCGTTTCTTGATATATTCACGGAGAAACGCTTCGTTGGGTTGCGGATGAAGACGCACCTTTTCAAATTTCAGAAAGATCAGGAACATTCAAAATGATTCAGGGCTGATGTTTTCTTGAAAACAGATGATTTGCCAAACCATCTCATATTGTGACCTTGGTTAGCAGCCATCCTGCCAGGCACATTAAAATGTGTAGTCGAGGGACGAACATGCTCATCTGGCCCCATCCTCAGCTATCAGCCCTCCCAGCTCTCTGCAGAGCGCCTACCGTCAACAGAGCAGTGATTGGAGGCATCGGGACACCGCCTGCGGGGACCAGGTGAGGAGGCTCCCCTCATTTGCAATTCTGAGATGCAAAGGCACAGCGGCAAGCGCTGCTTTGTCTCCTCCTTTGTTTGCACACATGGTTTTCACTTTGACAAACACAGCACAGCGGTCGGCCCTTGCAACGGGGCTCAGTGGCTCAGGCATTTTTCATAGGTCTTTGCAGGGCCTTGGAGATTAACAAAGCACATAAGTGAATCTGAAATCTTTATTTATATTTTGAATCCAAAGCACAGGCGAAACCTTAAAAAAAAAAGATTGAAATCCTTCTGGTGGACAGGCGAAACGTTGAAATGTCTCTCACCAATTTTAGTGTTGGATGCGCCTTCCTGTCTCCCCTCTACAGTATCCAGGTGGCCAAAGCCCCCTGCTGTGGAAAGAGCTGCTGCTGCTTAGTGCTGCTGCTAAAAAATAGTCAGTGCCCCAGTTGTTGGGGTGTGTGGGTGTGTGTGCTCGTAAGTGGGAAGATGGAGACTTGGCTTGTTCTCTACAGCAGTCCACTACATCTCAGGGATTTAAAAGGGCTGCAAATGGACGTTCCTCCAAGCCTCTCTGTCTCAGCAGGAAAGTGTTATGTGATCATTTGCCCATTTCCAGATGCCCGGAGCACTGATGTGATTTTGTATCTGTAGTCCTTCACCTCACATTACTGTTATGTGTTTAGCTCAGTGGGGGAACCTGTTTGGATGATGACAGGAGACAGGAACCTACAAGACTGTCTCAAATCCACACCTTTTTGAATGTGTGAATTAAAAACTGTAGTTGTCTTGTTTTTGTTAACATTTTTAAGTTCTTAAGGGCATAAATAAAGCATAAAAAACATTGGTAACTTGGTGTTTTCGCTCAGATTCGGACTGTTATGCATTTTAAAGAAGTTCATGGTCTATTTGAGGGTCAGACAAATGGGAGGGTTGTTGTGTGTGCATGTATTGCTTGTATAAAAGGCTTCTGCTGTATGTACATACACATAGACACACACACACACACACACACTCTCACGAACTTGTACTGAAAAATAAAGCATAGCCTCTTCTTGTAGTATTCCATCTTGTTCCTCCAGCTCCTTTCATGTTATAATGACCATTTTCAATCAATTATAAATCCCTTAAATTCCATTTCCAACCAGGAGACAATGTTTCATCCTAGCTGTCTATTTCCACTTCATGCTCTTTTAAATCAGCCCTGGGAGATGGCTCTTGTCCTAAAGATACCTCAAGTGGTGGTTACTAATTATTTTAGACATTTCCTCATCAGGAGACTTTGATTCAATTGAACATTTTTCTTGATTAAATGTATAATTTGTTAAAAAATATCTTGAATGGCTGTAATTCACAGTGAATTCAACTCAACTGCCTCGCTGCACGGACATTGCGAGCAACATTGCAGAAAGATAAATGTTCCCACAATGGTTCCAGCTTGTGACAGCTTGGCGAGATTTTGCCACCCCCCTCAGGAACAATAAAGTGATAAATAGCGGAAATTAACTATGCATCTAATATGAGCGTGTCTCATTGAGCAGATGGAAGTCACCATCGTAGCTGTAGTCATTTTATTTAAACTACAGTATGCGGCACTGTGTCAGCATTCAGTCCAAAATGGGATTTATTTAAACTAACACAGAGAGACGGGCGGCCATTTGGGTCTAGATTGTGTCATTAATTGTGTCATTGAGCCCTGGCTGAGACCCAAAATGAGTGCTGGAAGGCCGATATGGACTGAATACATGTTAACTTACGCTAGACAATACCAGTTCAAGAAACATATAAATACCGCTCTTAATGTGGGGGAGAGGATGAATCAAAATCATCCAGTTACGTTGCTTCGGTGAAAAACCACATAATAAAAGCAGGCAATGATGTAATCCTAGTTTTAATAAATGCAAAAGTACCTGAAAATATGAATCAGTCCTGACAAGCTTTGTCATCCAGGCTTTTTCAATATAAATTCTGTTATTTGCAGTGATATTTTCATCACTGTTATATTGAAAATAAGTTATTATATCTCTCCACACTAAGACGTTGGTTCTTTTCCATTTCAACTTAACCTCGCTGTGACTGGGGGTGAGCCTTTGAAAGTCACTGCCATTTTGGAAGATCTCATTTGAGGAGAGCCAATCAGCATCCAGCAGTGCACTTATTGAGCGGAAATAATCAGGCAGCGAATAGAAATGTCAAAATGCAGATAGCTCTTCAAACATTACCCCAACATGGACAGTGAGGTGCTGAATGAGTCACACGGGATGCTAATACCATCGTGTCATTTGCTCTTCCCACTTTAGCATGCCCTGCGCTCGCCACTCATGTAGGACTGAGGCTGAGTGACAAGACCCTGACATTTACAATCTCTGCAAGCTTGTAGCATCATCAGTTGCAAAGGATGGTCTGAGTCACTCAGGCAATTTAATATACAGTATGTATTAAGGGCAGGCATCCTTAATGTTTTTATATATTGCGTTTAGCTTTTATCCCCAAAGGAAGAGCAGCAATGCTGTTACAATAAAACATAACAAAATACAACACAAATAAATCCTGAGAAAGTTGGATTGTTCTGGTCTAGTTTGATTGAGCTTCAGGGTATGTTTGAATTGCATGAAATGATTGTGTGCTTGGGTTCTTGGAGACAAGAAACAAAGTTAACTGATGAGATGTGGGCACTGGAGAACCTTTCATCTGCAACCTTTCATCTGTTTCATCTGCAACTGAACTCAACATTCAACCCAACAAAAATATGATCAATGCGCACACCTTTTGAACAAAAGAAATGAATGATAATTCAGTTATTAGAATAAATTATAAGACATGAATGCAGCATTTCCAAATGCTAAATTAAGGCATCTACACTGAGTGGGTTTTGTGGGGTTGCTGGTTCCAGTGGTAGTTTAAATGAGCACAAGTCCACTTGCTCTGCTCAGCTCCCTCCCCTGAATAAAAGCACATAGAGGAAATTTTTTCATGTACTGATGAATAACTTTTCATGGCTTCTACAACAACAGCAATTTTTGCCTGTGGATGTTTGTGAATCCTGTCCAAGGTCGTCACATCTGCGGATCTTCACTCCATGTGGAGCTGAAGTGCTTTCGAACTCACAGAAAGCTTTTGCTCAGGATTAGAATATGTTCGGGTTTTCACTTTTCTCCTTCGATTCCTGATCCTGGTGAATCTGCGCAATCAGAGAGAGTAAACCCACGTCTGATCACACAGGCCAGCTATGTTGCTGAAAGACTGTATGTAGGAGCAAATAGAAGACTAATAGGCACTGAATAATTCAGCGTCAGTGCTTGAGGTGACACTGTTACGAAAACTTAGCTCAGCACATAAGGCCCTCTGTCTTCCTGAGACCTTTTACAAGAGCAAATGAGCTGCATCCCTGAAAGTTCAGGTGGACGCGTTTATACATAATATTTCCTCACCTTCATATTTTACAGCGCTCCCTGAAGGTCAGGCAGTCACAAGGGATTCTGCGTTTTTACTGCTCAAGCCATATACTACATCCCACGAATGTGGCAGGAATTAATCTGTGCCGTCTGTCCGCCTGCAAGGGACCTCATACTGCACAAAGGCACATGCATTTATTTCACTTCTTCCAGCTGGGGCCAAATATACTGAGACGTTTAATTTAGGCCTGTCGATTTTTGATGTCTGCTGGTTTTCAGTCTAAACTGTGCAGCATTTCAATGAGAAGTAAGGTCTTGCTAGTTATGTCTTTGCTGGATGGCTTTCCGAACACAGGAGAAATTGGACCATAAATTTGCTCTCTGCCAACTCAGAGAAATAAATAATTTACAACCACCATTGATGTCTGTGGTAGCATCTGTGTATCAGTATAGGTTTGCTGCTTTAGTACATAATTGTGACTCTTCAAACAGCACCAGCTGACACTAGCCGGGAAGCAACATTTCTGCAACAGCAGAGTGAAAAGGAAGCGCTTGTACAATTTCATAGGAAAATAGAAGCTATGTAAAGAAAACAAAATGCAGCTTAAGAGCTTTACTGGTTTTCACTCTTTCTGTCTGTCATTATTAAGTTCAGGCAGCTGTGACATGCAATGTCGAGTAAGTGCAAGAGGCAAAGCACAGAATAGTGTCTTGGAGGTCAGAGACGTGTCACAAAAATGCAAATATCAGAAAGCCAGTTTGACTGGAGAAAAACTGTGTGTGTGTGTGCATGTGTGCACGTAAGCTGCTGCTCTATTCATCACAAGCAGTATAGCATCATCGTCTATCAATAAGTGATTAACAGCAACATTGGTTACCCATTAATCTGACCTGAAAGAGAATTTAGTTCTCTGTTTATCGCTGCATTGTTAGATCCCTTTTTTAAAAAAAAAAAACAAATTTTGAAAATATTTTACTTTTGTCTCATTAATTAAAAATTCATTTTAAAATGTATTTGTATATTTTGTATATTGCTTAGGGCATTGTAAAATAGATAAATAAATAAGTATTATTCTATTTATCAGAAATAATTCATCTCTGAATTGAGATATTTATCCCCTAAAGGTGTAAAATTTGTAAAATTACTTTTCTCAGTAACTCGTGATCTGTTTGGTACTTCTTAAAATAATGGAATCTATTCTGTATACGGTAATTTGTGGTATATGTTAGCTTCATTAACACCCACCAAACCTTAACCAAATAACTCAATCTTTAAGATTCATACTACAATATTAGACAAGCTGAGCCTGACTAATCGCTTTCCCCTCCTAAAATAATAAGGCACCTGGGCATTGTTTGGTACATTGGCGAATGTACCCTAGCATGCAGCGGGAATTGTTTGGCTTTCACCCATGGATTCCTTTCCATTCTTCTAAAATGAGTCCAGTCATTCAACCAAACTCTCCTGCCAGATTCATTGTGATGGCACAATAATAAAAGGCAATCTGGTGTGTTCAGCCTGTTTAGTACCTGACAAAAATGCTAGTATGGTTACATTTGCCAGAATTCTCCCTTCGTGAATCATCTTTAATTATGTACTGGGGCAGTTTACCTACTGACCCGTGTGAGTTGAGCTGAGAGACTGAGAGTGTGTTTGCAGGAGCTCTTGTCACCAGATTCCCCCCAAACTGCTGGTGATTGTGACAAAGCTCTAATGGCTGCCTCAAATCAAGCGGTTTGGATGACAGATGGCCTCTGGCATGATGAATGACCGCAGCGTTTTCCCTACAGGTACATGGCTCATGTTTGAACAAGCCACCTTCACTCCTCGTGCTTCTACTGGCCTCCCCCGGAGTGCTGATGTGCTGTGTACGTGCAAATATAATCCATACGTGCGGTGTGGCGGATGCTGAATGATGGGCCTCATTGTGTGTGTGACAGAAATCAGATTCTCCTCGGCTTGTTCCGGGAAATTTAGTGCTTGCTCACATTCTACAATCAAGACAGGGTTTAGCTTGTGGAATATTAGTATTACAAAGCGCTCACTGCCTACGACAGTAATAATAATAAGCATAATTACGAATCCGATTATACGGGCCTGTAAAACAATAAAACTCTAATAGACTGTGCTTGTGTCTGTTGTTTAGAAAATGCGTTTGCATATGCCAATAATGAGTATGCACAGCCTAAATCCATCGTGAATCAACAATGCTACAATTTGGTTTATAGCTAATCTGGTGCCCACAGCTATTACTATAAGTTCCTTACACGTTTTATGGTCAAGAAAACTTAAACACTTACAGTTAGAATGTACATTAAATAGCATGTCACATGACTAATCCAAACCTTTACTAATGTGTGATGCTCCATGTGCCATCTGGTGTTAAAAAAGGTCTGTAGCCATACAAATGAACCTGACTGAGTGCTGACCTCTTACCTCTTTTCTGAGGGGTCAGAGAATTGTGATGTAAAACATGATTTAGTAATGATTTTGTTTGAACTCTGCCAACCGAAACCCCCAAGTGTGAGTTCTAGGCCGGGGCTATCCATATATGAGCAGTAGAGAAAGGATAAGCTGGCATCAGTGGACCTCTCATCTTTCAACCTAAATGACTCTTATCTGCAAACGAGCGCTTATGTTGAATAAAACCCATTATTACACCAAATTATTACTTGTTTCATCTCTAATGTTGACAAATGTTGAAATCATTGCACACCACCACTCTTCTCTCTGAATTACACCCATCAAGCCTAATTGGGACGACAGGAAACTTTGTTTACTTGTTTAAAAAAAAAAAAAGGGGGGGGGTAAAAAGTATGACAAGCACCCACAAAGCTAGAAACTAGTCTGATTTGCGTATGAAGTGAAAAGTGTCCCGCTGCTCCCCCAAAATTAGATTCTGGCAGGTGTTACAAGAAAAACAAAGCTCTGCAAAAGTGCACCACACAAGCTGATTTTTATACCTGCCTGGCTATTTTACAGATGCTATTCATGCTAACATAGACAGAAGCTTCCTCTGAGGATCTCTCCCCTCTCAGTTCTACGCCTGCTATCGTGCTACTGAATTAGGACTGCATTCTCAGCCGACAGGTGAACTTCATTATCTTTATCCACTTGTGCTGCACTGGTGGGATTCTTTACATTTCTGTGCTCTCCTTGGAATGAAGTAAATAAATAAATTGGCTGGGCAAAATATTGAGTTTGCATTTTCTAGAGAGACTTATAAATATTTCTGTAACATCTGTGGGAACTCAAATACCTGCTGCAGAAACATGGGCTTACTGGAATCAGCCGTTTTTTTGTTCTATAAAACAACAGAACAAGACTGCGGATGAAGATGGACCTCACAGGCTCACCTCCTCCATCATCCTTCCATCTATCCATCCAGTCCTCTTGACTTTAGAAACTGTGGACGGGTCACGGGAAGGCTCACAACATAAAATCTCTTCATCTAATGTTCACGTTTTCAGTTTGTGGGAGGAGACTCCTGCTCCTTCAAATCATGATTTTAATAGCCACGAAATATGCAGCTGTTGCTCTGAGCATAGCAAACATCAGATGAAAGGAGTCCTGCTGTTTTTGAGTACTTGAGTATTTTGGTACTTTTTTGGTTTTGGCACCTTTTGCTGCAGTTACAGCAGCACGTGTCTCTGGTACAATGTCAACATATTTCCTGAGAACTTCAGGGAAATTCAGGGAACTTCAGGGAGATTCAGGGGATGCCAAAGGCTTTCCCTGAATCTACATTAGATCCGTGAAGCTCGACGAGATCGAGGTCCAGACTTTGAGTGGGTCACTCCATCATTGTCTGTGTTAAAATAGTTACAAGACTATTTTAATGGCCAATTCAACAAAAAGTCAAACCCCTGAATAGATCTGAATAGACTACAGCTTGCTTTTAGATTCAAATGCAAATTTCAAACATATAATACTGTTGTCACGTGGTGTCACATCTTAATAGCCAGTCAAACGCGAGTCATGGTGTTTATTTTTAGACCAGTTACAACAGAGATATCTGCTGCATATTAATGTTGTTCGGGTTATTGATACGTTAAAGCACGGCCCTCCTTGTGAATAACTCAGTGATTATGTTTAATGCATGAGACTCACTGATCTCTGCATGGAGATCTGCTTTTGTCTCCACGTTGGAAAGTGCTCAAGGTAAATATCAAGAGGAGATTTTTTTCTCCTGAACATCTAGCATGTCACTTCATGTTATATTAGATCAAATTTTGATTAATCTTGCAGCTCTGGTTTTGCAATGAAAAACCACCAGACTTTGTTTTTACTGTCTGATTTGAGAGATGCAGTGGAAGACAAACATTCTTTTTATTTGGACTGAGTACACAGTATATTCATCTGTGCTGATTTTGAAGGACAGACCAATGAATTGTTCATGCATGTTTTTGCTCAGTCCTGTCTTATGATGGCGCGTGTTGCCCCCATGTTGTGAGTGCTCCTGCTGAGCCGTAATAACACACCTCAGTGCCATCTAAAATATTCATAGCCAGGTAGGCCCATCACTCTGAGTCACTGTGGATTTCTTATTACTCCCTCCTCCTCACGATTTAGCCCCCCATGTCACTGTCTTCCACTTGCTTCATCTTCCAACCTCTTGGCTTCTGGCTGCGCTATGCACAGCTGCCCAGTGTGGAGCTCGAAATGTCACTGTCAGAATTTATATTTGTCACTATTGCATTTTTTGGTTCTTTTCATGGCTTTGGTCATCTGTATATATAGTTGCATTTATTTTTAACATGTTTTACTTGAAAAATCCACCAAAGCACATTAAAGCGCTCTCCACTAATGATGGCAGACTTTTAGGCAACAAATAAATTTAAATAATCTTAAACTATTATCAGGTATTTTATCACCAACGTGCAGTCTCTGAAATGCATTACTGATGTGCGTGTGGAGTTATTTGCTGTCCTTTTTCCTACCATGATTCTACTACATTCAAGATGAGCTTGTGAAAAGCTTCATATTATATATATAAAAAAAATTCAATGAATCTGTAAAGTACTTCCTTCACTCTTATATTTAGTTGCACTGTGAGCAGATAGTAAAATCTGTGCAAGCCTCATTTGCTGCAGCGGCAGTTGCTGTTACATGTTACCACGTGAAAAATGTGGAGTGGCCTCAGGGTTGCCTTGGTATTTATTGTAGATCTATGGCGTCTCCTCTCTCCCGCTGCAGCACTGTTTTCGGCATGAAGACTATTGAAAATGTTACCGCAGATGTATGCAAATGACATAGTCATTGTTGAGGGATGTCCTGCTGATGGGTTTGTAAAACAATGTGTGTAGCACAGACAGCTGAGCAGATGGTTCAGCTGTAACGGTGTCAGACATTGTCTAAAAGGACGTCCGTGTTGTGGTCAACAACAACAACAACAACAACAACAACAACCACAGGATGTTGTTTGGATCCCATCCTCTCCTCAGTGATAAGAGAGGTAAACATAAAAACATAGTGTGCAAATACACAACGATACTTAAGGTACATATTTTTGGAGCCATTTTCAATCAGGCCCTGGCATATGTTGATGGATTCTCTAGTGAGTACAATGAGGGCAGAGCTACATAAGCTGCAGACTTTTTAGCAGAACTAAGGTAAAGCGAGAGCACAAAGCTTTGCTGCTCCACAACTGAGGCTGTTCAGCGAGGTCACCCAGCACAATGCCTCAACCTCAGCCGGGCAGTGTCAAAAAACTACAGGCACGGTTCAGATTACGTCCTTTAGATTTGATTGCCTTTACTTTTGCTTTGAGGAACCCGGCACATACCTGGGAGCAGCCAGCAACAATCATGTTTTCCACCACTTCTGCTGACGGGGCTGCATGTGAAGCTGTTAGCTTAAGGGCACGTAAATATTGACTGATGCGAGTGGATCGTAGGTGCAGGACCAGCGTGGCTTTAAATATTGCAGAGTGCTGTTATTATTCCCAGGAAATAATCATGTTGAATCCAAAGACTCAGATGTTTTGAGCATTTCAATGAGGCAGGACTGAAAATAAATCAGTCACTGGAGACGTCAAGATTCTCGGTGACGGAGCTGGCCTCATGTTGCTTTTTTTTTTTTTTTTTATCTCTGAGATGACTAAGATCAGTCAACAGAATGCAGACAACTTAAAAATCATATTGTTAATCTGGGTCCAACAATTGCATCTATGCTTGGCAAACATGAAATCTAAACTCTGATGACATTTGATGTTGCTTGTAATGTAGATTAAAGTGACAATGGGCCTGTCTTTTTCAAATTACTCGTTTATCCAAACGAATGTCTACCCAAACTTCACCGCACTGGATTCCTCCAGAGTAATCGTCCCAGCTTGTTTAAATCTGGCTGCTGCAATTTCTAAAGAAAGCTTTTCTTTAATGATGTTTACTCAGTCGTGTTGTGAATCTCGCTGTCTCTGTCACTGTTGGTGCAAGGAGGGAGAGCACAGAACCCGGCTGAGCAGCGCTTTGTCTAATCGCACGAGAAGATGAGAAGAAAAAGGAGATGCAGTGGCATAAAAACAAGTCCAGATCATGCTTCTGCTGACTGTAACTTGCAGCCAAACATAAGGAGGCCATTAAAATTCAAAGTTCCCACACAGCAAAGGAACATTAAAAGAAATAACGGAGCATAAAAGGAGGCTGGTGACGTTGCGCTCACAATAGTGAAAATGAGCGCTTGCAGTTCGGAATGTGAGTATGATGTTACAGTAACAGCAGTAATAACACTGAAACCATGTACTCACGTTAAAGCTGAAATAAGTGATCTCAATGCATCAGACTTTGTGAACCGTTATATGTTGCACTGAACACACACTAGTCAATAAAACAAGAATAGAAACAGCATAATGTGATGTACTGCTGACCACTTACGTCTTCACTAATAAGTTTATGAATTGTTATCGATGAAAAATAAGGCATTGATAACCTGTTCATAAAATGTACATATTACATATTATATTATGTTACATAATGAGTTTATTTGTTTTTTTTTTTTTAATTTGCAGGAAAGCATTCACAGTCAAAATAAGCTATGATTACTGCTTTCTTGGGAATTAGAAGCTAGTTAGTAAGCTGGTAAAATCCAATATTTTAAAGATCGCCATCATTCTTCAGTGAGCTGCTGAGAGGACAACGCCCAAGACAGGTGGCAATCCTCCAGAGGTCCGGAAACATTCATCTCAAGGTCAGACGCAACAAGAAAAGGATCAAAGAGTTGCAAAGATTCAGCTGAAGTTGAAAACAGTAACTGAAATGCTGAGTTGAAACCTCAAGAGATGCAAAAACAAACCCTAATGAACTGAGCAATGGAGGGATACTATTAAAATTCCTCCAATGATCTGAGAATCTGACACAGCTATATAGAAAGGTGGTTCATCAATGTGTTGTAACAGCAGTGGCTTGGATTCACACATTTTCTGAGTTTAAAACCTGTTAAAGACTAGATGGTTCAGTCTTTGCTGCCTTTTTTCACATGAATATACAATATATGTATACATGTGGTTATGTATGCAGAATAATGAAACTGCACAAAGAGAGTGGTTTTTAAGGCACAAAAAAGGAACAAAAGAAATCAAGCTCTGTGGTGATTAAAATGGTTTTCACTTTCATTGAAATGTGTCTCAGCCAACAATAAACCTAATAGTAATTGAACATTGTGTTCAAATGAAAGAAGGGCAAGAAAACAAAGATAAATGATACCCACACCGTCCAATTAAAATAGTTGCCAAACCTTTTTGAACAGAATAGCCCAACTTCTCTGTCATCTCACTTGTCAGTCTAAGTCTGAGGGTTGAGCAGTGATTGCAGTGTGGAGCCTCTGATTTCTCTTGGCAGAGAGCAGCCTTTATGGCATGGGTGTGACTGTCTGTGTGTGTATGTATGTCTGAACTGAGAATCAGTAAACGACTGCATGCTGATGAAACCTAAGGCTGGAGTGTTGAGACCTGTGTTTTATGTGTATTAAATTCTACATGGTTAAACAGGGCATTGCTGAATCCTGACCTGGAGTGGATGGATATTTGTGCATGCGTGTGTGTGATTGCATGTGAGCAGGGTCAGCTCTGTTGCTGCTTTGCCTGCACTTAATTTTTCATTAGGGTCTCGTGCGACACGAGGCGGCAGCTCGCAATGGTACGTAATCCCATTTCGAACGGCAGGGGAGATTGAGAGGATGGGAAGTGGGAGCTGTTTGTGCGAGTTGTTGTCACTTGTCAGGTATTGCGGCCACTAGCCTTGAGATACTTGGCTGTTGTCTGAGAGTGCTTTATCATCTTGATAAATGCAGCCTTGGAGCAGTGCACTATCAGCATGCTCAGGGGCATGAAACGCACTCTGACTAATGAAAAGAGAAGGTCAAGGAGAGGGAGGGGTATGCACAGCAAACCGGAGAGGAGAAAATGGTGATGTGGATGTAAAAGTATGGGACAACATGTCACACTGTTCGTGAAAGATTTGTGTGTGTTTGAGGAAGAGAGAAAAGGAGGGTGAAAATGCTAATTTTCCATGCGCACCGGACTCAATATCCTGCAAGATGTGCGTGTGTGTGTGTGTGTTTGTGTGTGCGTGTAATGGAGTACAAACCCTTTCAGTTGAGAACTCTATTAAACCTGTTCACACCACAACAGTATTTTCCTCAATTCAACCTTTCAAAACATTCATTGAGTCTTATCTGTGCCACTCTGGCCCTAATTACATGTGATGAGAGGACTTACATTCTCTTCCTTGTACCCGCACAAGTGACATCTTCTATCGTTGAGTGTTATTACAGCAGGTGTTGAGAATTTCAAGCACTATTTTAATTTTGCACTTGTCAAAATGACAGGGCTGAGCTCGGGAATCCTTTCAGGCTCATTACCATAGTCTGCTGAATCCATCGGCGGGGTCCCGCATCGCTGGGCAGACGCCACTCCAACCGTAGAAGAAATGATCAGGGGGTTAACAGATGCTGCTCAGCATTTGGGGTCACTTATTCCCACCGCTGGGACTCAGATGAGGGACGACAGCCATCGACATGAGTGGTGAGAAGAAATGTCTCCCAATCTTCTTCTTCCTCTACTCAACTGTTGCAGAACCAGGAAGGACTTTGTTTTTGAGTTGAGAAAACATTTTTGTATCCAAAAAGCTTTGGAGAAAAAAAAAAAATGCAGCTTTTTCATTTACATTCGTTAAGAGGGAGCAGTTTGGCTCTAATGAGGGGCGTGCAATTAACAGCTCTCTGTTAGTGGGAAGTTCACGCCAAAGAGGAGGCGGGAGGGGAGAATGAAGACAGCGAATCACTGCAAACTATGAGTAACCAAGTCTGCTACTCAAACACAGGCAAGCTAAGATGTTTGCTGGGGAAACTGGGTCATTGCAACAGCAATATAGAGTGGATGAAAGGACAAGTAAAACAATAGTTCCATTATCATGACATTATCATGCATTACATGCAATGATGCTCCAAAGGCAGTGATGTATTCAAATTATTTTTGCATGTTTTGTGTTTACCCGACATTCAGCAAAGTACATTTAACACTACTGACATCATCTCATTGGTGCGTGTATGCAGCATTTGGCAAATTAACATAAGTGCCAGTGCTGTATAATAAATATTAAAAAGGTTTTATCCTTAAATGTCAGCTCCAGTGGAAATATGAAGTTTTGGAGTGACCAGAATGAGGCAGCCCTGTTTTGTGTTTGCCACTGATCATCAGGGATGTGGATTATGGGCTCTGCTCTCTCAGACTGATTGTGCTGTTCTGTCTGTTTGCACATCCGGAGGCAAAGTTTTGCTGCATGTGTTCAAAAATGAACGACATTAAATCAAAATATTCGTTTAAAATCAGGTCAGGCAAATGACTTCAGTCCGTCACAGAAAATGCAGATGTTATATATTGAATGTGTTGAATAATGACATAAGAAATTGATTTCAAATTAAATACATCAAAAAAGAAAAGAAATAAAATCCAATATAAAGAGTGTAAATTGAGACACAAAATCAAGAAGTGAACCATTTGTCAAATAATTTTCTTTGAACGATGTAGAAAATTGCTATTACAGCAACCACAACAAAATACTCCTGAAGGAAATCAATACATGTCCCTGACAAAGTTGCAGCAACAAAATATACCAGCTGCTCAACCTTTTTTTGGGTCTTTACAGCAGTTAAAGAACGAGAGAACACTTTGGGCCCAAGTGAGGGCCAGACAACCACATCTCATCAGCTGGGTGAGACAGTCAGAATAGAGGCAGTAAAGCCATTAATTTGTGTCTAACAAACAAAGATCTGTCAAAAAGCCTCAACAAAGTAAAGCATGAAATCACGCAATAATTCACACAGTGTAGATAACATATAAAATGACAGACTGATGGAAAAATACAGGAAGTGGAAATCAAAGTGCAAGCAAAGCACTTTGCTTAAAAAAAATAAAACAAGAAAACAACCATGCATGAAAATGCAGGCAACAGGTGAATGTGACGGTTAAAAGAAAATAAAGACTAAAAGACTATAAATACATTTATTTCAAGATCAATAAAAGATTAAAAAAGAAAATATAGAAATGCAAAAACAAAATCACTCAACAGGAAAACAGCACATGCGAATAATAACAGATTTCTTGGCAAATGTCAACCATCAGCTATAGTAAAATTACTTATAAGTGTTTGCATCAATTCTATGTTCCCTGTTTCCATCCAACCCTGATTGGTGTCTAGTGATGCAAGACAAACCAGAGTAAATGACAGTGAGCTGGTGGCAGACTCAGGGCCAGTGCTCTGAATGCCATTGCTGGCTGAAAGGGTCAATTTCCATTTCTGTAAATGCAATGCACAGTGATTAGCACGGCATGTCCAGCGCCTGTCATACTGTTGCTGTCTGTAACTGTAATTTGGGCTGTAGTTTGGAGGTTGTAGTGCTATGTGGGTAGAGGCTCACTGATGGAGTTTGGCACACTGCTTTGCTTGGATAAGGCACTTAGCCCTGCCAATCAATTTAAATATCACAGGCAGCAGCTCTGAGTCAGTAGGTCTGTGTTTGTCAGCTGAACATGCTGCTTAATAATCAGCCCTTATCCATCCAATGAACATTCATCAAAAGATCATTTTTACATAATCCTGCCATCCAAGATTACCTTAATGCTTGTAAAGGCTTGATGCCGATGTGTGCCTCATTACCTTGGTACATTGGTCATTTCATTTCAAGGGTCTGATTTTCATTAACTGCACTGCCCCCCTCCCCTCCTACCTATTAGCAGAATGAAAGCTCGGCTGCAACCATCTGGCTGCCAACTAGATCTCAGGGCTGTTTATGGCTCCGCCGAGGGTCACGAAAGGGAAAGTTATACTATTAGAGCCTTTTTCTCCTCTCCAATCCTATCCAGAGGGAGTCCAGGACTGATGCAAGGAGCGTCCCATGCCTGGGGGGTGGGGGGTCGTGGAGGGAAATGGAAAGATAAATTTAGAGGAAAAAAGAAAGATATTGTTGCAGTGACAGAGGACGATGGATAGAGGCAAAGTCAAATACAAGCTGAAAGAAAAGTCAAGATAAGTGAAGAAAAGGAAAATATGAATAGAAATGAGAATAACATTTTGCACAAGGTCAAAAGTTACACTGATAAAAATAAACTGCTTGATAAAGTATATTAGGTTAAAGTTAAATAGGGTAGATGAAACAAGGATATCCTTTTTGTAAAATATATCTATTCAAAAGCGAATTTCCCATGTCTGAGATAAATATCTATCTATCTATCTATCTATCTATCTATCTATCTATCTATCTATACAGTATATGTGATATGTAAGTAACCATTTCTGAAATACATAAACAGTTCCTCTATTTCATAAGGGGGTGAGTGTCTGCTCCCAGATTGTCATGCTTTGTTTTATGGGCAGTGTAGTGCTGAGAAAAAGCAAATGCATTCCACAGTTCTACTGTACACCTTTTATTTTTAGAAAAACTGGCCTTGTTTAGAAATAGCATCTGCACACACAACTCTCCTCTGAAGATAATGCTGATTCTTCCCTTTATCCTCTCTCTGGTACCTTTTTCTATTCTCTATTTGCTTTTATTCTGATCTTTTGGTTCCGACTCACACGAGATGCTGACTGTGACTGTGTATAAACATCCCTCGTTGCCTTTATGTTTTTTTTTGGACAATCTAACAGCATATGCAACCCTCCCTGACATCACTTTAAAAGAAATTACTGACTGATGGATAATCACAGGGTCAGCACGTTGCAATTATAGCTGTGCCTATATATCGAGACTCTTGATATAACATTCAGTAATGACCCAGATAAGTAAAGAGGTGTGATGATACGCTTGATAGAAAAATGTGGAGCTTAACTCCACAGAATTAATCATTTTTATTGTATCAAAATAATCACTTGTGTCAGAAGGTTATTGAATGAAAGCCAGTTTTGTTAAAACTAACCTTCAGCTACAAGAAGAGTAATTGATATTTTCACTTGCTCAGGCTCCGCTGGGAGGTTAGAGGTCAGCCACAGCAACAGAGCAACAACATTTAAAGCCTGTAGGAGTAATCACTCAGCTTCAGGTTTTTTTTTTTTTTTGTTAACCTGCTGCTTACACAGGATTTGTTTCATTCATTCATCATCCCTTTTTCATTTGTCCAAATTCTTCATTTAGTGGTCACAGTAGACACCCCCCAGTTTCTTAGTTTAATTATAGATTCAGCTGCATGCATGAGTAGAAATACATTAGAGATACAGCCCTAAGACATGAAGTGAACCTAAAAGCAGGACCAAAAATTTCTCAAGAGAGTCAGAGAGCATTGTAAGAATATTTCCAGCACCCGAGGCACGCTTCACCTCGGGGACTGTCATGCACAGCAGGGTCCAATCGTTTCTGAGATGCAGCTAAAAATGTCCTGGACGACTCATGGTCTAAATTTCCTGTTTGAAAGGAATTGAATAAATGAGGATAACGGAAATGTCTAGGCCTCTGCTTGTACAACCAGCACTTCCTCTTCATGGCAATCTGTCTTCTTCAAGCATGTTTGTGCGAAGTACTCCAGCGTGTTAGGGTTCGGCACTTTCTGGGTTTCTGGTTTTTGTCTTGTGTCTTCGTTTGTCAGCTTGGGTCTTCACTGGTGACGGGGCGCACCTGTGGCTCATTGGCAATTAGAAGAGGATATGAGGCAGCTGCACTCAACACCAGCGTTGGCTCATTGTCTCACCTGTAGACTGGTACCAGGCTTTCTCAGACTAAGGTTTGGCTGTGATCTCTGGACTTTGACTCATGAGAGTTTGTCTTCTGGTTCCCAAGGTCGCCATGTTTCCTGAGAAGAAGTCCGAGTTTGGTCTTTGGACACCCAGCAAAGGAGCCAGCCCGTGAAGAGTTTGATTTGACTTTTTTATGACTGTTTTTCCTCCATCTGGAGCGCCGTCAGTTCTTCCCTGTGTTATGCCCAATAAAAGGGATTTTTGTTCTTTGAAAGCCTGCCTCGTACCTGCATATTGGTCCTCAACACAACGCTCCTTAACACAACGTTAGATTTTGTTTTTTTTTTATGGGGAGATGTACGAAGGCTATGAGGGCAGGGTTATAATAACCTCTCACAATTAAATGAGCATCAGTTGTATAAATAAATAAAGGCCTTAAAAAGACAAAAGGTGTTGGTGTTAGAGGTGAGTGCAATGACCTCCTCCTCCCCCCGCCGGAACTTGGGGCTGTTCCAGCAGCTGACGCTAGGAGCTGTCCGCGGTGCTGAAGCTGCCTCCATGCGCCGACTCGCTCACACAGACGGCAGTCCGCCGACTGAGCGTCCAAATTAAAACGGGACCTCCGCGTTTTCCTCCTCCTCCGCTGCGTCGTCCTCCGAGATTGACAAAAACACTTAAGCAGCAAGCTTTTTTCGCGATTTTTATTTTCCAAAGCAGTAGTCTCGCTTTTATTTTATTTACCCCGGCACTGGAAGTATTGTTTCGCCCCGTCGTAACGCACGGACGTGATTCTGTAGAGACGGAAAAAGCGACCACGACTTTCACAGACATGTTGGGGAGACAACTGAAGAAGATCTTTGCGTTTTTTTTTCTCGCTTCCTCTGTGGCGCACACGCAAGGTAAGAACTTAGATTTTACGCGCACTTTGTGGCAATTGTTCTGCGCACTGCCCCTCTGTAAAACTATCCAAGGCGAGCCAGAGGAATGACACGTCAGATCTACAAGTGTCTTTAGTTGAAGCGCGAGTGCTCATAATTATTTAATTTAATATAAAACATGCTATTAATTTGCTTAATCATTTAATAATGTATAATGTATGCGTTTTTTATGCTTTAATACTGCTTTCAAAATTTACTGCAGAGCTACTTTTAATTGTTTTACTGAAGTTCTGAACATATTCCATCAGCCACTTCAAATTAAAAGCATGTAGCAGAATTAAAAGCATGTAGCAGACAAAGGAAAATCAGCTTCCAGATGGCTCCAAACTGCATTCAAAGCACAACTAATTTAAAGTTCTATATTTACACATTTTCGGTAAAATATACAGTCAACAGTCTGTTATAGAACAGCTCCCTGTCCATGACAGAACCTCTGCAGGTATGTCGCTCACATTCCCCTTTGATGATTCCATGCCGTCGGCCCGTACGGAAAGCAAAACTTAATAAGACAGTGGCAAACTCAGCTCGGTTGTGTACCATATTCCAGCGAGCAGAATGAGATCTTTTTGAGGAGATGCAAATAAACAGCCAGGAAGTAACTTGTTTGGGCACCAGAGTCTGTGTGACAGACGGTGCTCTGTAATCAGATTCTAATCCGCAGGAATTGCTGAAGATTATTGCCCAAGCTGTTTGACACAGTTGAGTGCTTGTGGAAGGATTCATGCACAGGGGCCTTGTCCTAATTATTTCTCTATTGTGCATTTGCCCTCTCTTTATCATTAGAGCTCTGCCGGTCTGTCTGCTTTTCTGTGTTTCTACTGCCTTCGCAGCTCTTCTTTGTCAGGCAACTGGACACACAGTCAACATGAGTCACCTCCAGCACAGTGATCTGCAGGGTGTGGGTAATGACTTGTGAACAGGGAGAAAAAATAAATAGATGCAGAAATAAGTACTGAGCCGTGTATTGTAATGAACAGGATATTCAGCTACAAATGGCAAATGGCAACACAGTCTTTACACCTTATAGGGTGAATAAGTGGCCCTGAACTGGATGTTATTCCATCATCCAATTTTGATAAAAGCTCATTTGCGTGTCCCATTTAGGAAGTAAACACATTTATGGAGGTGGAGTGATGGCTAAACAATGCAATTATTGTGAAAATGGCTTCACATCGCCTCTGCTGCTTCAATCATTTTATCACAGTCAGTAAAATACAAGATGCAATTGCGAACCGGAGCTTCACACAATCTTTTGTGCTATCAACAAATTACCCAATAACTGAATAGATGGTTCTTTGTTACTTCAAGGCCAAGTGTTTGACAAATCCATCTGCAGACGATGGTAAATGAACATGGAATGCTGTACAACTAGATGCACAATGAGTGACTTGCTGTGTGTTTTCACACTAACTCATGCACAAGCCGCTGGTTTTAGAGCAAAATAAAATTTAACAGCTTCCATTAGTGAATTCTGTGCCGCTTGCTCTGCCAGCAAGCATTCACATCTTAATCAATTCTTTCCAAGGTGAGCAGTTTCTGGTTTGAATCCTCAGGGCTGCGATGGTTTGTCACTGCGAGATGTTTTTGAAAGTATTGCAATATTATTTCCTGTTAGTTTCGAATCCAACCAACCAGAG
The DNA here is from genome assembly GCA_015343265.1 of Pao palembangensis. Taxonomy (NCBI): domain Eukaryota; kingdom Metazoa; phylum Chordata; class Actinopteri; order Tetraodontiformes; family Tetraodontidae; genus Pao; species Pao palembangensis. Next base: position 5,850,009 of record CM027094.1, on the reverse strand, counting down.
CTTTGTTTGCCAAATTAAAATTATTCCTGGAAATATCAACATGTTCTTTAATCATCTGCCTTTAGAAATGAACTTCTTCCATTTGGTTCAAGCCTCAGCGTGAACCAAACATCCATTATAGTCTCATTATAACTTCAGATTTTAAAGTGTGCAACAACAAGGACTGTGAGCCTTGACAGATAAATGTGGTTTTCATTTTGTCCTGCATGTTAACTATTCCTGTTTGCTTCATTTCTGTCACGTAACAGTGGTCTGCCACCCATGCTGCAATAAATGGGTCAAGCAAATAATGTTCTCTAACCAAATTAAAAGAAGCAGGTTGCAACCAGCATTTTTCAAGATTTCCAACAAGTCCTGAGCAATAGTGAGTGAAGTCATCACATGGTTTCAATTATCCTAAATTGCTATGGGACAAAATGCAAGCGTATATAATGAACATTAACTTGGAGAGACAACCTAAAGGCAACAGCTGGAACTTGTCTTGAGAAGTATGAATCAAATTTACACGCTGGAGTAAAACATGTTATTAGGTCTGACGGCGCTCTCTTTAAAATTAAATTAGTTTTAAAACCAAAAATGCACCAAATACATTTCAGACCTCCTTGTTCATTCAACACATTAACCTTGATTTGTTTTTTTTACAAAGCTACTGAATAATAAAAGATTGGTAAATCTAATTACAATCTGACAGATCCTTAATAGCTAATCAGGAAAGCGTTTTGCAGAGGGGATTCTTTGCTAGCCCGACTGCAGCACTTGAAGTTTTACACAGTTTTAATGATGCACAGCTGAGCCAATTTTCTTTACGCTCAGACATTATCTGCAACTGTTAACAATGATCTGTAATGATCTGGGAGCTGGGGAAAGGCATTTTTTATGTACCCTAAAGCTCGTTAAATTAGTTATGAGCTCTTCCTGGATGACAGAGCTCTTGCTGACGGGGCTGTGTCGCTTTCAAGTGTGCACATTTGAATTCTGTCAGTCATTATGACAGCAGAACACAAGCCTATTTGTCACATCTATTATTGGATCCAGAACCTGACAATAGTTTAAAAATGCAATGGGTTATCAGGATATAGTAGAATTTAGATTTTAGTGAAAATCTCACATGGGGGGGGGAGAAAAGATATTTGAGGTTCAGAAGAGGATAGGAGAGAATTAATTGGTGGTGCTACTTTGAGGTTCTATTAGCTGCATCTCTAGTTTAGTGCTGAACAGTTGACCCTTCCTCATCTTTAAGAAAACTATCAGCATCATGTAGATAAAGGTATAAATGTCAGGTAGGTTGTTACCTTGAGTTGTGTGTCGAGATTTAAAAAAAAATAAAATAAATCCTTAAATTTCGGGGGAGGTAGAAATCATTCAACACCTGTTTGTTGAATTGCGAGTGATTAACTTCATCAAAGGCTATTCAGCATCTGTGGGCTGTCATAATTAGTTTAACTTTCCCAAGGCCTGTCAATGGTAAATGAGAGTCATTATACCAGAATGCCCCTCTTCAAGGCTTGGCACCCGCCTGCCTGCCTCATCGCCTCTATGTGCCTGCCTCGCTCTCTTTCACTGCCTCCTAGGTGGAGCTCACAGCTTGGCTGAATGCGACTCATTTTCAACTCTTCATGTGCAAATGCGACTCTCACCCAGCGAGAATGTTCTGTGCATTCTAATTTGAGTCATCGCCTCATATATTCTCTTCCTGACAAGCGCATGTGGCTTTATTTGTGAAGAGAAAAGCGTATTCTGACAGGAATCTTTTTTGGATGTCATCACTGTTGTGCTTGGGGTGGCTCTCCAACAGCTGGGTGTTGCCTATAGGAAATAAAGCCCGGCTCTGGCTGAATTAAAGTCTGTTCAGCTAAATCTGCCGCTCAGTCTTAATATTCTGATGTGAGGTAAAGAAAAGCTAATGGTTTCTTTTTGTCAATAGTAAATTAGCTGTAGTTGTGTTGTTATATTCTGTTATTCATTTATTTATTTTTTTACATTTTGCAATGCAGAAATAAACAACTTTGCATCAAACAATCCAACTCATTTAGGGGACATAAACTATGTAATAGAAATGCAAAAACGCAACCTGTAATATTTATTGAGCATTTGCGAAAAATATGTTTTAGAAAATATTTTTAAAAATAACACACAGTTGTACACAAAAGGCATATAATGATACTATATAAAACACTATATTCAAATATTTCAAATAAAAAAGCATTTACTATTGAGGCAGTAACACTGTTTGCATTCTAAGAAAGAAAAGTGCCTGCTATTTGTTAAAAATGGCATTTTGTCATGGATTTCAGATTCTCTCAGTGTGTTGATTTGTAATTCTTCACTTTAAAACATTTGCTTTACTTAATTCAGCGGGGAAACAAAGTGTTATTTTAGTATGTTAGAATTTAACACTACAAAACATGGAGAGTAGGAAGAAAGTGAGGCTGATGGCTTTTCACGTCCTGTTTGTTTAAACACTTTGTCAGTTTAGATAGACCTAAAGTGTGTTAATGCGTTTAGATAATGATATGAGAAGTCCCCAGCAGATACAGCTTTCAATGAAGTTGTCCCAGTTTATCTCCAGTGAAGGAATGAAATTATCTCTCGATTGACAGGGGTGTATATGACTTAGACAAGTCTTCGAAGAAAGTATCAAAAGTACAAAAAATGCTATTATTACACACATCTGATTTATTCCAACAAAAGAATACTTCTCCAGACCCCTGCACATTAGCACATTGCTAGTTTACTCCTGCATGCTTTGCCTTTTGCATCTTATTGATCTTCTGAAACAGGGGTTAGCTGGAACATGGATAACCTTCCCTGGGCTGAAATTCCACACCTTCCCTATTCTACCTGGCTGTGCAGGCACCTTCCTAATCAGGACTGGCGTGTACCGTGCCTGAAGTCGGGGTGGCTCTCTGAAGCGATTAGGCTTGGGGACAGCATGTGCTCTTCCCTTCTTCTCCACGCCACATTCCATCTATAAAGCATTTCATCTGTGGCTGCACAAAGGCTTTCGTGGGGTTGGAGAGAGCCGTGTGAAGAGCAGCAAGGTAATAGGCTGTGTAATGTGTTTGGAGGAGTAGTTTTAGCATTCACAGTTAGTGCTGACCCCTGGCAGCCTGAGCAACCCTTGCAGTAATTTCCTCTGAAAAGATGTAATTGAATTCATCAGGATGAGTAAACATATTAAAAGTAGCAAAGAAAGATAACGTGTTGTGGATAGATGGAGGAAGGGGATAGTGGCTCCACTAGTAATTGAAAAGAGTCAAAGGCGACCACTGAGAAAGCGTCCAGATGCTGCATTTATTGTGCAGCTGCAGATTGTTGGCGTCACACTTCGGTGCCCCTCTGTGTGTCTTAATTCCCGAAAGATGTTGACTGAAGTGCCACATGTGACAAGGTGACCACAAGTTTGACCAAAAACTTTTAAATCCTCTGAATGACCCTGAAGCTTAAATAACAGGCTTCAAGTCTCACAAGTCTAAGAAATTTGCCCAGCTCAGGTTTTAATACATAAAGGAGAGCCGAGACGTGCCCGCGAGTGTCATCTTCTGCTGTAAGATGTATTGAAAATGGTCTCCCACAAGAGTATTTGTATATTTCAAAAAGTTCTAACATCGACCCCATCTTCAGAATATTGAGCACTGTCAGGCAGAGAGAGGCGGGTGGTCAGGCCATTGTCTGTCATTTATAATGCAGCCCTCTGCCTCCACTTCTCTCCCCGTGATGGAGGGTTGGCTTATTGTAGCCGTTCTCATCTGTCAAAACCTTGAGCTGCCGTTGAAAAGAACAGTTCCCCCTAAGAATGGATTACTTATGCCAAGGCACACACGGAGTTCTGTCAGATCATTCCATTGATTTAGCAGGACCGGAATCTTCATTTCTGTCACTCTTTAAAAAAGCGGTATGCAATTTGTGATGGAGGGATCTACTGTAGAACAACTTCCTGTTAGCTTTAAAGGCTGACAGAAGACTCTGTTCACATAGCTCTTCAGGCATGTTCATTAACCTTCTGCAGGAAATCTAATTCTCAAAGGCTATGAGCACTTCCCTTCACACTAATAGCATGCTCAGTTTCTCCCTTTTCTCATTAGTTCTTTTGTAATAAATGTTTAATGGTATGAAAAGAAGGTGTTTGTGATAGACATCTGGACTCTGCTCGTGACTGGGTGTTTGATTCTTGATGGGCTTCACTATCTTGACTGTTTTCCATAACATATCCTGCTCTGCTGCAGGATTCCCTCTGAGTGTTCTTGGCCGATTTTTTGGAACCTAACAGTGCCTGGTACTATAAATCAGACTACAATAGTGTTCTGTAATTATTATTGCTCACTTCCTATTTGTCCATTCAAAAAACCCCTTATCTGTTATTACATTTAAATTCTGAATCGATTCTTGACCACAGTTTGTGTAAACATGCACGTGTGCATGTGTGTTTCAAAGGATTAAATCTGAATTACAGGGGCAAACAGACAGGCTGTACAGGATGATCCTCGTTAAAGACCCTGTTTTCACTTACACAGACAGCCGTCAGAAAAGAGAATTAAAAGTAAAAGACGGCACACCACTGAAGAGTTAAGTAATTTAACAGAGTGATTTATAACTCAGAGAGAATAATATCCACAAACAATTCAAAAATGATATCAAACAAACAAAAAACATCAATTTAGCCACACAAACTCTTCAATGTAATTGAGGATTACAGGTGTTATAGCTGCGATTTATAGTCCTAATCAGATTAAGATGTCAGTTTACTCCTCAGGGATGTAACCTATAATCATTTTGCCTGTTTTGCAGTTTAAGAGATTAACGTGAAAAACAGATGAAATGGCACTAGTTTGATTTAGGTTAAATACAGATTAAAGTTCAAGAGTTTTAAACAAACTTAAGCCACCATTGGCCATTCTTTTTACATGACCCAGTGAAAAGATGAGAGAAGGACTATTGATGAAACCATCCACTGTTAAAGCAAAGGCAGAAAGTGAAATTAACAGTTGTAACATATCTCCACAGAACTGAAAAGACACATCGTCAGTCAAATGAAAGCAATTTTCCAGACAGCGAACAGGAGGCTGAGGGACAGAATGTAACAAAAGCTTGTTAAGCTTACAAAAGGTCACTGGGGTTGGGACTATGAGGAAAAAACACGGCAAAACTGAGTGATGACGATCAAAACAGAAGTTCATGAAGCCTGGAGAACCACAAGTGTTCCAACACTGACAGGAGCGAGAGGACAGCTGGAAGCTGTGGGAAGTGTCACCTCAGCACTGCCTTTACATTCACGATGAGACAAATTACAACAAGAGGATTCTGTTTCTGGCACTGATTACTGAAAAACAAAACAAAACAAAAACCTACCTCACTGTTGCAAATATGGCAGAGTGATCATTAACATTATCAGCAGCACCTGTGATATTACTATCTGCCGTCTAAGGGGAATAATTGGCTTCATTATGTCCTTCACTTCAATAGATCTTTAACTGAAACATGATGCTAATTACAGTTTGATGTACACGTGGTCTTCAAACATACATAATGGAGACATACTTGAGAAAAAAAAAAAACTATTTGGTTTGAATGACAATCTGCTTTAAAATAAGGTCTGGCAAAAGTAGCGGGTTAATCCAGATTAACCAGTTTGCATGATTAGGAACACTCTAAACAACATATTATCCCTCTCGATGGGAAGTTTGAGGACAACAATCTCGAGATGGAACAGTCGACCGACGTAAAACGTTTCACCAAACTGCTTCCACAGTAAAACATCAGCATCAAGCAAATATAAGGCTCTTCTCAACGCCTGCCTCTCATCCACCTGTCTCAGGCAGTCCACCTCTGACAGATTTTTTTCTCTGCAGACTGATTAAAATCTCTCAGGATGTCGGCTTGCAAGGATTTGCAAATTGCAGCTCAAGATTATTTTTGATTTTTATTTTGATATCTGGAACCATATCTGTTTTAGAGTTTAAATAAAACACATGTCAAATATTTGCATTGCCTGTCATGACTCTTTGTCATGAGTACCAACAAAACACAATACAATTAATAATGAAGGACTATTAATTGTGATTCATGTGAATGAATTCACAGTGACCTGTCATTAATCTGATTAAAAGTTCAGTGGTATGACAGCCAAAGCCAAAAAGATTTTAACAAACCAGACTGGCATACTCTACCAGATGGAGAAGAGATTTTTGAAATTATAGACTAAAACCTGACTTATCTGTCGTGATGCAGGTTTATACGTATCTACATTCTCCATAAACTTTGACATCTCCTGTTTACTCTGGAAGCTCCCCCTCCTTTTTTATTCCATTTTGTTTTGACACCTTGAGGGGATATTCCGCTGTTACTTGCCTCTCGTGAGTTGCAGTCGATTTCCAGTTTGCAGTTTTGCTATGAATCCCCCGGAGACTGTGAGAATCGGGAATAGGCACAGACTGAACCAAAGAAACACAAATATTGGTGATAGCATAGTATTATAGTATTCAAGGTCCAGCCAATCACATCATTGTCATCAGGTTGAAGCTGAGCAAAGGCTTTTTTTGTTCATTAACTTCATTAACTTTGTGTCAAAGGCAACATAAGCAGAACTAAAGGAAATGCCACTCATTTATCCATTTTTTTGCAGATGAAGTCTCCTAGTCTGATATTTGTTGCTTTTCCCCTCCATTTTAGGAACAATTTGCAGGTGTCCACACTGCTGTTAATGCTTTTAACATTGTGTGTGTGTGTGTGTGTGTGTGTGTGTGTTATATTCCTGGGACAAAGCGAATAAAATTGTGCTCGTAATGTGTGAGGACAGCTGTTAAAATGATGACTGCCTGTCATCTCTTATTATGTGGGTACAAAAGATGACAGCGATTTCTTTGGTTGAGACTTTTTTTCCCCACATGAAATTTGGAGTAAAACAAAAGAACGTGCACACAGCAGAGAGCAGATTAGCATTTCCCGGGCTGTGAGTGTTTATCTGGTGGTTCTGTGGCAGGAATTGTCTTGGCTTGACGGAGGTTTCAGGCTACAATTTGACAAGGCAGACGCAAAGCTGAGGGAATAGTTAGAGACTGGGAGAGAAATGAAAGCAAAGGGGAATTTATTATTATTATTTTTTTTATATTATGGAAAAGATTTGATACACTAAAAGAGCCCAGAGGATTCCGCTGGGCTCAAAGACCTACCATGAAAATGGTAATTCTCACCTCTGCTTTGGTCTGGAGCATATTAAGGGATTTTGACCACCTAAGTGTCATGTTATTTCATGCCTGAGTGTGCGGCGCTGAGGAAAACGGTCAGCAAATAGTCTGTGAATGTCAACGGCCATTTGTGCTTAAAGCTGACATGCCTGAACCGTGCCTGTCAAAGTAGTCCTATCCAGTAAGTAAACAAATCAGGGTTTAAGCAAACCTGGGACTGAAAAGGGAAAAAAAATCTCATCATAAAAGTGCGCCACTTGGCTCCAGTGCAATTACCTTCTGTAAATGAAGTGGAGTCGCTCCTGTGAGTCGCTTACCTGCCGTGCGGGCGCCCGGCACACATGCCGTGTCAACAAAGCAGCGCAGGCCTCCGCCTGGAGGGTGTGTGTCTGTTTACCTTGGTTGTGGTGCGGACTGATGAGGTGTCTGAGGTCGACATGGGGCCATGGTATGAATGGCTGAGATATTTACTTTTTAAATTAAATACACAAAATTCTTTATATCGCAACATTTTCCGAATGTCATTTGTCCACAAAACTCCACATTTGGATGGTGTTTTACAAATATTTATCCTGGTTTACTAATGTATTTAGAAGCTTTAAAATTAAAATTTATCAACTAAAAAAAAATTAATTTACAATAATAGATGTCTCATCTTCAGCATTAATATTGAAAATCAAGAGCAGATCCTGGGAACTAAAACATGGAAACATCATGTTGTTTCCACAGCAATACCGGTAAGGTTCGTCATACTGGTATTAATACTAGAAAAAGGGTCAACATGGACTTATATCACATAAGTAAATGTATTACAAAGTTTGTTATTACTATGATTTCTACTACTGTACTACTAATACAAATAATTGTGACAATAATAATGAACATACCAAATGAAAAAAGAGACTATGATAATGTATAATAATAATAATGACAGAATACAATACAGTGGAGAAGGTTATCACATAGGACACACACAAACACACACTCACAGACCTTTGCCCCATTACACAAATCAGATCTTGAAAGGCACTTCAATGTGTTTGCTCTCTGTCTTGGGCCGTTTGAGGATTTGGTGAGCTTGAAGACAAACCATCCCTTGATCTAAAAGCTCAGAATCAGGAAGAAAATAGATCAAAGCCTCCTCCCCCTTGTCCTCCTCCTCCTCTCTGCAATGCTTCCGTTAGATGCGCTGTGCAAAGTAAGGGAGAATAAATAAGGAAAGGTGAGTGCAGGGTTTGTACGGATGTGTACTCAGTGTTTGTAATTTGGTGATTCTCCAGTAAAGTTATAGTTGGGCAATGCATTGTTTGCAAGGAGATGTCAATCTTTTCATCTTATTACAATATCAGCCATCAAGACAAAATAAATCATGAAGTAGAACCTTAGAGGGTTATGTGAGGTAAGAAGAGTCTCTAGCTTCACTTCTGCTAATGCACTGAGATTGTACTCTCGGTTCCTCATAGTATTAATCACAGTGTTCAATTGAATGCTATAAAAAAGAAGACCGTGACTAAAAACAAACAAACAAATAAAAAAACAAACAAAAAAAACAGAGGCCATAACTGTATGCTGGAAAACTATTGGCACAGATTAAAATTACATTCAGAAATGGATTTAGACCCTTGCAGGTTCTTGGCCGTTTTCTGCTCCCGGTTAATGATTAAAGAGAAAGCTGTCCTTATGGCTTTTATTTGAAACACTTCCTGTGAGGGGAGCTTTTTAAATTAATTATGTTTGCCTAATGAATAATTAAGCCAATGGAAAGATAAATTGGCCTTACACGGCGAGTGAGACCATTGTGCTTGTATGAGGAACTGCTGCTCTGTCTGCCTGGTTGATTTCACACTGGGAGTGTGAAATAAGAATTAGCAAACAATTTGCCTCCAGTTCTACCCTCGAATGAAACATCAGAGCTCATTTTATCGTGACAAGTGTCGAATGTGCATGGGTTTGTGTTAACTGCCCTGGAAGTTAACACAGGGCAGTGCTCATTGCTTATCTGTGGCAATGACACAAAAAGAAAGGAGCCAAGACTTTTCATCATGAGTCATGCCATTGGTTACAGTGAAATCAAACAAAAAAGCCACCACTGGGTTCTAGTAACTATGACCGTGTGCAGTGAAAAGGTCATGTCTTTCTCCATTTTTATTTGATTTCTCGCTTGTTATATTCAAATGATAATGTTTAGTTAAAATCTTTAAAATATAAACAGCTGCAGCTCGCATCAAAATACTAGTGTTAAGGGGTGCAGAAGTGTGGATCCAAGTGCAAAAGGAAGATAAAAGGTATCAAAATCCAGGACACAAGCTCTTTAATCTACGTGGAGGCAATAGGTTGTACATGGGAGGGCAAGCAGAATCAGGCAGACAAAAACAGACAGGGAGCTGACAAAAATCCAAGAAGTCAAAGGTACCAAACAGCCATACACAAGAGTCAAAGAAGAACAAAACCACAAGACAGCATGCACACAAGAGTAATCAAGACAATCTGCCACAGATGGGAAAAAAAAACAAACAAAAAAAAAACCAAAGCTCGATTTAAATAGGCACAAGGGTAACGAGACACAGGTGAGAAATCATAAACTACTTAAAACAAGGTCAATCTAATGACACGCAGACACAACCAGGAAACTGGACTACCAAAATAAAACAGAAACTACGTGAAAACAAAATAAAATCCAGACATGATAGGTAAGATTCAAAAAGAGGAAGGTCAAATTAGACTTTTTCTGAAAATATGCTTTAGAAAATAATAAAATAATAAATTGTGGAGTTTTACCTGTTTTGACAGTTAGAAACAAGACAAATCTTCATCAGAATGATAGAGGAGGGGAGGAAGGGGAAAAAGAAATAGTCTTCAGTGATCAGTTCTGTAAACGAAATAACTTTTTTAGACTGTCACCTAATCTTTTTCTCCACCACTGTTCTTATTGATATTAGCAGTAGCAGTTTACACAAGGGCTACTTAAACAAGCTACAACTGTCCAAAATATATCTATGGAAACTGCCACATAAATAAAGTGTACATACTTAGTAGTATTACATATTATTATAAAACCATTATTATCATCAGTAATGTATTGATAATAATAATATTGATAATAATTGATTGTTGTTAATGTATTAAAGCAGCATTCTTGCAATGCTGGAAAATTCCTGTTTGCCATCATGTTGGCAGTGTTTGTCTTCCATTTCTCTTCCCTCACTTTCTCTCGCTTCCTGAGTTTTACTTGAAAAATAGCCTGAATAAGCCCTCAAAGCATAAGCTTACATACTCACATCATCATGCATATTTTTTTTTTTTACCAAGCAAGTGTCAAACAGTCCTTGGTTTGCACTTTTTAAAAGCTCAAAACTGTTCTTAGTTAGTTCAGAGATTAAAAATTATATTTTCTACCTGGTAGATTTGGGTAGTTATTTTCCTTTATAATATCTTCCATTTGTAAAGATGAAGTGACAGGTTGAGAACAAAAAGATAAATTACTCGGGGGAGAGGGCCAAGTTGTTGTTTTTATTCAATTCAAGCATGTTTGTGTGTCCTCAGTAATATACACACCTATCTTTGGAACATTGTAACGGGACAAACACTGCTGACAGTTTCAATTTTACTGCCCTCTGTGATTTATAGGCTCTATGAGTCAGTAATAGAAGCAAAGACACACACACATACGCACGCATGCACACACACCTCTATCTCTTTATACACCCCTAGTTTGTTTTTCCCTAGTTATAAAGACTTGCCAAGAAATCATTGCTTCAGCCGAGAAAGGGCAAATCCTCTTCAGCCAATTAAATACTTCTGAGCACATGGTGCCGACTATTCCAAACTAATTAATAAACATGTCATGAATAAAAACACTTTGATTATGAAAAGAGGTTGCCTTGTGCCTCCTTTTAGGCTTGTCATTAGTATGAGGACACATGTGGTGGATGGCTGGAGAGCTGGTACCAGCATCCTCAGACAGCCACAGATGCCCTCTCTTGATTAAAAATTTCACCCCATGTTTTATTCAAGCCTGACTACATGGATCCGGTGGCACTGTCTCTGATTAGCTGTACCTGCACTGGTAGGAGAGTCGGGGCCAGCAGGACAAGAAGAGCAAGGCTGATTCAAAGAGCAGGACACGGACGTGTGACATCAGAATGCTCACTCCAACACTACCCAGTTGCTCAAAGTGACATATAGCACCTTTATTCTTGTTTTCGCTAAGGCTGCCCTGAGCTTTTACAATGTGGCAGCATATTTACATCGTGTATCTATAGAGGCAGGCATGGTACAACATTCTTCATGAATGTTGAAACATGTTTTTATTATATGCTGCTTTTCATGCATTATTGTACAGATGTTTACATACAGATGTCTTACTGATGTATGATATAAGTATTTTGACTCACAGATAAACACTGTCTTATTCTTCAGTTTGTAATTAACAGTAGTTTAATTGGATAATATAGTGCCTTCATTGGAGTCTACATTTTCCAGAGTTGACAGCTCTGATGAGATATAACTATGCACAGTCAGGAAAAGATAGCGTCCGTGGTCGAGCTGTTAGTGTTACACACCGCAGGTCTGATTGCTCTAGTGGCACCAGTGCAACAGAGAACTGTGCACGGTCTCCGGGCATTTGTGGTTGGCTACACGGTGCCTTATGTTCCACTGCAGAGAGTTTTTTGCTGTCAACACGTGGTCGTTCCTGAAGGGAGCCAAACCCCCCTGCAGGAGCCATCTGTATCCCCGACAAGACTATCCATCATCCTCACTGCAGCACTCAATTTAAGCTTCTTCTGCAGACAGCTTCAGGCAACTCTGATCCGCTTTACATGTACGTGTCTGTAATGAGAGCCCTTGAAACCTGCCCAGTAGCTCTGGGAGTCAGCCTCAAGGGCTAAAGGGAATCAATGAGCCTATCCTCTCGGCCGATCACATGCCAAATTGCCAGCATTGACTCTTTGTGGTTTGTGGTACAGTGTAGTGCTGACTAAAGTTCCAGGTCAGCGGTTCTTCAAAGTGATGTTAAAATGGGGCTATATACTTCTTTATGTGGCTCAGTTGATGACTTTTTTTTTTTTTACACACTGATAGACATGACATATCCATTGAATCGAAAATTTTGGAAAATCTGGTTTTAATCAAAGGTGCACAATACATGTCCTCCTGCATTCTGAGCTCAAAAGGAAAGTCATTATGAAAGTCAGTGGTTTCTACATTATTGTTAAAGCGTATTTCTCCTTTGTGAATTTATATCTATTCATTATCTTTAGAATTCATTTCAGGAAAAGAAAAGGACATATAGAGACCCTGAAAGTACATTTATTTTTCTGCGGGGCTGTGACTACCACCAATCAAATTGGTCAAGAACTCCATTAGTAAATGAATAATATGGTTACATTTTAGTGCTCTATGGCACTGCATTTCCACTACTGATTGATATGTGTTGTAGACTTTTATAGTTTTTTATTAGTTTTTATTTTATTCCATCATGTATGCAATTTTATATTCATTTTATGTCTTCGGAGCTATATTTTTGTGGAAAGTTAGATTATATGCAGTTGTGTTCACTCATGCTTGAGGGCTCGCCTGCTGCAACCACAGGAAAGTTCTACTAATTAATTTCCCCAAACAAAGGGAGAAACCTCTAGTAACAAGCATGTCTCCATATCCTTGGGCTACCATTGCCTTATTACTAGGAAACAAACAAATCCACGCCAAACTACCAACCCCGTCTGTGGTGCAGAAACAATAAAGCCTCAAAATGCTTCAGAGAGGAATCTCATGCTAGGGCTTAAACTATTACAGAGAATGTGTTAAGGCTGTCTCTCTGGTAAAACTATATCCATGTGATACTTAACCAATAGATTGCCACGGGCCATGGTATGTCCCAAGTATGGACATTGGGCCTTCTGTTTTATTTACTTCTTTGGTTGCGGAGTGATGTGGAGGTGCAAAGGAATTCAGCTTTCCTAGTCACTGTGTGTGAGCGTTCTCAAATCACTAAATGAATGATGGTGTGATTTGATCACAGGTTTTCTCCATTCAAACTATTACTCATTCATGGTCTGTCCAGCAGTTTCAGAATCCATTTTTTGTCAGTTAATTCAAGCTGCACAGAGACAGAGCTCCTGGAGGGGTTTTTAAACAGAGACGAAGGATCTTCTTGGCAGGAGGTGAAATGTCACAGCCCACTGCACTGGCCAGATGAGCTTGTGTTACACACCAACTTGGCAACTCAGGACACGATTGTTGCAGCTTATCACATGTAAGCTTGGGAAGGAGGCCAGCTGGAATTCTTAGATTTTGTGCTGCCATGTAACGTCCATGTCTCCACATTACAAACGCTGATTCTTCATGCTGTTGTGCTGCGCTCTCACAGTTTCCCAATAATCTCATAGGTTGGTCGGCAGCACATCTAAATCCCTCTCCTGCCGATTCCCAATTCCACGTGAGGCTTATTGTGATGTTTACTGAAGCTCACACAAAAAGCCGCAGAGGACATCAAGATCTGTTTGTCCATGTTGCACATCATTGTAACCGCAGGAGAGCTTCCACCAAGGAAGGCAATACACTGGAAGATTCAAGTGATTCAACCCTGAAAACGTGGATGAATACACCAGCCATCTCTGCACCAAATACATTTGAGTTTACCTGAAAATATAAACCCGCCTATACTTTGCAGTACCTGCATTATTACACAAGCAACTGCTCCAGTGTGACATATTTCTGTTCTTAAAAGTCTTTATTCTTAGAGAGGTGTGAATGTCTGTCATGAATTACATTTATGTAAAGGAAACAACAGGTTGCGTGGGTGCAAAAATTTTGCCTGTGTTATTTTATTTTCATCATCCTTCAACTTGCATTCAAGTTTGCTACAGGAGCTGCATTGGGTACAATCGGGTGTTCAACCACCGAATGCTTTGAAAACCAATGTTAGATTCCTCTCATTTCATTTAGTTGGCAAGATTTGCAAGTTGATGTTTTTTTTTTTGTTTTGTTTCTATTCTTATAGGCAGACAAGCCTCAAGAGATACTCCGACTTTCAATTTGATCACATGAAAATATATCCTGAATTTTTCCCAGTAATGATACCCATACACTCAAATCCGGAATGATTGAGAGCTGGATTTTTTCCAGACAAACAAACTTGGCTGGTTTAGCTGCAGTGTTGTGGATCGTAGGGTTATTCTCTGTCCTGGCAGTGTTAATTATGAGAGTTGTGCCTCAGCCCATCAGTTCTCTTTATAAAGGAGAAATTATACAATTCTGCATAATGCTGCCAACTCACATAATTGGCATAAAATCATAATATCCCATTGCTTGCAGACCCTTTTGAATATGAATGTCAATGCAAAGTCATCAGCATCTCATTGAAAAATAACTTTCTTCTGGCAGACTCTTCATTTTAATATCAGCCAGCAATTTCCTGCATGCACTGAGTGAATTAAGTCAGAAAGAGTGTAATTTGTTTAGAATTTTTAAAAGGATTTCGTGTGCTCTCACCTAATGGTTGCATGTGTGTGTGAACATGGAAACATGGCTGTGCACTTGAGCATGTGGCCAAAAGACTGTTACAAATAACAAACAAACAAACAAAAAAATCTAATTTCTGCAGATAAACATATGGAGATTGAAGGCTGTGAAATTGACTTTGGGCTATGAAATTAAAGGCAATGCTCAGCGAGGTGGTTGGGAGGGGCACAATGTACTGCGTGTGTATATACTGCAATTCAATTAAATGCCCTTGATCGTCTTCTTTGGCAAGGCTGATGCAGTGTGACTTTGCAATCCAGGCATTGAAACATGGGCTCAATCTCAGCAAGATGTTTGATTTATTTGTTCATTACGAATGGTCTCTGCAGACTTAGACCTCTCATCAATCCCGGATCACAGCTCAACAAGCTCAGTCAGCTGACGGAAGATTTCATTGCCAAAGGGGAAATAAGAGCAAAAAAACGTGGCGCTTCATAACTATCGATGAGCCAGTCCTTTGCCAAAATTCTCAAATGACCATAGCGTGGTAATCCCACCGAAAATGGATTAAATATTAAATAGTTTGGTGTGTGTGAGAAGAGAGAGCAGGCTAGTAAAATGCAGGGAGAATTAAGTCTAAGCAGATGGTGCAGTTCCAGTGGCATGCTGTCCTAGAAATGCTGTTTCTCAATAATAGAAATGTCAGCGAGGTGAAAGAGGATGGAAGAGATGTCCTAAATCCTAATCTACTGTAGAATTCATCATTACACACTCCCCAGTCCCACTCATCTTCTTTTAAGCTCAGCAGCTGAAGGAAATCACATTTGATGCAAAATTAAAACCATCTCCAGTTTTAAAATAACAAACTTCCAAAATTTCAAATGAGTATGATGTAATTTTTTTTAATCATTAAATCAAATATCCTTACAAAGGCCATTTAAAAGCATTCTTCTCAATTTTGTGAAACAAACATTAAAACATCCTTGCCTCAAGGAGGTTGTGGTATACATATCTCTTTTCATGCTTTTATACTGTTTTATCTCTCCTTCAGCAATCACTTTGTCAGCATCAGTAATGCTTATAAATCATACTGTGGAGATTAATCTGGGAGACGTGCTGCTGCCTGCAGTAATTAAAATTCTGCTGAATGGTTACAATTTCTGACATTGTCTCCCCCAAAAACGCATCTCACCATCTCTGCTATGGGTCCTCTTGTCCCAAACTTTTCCAATTTACATGACTGTATGTGTTTTCTTAAAGAAAATTTAACTACAGAAATGCAGCATCTGCTAACATTAAATAAATTAAACAAAGAGAATATTATACTCTGGATAGTTTTTATCTCTTGTGATGTTGATGTTAATGAATCAGCCTATTCAATTAACGATTCTCAAAAGAAAGCACAAACAAAAATATCTATATATCTCCTTTGCGTAGTGTGGACTTCGGTCAGATGCTGTCTCGATAAACTACGACTTTGGCAGAAATTACAGCTCAGAGCCTTACAGTTGCACAAATGGAATACAATGCAGTCTTGCATCCTATTGTCATATCAGCAGTATGGAAAAATCTGCGCTGAACACTTGAAAAAATTTGTTTAATCATTTGGCAGCTTTATAGTAATTGTTCAATTGTTCAGTAATTAAATAATTTAATATTATTTAATGTATTTATTTTAAATATCTACCAATATTAAAGTTTCTTATTGTTTGGAGTCACACTGGAATCATTAAATCAACACCAATAACTGCTTATTATTCACGTACTCTTAGTGTTTTATTTTCATTGATGTTTGACACTAGCTTTGCACAGAGTGGTGTTCTGCGTGTTACTACGCTGTCATTAAAATGTGTAAGCGTATGTAATGAAGGTCTCTGGATGAAGGAGTTTTCTTTGTTGGATCTGACTGTCACATTTCTTTACCTGTCAACGTAATCACAAACTTCATCGTCTTGTCAAGCCAACATTTTTTCATCAGGAATCTCATCAGCAGTCTTTGAGGACGGTGTTTGGCCCATTTCACAGGCTGTAGATAACCACATCTTCAGAGGGATTTTTCCATTCTGTGCCAGCTCCTCCTGTGCTTAACTACATTTTTTGTAACATGCACTGACTCTAGGACCATTGCTCAGATGGACCAACATGTCTGCTCTATTCCCCATTGAGTTAGATGCAAAATACTGCCATTTTCAATCAAAAACGCTTCTCGGTGACCACCTGATGTTGTTAATGGCTTTGATGACCTTTTCTGAGCTGTAAATCTCAGCTAATCTCTTTGATGTGGTAGGGTCACCACTTGATCGGTTATCTCTTCACTATAGCAGTAACATGACCCAAACTGTGTGTCCCCCCATCACACAGAAGAAGATAGATGGTTTTATCTGCAAATGTAGTTGTCGCACTACACATTCTGACATGCATTCCTGGCTGATAAGAGTAGCCGTCTCCAGGCATAATGGCGAGTCGAGGATGTCGTATCCCTCTCAGCACCACGCAATAGATGGGGAATAGGACTCTAATCCTAATTGGTAATCCTAGCAAATTGATTTGAATAGACGTCAAATCAACATTAAAAGCAGTAATCCTAAATATTATCAGACTGTTAAAGGTTAAATATCCAAATTTGAGTATTTGATTTTAACTCAGACGAGTGGAAGTATTGCAGTAATTAGTAGTATCGCATTATACATTTACATTAAAAAAAAAGTTTCTGAAAAAAAAATCACCATTTTAATGTTTAAGAAATGCTTTGAGAGTGCAAGAATATCTAACCACTGCTGCATTTTTAGTCCAGAATATTTAGGGTGACAAGCTAGAATAGCCTCAGGTTATTTAGATTTTACTTTATGTTTCTTAATATTCCTCCACAGAGGAAAGAATGAACCTGTGATGACAGGAAAAAAAGGGAACCCATTTAGAGTCTGTTATGACAAGGATTTGCATAATGTGTCTTGAACAAAGGTTGCTGTCCTTTTTAACCTTGCAGCTGGCACAGCTTGCAGCGCTGACACGCTGACGTGCTGGACCACTTGCTTATTCACTGCCCTGCGGGAGCGAGTGGACAGGTAGCCTGAGCCATATGAGGGTGCTGGCTGACTCCTTTAGCGATGCCAGCTGATGGCATAACAAGCACTCTATCCTAAGCCTCTCTGTCAGGGTGGAAGTCCCAGGCTGCTCCAGCCGACTGATGGGGCTTTGCTGCCAAATCACACACCATCACATAATACAACAGAATTAGTCTGAAAATTTCATTTTTGCACTCCTTAAATAGGGAGAAGAGATGAATTAAAAAGCCAGTCGCAGGTTTTCCCCTTCACACAGGACAAATGTCGGACGAACAAATGGCAAAGCTCATTTCACAGGAGGCTGAGCTCATCAAACATTTAACAAAAGGACAATGTGTATCACACAGTATCTGTTTCCAGTAATGCTGACTGTTTCCATGTGTTGCGAGAGCTGCCAAGATTTAAAGGATTAGACCGGGGTTGTATTTTCCATGGCGCTACATCCCGCTTAACCTTGCCCTGCTGTGATGGCCGTTTCCCACAGATTAACTGGAAAATGTACACATTTAGCAGATTTACTAGGGTAAGCATTGGCTGTATAGCTGCACTAGCTGGAAAATGTTGTTTGTTAGGAAAGTGCTGATACACATCTGCTGATAAGTGTAAAGCTCTGTGTCAGATTTTGACATCTTTTAGCATAATATGTACATAATTACTTATTTAACTATAATAATCTGGAGAAATAAGGAATAATGATGATGAGGTCTTCTAGAGTAGCAATAGAATGCTAATAAATAGATAAATACTGCTACTACTAATGAGTGAATGGTTTTGTTCTAAAGGATGGTTCAGTCTTTGAGGTAATGGATTAAACATGATCTCGGCTGTTGAGATGACTCATTACTTTCTCTCTTCCCCATGAACAAATGCACTATGTTTCATACAAAAGAACATTTCACAACAACAGGCAGTTTCCAAATGAAGCACTGTAATTTCAGCCTTGGCTTTCAGATGTTAATAACAAGCAATCTGCTGCCCACTGTTGCCCTGAGACTGTGAAAGCCGACGCTGAGTTGCAGCAGCAGCAGCATTTGAAATCCATTTTAAATTCAATTTATTGCCGAGTGCATTTTAAGCATTATATGAGTTGCATTATGTGAGATCCAACTGGGTATGTTTGTGATTGAATACAACATCCCAGTCCAGTGTGGAAAATAATGATTGTTTTTTTTTTTTTTTTTTTTTTTTTTTTCTGAGCTGAGGTCAAGGAAGTAACATTTGGTTGGATGGTTGGTTGTCTGGTGAGCGAAGACCACTAAGCCTGTGATTAAGAGGCTTGCAAAACAGCTGCATTTAGCTGTAAATATGGACAGCGCATTAAAAAAAGCAAAAAACAAATCCAGTAATGGGTAAATACAGGAGTGCTCCTGCGGTTGTTTTCCTCTCTGGAAATCTTGTTGCAACTACAAAATGCCATCAAATACTCTGTCCATATCTAGCACGTTGCATTTTCTTTATGCCTCTATCCAGACCTTTTCCTGCGCCGTACATTCACATATGTGAGTGGGTTGTGTGGGGCAGCTCAGTGATGATGAAGGATGACATTTGTGATAAAGGCACTGACCATAAACTGTCAAATCATAGCAGAAAGTGCCTCCTGGCCGCTCCCTTAGCTACGCTCTCTACCCTCCCTCATGTCTATGTAACCCCCTGGAACGCCACCGCAGCCCAGTGCAGCGCTGCTGAGTTGGACGCACTTGGTCAGTGTTCACTTTGATGGGAAAAAGTGAGTCACATTGTGGCCAAAGGCGTTACAAGCCAACGTTATCCACCATTAAACATCTCCTCGCTCTTTCCAGCGCTACTGAATGAGATTTTTTTTTTCTACGTATTCAACAGAAAAATGCAAAAAGTTTAGTATAATAAAAACATAGAAAAGTAAGCAGAGGGGAGCCCTAAACTCTTGTAAAAAGTCAGCATGTAGAAGTAGATGGCAGCGAGTTACCTACTGTATGTCTGCCAGCACACTTTTGTTCCCTTCATCTGTTATTCGTTCTGCCACTTATCTCCTGCTGACAAGTTGTCACTCTTTCAAAGTCTATTGTCCTTTTAAAAAGTACTGAATTATTCACACTGTTCTATATGCTGTCACGCCACATCACTTGGAAAAGAGATAAAGAAGTTTTTGGGTCATGTTTGTAAAACCTGCCCGAGGATAGTTATCAGCGCTGATAAGACGATCCATTTTTATTTTGAAACATGAAAAGTTTAGTCTGTATGTCTCTCTGAATTTTTTTGTGTTGTATTTAGACTTGAGCCAGAGACATAAGGTATAATATTCTTATTTCGCCGGACACTTTGAGTGCTAACTGTTTGATCCTCCATAATGCGCGATGTGGTTTTGAAGCTGACAAAAAACCTCCATGGCAGCTAGTTGAAAGCGGCTCCTGTGTGTGTTTTTACGCTGAAGAGAACTAATGTTTCCCGCATGCTCTAATCAAGAGCTGTTCGTCTCATTGCCGCAGAGCAATGGAATAAACAAACAGCCGCAGATGCGAGCATTAGCTTTGATGCGTGTCTCTCGTGAGCATAAGCACAAAGGTTAGTGCTGGTGTGGGCGTGTGACCACCTGCTGGCTTTAAAGACCTGAAGGAGCTCTGATAGACTCTCAGCGCGGCTCAAAGAGCAAGGTTCACAGGAGACATTAAAGGGGCAAATACATTGGAACATTGCTAGCTTCTGTACGCATGTATCATTCGTTATTAATGCTTATCCCAGAGTTATTTTCACCAGAAGGCATTCGATCAATAACACAGCCACATATGGAAATAAGATGCAGCAGGAATGCAAACACGGTTACACATGTGCTGGCAGTGACTCTTGTTTTACAGTTTGGAATACACTGCGATATTTTGATGCCAGGCAGATAATCTGGAGTTGCATGTTCTCCACTGCTGCAAACATGCAATGCAATTCACACCCGGTTTAATGTGCAGAGCAAAGAGGAGGTGTGTTGATGACTGGCACATGCATGGAGATGGTAAGGATACACTGCTGATCCAACAGAGCCAAGAAATTGAGCCGAGCGATTTAAAATACTGGTAATAACAGGGTGTATACTGATATTTGGAATACATATCTCCACCGTTTCTGCAACATGAGATGCAGTAGACGAGGCGTGACGGAACATGCCCTCAGAGCGTGTTTAAGGTTTCAAATGGTGACAAAGGTGAGGCAGGAGGCTTCCATAACAGGCTAACCTGAGACACACTGAGTTGGAAATCAGGATGCTTATCATGTTTATTGGATTAACGGATCTAAGTGCTGTCCACAGTGGGGGATGGAACATTTCTGGTTCATTTCGTGAATTTTTATTCCATCCTTGACTATTAGTCAGTTCTTTTTAATCGAGTCATTTGTTAGCTGCAAACTCTTTACTCTCGTTGCTTTTGGGGATTCAAGATTACAAACACTGGATTAGTGCCACATATGTAATAGTTCAGCTGCACCAAATAGGAGAAAAAAAAATACTTCCTGATGAAAGTCTCACGTATTCTGGAGAGGTGGAGTGGACAAACCACTAAATGCGCATTAAAACTGACTTCACTTAGATTTACACATAGATATACTATATCCAAGACTGAAATTCACTTTAAAAACTAGAGAAAAAATGACTAAAAACACAAAGAGGAACTTTATAAATTGTAGTAGTTGTCAGCCAGTATTTCAGACGTCATAAACTTGGGCTCAGTTATGTTAACTGAAAAACAACAGCTGGTCTCCATGACACTAGAGTAGCTCATGAACCCAGCTTTATTTTTGCCATCTGCCACAAATCATCGTCATTGATTGTATTGATGTTCTTCAGTTGGTAATTCAGCACGGAAAATCTGTCCATCAACCACAAGGCTGTGACTTTAATCCCTATGAGAAGTTAAGATAATGTTTGGAGTCTCTGAATTATATTTGACTGCTCTACCAGTCCCAGAATATCAAATCCAAATTCTCACTTATTCATAGCAGCTCCAGGATGAGCTACACTCCTTTGGTAGCAAACTAGACTATGTACAGTAGCTGGTAAATGGAGATCACCAGAAACTAAAACCAGTGTTATTATCTTTGCACTGTTTTGGGAATCAGAATCACCCTTACTGTTACTGGTTGGTTTTGATAGAACAAAGAACTTCCATCCCTGCTCAGATTGTGTGTGTACTGACTATTAATATACAAAATAATTCATCTGGGTTTCTTTTGGCAGCTAAAACAATGCGTCGATGATCAGTTTAGTACCAATACAACAGAAAAACATGCTCAGAATAAAAATATATTTATATATTTATCGCCTGGTGCTTACAGGGTTTTAAAATTCTGTTGCACTGCCTAGCGGACATGTCACTTCTTTTTATTTATTCCTTTCTTTTACCACCCAAACCTTTTATCTGCCTTTATCGGTGCCCTGAAAGAATTTATTGTGGAGAACTGCTGCTCAATATGCTGCACAGGAAGTTGAGGCAAGGAGAATGCAAAAAATTGCTTTTTTAATACTTGGAAGAGTAGGTGGATTTAGTTATATACTCATATAGTTGAGGTCAATTTTACTTTTCATTTATTTTATTTTATTTCTAACATTTTCACTCTGCCCTGTATAAGAGCGCTGCAGCCGATCACACTGTCGCTGCCATTCTGCAAGAGGGGAATCATATTCCTGTGCATAATCACACCTGCAGGCATTGTGAAGGCATGCTGGATTAGAAGACAATGTAGAACATGTTAATTTTAACAGAAACATCCCCGGCCAAGAATGGGTGTGACAACGCTAACCACTCCATCACCATGCCCATAAAAACAAATAATAAATGTTTATTAAATTGACCTCACAAGCATAAATAGTGTTTCTTACTGTGAAAAAATGTATTTTTTTATTTTTTTTTTTACAAATGTGGGTGGAATATGGTGTAATATAGCGGTTGGGAAAAGGGTTCTGCTCCATTCTAAACTGTGCTGTATCTATCAGAGCCCTACAGGAAGCAGCATCATCCATCACTGTCAGTGTTAATATTGTTTTCCCCTCACCTCCCAATAGGCATGCTCGTGTTTTGGTTTACAACATTTATGTTTTCAGACTTGTGTACTCACAGGCCCTCACCTGGCTACGCTCTCTGGCGCTCCCCTGCCAAATCGCATAAAACCAATTTCGACATTACACGCAGTCAGCGTATTAAAATGCCACTGCTCCAAGACATCTTTCCCTCTCCTTCTTTCCATTTATTCTCTCATTTATACAGCAAGGTTGAATGTTATTTTTTTTATATTAGATTCTGTTTCAACATTCGAAGGATTAACACGTAAAAGGCTGGTGCTACTGTAGCATTGTCCAGTTAATTTGATATACAGTAGTAACAATAAGAGAACACTTCTGAAAAACTGTCAGATTAAACAATGAAAATATAAAAGAATATAATGGATATTATATAAAAAATTATTCAAATATTCAGTATTAACACTAGCTTAAGTTACAGATGTTAGTACGACAGTGGCAACATGGCACATCTTTGTAGCTACATGTTTTTCAGTATATCAGTAAAAGAATTTCAACATTCAAGAGTAGAAAGTCTCAACCACATGTCTCATTTGCTCTTACATTTCACTTTTCACTTCTTTGACCAGACCTTTTTCCACATTTTTCTTAGCAGCAGAATGTGTCTTCTTTGAGAGAGCATGATTATTATTTTTTCTGCTCTAAGTCTTGCTTGACTCTTCCTTTGAATGCGTTCTGTACGTGCATCAAGGTTGAGGTTCATGAGTGAATAAGGTTTTCTCCTTCTACAGCAGCAATCTCACCTTTTCCTCTTCATCGTGGGCACACTTTGCACCATTAAAAGCTGCAGAGAAAAAAAAAACATTTATAGAGGACATTAACCGCTAGGACTTGAAAAATCACATTTGCCCTCTATCAGAAATCAACTAAAGAAATCTAAAATTGATGTTTTTGAGCTTCTTGTTGCAGCAAGAGGAAATAAACAGCACTGACCCAAGGAAAATGTTCTGGAAAATGAACACATCGTGCAAAACAAATGTTACCTGAATCTGCTACCAAACACTTCAAGTTCTTATGCAACCGAATGTATGTCCACCTTTGTGAATTAGCTTTCCATAGAACATGAATAAAGAAAATGTTTTGAATTGAGAAAAAAGTTTTTGAATCGGGATTAATTCTGAATGTACAACACGTTGGACAGAAGCTGCATACCAGCTACACATACAGACATGCTGTCAGACTGAAGCTCATCTGCAGCTGCATTTATAAAAACATCATCGGGGTTTAAAAAAAAAAAAATGAATGAGAACGCATTTTGTTTTACATGACATGTAATCAGGTGACAACATCAGAAGAGAGTATACAGAGAAAGTACAGATTGTTGAGATTCTCAAATGTAGATAAATGTACAGTTTGTTACATCCCTTCACAACTATAATAAGGGAAGAAACATCAGTATATTACAGTGTCGGCTGAGAAAGATTTCAAAGTTTCAGCCCCAACACTGCTTTTAATTGAGTTCAGCATGGAGTAAATGAGAAGAAAATGAAAAGATAAATTACTCTAATGGGAGGAGATGAAGTGTGGAAAGAGGCAATATTTCCTTGTACGCATCACACTGACAAATAGAAATACAGCAAGGATCTGATATCTATAGGAGTCTGATTCCTTCCTGTTTACAGAAAATGCTGACATTTTATTGCCATTCATTTGTACAAGACACACTTTCATTTAGTTCCCAACCATGGAGAATGTTTGCCACATTCCTTTTTTCAGACAGTTTTCTACATAAAAAACTGGCACCCTTTCCTGTCACCAGTCATCAGCTTTATTTCAGGCTGACCTGTTCACTGCCCTGCAGCTCTGGTGTTACAGTAGATTTCGTGCACATGGAGCTGCCCGGTGGCTCTGCTTTTGTTCTGCTATTGCGCAAAGGTCAGATCTTATGAGCTTTCTGGCACCATTAAGTCACAGTTTGCTAAAGGACGTTGATCGATGAACCAGAACGCTGACAGGTCGTTATAAATGAGAGGGAAAAATTATGGTTCTGTTCAGCGAAGTCAAAGGGCAGATGGGGGATAAGACCGTGTCTCAACACTGCAATCCTCGTGACTCCAAACCAGGCAACAAAAAAAAAAACAATTTGCTCTTTCAAATGAAAATCACAGAACAGTGGTAGATGTCACTTTCTTGTTAAGAATGGAAATTACCTCGCGTGTGGAATAAAACGATGCTGTCGATTCTTATTCTTCCAGCAACGGCTCCTTTAATTTTATTTTCTTCCAGCTACTCCATTTCTTTCTACTTTTACGCACCTGTGACACCTGCAAACAAACCGAAATTAACAACTCATTAGGCTAACAAATAGAATCATCTATCAGTTTTGGTCCGTTATTTCCTGTGGTCTTTCTTCATGACTTTATGAAACTGCATGTAACATCAACACCTTAGCACTGGATATGCCACAAAATTAAGTGCTGAAAATTTCTCCCCTTGCATCTCAATAAAACCTGACGACCCTTTTATAGAGTAGGGTAGAGTCATCTAAAGGCTTTTTCAACAGAGCCCAGAGGAAGTGGTTTATTGATTTGCTTGTCTTTCTAATAAAAAAAAAAAAAAAAAACAAGCTGGATATAAGGAGATTGGTGTCAATCAGTAGCCTGCCTCAAGTGTGGTCTGTCCTGTCTTATTAGCGCTCTATCGCTTTCTCTCTCTCTCTCGTACTGAGTGTTCACTGATGACTCCATTGATATGCATCAGAAGAAAGAGGGCTGTCTGTTGCCATCTTGAGGAGGAATTCCCCAAGATTGCTCACTCTGTCATCTTCAGTGTACGCTGAAGGACTGCCATGGATCTATCAATTAAAGGGGCAATGCCTGAGCGTGTTTATCCTCCATAATGTCACACACAATCGTGATTTTCAGACCCTTTTTGTTATAATCAGGCCAGTGTGACAGCAGCCTTTTAAACTGCAGATATAGAAAAGAATTTAAAACAAATGGAAAGAAATCACAGCAAATGAGCAGGAAGGGAGACAGGAGTGGAGACAGGAGACAGGAGACAGGAATTCAGAGGCTGCAACAAGATAAGGCTTCAAGTCTGGTGTGAGGAATGAAGAGGCAATTTATAATGCATTAGAATTAAGAGCTTTTTCATGTCAAATAATTAAATCTTGAGTATTTACAAAACAGTCAACATGCAATATTCTTAATGAGGATTAGAACAAAACCTTTTGACCGGGACTGAGCATTTATTTTTACCATGGAGCTGCTTTTCAAATGATTTTATTCTGTCAAGTCACATTTATCAGCACCGCTAATGAGTTGACCGATGTAAAAATGCGGTTTGACAGTACTGAATGCAGTCGGAAATAAACGCACTTGCTCTTATGAATACGCCTCACTAATTGTGTGGACAGAGAGGAAACATTTCACTGACTTAATTTCTCAGAGGAAACTTAATGGTGTTCTATTGTATTTTTACCACCGCTTAGAATAAGATAACAGTAATCCCATTCTGCCGTGGTGAAAACCACCTCTGAGTTATGAATTAGCTCTAATTAACCAGCCTGGGTGTGCTCTGATTTATAATGGAGTTATGTGCTCAATCTCCTGGGTGTGCAGTGCAGCTCCTGTGTTGACCTTGAGTGGAATCGAACGCATTAATATAGCGGACATTTTAAATATTCTGGTGTGTTTTTCCGCTCCAGACTGGGTGCATCCTGCCGGTGTGCTGAGGGTTAAATGGAGAAGCAAGACGTCCGCTCTGTGAACCTGACATTGCAGAACAGTTTACGCCAATACATCTATACCTAATTAGGACCCTCCAAGCACAACTGAATATTTCAACTGGCTGGCGAAGGTGCTGTTGTTTTTTTTTTTTTTTTGATAGTTTTTTTTTTTTAAGTTTTCTTGTCGAATACAGCCCGATCAACAACAATCACCCCAGTTTTATAGAGAGAGGCACTGAAAGAGGCCATGTTTCACTGACTGAACGTGCAACATAGCGTACAAGTGTACCGACCTGAACCCATCTATATGTACTGCCCACTTCTGAAGATGACAGCCTGTTTATAGATTTTAACAGACAGCCTATTAACGCCACCTCATTACCATCTTGGAAATCAAAACTTGATTGGTATGAGCTTTAATTGCAGAATTTGTCTCATGGTGTCAAATAAATTTGCCAAAATGCAGCACATTTAAAAGAAACTGATGACTTGTTTTATTTTCTGCATTTATTGATTTACATTACTGGAGAGCAGAACAAAACTGCATTGATATTCCTGTGTTCAGCCATATTTTCTGAAACCCTAATTAAGACTCAGAGGGGAGAGAGCTATGGAGGAGCGCTCGCTCCTCTGTAATCACCACTGTGCCGTCTCCAACCTGTACGTATTGATCTTGCATCGATCAGCGTATGAGAAACTGTGGTTTATCCTGCTTCTCTATTCTCCCGTCCTACTTCTGCTCAATATTAGGACAGAGGGGGAGAGAATGGATCGTCCAAAAGTGACCTACACAGTGAGTGATGAAGAGTACACAAACAGGGTGGTTTTAGTCCCTTTCTACATAAGGTTAAATCTATGAAGATTCACAATAACAGCATGTGTGTGTTTTAGATTTCTCCCTCTCTTTATCCTAACAAAGAGAGGGCGGCAACACAGACTTAAATCATTCATGGAGACCCCCGCCACCACTATACACCCATGTGTCAAATATGCTTAGTCTGCTTTTCTAGCACAGCTTTAGCTGTTTTTGTTGTGACAGAATAAGGCTGCACAGACACAATTCTCCTCCATCGAAAAACATCAAAGGCTCTTTGAATTAATTCCGTCGCCCACAAAGACAAATATGGCGCCTCTGCCAGCAAAAAAAAAGGTAAAACGATGTGTCAATTCTGTCTTCTCCAGTGCGGTTTTGTAACACAATTGTTTACCCTTCCACTTGAATAACCGGATCAATCTGTTGTGTGGCAGCAGTCTACTTCGGTAAAAGTGTCAGCCAGGCTCACAACTGTATCAGGAAGATTTACACATGAATTCACACACCTTGGTCGTCAGTGGCGTTTAATGTTTCCTGCTACACTTTAAGCACAGGAGTCAAAATCAGTTACCAAGGGTGAACTTTTATGCATGCTTTCTATTTAATAAAACAGTGTGAATTGATCACAGGGGATTTTTTACTGATGTGGACAGTAGAGTGGCTGTAAAAAAAAATTCCCAACTTAGAGACAAGTTTTGCATCATTATATAGTGTCACTCAAAATATAACTTCATTTTGGTGTTTGTTTTAAATAACCCCGCAGACATCACTCCAGCTTCACTCTAGGTGAGTGTTGTTTGTCTGCAGGATGGAAGAACAGTTCATTTCTGCGGGAATGTTCTCTCATATGGCACTGCTGCTGAAATGTAATGGACATTTGACATGAAGGCAAAAATAACATTCAGTCGGCCTCTGAAGACCATTTTAAACAGAAACTTACATGTGTTTTGACAACAGAGGTTACACTTGATCCTCTTGGAGCTTGGTGGAAAACAGAAATGCCCACCAGGAGGATATCTCACTCATTTGCTGGCTGTCAACAACATCCTCTCATCTATAAGCATGAAGAATTCTGGCAGCTTTTCTCGCTCATTAAAAACAAACTGTCATCCTGCATGCAAGCTAATTAAGGTGTCAAAGCAGACGCCATTGTTTCTTGTCGACACATGCACAAAGACAAATAAGAGGATTAGTGAAGCTACCTCATTGTTTTCAAGATTTTCTCAGCAAGTATATACAGTTATTTACATTGACAGGTTTAGGGTTAGGGTTATAAACATTTATGAACACTAGTTGCAGTGAGTAGAAAAAGGAAAGATCAGGATTTTACTTGTGAAAGTAAAATGAGAGAAAATGGGAGTTCAATTAAATCAAATCAATATTAGGTCTTGTAATGCAAACACTGCAAGTGAAGGAAACTTCTGGTGAATGATTTTAAAAACCACAAAAGGGAATTATAAATTAAAAGAATGATGATTGCTGCAGGTAATGATTGATAAAGTATCTTTTTATTAACAAGACAGAAAAGAAATCTTGCTAAACAATAGTCTAGAATCACACTTCTTATTATGCACTCCAACCCATTCTGTAAGGCAAATTCATTTCTGTCATCTTTACTGAGAACTGTTGCAGTCAGCTGGAGATGAGATGGTGCATCTGTAATAACCTTTAAAATGGAATTTTGGACCAAACTAGTCAGATCCATGGATCTGATTCTCACTAACCTTGTGCAACCCCTCAATGTGGTAGAAATGAAGAAGGCCATGCGGTTTTAAATGAAATGTCTGAAAGGATTAATTTGCTTTTCACTTTATACGGCTTAATTAAAACTATAGATTAGTCTGACTTTTAAATGGATTAGTGGTGTCATTGCCGAAATGACAAAGTCACTGCAAAATACATCTTCGGTTTAATTTATTTATTTATTCATAGATTACAGATGGATGATTCATTTGGATGACTCTTTATAAATACTCAAACCCATAAGGAAACAATTACACTGATTAACAAATAATGATTCTAACATATTAGCTGGTCAAGCTGAGGTATGTTTACTTTTGTGTGTTTAGGGTTTATTACTTTCATGTTGCAGCCAACGGAGTGAAGATTCATACTTTATATTTCATGTTTTTATTCATGTTTTTATTCATGTTTTCACTTAATTGGGCTTTCACTCAGTTTGGGATCCAGCCATCTTTTCGTTAGCAAGTATTTTGAGCGTGCGCATGTGTGCGTGCGTGCGTGCGTGCGCGTCTGTGTGTAAAGCCTATAGAACAATCCAATTAATCTTTTATAACAAAGTTGTTTTTCTGCTCCCCAACACTCTTTTATTAGCCAGAGAAACCTTAACAGAATGTTGACAGCTAACATCAATATCTCATCTGTTGGATCACTCTTAGGTCCAGAAGAAAGTTCCAGTATCAGTAAGAGTGCAGCGAGCGTCAACCGTGATTTATCAACTCTGGACACAAAGAGGGAATTTTACCCTGTCACTACTGCCTCGCCTGTAAACATCCCCCACCACCAGCCGTTCTTCAAGAGCCTGCTGCTTCACGAACGCTTGCTCACGAGAGACTTCCAGGGTTATCAGCACTTTTTTCAGAGTGATGGTCCTGTGGGCTCCACCGTACCAGGTTCTGTGCCTGCGCCAGATTCTGGAGATCCAGTGACTCAGCTGGTGCCCCATGAAGACGCCCCGGCCTACTCAGACATCGCCACTACAGCCACTGCAGCTGCCACCTCCCCACTGACGACGTTCTCTCCCACAACGCCGAGACTTCCCATAGCTGTCCCTCAAAAGAAGTCCTCACATGATTGGACCAGGGGGGAGGAGAAGGTGTCACCAACAACAGACTCCCTCACCACTCAGGTGCCACTCAGCAGTGGAGGTTCTGCCAGAAGTGCTAATGCACCTTCCTCAATAAAACTGGACACAGGGGAAGCGAAAGAAACTGCAGGAAAGATCAAACCCAATCGAGCTGATCCACTCCTTAACCCACCTTCGACACTCCGAGAACACGGCACAACCACAGCTTCCACAGTCACTCCCACCAGTACGCCTGTTACTGCCGTACAAACAGCAGGTAGGCGTGTTTTCTCTGTCTCTCACAGATACTGCAGAACATCAAAATGTCACAATAAGACTCACCCCCCAGCTGCCAATCCCCATAAAACCCCAAACCCTCTCCCTAAAGCAAAATCAAAGATGAGACCGCTCACAAATTCAACACCATCATCCAGGAGGACAGGAAAATTTACAGCGTTGTTGAATTTGCATGCTGCACTCTATTATTCATTTCTCCAGCAGGAATAATAAAGTAGCTCATGTGTCAGAATTATTGTGATTTTTTGACTGGTTTTTCCTGTCCAAGAGCATTTTTGGATCAGAAATCAGCAGAAACAATTAGTGGACTGTGTGGACTGTCCGTTGTCCAGGAAAAGGGAGTGACTTGTCTTTTAACTGTCTCCCACAGAGTCATGTAATCTGAATTTTACCGACCCTGAGGCTGACGTTGAAATCCTGCAGCGTCCCGACTCTGCAGAGGAGTGCAACTACTTGGTCACCGTGTTCTTGGGATATGGCATTGAAGTTCAGGTCAGTACGAAGGGTTTTCTGATGGCACGATTGATAACAACACCAAAAGTAATAAACAAACAAACACCGGCATGGTTTTTAGAAAACAACACACCCGTCTTTATCACACCAGCAACTCTTACTGACAGGCAAGGAGGCAACTGCACACCAAGCCCACACAGAGCAACATGAGGGTTTGTTTAGATTTACAATCCTGTCAAATTTATTTCCTTTTCATCTGTGAGTTTTACCATCACTAACCCATAAAGAATAAATAATCTTTTTATTGGCATGCTCCTGCTAGAAGCCTATGCCTATTTTTTTTGCTGCTTCCATCAGAGCCTTTTGAATTAGAAAACAGTTTCCTGTATCAAAAAAACAGTAGAAATCTATCTATCTATCTATCTATCTATCTATCTATCTATCTATCTATCTATCTATCTATCTATCTATCTATATCTATCTATCTATCTATCATTGATTACACCTTTCACCCAACCAGCACAGAGCCTGAACGTTGTGTTCATATAGCCTTCGTTATTTGCGTTATTTACGTGTTATCAGGTTGATGAAGATAGACAGGGTGACTTAGTACAGGAGGGCAAAAATGACAGACTGCCTCATGTTAAATGTGGGTCTTTTCACAAAAGGTTATAAAAATTAACAGTGTGTGTGTGTGTGTGTGTGTGTGTGTGTGCGTGTATGTGTGCGTGTGTGTGTGTGTGTGTGTGTGTGTGTGTGTGCGTGTATGTGTGTGTGTGTGTGTGTGTGTGTGTTTCCTGGTATTTGCGATTCCTCAATTGCCTCATTTACTACTGGAGACTTGAGGTTTGTCTTGCTGCCTCTGGAGGGCCAAGATAAGTCTTGACAGAATATATGTTTGAGAGTGTGTGTTCTTCCAAAACCTTCCCCCCAGAGTTACTTAAGTAAATTTTGAAGCACTCTGAAGGCAGCCACCGTTACCTGCCGATGTGCATACACACACACATATTATGGTTCTTAACAACATTCGTTATATCGGCTCTTCACGTCCGCTGCTTTTTGGTGCATTTGGAGGAATTTTTCATTTGCATTATACAGAAGGAAACAGACATTTTATCAATGCAAAGCAGACAGGATGAAGTAATAGAAGGACAAGTTTTTCAGTACCTCCACCTCAGAAAAAAAAAAGCTCAGTTTCTTTCCTATCCAAAGCTAAAATCATACTGATCATATTCCAATCTGTGCAAGAAGCTAGTTAATTAGTTGGAGCTGAACAATATGATGACTCAGTAGGAGTTCTGTGGAGAATACATTAAAAATAGAGATGGAAACATAGAAATTGAAGTCAAGTATATGTTATGCCTTCTTTTCAGCAGTGTGTGAAGCTTCTCTGCCTTGAGGCTTTTCAGGTTCTGGGGTTTAAAAGGAGTGGGGGACATCAGAGGGTATACGTGTGGATTAGCAATGTGCACAGAAAAAATGAAATGCACATAGAAATATTTCACCTCACAGTCTGAGTGTTCTTTTAGGCGCAGACGTTTTTAGGCCAGTTTAACATCACCTGCTTGACTTTCCCAACTTTAAACCCTAAAGCAAACTTACAGAAATGGACTTAAGAGTGCTGATTCCTGTATTTGTGGAAAAATGGCTTCAAAACTGAAATTCTAACTTCTACCAGTCTTTTATTTTTTCTTTGGAGAGCCAACAGTGATGGAGGTCAATATTTATTTGTTGGGATAGATAAAAATTTAAGATAAATGTGTCTGTAAAGATTTTGTCAAGTTCCAGATAAAAGGGGGAAAAAGACAAAGGTTTATTTAACAATTTAGCTGAGGTCATTGTTCCATCCATAAGCACACATGAAGGATGAAATTCTCTCCACATTGATCGCTACAACCTTTTTGGAGAATTAGTGACTGTCTCCCTGGAGACTTCACAAACCTCCATGCCAATATCTGATTGGAGAGCTTATTGATTTGTGGTTTATATATATAGATGGATTATGGATGGATATTTATTTATTTATTTATTTTTTAATTTTAGATTTGATTTTGTTCCTGATCACCTTCCTTTCAGTTCTCCATTAATAAGCCAAAAATGCATTTTTGTGTTTATTAGCAGCTAGTCAGATCAGCAACTGGTAGTCAGGGGAAGAGGACAAAAAAGAAAGATAAGGTGAAGAAGAAAAAAAAATCCTCTTGCACTCTGCATCTGTGACTGCCAAAAAAAAAGAGAGAAATCAGACCTTTTGTGCACTTGGTCAATACCCCTTTCAGCAGTCTGACAGGGAGAGCAGAGAGGACAGAAATGTATTTTTAACGATTTCCCTGCCCTCAGCTTGAATGGTCAAACTCTGCCAAGGCAAATGGCAAAGAGCCGAGCAAAGCCCCACCTCCTGTTTGTGTAAAAACAACATAATAATGTAGAATCTATTGTGGCATGAAGATGGAAGACAAAGAGACCTCTCTAAAAGTAAATTGTGAGGATGGCAGTAGGTAAATTTGCTCTCTCCTTTTTTCTTTGATCTTCGAAAATAACAGTGGTTTTTAGTTCATGTGTTCACTGTACCTAGCCGGTCCTCCAGTGATTTTTTTTATCTTTTTGTTCCCAACCTTTGTTGGACTTTCTGAAAAATGTTTGTTTCTAGTTGATAAAAACTGGCACACTTCATTGTTTACAGCCTTCATTAAATATAAAGTACAGGTGTGTCTACTAGTAAGCCCTTTTCTCCACATGCATGCAAAAGTTTTAATCAGGAAGTTGGTAATACCTCAAGGATTTCTAGTATATTGTGTGCTATAGCCATCTTTGCCACAATTAGGTTTTAGGTAAGGACAGATGGAGGTGTTTCAGACATGGGGCTGTGGTATTAAAGTGCTTAAAATCTGTTCTTGAGCTTTTTCATTTGATCAAATTAATCCAGTGGGTTAGCTAGAATTCAGCTCTTTCCAGGCCATCTGCCCCGCTCTGATATCTCCACCTGCTCCTCATCTCATTGACCTAACTGCTTCTCAAGGAGGCTCAGCACCGTTTGTCCCAGTTTGTTCCGTGGAAATGCCTCTGCACTCTTGCAAAAAAAAAAAAAGAGAGAGAAATGTGTTGTGCAGGAGGGAGAGTGAGAGCCGTTGACACATTTCCGAAACTAGAAACCCAGACTTAGCCAATCTCATCAACTGCTTCAAAGGCTGATTGGGCTTCTTTTTTCTGACAGGTTTGAAGCAGTATAACTCAAAGAGATGGGGAGGGAGGTCAGTACTCGTATTTTTACTCCTCTCCATCTCCTTCAATATTCTTTTTTTCTTCCCTATTTCTACTATTCTCTGTTTTTTCCCCCCTATTATCCTGTTTCTGCTGCTGTGAATATGGGATAAATTAATAGACCACAGGCACAATTTCCTTTTGAATAATAAACTATTACTCCATGTAAATAACATGAAAATATTAATACAGCTCTTGGTAAATAAAATAGCTCAAGAAAATCATCATATATATACAATAATGTTCTAAATAAATAATAAAAGATCAGAGTGGTCATGTTTCTGATCCTCAAATCTATATAAACATTATAGTTCCAAATAATGCTAAATACAAAGATATCACTGAATTGCATTAAGGCTTAATGTGCTAATGACTGAGTGTTAATTTGGATATAAATTAATGCATGGATGTGTCTCTTTAGTGAATTCTACCTTCAGAAATTGAGATGTTACAGACACGACCAAATGTTTCAGGCTAACCCTGGTTTGAGGGTTAATGATCGGTATTTGATGCTGCTTCCGTGGTTACACTCTGCCGACTCCAATCAATGGTAACGTTAATGAGCAGCACCAACACTGGATACGCATTCTTGTCTTGGTGAATTGATCCTTGCATTCTCATTTTTAATCCAGAATTTCTCACAAAAGGAAAATGATGTACAGAACAACAATCCTGAGAGTGTAGCCAATGATCAGGGCAGTTTAATTTGTTTTGTCAGTTTCCAGTGACTGCCAATGCCCACATGGACAGACTGGGAATGGCCCTCCAGTAATGAGTTTTGACACTTTTTCCATACCGGTAATTTCCCTGTTCTGATCTGTGATGTGTCTCAGCTCAAATGTGTAGCAAATGGGTTTTAAATGGCGCAACATGTAATTGCCAGCTTCAACCAATGACGGGGCGGTATTTTTTTTTATCCATCATCTGTTAAATGCTTATTCCTAACCTGGGGTCATGGAGGTGGTCAGTAGGGTTGCGCATGTCATTATGACTGAAAACTGTCTCAGTTTATTCACTGAAGATGGTTGGTGAGAAGGTCATTTCATTAGATATTCTGACACTCCCCGAGAGTTACCTGGCCAACCCACCAAACTGTCTATAACTGTGTGTTATGGCTTTTCAATCCTCCAATACACAAATGACATGACAGGAAAGTGCCCCAGAGAAGATGATTCTGGCTGAGTAACGGGCACCAAAAGAGTCTTCCTTTAATCAAGCAGAAGACTGAGGGAAGGCTTCATCACTTTGTGCCTCAGGGGAGTAAGAAGGACAAAAAGAAAGGACAGTTTGATCATGATTAGCTTTTAGGGTGTCAGGGCTTGCTGAGAGGAGATTTTATTGGGCCTAGACAACCCAAGAGCAACACTTTCAGGTGACACTAATTGCTCCTCCACCCAGCTAGCTGTCATAAACACAGAAGACTGTCTGTTTTCTCTCCCACTCTCCCCGTGTCATTTTTAGGAGGTGGGGGTGGGGGGTGGGGGTCAATGTTAAATGCATACATTTAAATCTATGCAGAAATACCTTTTTTTAAAATTCAAGGCCCAGGAAAAGAGGTCATTATTTTCTCTTGTGCAAACCTCACATGGCTTTTGCAGCACACTTTCAGAAACAGCAAACATTACGTGCACTAACACATGCAACACCATTCACCTTATATTTGGCATAAATGAATGCAGGATATGAGTTATTCAGCTGCTGACTCCAGCAGCTTCTCATTAACATTCAGCTTTTTCCTGATTGGTAAAGATCTATTGTTTTAGACAGCAGGGCCAATACAAAATGGCCTTGGCTGCCTTAGCAGGGGTGAATGTTCAATTGAGATAACATTTTTCATATAATGAGAACTGGAAGAACTCTCTGTCATACAAAATAATCAGGATGTGCAGAAAAAGCACTGATGAATGAGCTGCATGAAGATGATTACGATGTAAAGTGCGGATATAAATCCATGAAGCAGGTACAGCTGATGTGTTCCATCATGAGGACACCACAGCTGGTGAGTTGAACAGCTTCTGAATTATTTCCCTTGTACCAGAAGGGTCATTTTATTTGCATGTATAGAGGGATCTTTTTGATTACATACTACACGTTTCTGCATCAGCAATGACTCCTGAGTCAGTTTAAATGTTCAGCAGATGTTTCAGCAGTAAATCATCAATGTGAACCAGCCTCTGTGGACAGATAAACCGTGATGTGTACATAAGGATGAATAAAGAATACAATCCGCTGGCGAATAGTGCCGTTTTTTTTTCCGGTGGATTGTTTGTTTGAGGGGAAATTCTCTACAAAAACATAATGCATTTTTACTGATTCTCTCTACTGCAGGAAACTGGTGATCAGAATTATGTTTTGGGTTTGACTCTTGATGCCAGCAGTGTTACAGATTAAACCCTTAAATGGATTTCTGTTTGTATGAGACAAGATGGAATCTGGTCTTGTGGTCTACTCTGATAGTTTGAGACAGCACCATGCAGGAAACTTCATGCTTTACAGAGAACACAATAAACAGAGTCAGGTCAACGGACTTCTTCCTTCACATACACTGAAATCTTTCTTTTGTATTTCAATTTTGCAATTCAGCTCCTTTCGGCTGGATGGTCTCGTAATACAACTGCTTGATTGGTAATACTGGCTGCAGCGGTGAGACGGGTCCCTCTCTCCTACAGTCCTCTCATTCTGAGAGGGCTCATTCTGAGAGGGCTATAGTCTAGCAATATGCGAATCGCAGTTAGTGGGAGGTAAATTAAAATGCACACACACAAAGTACTCCATACATACTATGTATCAGTGTATGCGAGTGTATATACATGTGTGTGAGAGAGACAGAGTGAAAGAGAGACTGAGGCATCCAACAGTGAGAAAGAAGTCCCTGTGGGCATTTGGCTGCAGCGCTGGTGAAGATAAGGCAGTCTGATGTCTCCTGACATGGCCAATGATTCATAATTGAGGTAGGACAGCTGTTGCTGGCTGCACTGACAGGCCCCAGGGCGAATGACAGATGATAGGGCCCTCTGGGGCCGAACTATCTATCAGTCCAAATGTTCACTGTCTACTGTCGGCTTACCTTTACTTTCTATAACTCGCTGCTATATAATTAGACTTTGGATGTGGACACGGACGCATACAACCTATTCCAAACACTGTAGATAGATAGATAGATAGATAGATAGATAGATAGATAGATAGATAGATAGATAGATAGATAGATAGATAGATAGATAGATAGATAGAAGTTGTCTCCATTTAGCCTCACTCCAAATCCAAATGTGAAACTGTGAAATAATCCGATCTGCATTACAGTCGCCCATAGTAAGTCAGAGGAAAAGCAGAAAAAAGAATAATGCCTGAAGCATTGTCATTGCCACTGCCCTTGAGAACATCGAAAAAACCAGATTCAGAAATCATGCAACATTGCCTTTGTTACTGGCTCTGCTGTTTAAAGCTGCAGAAACGACTCCACTGGTGATGCTGCAGTGAAAGGTTTATGTATAAGATAACACAGACAGAAAAATTGGAAATGCTCTTTTGATTAAATTCACCGGTGCTTATTTGAAAATATGGAGTGGTGGTCTTCCTGACTGTGGAAAAACTCAATTTGGATGACGCAAGAATCACTCAGGTTCCATCAGCACACACCCAACAGACTGACAGTTTGTCAACCAGGCCAGACATGTTTTGCTGACACTTTTGTGCAGCATGCTCAGCCTGTCTCAGCTTTTTCAAGCTGTTGCAAAAACATGGCTATGCACGTTACTTCACAGACTTCAGTTCATGGAGGGCAATTCTCACCCTGCCTCTAATCCTGAGACCTGCACCAACTACAGAGCTCACTTTAAGGGGATGCTGGGAATTTCACAAAGAGCTTGAAATACAGTATATATGGTTGAACTAGCTTTGAAGGTGCACTCATCTTTCAAGATGAGTCCTGGGACTCAGGCTGATTGGGGGCTGGTTTAAAAATAATCCCAGTGATTGAGCGCTGAGTGTACGAGTGACTATTGGTCAGATTTTTTTCTATAAAAAATTTAAAATGTAGCCTACATATATTTTATATATGTGCAATACAGTACAATGGACATACGGTGGGACTAATAACAATCATAACCTGTTATTGCAATAACATGCCTCCCCCTCATATCTATTGGGAGGGAATCAGATGGTGTCCCACATTATGCTGATAGTCCATTATACTACATACAACCCCCTGAGGACCCCTCCCCAGATTTAGCTACAGATGCTATTGTGACTTGCGGAAGACATTTGTCATATTCACAGCAAATTATAAGTGACATATTTAAGGTTAAAGTAGATCTGTAACACTATACTGCAGAAATCTA
The DNA here is from genome assembly GCA_015343265.1 of Pao palembangensis. NCBI lineage: Eukaryota > Metazoa > Chordata > Actinopteri > Tetraodontiformes > Tetraodontidae > Pao > Pao palembangensis. The sequence continues at coordinate 5,811,620 of CM027094.1, read as the reverse complement.
AAGAACAAACATGTTTCACTAGATTAAACATGCTTTACATAAACCACCATGGTTTAGCAGTGTATCTCTGTTATGTGTAAAGCAGGACATAACCATAATCTTGTACCTATCATCACTCAGTGTTTCTGCTGTAATATGCAAGAAATGGGCTAAAGCAACGACACACAGCACATAGATGAATCATATTCTTTCTAACGTGGTGATAAGTCATGATCTTTCCTTTTATAGGTGCTAAACGTGAGTGTGCTGGAGGGAGAGCAGGTGACAGTGGAGGACACAGGCGGCCGGGAGACCTTCATGCTCGCCAATGAGTCAGTCTTGATGAGGGGTCTCGTCCTGCGCAGCTGGAGCAACCAGATCTCCATTCGATTCCGTAGCGATCAAGGGCACAATTCCGGCTTTGTTGGGCTGCGTTATCAAGGTGAGCAACTGAGTTGTGTCGGAATATTGTTGACACTGAATTTGTGAATACCACACAACACAGTAAGCACAATTTGATATAAAAAACAGAGGGAAAAAAAATTCAACTTAATATAATTTAATGTGCAAGAAGGTTCGGGGTTTAAATCTTGGCTCTGACCTTTGGGCGCGGAGTTGGCATGTTCTCCCTGTGCATTTTCTCTGGGCACTCTGGCTTCCTCCTACAGTCCAAAAACATACTTGTTAGGTGAATTGAGTAATCTAAAATTGACCATAGGTGTGAGTGTGAGTGTGAGTGGTTGTCTGTCTTTGTGTTAGCCCTGCGATAGGCTGGCGACCTATCCAGGGTGTACCCCGCCTCTTGCCCCTTGACAGCTGGGATAGGCTCCAGCAGACCCCTGCGACCCAAAGTGTGGATAAAGCAGGTATGGAAAATGGATGGATGGATGGATGGATAGATGGATGGATAGATGGATACTGTGGCTCTTTCATGAAAGCATCAAAAACAGACGTGCTAAAGTTGGGACAAAAAAAAAAAAACTAATTAAAAACAAAAAAGCTGATCATGTCTGGATCCGTCCACAGTCAGGCCAAAATGGTTTCAATAAAGGGTTGGCACTGATTTCACAAATGTGGACTGATGGCGATAAATGGCTGAACTATACTATAGAGAGACCAGATATAATTTTCAGAAGTAAGACACACATTATTTTTCTATAGAGAAGGAAAATTATGATGCTATTTGCTATGCTATAAAATTCTAACAAAATACACACAGTAAGTTCTGCTATCACTGCAGTCAGATGTGTAGCTTCAAGTGTCAAAAAGAAAAGCACAGACCTCCACCAAGCAGCACATTTTCCCACATACTGTGACTTTCACCTGTAATATAATATACAGAATCCAGAAAATCACCAAAATGTAATCATCTGTTCCTTGGCCCATCATCAACAATTCCTCAAAATCTGTTCAGAACTTTTTAAGTCATTTTGTTCACAAACAAACAAACAGACAGAGAAACGCCAGCTGTCACATAACCTCCTCCCCTGGCGGAGTTAAAAAGCAAATGCTTGAAGCAATTTGCAGGAGAAGAAATTTAGATACACAAGAAAACTCTAAAGAGCAGGTTTTGAAGAGACGAGGCAGACTGGATTCACACTGGATATTTCGGTTTGTATCCTTGGCTTTGAAAGCCGAGTATCACCTTGTCCTTTATAATGGACTGTGAGGAATGTGATTGGACAGGCATGGAGAAGGAGCGAGACCTGTGGAGTGATGGATCTGAGATCAGAGTAATTAATATCTGCTACAGTGCTGGCAGGCTGACAGATGACATTATAACCTCACCAGTGAGCTTGGAGCTTGATATCTCTACTTTTCAAAAGTTTAAATGTTATTATAATAGTAACTCTCGCAACTGCATGTTTACACAATCCACACTGCTCTGGTTGCTTTTTAATGCTTTTTTAAAATTATTATTATTATGGATCTTAATTCTTCAGACTGTCTGTGCTCCAGTACGGATTACAATACAGGACATCGTTCATCATGATAGGTTGATTAATGTGATGGTAATGTGAAAATCGATGTTATCCATGTTATATTGTCAATGGAATGATAGACATAATTGTTGACCTTAAACTGTTACCTCTACATTTTATGAGAATAATCAATGGCAGTAATGTTTGGCAGTATTTATTGATTGGCGGTAACTAATATGCCAATTTGACAAGAAGGTGAGTCCAGAAGATGTGATCTCACAGGCAGTGAGCCACTTCCTGCTGCCACTTCTCAGCAGCATTGATGAGATGCCGCCTGTGGCCCAACATTATTTCTCTTTAATAGCCTTTACTGAGCAAATGACCATTAAAATTGAGTTTAAAAGCCAACTGCACAAATATCAAGAGTCCATATCTTGGCAGAACTACAGCCAGGCTTTCCACAACTGAATCCCTTATTCTGTGACAACACTATTGATCTTTCTTCTAGAAGTAATGCCTTGGTGCACAGCCAGGACACATTTACAGTCCCACTGACACACTGCAGGGCTGCTATACAGCCTGGGCTGTTCTCTGTACATCTGTGTTAAAGTTCTCCACCATTTCATAAAACACCATCTTTAGTCGTGTCGTTTTTTTTTTTTTTTTTCATTATCTTTAGACTTGTTGGATCTCACCTCTGCTCTTCTAAATTAAAATTCATGGGTTGTTTGTTTGCCCAAAATATGGTGGGTAAGCCTCTTCACCTAATCTGTTTTCCACAGGACAATAATCCTTTTCTATTAGTGCCTGAATAGTATTATGAATATGAAGTTTTCCTGCAAGTAAAACATGTCCGAGCAGCAGAATAATTAATAGACAGGACAGAATGAGTGAATCGGAGAGGTGTGTTTTTTTCCAGTATTTTTTTTTACATTGGGACAAAAGGGTTGTTGACAATGCCAGTCACTACTGGTTTTTAAATATTTTTACTTCTGCAGGAGAAGGAAGGAAAAATCCTTACATGAACAAAACAAGATGTGTTACTTTTGCTTGTTGTGTCTTGGAAGAGCATTGTCCAACAAGTTAAGAGATTTATAACAGATGAAAACTGAAGATTTACCTGTGTTCTACGAGTGTGACCATTTTCTCTGCTGTATGAGGAATTACCAAATACAGGCATAAGCTCTACATCCATTTCTCGTGGTTCAATAGCACCCTGGGCTAATCATTCTGGCTGTCTGCACTGTGGATCTATTATTTGTAATGGTAAAACAATCAGACTTTATGACCCAGCACCACATCTAGTGGAATGGAGGCAGCACGTAATTTAATACTTCAGGAATTGGCTCCACAATTTTTGCCTCTGGCTCTCCCACTGCATGCTCAATAGGGATGTAAATGCTGCTATGATAATGGCAATAACTAGGTTCACTGGAGCTAGTGATAAACTGTGAATTGAATGGATGACCCAGGGGCAAAGTACCTCATCCCTGTGGCTTACTGATTTGCCACAAAGAAAGGCCTGTTTCATTATAGTGGAAACCAGCAGCTTGTGTAAAACAAACAAATGAAAAAACAGCAAGTACATTAGAATATAGCACACGATGCATTCATCTGTGCATTTCCTAGACTAGACAGGATCTTGTTTTTGAATTTTAAAAACGCCTAAACGTAAGGTTTTTCATCCACAAAGATGTAATGAAACTGTTTTGCTATATGGAGTCAAGTTACTGTTTTGTTGTGTTTAATTTACACTTGCTGATGATCTGTGCATGTAAAGACAATGCAATATGTATGTAGAACATGTATAAATGCATGCCTAATCCAATCAGGTAATAACTTGAATGCTATGAACAGGAGCTTAGTTCTGACAGACATTCAGTGTCACTGAAAAAACATCTGATATTGTCAATCAATCAGTTCCCTCTGTCATGTCATGTAATATTTTTTCTATGTTCTCCGTTTGCTCTGTTCAGGTTTTCTGTTTCTTTTGGTTTTGTCGGTTGTTTCATCCTCTCCCTGTATCTCTCCTTGCATGCCATACCCCTGAGTGTTTGCACCTGTGTCTCATTGTCTCCACTCCTGCCTTGTATTCAAGCCCTAGTCTTTGTCTTGGTCAGTACGTGTTTATCTCGTCCCAGTGTCAGTGTCCAAGTGTTATTTCCTTGCCTGATCTAAATAGAATAGAAGTACTTTATTCATTCCAGACATGGGAAATGTTATTCCAGCAGCATCGTCAGCATTATCATAGTATATTTACATTTACAGTAGTGTGCAACATCAGAATGTGCAACATCAGAATGTGCAACAAGAAGTAAAAAAGACAAATGTACAACATTACAGTGTGCAACAAGGACGTACATGACAATGTGCCACATGAAAGTACTAAATAGAGCATATCACAGCACGAAGGGCTGTGAGTCTCAGTCAGACGGAGCTGTTGAACAGGGTTATTGCACTGGGCAGGAAAGATTTCCTGTATCTGTCTTTGTGGCAGCGGAGCTGAATCAGTCTGTTTGAGAAGGAGCTCCGCTGCCTGTCCAGTAGCGGGTGGAGAGGGTGGTCAGGGTTATCCAAGATAGATAACAGTTTTAAAGTGTTTAACCATTTTTTGTTTGTAAGTTTGATCCTCCTACCGTTGCCTGCCGATTTTGTACCGTTGCTATTGCAAGTCTTTAACCTCCTGTGTACCGACCTGTTTTTGACTGATTAAACACTGTTCTCATGCCATCGCCTCAACCACTAGAGAATTCTAGCAAGAAATTACTTGTCCCCTCAACATGTTCTGCAATTTTGAAATCATAATTAAAAGTGGAGATCACCATCCATCAAGAGCTCAATACAGGTGGAAGAAGGACAGACTAGGACAGTGCATAGACAAGAGACATAAATGCTCCACACAATAGTTTTATGTGCCTCTAGAAAACTGTTTTAAGGGCATATAAGATAAAACATGACCTGCAACCTGGAGTGAAACTGCATTTTTAAATGCTAAAGCAAATTTGCCACTGTGCTCTGGTATCACACCAGCCATAGTGCATCCAATTATATTGACTGTTTTGCTGTTAACTTGAAAAGTTTAAAACTTTTAGTCTAGCCATTAAAGCCACTACACTAATGAGGTAGAACCGTGTGTGGTTATTAGACAGAAAAAGAAGTTGTTTAATAGCTTCCATTATAGACTTAGTTAGCTCACTCCATTATCCATATGAACTCCACTCTGTCCTGCACCGTTCATTTAAAAGCAGGAGCAACAATGCAAAGCCGGGGTAGGAAAACATTGATCTTACACCGCCAGAGTCGCCATTTTGTGACAACAGCTTCTGGGGAAATTTCTCTTCCAGTGATCGCATTAAAGATCCAGTGAGACGTTCAACCAATCAGCACCATTTCTATTTGTTAAAGTGTTTGTGTTGGCTTGCATTGTGATGTTAATTACTGCAATGCTGTAAACAGCTCTCTGTACATTTGTATACAGCGTGTACCACTGACGTGCTATTAATAAATACTGGAAGGCTGAAGGTTGGCCATCAAACATCTCTAATGGCGTGTGTGTCTGGCAGAGAGAGGGAGAGAAAATGCTCTAATTTTATAGCTGCGATGTGTGTGGTCAGTGATGGTTTGGAGGAGAGGCAACATAGTCAACAATGCTACCCAACAAATAGAGTTCTTTTGTTTTGGCAGGATTCCACTTTTGTTGGATATGAAATATTCTTGTTCTTGGCAAATTTAAGTCATTTTTATGTTGAAAATCTCTCTCTGAAATTTTTCAACTTGAATCGATAAACTATTATTTTCTTCCAAGGACCTTTGTTCAATATGGGGGAGTGGTGGTTATGTGTTCACTGCAGGTGGTGTGTTCATTCACTGCAGTATTTTTTTTTAAGATAGCCACTCACTTCAAATATTATCAATTAATTAGCCAATAAAATAAAAAAGGAACTTCTAATCGTAATGTCCTGACTTGTTACTGGGTGATGATTTGTACAACTGCACAATAAAACCAGTTCTACACTAACTCTGTAGCAAATTATTACAAATTCTTTACAAAAATTATAATTTTATTCCAGCTTTTGTGCTGAGCTGCTCATTCCCCAAAGAGCCTGCCGGTGGAGAAGTTTCTGTGACGCACCTCCATCCCGGTGGAGAAGCCTATTTCCGCTGTCTCACAGGCTACAGGTTGCAAGGCATGAAAATGCTCACCTGTCGAAATGCAACAACGCCTTACTGGAGCGGAAAGGAGCCCCGATGTATCGGTAAGTTTTTCTTCAAAATCTTCTTCACGATAAGCTCCCAATGCTGTCACTCAGATACCACAATGGTGCTCTATATACAAGTTCTGTATTGTTTACTATTTGTCCACACTGACTTTAGCAATGTTGCTCTGTGCTGATAGTTTTGCAATTAAAATTCAATTCACTAAATTATTTCAAAACACAACAAGACCTTATGTCTCAAACAGGAGTGCTTTTGATTAATGAAAGCTTACATTACCTCCTTTCCTAGAGAGTTAATTAGTTACACTCTGAGGCCAAATCAGTGTGTTTGCATGTGATACAGACGCACAAAAAGCTTTGGAGGATAAACAAGGACCTGTTTGGCTTAATTAGAACTGGACCACATGACTCTCTTTGTCCTGATGCTGAAGGCTCATTCTGTCGTAAATTTTTCTGCAGCTGCTCTGAACCGATAGTGTTTCCCTGCATTCTTTTCAAATCCACCACACAGCTCCTGACTCGCACACACACCCAGGTGAGCTGCTGCTGTGGTCCAGCTGCAGTCCAGTGGCTATTGATGCAATCTTTGCAAAGGCTTGGACTTTCCTCCAAACCCTCCGGCTGAAGTTTAGGGTCGCTGCTTTTTGCAAAGTTCTACCTTTCAGGCCTTCACCTTCTTTCTATCTTTTTCACTGTCTCTTTCCTCCAATGTAGCATCCTGTGGAGGGATGATAAAAAACGCCACCTACGGTCGCATTGTCTCCCCTGGTTTCCCTGGCAACTACAGCAACAATCTGACATGTCACTGGGTCCTCGAGGCCCCCGAAAGCCAGCGACTTCACGTTCACTTTGAGAAGGTGGCTCTGGCAGAGGATGATGACAGGTGGTGTATACACACTTGAAACCCTCCGAGTGAATCAAATTGCGTGTGTGATGGCAGAGAATTTAAGTCCCATTTTCCTAATAACACCCTGCCTGTGGGTAGGCTGCTGACATCCAAAAAGTCTATAAATAACTAAAAACTTTTGAGGGTGACAGATAAGGTTGAAATTCTCTTTTATCATTATAATCCTATAACAGTGTTCTATTGTGCAAATGCATTTGCAGGGTTTACACCAGGAAAGGAAGGAAATAGATAATTATTTAAATTTTCTACTAATGTACACGCCGATCATCACATTTGGCCATTCATCTTGTTATCATGATTAATAAATGATTAGCCTTACATCACCAAGACTTACATCTGATGTGATCTATGTCTCTGTGTATATTTTTAGATTGCTGATCAAGAATGGCAACAACATAGATTCTCCCCCTGTGTATGACTCCTATGAGGTAGAGTATCTGCCCAACGAAGGCGTGCTCAGCACTGGACGTTACCTGTTCATAGAGTTCACCACAGACGGGACAATGACCTCGACTGGTGCAGCCATCAGATATGAAGGCAGGTGTAAAAAACGCAGCACTTTAACAGCGTCAGCACAGACTACCTAAAATAAATCCTTTTTGCACGTTTTGCCCAAAGCTTTTGCCAGGGGCATGTGTTACGAACCCTTTGTGAAGTATGGGAACTTCAGCAGCACTGACTCCACCTACAGCATCGGGGCGGTAGTGGAATTCTCCTGTAACCCAGGCTACACGTTGGAGCAAGGCTCGGTGGTGATTGAGTGCGTGGATTCGCAAAACCCGCAGTGGAATGAGACTGAGCCAGCTTGTAGGGGTGAGGTCTATTTTCCGGCTGCTGTGCTGCTGAATCTTTTTAAATCTTTTGTGTTTCCACTGGAGCAAAACTGACTGACGCAGGGAGCTGAGGGAGGTGTCCATTGTGTGCTTGATCACTGCAGAAGTGCCTTTTATGTATTAACAACTGGCACTTTAATATATATATATATATATATATATATATATATATATATATATATATATATATTCCTAAGCTGCTTTTCTCTGATCCATGATAAATGATCTTAAAATTATAACCCCAATTTGACATGTGCGCTTGTGGGGCACATTTCAGAAGTGGTTCAGATTAAAGACACACAGTAGTTAGCACCAAACGAATGCTATGCGGATCACGCAACTATCCCCAAGTCTTTTTCTCATCCTTTTTTTCTTCACACACCCACATGACACAATGACCTCCCGGTCTTTGTTGCCTGGTCATTCTGGCACATACTGAAATTGAAAAGCTTTTAAGTCAAGCTGGAAAATGTATTTTCTGCCCTGTGGGCCATGGTCACCAAGCAGTTCAGTACTAGTATGCATTTTTATAAGCTTCCTGTCAAGAAGTCAGCAATAAGTTCAAACCGGTTTTATGATAATGCAAAGTTAAACTTAAGGAGAGAGGTCATCTGCTCTTGTTGCTGATGCATAATTCTGTTTTTATCCACTTCTTTTAGCTGAGTGCGACTCAGGTCCTGCATCTTTGTTTGCTGCTGTGAGGCTGAGCTGTTTGTGTGTTGCAGCTGTGTGCAGCGGGGAAATCACAGACTCGGCTGGTGTGGTGTTGTCTCCTAATTGGCCTGAGGCCTACGACAAGGGGCAGGACTGCATCTGGGGCATCCATGTGGAAGAGGACAAGAGGATCATGCTTGACATCCAAGTGTAAGCGACTCAGGTGACATCACACAATGGAATCAGAAGTGAGGTCAGACTCACCATAAAACAGTGAAGATGTCACCTCCAGACAGAAATAGTTTGTATCTCACATCTTCTCATAATGAAACCAACACACTACCGTATGCACACGGGGAGGTGTTTTTGCAGTTGAAGTCACTAATTAGCCCCCCCCCCATCTGCTACATTAACAATTCTGTGTAGCTTCCAGCTTACTCTCTGACCAGATTAGCCAGTAAGCCCCCTTACTTTCTCTTCCCTGGTGTGTGTCTCAGAGCTGGCTTTGAAATGAATATGCACTGGCAATGAACTAGAGTCATTTACCCAGCCTTCCCAACTGTAATTCAACATACGCACACAGAAGTCACAATTGACTGATGCACTTTTTAAAGAAAGGCAACATTCATCCATCGCCCCATTAACAACACAGTACTGTTCATTCAGTCCTCTGCTTTCTCATTTACGTTATTGCTTATATATTTCCTTGTTACATTAAATGCATTTAAGGTTTTTTTTTTTTTAGCAAGCCATTAAATCGCATGCATCTGCTTCTTTGCTGTCTGCATATTTCATAAGGATTTATCTGCTTGCCTTCATTGAGCAATTTGCACCATTTCCACGAATGTAGAATCCTGTGGAAAGCTACAAAACTACTGCATAAGTGGTTTGCATTATTGCCTGAAGCAACTGCTCATAAGAGGGTGTAGAGATGTTCAAATTAAACCAGTGGGAATAACGCCTGGGGTTGGAGAGAGACAGAAGAGGGGCAGCAAGCCTGTCGCAATGGACACCTGTCTAAGCAGCTGCTTTCGCATTAGCATTCATAATTCTCTTGTTTTTGGGTGAACTCACAGGGTTAATTATTATATGATAGCTTGATGATGTGCTCATATAGTATATGCTGATATACCAGTTTTGTATTATGTTAAACAAAGATCCTAATACCCAAATGTTATCTGTCGGGCTCACAGCGGCTGAGATATGAGCTGTCACTCAAATCTGAGCTGCAGATCTCAAGGGGAATAATAGCATTAGAGGAGGCCGATAATGCAAATGTGAATTCTGCATCAGTCCATGTGACCCTGCTTTCCTTCTGGTTGTTCATTTAATAACTCGGTGATTAATGTCTGAAAGCCAGCTTGTGCATGTAGGGTAAAGACTGATCAAGGGGGACCTCTCTGCCCCATGCACAAGCAAACAAGTTTGATCTGAGGTTAACAGAATTTCATCCAGAGATCTCTTTAGAAAAAATTGCAGCTGCCCAGAGTTTGTTTTAATTTGAGCCACACGAGGCCACTTGTTGTAAATTAATGGAGCTTTGGCCAGCAGTAGTTTAAATCTTGGTTGGTTGCATGGCCTTTATGGCAGAACAGAACCACAGCTCGTCTGATCCCCACAGACCCTCCCATTACCTTCATGTCCAGTCTGTTTATCATGCCGTTGATCTCCCAAAGGCCCGGTCAACATGCAATTTGTGAGAAAAGTGTTTTGCATGTTGAAGTGATGAAAAAAAGAGATTTGCAGAAGAGAGCTGTCTCATTATAAAGGCAGGAACACACTTTTCTACATTAATGAGAATGCTTTCAATTTTATCATTCATCACTGTGTCTGTGCTGGCAATTACTGAAAAGCAGTGTGCATAACGAGGACTGATTAATTAAGTTAGACCAAACAAGAGGGGTTGGCTCCTTCCTAATTAATTTGGAGCATGGCTTGAGCAAGAGATGGAGACAAGAGGTTACAGCTGATTTCCACACCTGTAGCATACACAAGCTATATCATTAGCATGTGAGCTTTATCATTTACAAGTTAAATTAAACATATTTTGCTTGTTAATATAGGGGGGAGACAACGATTGGTAATACTAGTGGTAATACAGTATTCTAGGCTCGGAGAGTCCTCTTGTGGAGATTTTAAGCATTACATTTCAATCTTGTAATTAACATGCAAGCTTTTTTAGTTTATATTGAAGGGGGACATTTTTTGTAAACATTAGCAGGATGTTTATTTCCTGATTTTTAAAGATTATTTGTGTATACACTGTTGCAGGTGAGGATTCTTGCTTAACTGGCAAAAAGCAAATAGCCACGCGTAATCCTGCCATCCCATCATCAGGACAGCTGAATGGAATTATTTAAGTGTTATAATTTCAGAGATTCTCCATTTCTTTGAGACCTCTGTGAAAACTATTGTACTATATATGGAAAAAGAAAGAATACATATATCAAAGAAACTATTAATGGAGGCAGGTAGTGTGACATTTGGATGGAGTGACTGCCAGGTTGTACAGAAAAGACATCTGAGTGAGCTGGAGAGCTTTGCCACAACATGCCATGTAAGTGTGGACTGCAGGCATCGAAAGTTTGGCTATCTTCCGGGGTGTCACTGTGATTTTGGGAACAATTCAAGCACAGAGGAAGAGGAAGACAAGGTCATCATCTGCTGTGAGTTAGGCTGTCAGGAAAGGCTTTTTAGAAAACGGAGGAAAGGGTTTAGCTGTGCAAGCTTGTTGTCTGCAGATATGTCTGTATGACGTGAGTGTTGCACCACATGAGACAAACAAAAATGTAGCCTGTAGCAGAACACTGTGCAGCAGGCGTGTGTGGAGGTTCTGTTGTGTAATTGTGGTTTTGAGATGGATCAGCCTCAGTCAGGCACTATTGAAAAAGAAAAAAAAAAAAAAACAGGACTCAATGTGGGTAGATGTGAACTATACAGAAAATTAGACACTGATGCAGCTGCTCAATCTGGAAATAATTAGACAGTTGTGCATGAAAGAGGATTATTTCAACAGGATTATTTCTCGAGCTGCAGTAATTCTATGTGTTTTAGTACTTTACCACATTTCACACATGTGAGAAGTGTTTTGAGGTTTTAGGAGTAGAAATTGGCTTTGTCATTCCTGTCACTTCCACACAGAGCTTCTGTATTTTCAGAACAGAGGTGTAAATTATACTTGTTGCTGTCCAACTAACCAGCCCGAGAACAACCTCATTTCAGTCCCATTCACACAGCTGGTATCCATCATCTGTGCCCATCAGCAGGGAGCTCAAATTTTCTTCACTCAAAATTTTGGCACCAGCACACAGCGCACAACCAGAGTGGAATTCACTCACTGTCATCATACTGTTGTCTTAAAATTGTGCTTTTCAGGGACCTTCCGCATGTCAGTGCAGTATCTGTCTAATCAAAGCTGCAGAGTTTAGAATAAAAGATCGATTATATAAATATGACCGTGTTTAGTGCAATTTTGCTTATATTTAAAGCAGATTAAAGTTTTTTTTACCCTTCCAAACAGTGCATTAATGTAAAGGACTGTGGCAATGATCACTATCCTCCCTTCTGCTGTTCTGATACTTTACCTGCTTATTATAGCAGCATGTAGCTGTGGCAGCTTGCTTCAGTTTCCACTGTTTCATTCATGTCAACCTTATGTGTGGGTATAATGAGGACATTTTCAAATGAAAGAAAAATAATATACTTTTTTTTAGTGAATCAATGAGGTTAATAACTACGCAATCACTCTGTATAGCTGTAATTTAGATAAAATAATATTCACATGAATTAAAAGAAATCTTATTCTATATTTTAGACTCCACATTGGCAAGAATGACCTGCTGACCTTCTATGACGGGGATGACCTGACAGGGAACATCCTGGGGCAGTACAGTGGCACGCGGTCACGCTTTAAGCTCTACACGTCCATGGCTGATGTCACCATCCAGTTTCAGTCCGATCCGGCCACAAACATTTATGGTTACAACAACGGCTTTGTGGTTCACTTCTTCGGTGAGTCTCCATTTATTTGTTAAACTGCTGGATTATCTAGGATAAGAGCCCCACTGCAAAACAGACTAGAAAGCTAGATGGGTAACAAGAGTAGAATGAAAAAATATTACTTCTGCCTTGAACCCAGCAGGAAACCAATTAGTGAAAAAAATTTTTTAAATCTGTTTATTTTTCTCCGGTTGCGTCACTTTCTTGCTGTGCCTCCGTTTCCGTTATGGCTTATCCCAGGTGGACTGGATGTGATAACAACAAACACAGAAGCACAGTAATAGGGTACTCTTCCCAGGGAACACATCAGCTGATTTTACCCACTGCTTTGTGCTCTCGTCTGTGTGTGCTGCAGTCAGTGAAGCCTCACGCTGTGCTGCAACCAGCTAACATCACAAGCCTGTGTTTACATTCTTTTCTCAAAAACTTGTATGTAGTCGACACAGAACACTCAAGTTTGCAGCTGGAGTTGTTCCCTGCTGAGCAAGCCCTTGAATAATAATGCTCCATGAGGAGACTCATCATGTTTCATCTTGAGCGCATCAAAAAAAAAAAGAAAATTCCTAGTTGTTTACATAAATATAGTGTACATAAATAGTCTGCATTTTATGTGCAACCATCACTCTCCCCTTTTTCCATGCCAACCATTTCAACCCCCGAAGAGGTGCCGAGGAACGACACTTGCCCTGAGCTGCCCGAGATCACCAACGGCTGGAAGAGCACCTCCCACCCCGACCTCATCCACGGCACCGTGGTCACCTACCAGTGCTACCCTGGATATCAGCTGACCGGCTCTGAGATCCTCATGTGCCAGTGGGATCTCACATGGAGTGGCGATGTACCAAGATGTGAAGAAGGTAAAAGGAAGCTCACTAGTGTTCTGGAACAAAGATAATTGTGAGGGAAAACTCTGTTTTCACTGAAATGCTTTATGAAAGCTGGGACATTGTGACAGGGGAGTTTTTGTGGCAGTTTATTCATCAAACCGTCAACTGAGTTCACTCAAAGCAGGAAAGGAAAACAGTTATATTTAAACATACAATGCAGCATGTGATTAGAGGGAACAAATAAAACATCCACTAAGATTTATAACTGTGAAACCCACTGAGCCACCATCATTAACCATCATCTCATCTCTTGAATCTGTGAGCCACATGACCCATCTGTGGGCCAGTTGCATCAGTGAGGGTTTTATTCAGGACGATGTGTATAAAAACCTACTTGTCATTTGTTTTGCACTAGTTCTAATGTGTCAGGATCCTGGAAACGTGGCGCACAGTCACAGAATTCTCACAGGAAGCCGCTTCACCGTGGGCTCGACGGTGCAGTTTATCTGCAACAAAGGCTACATACTGTCTGGAAACAGCCTGCTTACCTGCTACAACAGAAATTCGGCCACTCCAAAGTGGACCGAGAGCCTGCCCAAGTGTGTCCGTAAGTCCTATAAATCATCCTCAGTGTTTAATTGTTGCACTCATTGTAAAAAGAATACCACTGAACATAGATTTTTGCCAGGCTCAGGTCTGTGACAGTATTTCTGATGCTTTCAGCTGAGAAGTATGAGCCGTGCAGAAACCCTGGTGCAGCCTCCACCAGTATGCAGAACTCTGAAAAGGCCTTTTACCAAGCAGGAGAAATGCTGACCTTCTCCTGTCACCCTGGCTACGAGCTGCAGGGTGAGGCCACCATCTACTGTATCCCTGGGCACCCTTCACAGTGGAATAGTACTCCTCCTGCCTGCAGAGGTGAGAGCATCAAGTTAATTTTTCCACTTTATCGTATCTTTGTGCACAACGCACAGATTTTACTATTAACTAAGCTATTGTTCTGTCTTTGCAGTGTCCTCATCGCAGTATGAGAATGAGCGGAGGCTAGACGGTAAGACTTGTGTTATAGTGTGCTATAAATGTAATACGCTCAATATACTGCACATATTTCATAGCTGTTTTCTGTGTTTTCTTGTAGTTATTAATATGGATTACAGTATGGAGGGAACTAATGTTGCTCTTGCAGTTTTGATTCCAACTGCAGTCATCTTGGTGGTTGTCCTTGGGATTTATGTCTACTTTGCAAAGTATTTAGCCTAAAATTTGGAATATACCTTTTTTTAATTAAATGTGCTAGGATCAACAAAGATGACGTTCCCTGTTTCTCCACTCATTCCTCAGACTCCAGGGGAAGTCTATCAGAATACCATCATCCCTACCACCGTATGACAACATGACTGAAGAAGCCACTTTTGACAACCCTGTATATGAGAGCAGAGTAAGTACAGATGCCGTGAACATGCAGGACGTGGATTCACAGAACACCAGCGTGCTGTCCTGATCCCCTCCCATCTGGACGCCATCGTGTCATCTCATTGTTCACCAGCAGAGGGCACCACATCATCCATCCCTGCATTAACCATAAGTAAACGCTGATGTTCCATCCTGGTGATGCTCTTCATAATAACATTAACAAAGAGCAGTTTCCTCATCTCAGCATGTGGTTTGATTTCATTTTATTAATCCTAAATGTTCCCCTTGTCCCCATGTTGGAATGAAAAAACATCATGTCTGACATGAAGTCATCAACATTGTGGAAGTGTTTGATTTTCCCTGCAAACTTTGATCTTATGTTTATCTATGTAGATATTTCTCCTTTAACTAAAATCCATCTGGTCTTTCAGGACAAATGAAAGGAATTCTGAGGTGTCAATTTAGAGACCTAAATCAAGAACTGCTCAAGCTTTGCCTTGGGAGTCTCTCTGCACTGCTCACCTTTCCTCCAACCTTTGGTTCCCACTTGCGTTCCTTCCAATTTTTCCCTGTAGGTGGATTCCTGTAAATATGTTTCACTTCCAACAGTCCGAATTGTCAATCTGTGGATCACCATGGTGATATTTTTATAATGTAAAAAGCTGATGACCTTTGGTGATTGTATGTTTTTAAGTAATTAAAGACCAGTATAAGGAGGAAAATGCTGTTTTGATTCATTTACTTCTGTTGGATACAAATCTCCATCCGTGAAACAGTCTTTGCACATTATTATTATTATTATTATTATTATTATTATTATTATTATTATTATGTAATGGCTACAATTTGTAAATTAACTGCAGTATGAGTGCCTCAAGACTGACTAGAGCCTGAGATATCACATGTGAAAATGTTCGTCTTACTGAACTCACAACTATTATCATCCCAAGTAAAGTGTTTCATTCTTTTTTCCGTCATGCAGTTTTATTTAAACATGTAAAAACTAACTGTTCCTGCATTTTTTTAGACCCTTTTTAAGCACGTTATTTATAGAAATACGTTATTTATGAAATACACGTTATTTATAGGCTCAATGGTGTTTATTCATGATGTGACTGCTGACAGAAGTCGAAGGATTCATTCTGAACAAATGCTGCAAAAGCTCAAAATGCTGGTTCTTTGGTGTACTTGCACAATGAGCAAAAACAAAGTCAACCGCAAATGTGAGAAAATGTCATTGTGCAAATCAGTTTCCTCATATATCGTCCTGACCTGTTCCACCCTGCTAAATTTGTCTGTGATGTTAAATAAAAGTCATTTGTGTTTTTTAACATACAGAGACACCTTAACAATACAATCTCCCTGTATGAGTTAAACACACTCATATACACTTATACATTTGTTTTATTTTTTTTTGCCACATTGTCCACATGTTACATTTGTAGATAAACCTCATTTGTGCATCTTTATACTTTTAGCAACGATTTTCAGTATCACAGATGGTGAATTGTTAAACCAAATCGTTTATGTCATTCGACATCTATAATGACTCAATAAAATGCAGTTATATTAAAAGTATTGATATTGTCTTATTCATTAGAACCAAATGCTGTTTTGAATTGTTTTCCCGATACTGATAGTTAACGTAATTGATTTTATTGTGCGCAAGTTTACCACTAGATGGTGTTATGAGAACAGGGGACCAAAGAAAATTAGAAATTAAGTCTTTTCAGTCTTTGGGTCCAACGACCAATTGGTGGGTTAATCTTGTGCGAGTACCAGCAGGTGGCAGTATAGTACCATTAGGGCCAACTGCATGATGGTGCACTGTGAGAGGTCTCCAACATTTATCTTTAACTTAGACTATGGCACTGGTGTCTAACTGCTTGGTGAGGGGTTCGCAGGAAGGATTGCTTCATGGTTAAAATAAGATGCGCCCTCACAATTCAGTGGAGACCAGGATATGGCAATTAACCCACTAATTCAGCAGATTATTGGACCTCCCTTTCTGTGTCAGCAGTCCCAGGGCATCCAGTACAGTAACCACGGACCTGTGGGATGCACATTATGAGAGACAGTTTAATGTAATGGCCTGTACGGCAGACAGAGGGGAAAATTTAAGGGCACTGGGTGAGTTAAACACACGCCACATTTATGTGGAAAAAATGCCTTTGATTTAGTAGTCATCCCTCAGCCATATGATGCACTGCAAATTTCAAGGAAGTCTACATAAATAAATAAATGTGGTGTGAATCATGTGATCAGTGCAATAACGCATCCATTATCAACTGAAAACACTTGATTTACACAATATTAGCTTCTACTAGGCTCTCTAAAGAACAGTTAGGGAAAACATAAATCCTGTCTTTGTATAGCTTACAACATTAAATCAGATTTACAGAGGCTTTGCTGTTCAGCAATTTGTTACTTTTTTTGTGTATTTCCTTTCTGAGAGTAACAGGAAGCTATTAAATCTGTGAATCTGAGAAGCGGCTAAAGACAAAATGGAAAAAAATAACAGAACCGGTGTTCTTACCCAAAAGGGTGGAGAGGAAAGCAAGCACTAGGTTCTCCGCTGCAGGGTTTGACCTCATGGTTGTCCTCTGTTAACACAGACTTACCAAATGTCTTTTTGATTAGTATAATAGCCAGTAAGTAAAGGAGAGAAATGAAACATCTCCATTTTCTCTTTACATATTTGTAAAATTCTTCAGTACTGTATTCTTGATGTGACACTTTATTTAACTCAGATTATTAGAGTCTACACATAAAACACCTGCTTTAGGTGTTTAAAAGTAGAAGCTAAAATAAATCCAGGACACAAGGAGAAACGCTGAAGGACAACCTCATTCCTGCAGTTACAGAACTGTTGTGAGACTTGAGAGAAATTTTACTTCCAAGAAGACATTTACAAATACAAACACATGAAATTGGTTCAGCACAAAAAGGAAATATTCTGGTGTGGTTAGAATACAGTTGATGCAAATCCTCCCCTCATTCCTCTAAATGTGAAATGATGTAAAGCTAGTATAAAGATGATACAACAGTGGTGTTGGTGAAACTAAGAGGAGACAAAACAGGAGAGGATAATACGACAGCGGCTGAAGCAATCCTGAAGGGGTGAATAATGATGACAAGAGCAAACAACAGGCTGCAGAACAGCCAGGTAGAGCTGGCCCTGACACAGCTGTGGCTCGTACACCAGCAGGTTGTCATCTAATCAGAGCTGCTCTGGTCCTTGACTCCTCTTGTCCATGTCTGAGGGCTCTCAGGAGGATGCAGAGCTGATGGCTGCAAGTAAAAGGTGAGTGAGCGGCACAAAGGTTTGGATGGGGGTGGCAGTAGGCTGCTGGTGTTCAAAAGAATTAAAAGAAAAAGTGATCTTAGAATCAAATTATTATTTGTACTTGACAGTGACAGTGTCAGTAATGACTTCTGTATAGAGATAACCTTTCAAGTTTAAGTAAATACATTTTATTTCACAGTTTTTTCTCTTCATTAAGTAAGTCATATAAGTGTTATGGAAAAAATTGCAGCATTCATGTGAAAATGGCCTTGGGCAACCAAAGATCTGGTTGTGTATTGCTTTAAAATCTATTTAAAGTATCCCAAAAGAACACATATTCATGAAAGTGTCCTCTGCACATGCATGTGCATGGACCCGTGTGTCTAAAAACCACACTGGTGTTGCATTATCAGAGCTGAACCGAGATAGTGGATGTTTTCCTTCCAGGATGCTGGGCGAGATGGAGATTGAAGGGTCTGAACAGGGAAGGGACAAAAGCGAAGCGAGCCAGAGGGCGGAGGGGACTGGATGAGCTGCTGAGATGATAATGCAGCATGACACCTCTGAAATGAATCCCTGGTTACCATGGTGAAGAAGCGGGATGGGACAGTCTCTCAGGAGCCTCAAATAAAGCCAGCTGTAAATGATGTTTGATTAGTATTTAAATGGTGTTCCAAACAAGCTGTCGGTGTCTCGTGCACCAGCACCTCTGCCGTTGACCTTGCGCCGACGCATCACATGTAATGTTATAGATACAGCACGCTAAACTTCTGAATGCATGAAATTATTTAGCTTTATCTTAAGCTTTGCCAAGATTAGTCACCTTTACTCATTATACTCAGATTCTGTATGAACATTTTTGCATTACTTGAGACAGAAACTGGTCTGCTCATTCCACACAAGCGTATTCAGCTCACCTTAAACGTGCAGATAGCTAAATGTTTGCTGGTAGCTTAAGAGCAGGAACTGTCAACCAGTGCAAACATGCAGAGGGGCTTGGTGAGCTCATTCACCTCAGCATGGTGAGCTGATTTACTTTCATTTATTTGTCAATCAATGAATGCAAAATGAACTATTTTAGCACATATAATATCTTGTCTTTCTACAAGTGAAATGTACAGATGAATAAAAGTAAAAGCTTCTATTTACCTTAGTGCTCTGTGGAAGACAGATTATTCTAAATGCAAACTGTTACCATGGTTTCCCTGCTGCCCAAACAGAGGGTTTCTCTCCGCTGCTGCCTTTGCACTCTCTCGTCTCTCTTGTCAGTCGGGCCACTGATGGACTGCTTACCTAGCCAGAACTAATCACATCTGACTGCTATCTGTCACTGTCAATTACACACTGTGAGCCTCCTGCCCTCCTGCTGCAGCGCAGTGACAAAGATCTCACCTCATCACCACAACAGAGCACTTAGTGTGTTGAGGTGTGCAGGAGCGTTAGCATTAAGTTACCTTTGAGATTCATGTAAAGTTTATCTACTCAGTCTGCTTGAAAAATGAGGAAATCAAAATAAAGTGAGAAAGGAAGTTTGATAATTTTCATTAAACAAAAGAGAAATCCTGCCAGCTTAATTACGTCATACTCTGTTTACTGCATATCTACATTGATTCTGTTCTCTTGACTGAAGTTGTGTTTGTGTCAGATTTCATTGATGCTTAACTCAATACTAATTAAGCTCAAGAAATATCAAGGGCGGTTGCTTACTCAGTCCAAATGTTACTCCTTGACTCTGATTAAACTACAATAGTATTAAATCAAGGTGTAACTGTGCACTGATTCAATCAGAATGCTAATATATAATAATTCATAAACATATGTTAATACATTCATACACATTTTCCATCTTTATGGGGACATAATACATTACCCAGCTATCTACCGTAATCCTAACCATCCCAACTAACCCCAACCCTTACCTTAACCCAAACCTTAACCCAATTCTAACCTCAGCTTTAGTACAGGTCTTTGAAGTGCACACACCACACACCACACACACACACACAGACACATACACACACACATTGGTGATTCAGAGTCTCCAATCAACCCAGCATTTTTAGACTGTGGGAGGAAGCTGGAGTAAGTGGAGAAAACCCCACATATACTCTGGGAGAACGTGCAAACCTCACACGGAAAGGCCGGATTCAGACTCGAACCCGCAGCCTGTTGCTACGAGGTAATTGTGCTCTGCACTCACAGTTCTGGCCCATACTGGGTGACATTTAGAGACACAGTAACACCATATAATCCACGATTCATGTTACAGTTTTTAAAATCCACAACATTGCAGACTCCCAGTGTCCCAGAACCTCAGCTATCCCAATCAAGGAAACAATATTTGTCGAAGCCGAACATCAACTTTGTCTTTTCTTATCAAGTATATCTGATCTGATCTTTCTCTCCCCCTTGCCTCCTCTTTCTCTTGTCTGCTTGCGTGTACCGAGAGCATCTGACAGAGACGGATTGCTCAGCCACAGCTTAAAGGTGACTGCTTCGCCTCCATCACCAGCACCAGCAGCAGCAGCAGCAGCAGCAGCAGCAGCAGCACCGGTCCGCGCGTCACATGATGTCCACAGATGATGGGCAGAGAAAAAGATGGGGACAATATCCATGAGGAGGAACAAAAAGAGGAACGCAGAATAAAAAAAGAGAATGAGGCGCAAATGCTAGAGTGCTGAAGAGTTTCACCCTCAGCCACAGAGGTGTGTGGCTGAGGGTGAAGAGCTGCGGTGGGAACACAGGGAGCATTTATCATTATCGGCTCATACCTTCATCCCTTGCTCAGCCTGACATCCCACCTTCCTTTGACATAAATCATGATTTCTCCTTAATAGATCCCCTCTCCGCCACAGAGGGGAGGAAGGTACCGCTTGTATCGATTCCAGTCTTTCTCTCGATGCTTCATCCCACTTTTCTGCTCCCTGCAGTGATGCTTAATCATTATCAAACATTACTAATTTGAAACATGTTGGATGTCAGGTAAAGCATGTTTTTATGGCACCTAATTTGGATAAATGAGATGCAAAGAGGAGTAAACAACGCTGCGCTTGTAGTGATGGAGGGGAAAAAGCAGCAAGGAAAAGAAAGAACAGGAAAAGATCTCGAATTTCAACCAAACCATCTCCAAACCATTCCGTCACGAAGGTGATGAATGGACAGGAGAGATCACTGTGGCTCAGCTGGGCAGCCATTAAATCATTAATAACTTCCTTATGTGTTGGAAGTTCAAGTCTATTTGTCAAGAACGCCACCTTTAGCATAATCATCGGCGTACAGATCGTCCTGCATGCATCTGATCCACGGATCAAACGTGTTTGCAGAACCGCTGTGTCATTTAATTATTCAGAACCTTTTAATAACCAAACAGAAATAGCTGGTTATATATACTGTGTGTGAATAATCTTGTTTTTCGAGGTACACCGCTACAAATAAGAATCCAATTTAGTACCAGAATCATTAAATGTGTTAAATATTTAATTTGAGATCTTTTTTATAATTAAACATTAAACTTTAATATGTTAACCAGCAGGCACCATGGGACTATATTTTACAAGTGTCTTGATTAATTACTTACTGGCAAATGCATTTTCTTATTACACTGTGATTAATCATTCTGGGCTTCAATTGTGGCTGAAGGTGTGTGAGAAAAATGTGAACTAATCTGCTTTAGGAAAAAAATCTGACCTTAGAACATGTGGAACAGATACTTTGTATTTGACGTCATTAGTAATGCTGTAAAAGTTTGTTTGTATTTTTAATCATAAATTTAAAACTCAAGTTTAGTCATCAAGAACGTGTCAGAGAACCTACGGTGGCTGCGAGGGAACAAAATGGGTTTTGCCATGGCTGCACAAGGGTTCCATTTTCAGATGTTTGTTGTTGCCCATATGCTTAGTATACAGAGTTTGAGGCCTTTTTGGCTGTAAAATCATGGTGGAACACTTTAGTACCCACAGATGAGGGCCTGCATCAAACGAACAAAGGCAGGGAAGATTTTTATACATTGATAATAGCACGTCTGATATTATAGTCAGGTTCTGACAAAAAATATATATATCTAACCTTAAATTGATTCATTAATCATTTAAATGTAGGTAATAAATCTTGTTTATATATTTGATTCACTCTTCAGCTGTTCTTATGAAATGGCCTTTTTTCCTGATTAGCAGCCCATAATAATGCTCTATAAGAGACTGTGGACATTAGTTTCAGTGTGGTGATTGTCGGCTGATGACCACCGATAAGACCATTTGGAAAATGGACTGTAAAAAGATCAGCTAGAGCAGATTCATGTCGAGTTAATGATAGCCTGATTTAACTTCATCTGGATTAAGTGCTGAATGATTTTTATACAGATGGAGCCTAAATAAATGATTGGAGAGCTAATTGTGATGTTCCAGGCTTTGATAATGAACTATATATCCTTAATGATAAAACACTGGGATCGAAGATCCTTCACTGTATCATTGTTTTCACAAACGCAATTTGGGCACGATTTAATATCTCTCCAATAAAACTTTGATGACTAAAGAGAGGGTTTGATATTATATTGATGCGTATTGATGTCACTGCTGTATAAAACTGTCACACTGTATAAAAGAAGAAAGCAAAATCCATAATGCTAGATTAATAAAAACAATTAAACTTGAATTTCTACACCAGCCACTTCCAGTCACCAGCAACTGGAACTGTCAATAAAAACACAGTAAAAAAACAAATTCTGCAAATATCACATTAAAAGGTCAACTATCAACTTACATATATATATATATATATATATATGACCAACACAAATGGACCACAAGTGGACTATGTAGCGTTAAGTGCTGCAATTGTACAAAATAGAAGATTGGGGTTGTTGTGAGGGGTGAGGGTAGGGGGGTTATAACACATTGTGGCTGCTGCCACTGCACCTCTTCACCTTTAATGACAGTTTAAAGAACATTTATCCATCATAATTTGCTCTAACAGCCGCAATTATGCCATTTATTTTTGTTTGGACAGGATATTTAATAGAGAACAACAAAATCTCCCATCAAGTGCTAGAACTTGTGCTAGTTGTCAAAGAAAGGCTGTGGCTCAATTGTCACCCAAGGAGTTTTTTTTTTCACTTCCCCAATCAAAATGTGTCTCCCATTGGTTTTTTAAAGAAAAGCGGGATGCAGTATTTTTATTCCTGACAAAGCAGCAGACAAACAAGCGAACAAAGGCCGGGAAAGTAAAAAGGCTTGTTGCAGGAGGGGGTGTTTGGAATCCATCAAGGCCTTCCAGGCTAGTGTCTGTTAAAAACTGCTAACATGCTAAGAGGTCAATAAGCACCCGTGATGTATATCAACTCATTATTTGATTCTGTTTGCTGTCATCAACCACTTGGTTTATTAGGATGAGGCAGATATTGATTTACAGTATTTATTTTGTTTACATATGGATATAAATGTCACACGTTTACAGGGATACGTGTGATATTTTGTGCAATAACACACATAGAGGACTTGACCCTAAGAATTTTTCCCTTTTATCAATAATAAAAATACGACAGTCGATTATCTCACCGTAATAACAATTACGAAACAACTTGAATAGTTCTGTTTACATCTGCACAAATGTTGACCTTTGGGCTGTGAATGACTTTCACACTCTCCCGGTACGCTGGTGTGAGTGGACAATACTGACTTGTTCTGGCAAGCATGTTTCTGATAAACCACTGATCCCCCAAAGGCTCAGCTTCATTTGCATGACAGTGATGCCACAGTGCATCTGTGAGGGTCAGACCAGAGCACAGAAACACATTTAATATTCCTGTTTTTCAACCATCGAATCTGAGAACAGAACACGACAACTACTGATAAATACCAATAAATGTGCTGATAAAGAGCAGGCTTCTACTTCTGTCAATTATTTCTAATTCTCTTCTCAATTATATTATTCTAATAACTCTTGATTTTGCAGTTTTTTTGGTGCACTGTTCCTCTTTGAATTACCACTGAGCCTCTAGAACTGAGCCCAGCTCTTTTCCTCCTGAGGCACAGAGGTACCAATGGGGAAAAAAAGAGTTTTTTGTTTTGTTTTTTTTTGTCGATGCAGATGTTCAACTTTCACTCACCTTTTTTCTTCTTAACTAGCCTGTAGGTGATTGCTGGCGTGTAGGTGTGAAACCCATTGTGAAACGCCACACGTGCACCTGCTGGGACAGTCTGTACTCTGCAGTTATACCACCAAAGAAGAGGATCAGAGCTCAGTCGGACTGGGTAACACCCATAAAGAGCAGGGGGCCTTTATGCTTTCCCTTGATCCCTCACATGCTGCCCTCCCCCTGCCATGACAGCATGATTAACCATCAGTGGCACAATAGGACGGCACATGTCCCTGTAGCATGACCGGCCCCCTTCAACCTGTACATCCTAATAAGGATTAGGCGAGAAGTTAACAATGAATGAGGAAGTCCTTCAGGAGCTGCCAATTCTATTCTGCTCTGTGTCACTTTTCATTCTCACCATTCACAGACCTGTTGTTGAGTATAAGCTATAATCCTCTTACATATCAAAGGTGTAAAAATCATATTAATTTAGACATTACTTCCCCAGGACTGAGGGCACATTGCTTGCTCTCACACAGAGCTGCGACCTCACCATCTGCTCTATTTTCTGTCCTCCCTGTGACTGAGCTACCGATGAACCTCCACTCAAAACGATCTGAGGCACATTTAAAGCAAACATCTAGTACCAACTCAAGCATCTGTCAACCATTTATTTTTAGGCAGGAAAAGTGAAATTTTTTTGTGTCTATTTTTCTTGCGTGGTGTTATCATTTAGAATGAATAAAAATCAGTAATAATGTGTGTATGTGTTTCAGACTATAAGGAGCAAGTCTACACCCCTATGGTAGCTGTGGAATCCACCACAGTGGTTTATGTTGTGCAATGTCTCGGACACACTCTTGCACACGATGCATCTGGCAGAGGATTCAAACTAAAGCACAAGCAGAGACAACATAGCCACATCATCACCAGCTCATCAGTAAAAATCCTGTTATAAAAACCAAATTTGATTAAATTATATATCTTTTCTTGGATGAATATCAGTTATATTTCTTGTACTGTAACTCTTCACTTTCTATATGCCTGCTGCCCTCTCAGACAAGTAAGATGCGCTCTGACACGAATTAGCCCCAGGCTGACTGATAGCTCTTCAACCCTGGTAGTCCATGTTCACCTGGGCGCCATTCGCACCAGTGTCCTCCCAGTTTCCCTGCCGCTTTCACCCGACACTGAGAAACTGCAGTTTCCTCTTTGTCTCAGCAACAGGTACTTGGGATGCCTACCTTCCTCTCTGTTCACCGAACATCAATATTCTCCATATTTGCTTCAGCTGGAGGAAACATGTTAATCTTAGTAATGAATAAATGAACTACACGTAATATGGAGGTTGTGACCAAATTGTGGTGTCGGCTTCATGACAGAAAATTGACTTTTCAGCTGTGGTCCCTACATGAGTCATTTCTGAGTCATTTTTCACAACCCAAAAAAATTTGACTCTGAAATTTTCAAAGCTATGCAGATGATTTACATAAAGAATAATACAAAAATAATAATCCTTTAGAAACTTTTGTTTATGCGATACAAGACCCCAGAGGATCATACCATGCCAATCATGGATTATGCTGAGGTTCAAAAGAAAAAAAAAATTGAATGATGGGTGCCGACGTTATTGGGTGCAGATGTGGTGAGGTGTGTGAACTACAACAGCAGATGCAGCAGCATAATCCTCTAACTGAGAGAGATTTTTGGGGGATTAATAAATGTTAAAATGGAAATAATAGAACATTCTCATTTGTTTTCTCCTGTTTTTTTTTTTTTTTTTTTAAAAAGAAATATATTACATTGCATATAAATTGTAATAATCAATATATTGAAAAGTCAGTGAAGTAGAAGTTCACTTTTTAAATTAAATTATTAACTTCTGCTGCCATGATGATTCCAGGTTACTTTTTCCAACATTCCTGAAACTGGGAAAAGCCGTGTCCTAGAGGTCTGTAGATCTCAGAATCTGAGGGACAGAGGATAAATGGAATCAATACTCAACACAACAGTCAGGATGCAACACAAACACATCCACCAAAGGCCATTCTGTGACCCTGACACTACCATATTCTGTTATTGTTCCCTCATCTCCGTTGAGAGGATGAGACCTACGCAATTGATTGTTTTCCCACAAACTGGAGATAGCAATTGATTTTTCTCTGTTGTGACAAAAAAGGGAGGAAAAATTGGGTGCTGCTATAAACATCTGTCTGTAAATCCAGTTTGGACTTAGCTGCTAGCATGAAGACTAAAAAATTCTAATATTTTTCCCGATATTAATTTTTCTCCTTTGGGTTTTTCTTATTCCTGGTGACAGACAGGTCCAAGGGGCCAAGACCAGTGGCTCTCTCAAGAGAGATGGACCAGGAGGATATGTTTGCAGGTCTTGTGATGTCATCTGGGGTCAGATGTGAAGCATCAGCGATTCTCACTCCTTCTTCTAGTCTTTCTCTTTTTTAATTCTCACTTGGCCCTCATGGGAGGTGGGAGGTTGTGGCTGGTCGATTGCTTGAAAATAGCTTTATTGACATGACAAATTAAATTTTATGCATTGAAAAGACAGTTCAGACATTAAGTTGGCAGAGGAACAGTGTGATAGTAACTACTATCCTGCAGCATAAAGTTAGCAATGATTGAAAATCACTGTTATTGACAAGATATTTGCATTATTATGCTGTTAATGGTGACAGCTACATTTCAGATCTACCTGACTGCTTCTTTCATCATCATTATTTCAGCAGTGTCTTTAAAAATCATTACTTTACATTCATTCAAATACAGATAGTCTATAATTAGTGACCAATTTAAAGTGTAAAATTGTTTATGTTGCATTTAATCAGTCCATTTATTTCAGTTTTAAAAATGCTAGATTTAGCATCCGCTATCCTCTTTGAGTGTGTTGTGTTGAGCATGAAGCTGAGGCAACACTGCAGGACATCTGACTAAAGAGCAGTCAGGATGCCGTAGTGAAGTGTTTTGTTATGAACATGTATCTTAGTCAAGAGGCATGAAGCTCTGCACTTAGAGAACACTCGATGCTGTGATCTGCTCCCCTTATACTTATCACCCGCTGCTCGTGTGCTTTTTTGTTCAACTCAGAGGATGACCACAACAGATATAAATGGAAAATGTGTACAAATTTTACATCAAAACTATAGGAATTCCGAATTCTTTTTTTTATTATTATTTATTATTTTATTATTATATTAATAATTGTTATTATTATATTAATAATATATTAATAATGAAGACGTGAGGAACAACAAAAACCCATTTTTTAAAAAATCATTTAAAAATGTTATTATACCATCATGTAAAAAAAAAAAAAAAAAAAAAAAATCACTACTTTGTGGGGGAAAGTCCCATTTGGCCATAATGCTATGTGTAGAGCCTTGGGGCACGCTGGAAGAAAACAGATTAGCACATTAGCACTGAGCAATGAAGAAGCTTCCAGCTCTGCCTCAGGGCCTATTGTCATTTAACACCGCTGCCGATCAACTGACATCACAAAGTAATTATCCGCCGCTTTTGCAGAAATAAAAAAAAAAAAAAAGACTCGGATATCAGCCTCTCCAGTCTCCTTCCATGCATATTAAATTTTGAGATTCCTCAGAGGTGTGGTATTTTGGGACAATAAAAAGCATGTGCATCAACCATTTTTACCTACTTGTTATTCTTTTTGCCTGTTATTTGGCTCTGGTTTTTACTTCTTTTGTGCACTTTATTTAACACTGCTGTCTTCATTGTCTAATTCCAGAGTTTTGTTGTCACAGGCACAAATAACTCCTCATAAGGACACCTCAGTATCCTTTCCCTCCGCTCTCTCTCTCTCTCTCTCTCTCTCTGTCTCTCTCTCTCTCTCTCTCTCTCTCTCTCTAGGGATATTGACTCTGCCAGTTCTGTTCAGGTTGGCTGCACTCTGTGGAGATTCTGAGAATGTCAGAGGAAATACATGGTCCTTGTCTGGAACCCAGGTGTGCTGAAGCAAAGTGTTAAATTTGGTCATTACTCTTGTAATGGTGCTTTTATGTTTCATTCACAAGGGTCATGTGTGCAACATCCACAGCAAGGTTCTTATGGACAGAGATGTAGTTATCGGTTGTCAAGACGATCACAGCGAAAGATCTTCCTGTGTTAGAACGTTAGATGCCAGGCGGACTTAGGGGTGCAAATATGTTTAAAATAAAAAAAAAACCAACTATGCAGAAAAGATTTGTGTCAAGTCGCTTGTTGGTTTTATCATGTGCTTCCTGGCACACTTGCTTGCATGCAGAAGCATTGATGCAGGGTGTGATGATTTGTAGGCGCTGGCCTGAGCAGGGCCGAGGGGAGGAGATGGCCAGTCTAACAGTTTTTTGATGTAGATTGATGGCTTACACAATATATTCAAATGAGACATAAAAACAGGGGAGTGGTTGTCATTACTGGGACAGTTCCAGTTGTGGCCATGTAAGAATGCATTTCAGGACTTACTGAACTCTTTTGACTTCATATAAATAGCATCCAAAACACAAAGTGTTACATTTAAAATGTGTCGGACATTGCGTGCAGCTCAGACTGCCCACGTTTCTGCAATAATAACCTTTTTAAACAATATAATTTAAACTTTCTTACTGCATGAATGACACAGTCATGAAAATCAAATGCAGTTTTGTTAGAAAGAAAAAAATTAATCTTTGGGTTATAACACACAATTGTAATGGGTTTTCCTATACACATCAGTACACTGGCGGCTGGAGACTGAGCCCAGAACGCTCTTTGCTTGGTTGTCCCTTGTGTGCATCCTTGTTTTTCAGAGTTAGTTTTCATATAAATAAAAAATATAGCAGTGGTATTACCGATTATTAAGCTGTTTGTTTGTGGCTCCTACAAAACATAAAAAGGCATAATAAACACAGAAGCTTATTTGCGCTGTAATGAGGTATTTTGCATTGACAGCTGCACTGTAAAAGATCAATGCAAAAACCTGAACGTACAAATGGATGTAAAACCATCAAATAACAAAGGCTAATGCTAGGATATCCACCAGTGAAGAAAGCCTCTGGTGGTATTACAACTCTCTAAGATCCAGCAGTCCGAATAGTTTATGTCTGAGGAGATAATCCTCTTCATTCTGCCATCGCAGTCCGCAGACAATATCCTGAAGGTAAGAGCTGCCAAGAATTTCCATGCTATCATGTTGGACCAATATAAATTGTATTTACCCACATTTCACCTTTAACACTTGGATGGAAAGGAAGCCCAAATGCGATTATGCACATGAAGAATTAATCCGGCGATGAGCACGGGGTAATGTATGGTAATTATCCAACAGGATATTCTTACAGAACGATTAGCATATCTGGTAGGCCAGACAGGGATGGGAGGGCAGTCTGAGCGGAAGGAAGGGACAGAGACGCTGATAAGGAGCCCAGTTTATTGGTTTGTGTCTGTTTTGTTATGTTTGCCTGAAAATGTCTAGCTACAGGCGTGTAGGCTGTCTCTCTCTGTCTTTTTTGTCTAGCACACACTCTCACCATCTCAGAGCAAGAGAGAGAAGCCCCGTTGGGAAGATGAAGAGCAAAACTGGGAAGGGGAAACACTGGATTTCAGAAGTGCATACTCAGGAAGAGGTACCTTTGCTCGTGCTGTCTGTCTCTGCAATGATGCACTCTTTCATATTTAATAAAAAACAATGCTGCAAAACAAGAGGTGTGTTAAAAATAAAACAGTAACATTTAATTTCTTCACTTATTCATTGACTTCTAATCAAACTGGTATAATTCACACATTAATAATGACATCTTGATATTCATGCCACTTTCCTTATAAATTGCATGTTTGTCTTCCATTAGCACCTGACTGTTGTGTGTTTAGTTGTTTCACATTATTAAAAGCCGCTTTCATCTTTCATCTGATATTTTGTTTTTCGGTTTTTCTTCTGACTGCCCTCATACCCCAACATGACCACCATCCACTGTATCAATTCTAGGTTTGGTATTCAGGTGTAATCAGCCATGCAGGACACCAGCTTGCCAAGAAGCACTGGCCCTTTGTGAGACCCCCATCTGTTTAGTGCATTGGGGCAAACCCAGTCCCAGAGAGCTGCTGGAATGAAAGGATGAGTACAAGAAGGCTCAGCTGAAAAGACAAGGGTGGGCGGCAGCGTCAGGACACAGTCTGTCTGCAGCACTCCTGCAGACCACTTTCATTCTAATGCGGCGTGTATGACTCCCCTGCTTGCATACAACTCAGAGATCAGAGACTGACAGATGCGCTGGGGTAACCGTAAAGGCTGGGATGTCTGACATGGGCACGTATCCATGTTTTCAAACATGCACTCTTTGTGTCTGTCTTTCTTTTAAGCAGTATGGCTAATATTTTCTCTTTGGCTCATCAGTGGACATTTAGCTGCCACTGGTAGAGTCTTACCTACTAAAACATAGATCAGTTCAGACAGCAGACTTCCCACTCTTTCCCGACAAACCTCAGTAGATGGGATGAGTGGGAGGAAATTATAACCTGTTACAGGCAACGCTAAAAACCGATCCAGCTCTGACCGTAGCGCAGTGAGACTGTAACCTGCTGGAGCGTGAAAAATATCAGGGCTGACTAAGATTACAGCACAAAACATGGAGATGGTAATGACATCATAATATGACCTAATCGTGATTTTCTGTCAGCATAAAACATTTATGAGAGGTACAGTTGCCGATTTGGCATGATGGAGATCAACAAAAGATAGCAAGATAAGCAGTAATAGCATAGTGGTAGCAACAGCAGTAGTAATGTGCATTGTAAATAAACATGTTGACCAAAGTGCTTGGATAAAAATGTAAAAAATCACAATAAATCAAAAGTGGATGACCAAACAAGGTGCAAACCTGTAATTTTAATCAAAAATGGAAACGAGACAAATAAAATGAAAGACCGCTTTTGTAACCGTCTCCTTTATAATGATGTGAGACAGCTGACCAGCTTGTGAGAGACTGGGCATGTGTTGCGTGAAAGAGGGCCCTTTTCCTCTAAACCATATGCCCCTTAAGATCCACTGCCCCCCATCAATTCCCCCAAACGCGCACTCGAGCACACTCGTCCTTTCTGTCAACGCAGCCGGCGGTCCCTCCACCCCACCCTGCCCAGCCCTGCACAACACCGTGCCTCCCCTCACAAACACCCCCAGATAACTGACACCAGCTGCGCGGGTGAATACAATGCACGGGCCGGGGCTGCTCAGCTGGCCTCACTCCCCACTTGACACTGGCTTGACCTCTGGCATGTGACTCATCCTCCCCGCAAGCGATTCTCCTCTCAGACTGATTCAGTCTGCTTCTCTATCTCCTCTCCGCACATGCGTGGCTCCGAGGCAGGGCACACGCCCACCGATGGGGACATCCTCAGGTCAGTTAGGTCAATTAAATTCAAATTGAGGATAAATGATTTCTAAATCATGTGCAGATAAGGAAGTGATGCGCAGAAGGGAGAGGACACTGCTGCACGGCTGCGCAAATCTTCAGAAGCATCTTTGCTCCACATTACTCTCAGCGGAGTCTTCATCAATATTTGCTTGCCAGCTTTCCTTCTACTGATTTACAGTCTCCTCCTCGTGCACAGATCCATATTCAGCCTCTATTCACACACTCCCATATGTGCACAAGCAGCGCAGCAGTGTATCCAGCTTGAGCAATAGTGAAAGGATGGGAACAGCCTCCTCCCCAAGGGACTGATGACACTAAAGAAGTCAAACAGAAGCTGAATCTGTGACAGAACCGAGGAGGGACGCGTGTGTGTGTGTGTGTGTGTGTGTGTGTTTGTGTGCTATTCTTATGCTTTACAACTCTACAAGATAGCCTTTTAATTTGCTGTGCAGTCTGTGGCATCTGAATCGTGAGAGCATCAATCACCATCATCGCTGGGGCCGCGAGCTCTCCGCTCCCTCGGGTCCTTTCACTGACCGTACCCTCAGGCAGATCACCCTCTGTCCCCCTCATATGTTTCTTACCTTCTGTGCATTTCCTATTGCCCCCATTGCTCATCGTCACACTACAGAAAACACCCCAGCACTTGACCCTTTTGGGGAAAAGCTCCCCTGTTCCTTTTTTTATTATTTTCTCCCCTTTTCCTGAGTGTTAACTAGATGTTCTTAGCCAAATGTCACACCACGTTATCTATATTTAGCCTCTCAAAATTCATCATATACATGCATATAGATGTATTTTTTTTTATGCTTGAAATTAAATTGTGCACCACATCACCTGTACAGTTGCTCAGCTTGTTACAAATCAAGGCAGCCATCTCATAAATTCATTTGTGACTTTCTAACTGTTTTGCTTTGTTTTTGAAAATATTCACACATTTATTTTGTTCACTAATAACTACTAAACACATCTCACAGCTCAAACAGCAAGGTCAAAAGCAGAGAATAAAAAGTAAGATTGTCTTCTGTTTGTGAGAGTGAGCTGTCTGAACTGTTGTGCAGTTCTTTGTTCTTTCCTAATCATGATATCCCCTCATCAATGACACTCTGATCAATGGCAATTGGTTTTAAGCTGAGTACTTGAAGGTCATTGTTTGGAGCTCCAGCTGATGTTGATGTATTTGTTAGATCATGCTGTGGTATTTCCCTGCTCTCTTTAACTTTCCCATTCCACCACTCTCTAATTAGCTGTAATTGACTTTAATTAGCATCCAGTAATTAATTTTGTTTTCTACAAATTATTTGTCTGAATGGTCCCAGTGGGTGTCCTGTTCATCTTGTTAGGGCTAATTAGCTGCAATTAACACACACTAATGACATGCTCTTTTTTTATATTATTATTCCAAAACAAACAATGCTTACCCTGCCAGATTCCAGTGCTGCAGAGAGACCTCTTGTGTGCTGGAGTGGTACAGAGGGGCAGCTCACTGGGAGACTCACTTCTAATCAACACCTCTAATGAAGAAATACAAACCACGACGGAAACTCTTACACACACAACTCACACTGCAGGGTACAGTTCTTCTCTGGTCTTTCTATCATGCTTGTCCGTTTAGCTTAATGAGGTCACGTTTAAACTCTATGAAATGACTCGTTTAATATAGCTCAACTATCCTCCAGTGTTTATGAGATTTACTCCCTGTTCATGCAGCACATGACATTAATGCAATATCAGCCATTTTAGATTAATGTCACATTTACAAATGCAGTTTGCAACAACTAATAAAAGCATCTACAGTGGCACAAATGGTGGAAACCCCCAACACTCTTCCATTTCTGTGCAACAGGATTGTTGGTCTAAACACTTTCCCAATAATGTGGATGTACAGTAAATTGACACTAGCTGGTATTAGTGTGCAACTTGGGTGGTCCACTTGGGTTTGGATTTAACGAGTGCAATTAAAAGGAGCACTGAGTGATGAGAAGTGCCACGTCTGAGCCATTATTTTACACATGAGGAGAGAATGCACAGTCTCTAACGTGCATCAACACACTACACAATTTTGGCTCTGAGCCAGAGCAAGATGCGTAACAGCCGCAGCATGTCAGAACAGCTGGCCTGGCCAATGGAAATCCTCTACATTTCATCCGTTCTACATTAGATGCCATTCGGTTTCATCTTTTTCATTTTTATTGTACCCCAAAAATGATATGAACTTAAACTATTACAGCAACAAAAGGTGACCCCAAGACATGATGGCAGTGGGTCTTAAAAAAACAAAATGTCTAGGTGATGTGTTCCTTTCACTACTATAGGTATAGTGCACTGAATGGTTTCCATAGTTTAATTCACTCTGACAATTTTTTATGTCTCCTTCGGGCTGAGGTTGATGAAAAACTGGGAACTGGGGAAATTATATTTATTTATTGTTCACACATATGATATTAAAAAACATTTGATATTAAAAACATTTTTAGTGTGGGTAAAAGTCCCCATCTTTCTTTCATGGTTTGGCACTTTTTGATAAATTGATGACTCCAGAATCGGCATCTGTTTTAACCCTCTATATTTTCAACTCCATTGTGCCAACTGTCCCTGGAATATGCATTTTTCGTTTAAGTGCACATGTGAAAGCGCTTTAAATCTGCCTGCTTGGTAGTTTAAATATCAGGATCTGCCAGACAGGGAGTCAGTATGGAGAGCTGTGCTATCTCTTCTTCCAGTGCGCCAACGCGTCGCGATAAGATCTAAAAAAAAGACAGCCCATCGCCACAGATTAGAACCATTAGTGAGGCTTGTCCTTTCAAACCTTTCAAATAATGCCGGTGCCAAGCATTAATCCGTGAGAAAAGCTTGTGTTCGGCATCTGTCCTCTCTCTATAATGCCTGGATAACTGTGTTGATAATTTGTCATCTGCCACTGATGCGCGCTGATTTTTCCAAACCATTTCCAAAGGGAATAATTTATTCATGCGATATCATCATTGACCCTCACCTTATACTTGAGAATGCTGGCTGAGAAGAAAAGATAGAAAGTTAAATGATTAATCTTAAACAAAGAGAGCCTGCATATTTATTTTTTTGTCTTTTATTTTCTTAAAAAATCTGTCGCTTTTCAGATCGTGAGCTACAGCCTTATTTTTAATAGTACATAATGTAGTTATTAAAATTTTATCATTCCCATCAGTAATGAAGAGTTTACTCAACAGTTTTTATGTGTAAACATTGTTATTGTCGACTGGGTCCTTATTTTTGTAGCTTTATAACTTTTTTTATTAATTACGAGCTGTATTATGCATTGTGGGTTATTTTTATTTTATTTTATGCCCACTCTTCTCCTCTTCATTATACTGGAGTTGTTGTGGAGAGAAGTGAAAATGTTGCTCATAGGTTTTCTGGCCCTGACGTCACGGCTTCCTTAATATGCAATAGGTTGAACGTCAGGAGGTGCGCTCATTGCGCGCTTTCTCTCCATGCCGAGAGCTCGTAACAGGAAAACTGGATACAAATGAAAAAAAATCAAAGGCGTTGGGAGCGCGTCTATCGTTTATTTGTCTTTACCTCTGGCACCAGCCTGGAGCCGTCACACCACGCCGACCGTCTGAAAACGCGGCTTTTCCCTTTAAATTGTGCACCCACTTCGGATCGTTTCAAGCCGAGCGGTGATCTACATATAGGGCTGTTTCAGAGATGCTATTTCGTCTTTCCTTTGGAGCTGTTGGTCCTGTGTGGATTGTTGACCTGTGTGGAACAAAAGAGCAGCGCTTCACCGCAAGGATGGTGATGTAATTATTTTGCTCGCTCTGGACGCATTGGATTGTTTGGATCATCACCAGCCAGGTGACCGGAACGTCTGAGAAACAAATATTTATTAGAAATAAATACAGTTTAAAAAGACAAGCATATCTGGCCCACGGGCGGGTTTGGGAATATCTCCTGACACCATGCTCCAGTGCGCCAGCTGCGAGAAGCCCATTCTTGATAGGTTTCTGCTCAAAGTTTTGGACAGGCCATGGCACGTCAAGTGCGTCCATTGCTGTGAGTGCAAATGTACTTTGTCAGAAAAGTGTTTTTCACGAGAAGGAAAATTGTACTGTAAGAATGACTTCTTCAGGTAAGCAAAGGATAATTTATTACTTGTCGATATATATCTATTTATATGCCGTCTCGTTTTTATTTAACCCAAATATCATTTCAGGTAATTTCTTTGTAATTTCTTTATTCACATTAGTGAATAATAACTATTAACTTTAGTACTATTCCCTGAAATATTTGTGTGTAATCCCGACAAAATTGAAGTCCCATGTGGTTGTTCTTTTTGAACAGGAGATTTGGCACCAAGTGTGACGGTTGCGCGCAAGGCATTTTACCAAGTGACCTGGTGCGCAGGGCCAAGAGCAAAGTGTTTCACCTGAACTGTTTCACCTGCATGATATGTAACAAACAACTGTCCACCGGAGAGGAGCTGTACATCTTGGACGAATTCAAGTTTGTCTGCAAAGAGGACTATCACAACTGTAATGGCAAAGACACAATCCTTCTTTCAGGTCTATTATTGTTTTTATTACTACTACTACTACTACTACTACTACTACTACTACTACTACTACTAAACAGTCCCACTTACATAACTTTAAATGTATTTATAAATTGCTTTTAAATTCTGCCGATTTTGCATGAACATATTCATCTTTTCCTCCTGACAGTCACCTCCTGCAGCGACCCGAGCATGTCTCCAGATTCCCAGGACCCGCAGGACGACGGGAAAGACTCGGAAACAGGACATTTGTCCGACAAAGACGCGTGCGGCAACGAAAACGACGAGCAAGGCGCCGTCGGGAAGCGACGCGGGCCCCGGACAACCATCAAGGCCAAGCAACTGGAAACACTGAAAGCGGCGTTCGCGGCCACTCCGAAACCCACAAGGCACATCCGGGAACAGCTGTCGCAGGAAACCGGCCTGAACATGAGAGTGATCCAGGTAACTAAAATAATAATAATAATAATAATAATAATAATAATAATAATAATAATAACTGATGCACATTGGCTGACTGAATTCCAACTCATACCGCGGTAAAAAAAAATAATAAAATTAAATAAAATCAGCATTAGTGTCTGTGTTAATATTTTATATTCTACATGGCCTTAAAATTTTATTCAAATGTATAAATCCACACCAGAAACTTCCGAAATGCAGACAGCGTAGTGCAAAATGTTTACAAGTTGTCCACGATGTTTCCATGACGCGTGTGCGTTTTGGATCAAAATGATCAGTTGGTGTGTAAGTTGGATGCATTTATGCCCTTTTATTTCCACCGTCACTGTAGTTTTGGAATAAGTTGAATGACAATGGATTATTTTCTGTTCTTGTTTTTTTTTTTTTTTTTAATTATTTCTTCAGACTGGTTTTTATTGTTTTGTTTTTTTTTTAGTTGTAAATATAGAAAAAAATACCATTTATTTAAGTAAATTCTGTTTGCGTTCAAATTGTATTTACTTTTTGTAAATACGTTTCATATTATTCTTACCTCAATGTCAGATTTAAATACAATTTACGTCGAATGTCCTCACCGAAAGAAGTGAGTGAAAGTGAAAGAAGTGCAGCTTCAGGGAGCGCGTTTTGCTGTGTTTCGGTCTTCTAAATTGTTGAAATGATACGTTGTTGTTGCCGGTTCTGATCAATGATCTTTTTTTTAAAAAAAAAAAAAAAAACCTGTCATATTTTAAAGGTGTGGTTTCAGAACCGGAGGTCCAAAGAAAGGCGCATGAAGCAGCTGAGCACTCTGGGCGCCCGCAGACATGTGTTTTTCCGCGGCCAGAGGAGGATGAGAGCGCTGGGAGACAGACTGGAACCAGATGAACTGGCACATTTCTCCTATTATGGCGGTGTGTAAACATCTGATTTTTTTTTCTTTGTCTTTGATTAATTGACTTACTGGAAAGTCAATTAAAGAGAATCTCCAGGCTGAAGTTTAATTAGTACATTTTATCTTGTTTTGAGTCTCTTTCATGGTCTGGTGAGTTCATTAGATCCAGAACAAATAAACCAATACCCTCCCATGGTTTTAGTGTGTATTTTAATCTACATGAACTAACCCCAATAATTTTTTTTAAAATATAATACAGATTATCCTGGTGACTACTATGGTCCAGGAGGGAATTATGAGTACTTCCAAGGACCACCATCATCCCAGGCTCAGACACCAGCAGATTTGAGTTACATGCCCACCTCCATCCCTGCTGGTACCCCGTTAGGAGTCCTGGACCACCACCATCAGGGTCACCACCACACTGGAGAGCTGCAGTGTTTCCCTGATGCCCGTCATCCTGTAGACTCACCCAGCCCGGAACCCCACGCACCGGGCTCGGGTCGTAGCATCTCCGGAGAGATGTGCGGCCCTGGGACACCCTACACTAATGTGTCCCTCAGTGACAACGGCTACACCAACCAGCTCTCTCAGCCCTCCTCAGAAATGAGCGAAGGCACGGTCTGGTAAAATGTATTTATTTAATTAATTTATTTATTTATTTGCTCATCTGAAGCATTAAAAATCTGGTAATATTGTTTATTGATTGGGTTTTACTCACTCACACATTTTATGACGCCTCATTGATCAAGCAATAAACTAACACATGCTGCAGAAAGTGCTTTATTTTTTGAATTCTTTCTGCTTGTTTTCTTTACACATATTTTTCTGTTGCACATTTGAAGCAGTCTAGCTTAAAGGACTCAATGCAATTATGTTGGCAGTCATTTTCCTTCCACATTATTTTATATTTGTAATTCTGAACACAATGACCAAAAATGTCTCTCAGGATGGTACCGACACTATTTATGTCACATTTGTCAGATGTTCCATTTACTGTCCTGCTTTCTTGCTAACATGCCTGCCTTCAGAAGAAAACCTTTAGTTATTTTTAAACTTAAACTGGTCTAGTGAAGTTGTCTGTTTACCTAAAGCTCCAGCGTGTCGGGGTTTGAACAACAGCAATGTATGGATTCAAGGCATTTTAAAGCATAAGAACCAAACATTTGCACTCACACGTCATTAAAATAATGAAACTGTTGCCAAAAGATGCAGGGGGACTCTGCAGCTTTTGCCGAGGCAGCATTTTAAATTCTCACTCTGAGGATATTTTCAAAGTCATCCGAACAGCTAAGACTAAAATGTTTCTTTCCTTCTAAAGCAAAATGTCAAATGATTCACCCTCACATGCTGCCGGCAGCAGCAGCAAGATTTTTTTCATGACAAACTTAACTGTTACATATGTGGCACTGATGTTTACGACCATTCACTGTAAAATAAAGCACATATTGATTGTTGTTATTTGTTATTCACTTGGGGGGAAATATAGCTCTGTAGCTCTACAGCAAGCTGCGTCAGCTAAAGTATAATATCAAGTTGATTCCATTCACACATGCTCTAAGGCTCTTATTTTAGCATTATTTACCCAGAGATCTGTCTGGATATTTTCATAGAATTTAATGATGAGACTTTTGCTTCTGTATGTTTGTTTCAGCACAGTTGACAGGACATCTTTGTTGTGTTGTTACTGACAACCTTAATCTGCACAATAATACCTCAGCGACGATCAATAAACTTTCAAATCCAGCAACCAATGATCAGCACCGTTTCCAATAGCTTCTGTAAACGATGGTGACCTGCAGGTTTATTAAGGGGACGATGTCTGCTTAGTGATGTCAGAGCAGAACAAAATTCAGAGGTTGTTATACTTAATATTAAAAGATAAATCTCGATATCCATCCATCTAATCATCATCCATCCATCATAGGGGTAAATATATTCACTCTTCTAAAAGTTTATTTCTTCTGGTAATAATCCACACAGCACAGAGTGGTAATAACTACATTGCTCAACTAATATACGCATCATTAGTATTGCAGTTTATGAAGGTGGGCCTAATCTCAACCATTTAAATGCTGACAGGCGCCTTGAGGTAATACATCATAATTTATAAGAATTAGTTCCATTGTGGACTGCTCTCAATCTTTAAAACTGCCCACCAACTGTGTGTGAAAAGCATCAAAAAAGGTTAAATATATATCTTTAAATTCAATCTGTTACGATGTAGAAAGAAGTATTATTTGTAACTGAGTTGAGTAAATCTGAAAGGGGGTGAATGTGTACACACACACATCAGCAGCATCATCTGTACTCTTTGAAAATTCCTAATTCATTTATCTGCTTTTTAGAATTTAAAATCAAAATAGTATAAATCATTTGTAGCATAGCTATAAAACAGACTTTATTGATCACACAGATAAGAATTCTCTTCTCAGCAGCAGTCACGTGGTGATCCAGGTTCAGATCTCCATAAAGTACTATTACTATTTATGAATTTATCTGTAGATTGAAGCTGAGGACATTGTGCTAATCAATGTCTTTTCCTATGAGTTAAAGGTTGTTGTTTTTTTTTTTTGTTTCATTTATCTTCCATCCCCAGTTTTCCATTTTTAACTTTAAAGGTAACATAAACCTAAGACCATAATTCTTGATCTTTATCATCCTTCAGCAGGACATGTATGCTTGATATTGTTGTAAAGAACTGTTTCAGTTCAGTGTTTAATTTTAAAAAATAATTATGAATACTGATACAAATGTTCCTCTCATCTTTTAAATGGCGTTGTATCATTAAGCTTAGATTATTTAAATGTTTGAACCCAACGTTAAGCTGTTAATCAAACTAATTGTTTATCTGATTAAAACAGAGTTACAAGTCAAACAAAAAAGTAAGAGAATTGGTTTAAAGCTAGCCGCCCAATATTATGGATTGAGGTTTGTCCTCTGAAGAGTAAAATAAATAAATAAATAAATTTTATTTTTTTTCTGTTGTGCTGTAAATCTATTTCTCAATGTACAACTTATACATGAATTGTATATTTTACATTGTATAAACTGTAGGCTGAACTTATTTTGAGTTCATTCATTGTACCACAAACACACACGAAAAACTCTATAAGCTTCATTTATGACCTTTTTTATGAGTCATTCCTCCTCTTACAATAAAGATTTTATAACAACAACAAAGATTGTTAAACGTATCAGAGCAGATACAACTTCAGGCGGGATCTGAAACGTAAGAAAATGAAATACTAGCTGGGTTCATGACCATAAAGCACGATAAATGATACAGGATACTAAAATATTGTAATGTAAGATTTAAAAAAAAATCTTTTATGTCTTATTAGAATCTTATTTGAATACAGATCTCGTCACTTTTTGTTGCTGTTTTCTTCTGCACATCGTGGCCCAATTTGCTAATTTGATTCTTTCTTCATTTTTTTTTTTTTTTTTTTGCTAGAGGCTTGCTAGTCCACTGCATGAAAATCATTCACACATACAGTTTTATAATCAATGCCCACAGTAATAGGATTCCTCTGGCCATGGGCAATTAATACAGCCCCCCGCCCCCCACCCCGATTCCACCCCCCCACCTCCTTGCACTGATCTCAAAGCTGTGAGACATTGGCTGCTCCTCATTTACATATTTATTGCATTGGACTCAAATCTGGCGAGTGATTGATGTGGAGCCTGCCTCCTGAATTTTTAGCGTTCCATTATTATGAAAGGGAGGGAGGGGGGCTGCAGCACGTCAGTGTACTCTTGATTAAAGTTGAAGAGGACAGAATTGTGAATGTTCCCCACCCACTTTCTTTCTCATGCGGCGTTTAATCAGCGAGGCCAAGTGCTGAGGATTTTTCAGCGCATTATTGATACAGACAAGTCATTCACTTGCAAAAGCCAAAGCTCCCAGATACGAGGCAAGATTTTTATCAGTGTCTTTCAGTGACTACTTTTTTTTGACAGTAGTGAAGACAATGTAATGAGCTTACATTTCTAAAATACCCTCCCTATATGCAGCGCGACATGAAAAGGTCTCCGGTCCCTTGCTGCATGAAAACACTCTTCAGAGCTGAACTGTGCTCTGTAATCATAAAATGGAGACAAAGACAAAGGAATAGGTCCTGAAAAGCCTCTGCTTTGCAAAATCTGTGTGCATGTGTGTGTAATGGAGTGAGGAAGCAGGGTGAAGGCAAAGGTGGAGGTGGCTCATCAGCTGTGGTGAGTCTGCTGAGTGCACAAATCTTTTTGATTCAGTGTTTGATCAAGTGGGCCAAAGCCGTCTTCCTGAGGTTCAACGTTTCATTCAAGACGTAAGCAACAACCCCTGTAATCCTGAGGGAAATATATTTGAATACTAAGTCAACATGCTTGCATATTCTTAGAAATTTTGGTCTTCTTGGTATGATGTGTAGTGATGTAGGCGAGAATATTCAGAGAAAAGTCAGTGGAGGAGTGGAATGTCAGTAAGAAGCGGTGGACAAAAAATGAATAAAGACAAGTTCAGTCATATTTAAAAGGATGAGAGTCACTCTCTCTGCACCCACATCACGCAGCTGACCAGATTACGCCTCCTTCCCAATCCTACAGTCCAACACTGAGATGGAAATGCTAATTCATTCCTCGCATTTGATCACTGTGATTTCTTCTCTTCAAAGTAAGTCTGCCCCTCATCTCTGGCAGACTTTTCAGAAAACTGCGGCAAACAACATCACCACTGTTCCTACAACCCTACACTGGTTTCTTCTGGCCTAAGGAGTCTAGTTTGGAATATTGAATACTGCATAAACGTATGTTTACAACTTCAAAATAGAAGAAGTCCCACATATTACCTACAGACATGAGAGTAGGTGGACTGAGAAGCTAACGTTTCTGAGTCCCACAGTTAAAGTTTCGTTGTTCTTTGGATGTGAAATAGTAGAAAAAAAACAAATCAGCATTTTTTTTTATACAATTTACATGCTAACACAAGCACCAGTCATTGAAGGGTTGAAGGGTTTTTCTGAAATAGAAAAGTGTCAGTGATGTCACTTGACGCTGCTGCACACTGTGTTGTCAAGCCAATGATTTCCCTGGTTGGGTGCTTTTGTCCTTCAGATCCAGAGGACACCGGTCACAAATAAGCCTGTCCGCGGTCCCTATGAGAAGCTGTAAACCAACATTTCCACGGGGACTTGCTGCTCCACGCTCCACCAGTATGGCTATAATGTATGCATTTTAATGTGGCACACATCTAAACTGCTGCCGGACTGATGTTTGCATTCAGCTGGGGTCGTCCACTCGCCAAATCTGCCTACTATAACTCACTCTGAGTGCTGCTGCAGCTGAATGTCTTTAACATTGACGAAAAGACAAAAATGAATAAGGATTTGTATTATCCTGACATGCTACGTTACACGGTTGTTTGAGGAATCATCAACCTTGATATCAAGGTGCTGTTGCAAGAAGTAACTGGTCAGATCTTCTAAAACTGGAGAACAAAGGGGGAAAGGAGTCAGAACCAGAAGTGTTTTTCACTCTCGATCCATAATAATCTACTCTATGACCTAAAAAGTAATTGTGAAGTCTGATTATTGACCTTTCTCTTAGCACAATGCTGGACAACCTTCTGTGCTACCACCCACCCACTCCACTCCACTCACCCCACTCTACTTTCTTCCACCAGGCCTTATCAGCACCCACTCCACCCCTCCTGCATCTCTTCTCTGGCTCGATGTACTCGGCTTTGCCACGGTCCAGTGGCTCCATGAATGTTAATGTCGGGATGGGGATGACAGAGGAAGGAGTGGGGGTGGAAGGGGGCTGCAGGGAGGAATCTTACCTGGTTTGTGATGCGCAGCTGTGGCGAGCGTTTGGTAGTGTTCCTGTGTTCCACATCAGAATAAACTCATATCAGCAAATTGACCACATGCAAAGTTTGTTTCTGGAGATGACACATCCAGTATTTTATCAGCTATAATTTTTATCTGTAATAAAATATGTATGTTGGGAAACATGCATCTGTTTGTGAATGAGTCCCCTCTTCTGTTATTTTCTCTCATCCCGTGTTTAAAGGCTTGGCAGATTGATAATGTGCACATTATATGGCGATGATCACAGGGCGTTGTAATCTTTGACCCTTGTGGCACCTTTCAAATGCAGATTGGAGATTAAGCCTTCTGCAGCTGTCTGACAGGCTGCCTTCCCTCTGCGCCCCTGGAGAGATGTACTGCCTGAACATAGCTCTGCAGGTTTGCCACCAGCATTAAATATCCAATACATCATTTATTTCAAATTGTGATATATGGGTGGGAAATCCTTTGCAGGAATTGGCTTCATGAATTCAGCCCATCAAATATTATAAATCTGGAAAGCCCGTTTAACCAGGGTTAGTTAAACCTCAGGTTATTTGTAGTTTCCTCTGGAAAAATTAGCTGTATATCATTTAATTGTATTTTAAATGTTCTCGCAAATGTTTTTTTTATTATTGTTGCACGAGAAAGAAGCACCAAAAGCATCTCATAAACTAAATCTTGGTCTGTATGTGTTGCTGTTTTTAAAGGCGGTGGCAGTTTTTAAGCGTTTTTTTTTTCCTCTTAGCAGAAACTGACAGGAGTGGGCATCTTTTCTCGATACCCGTCTTTGCGAGTTCCGCTTGACCAATGCATGGTGTGTGCGTGTGCGTGTGTAGATGGAAGGATTAGACTCAGTTAGAAGTCAGAGAACTAACAGATAATTTCGACATGGATATAGAAGAGGTGACCGACGAACTGCGAGTAGGACAATGTACGAACTATTTAGACCTGTAAACCACTGATTTTCCGGTGAGTAGTAGTTACATTAGCATGCTAACCCGCTAGCAAAGTGTTGAAAGGTGTTAAAAACCTAAAGATGAGCGTTGTGCTCTCACTAAAACCAGTCGGGGGGACAAGTGGAAGCAGGCTGGAGTAATTCGCTTATGTCTGAAGCGTCTGTTCATGTGCTGTATGAATCTTGTGTTGTTAATTGATTTATTGCCATGCACAAAACTCCTGATAACTGACTAAAACAAATCATACAGCTAAGCTTTATTTGAGTGTGCTGAATTCTTGAAGTGGTGTTTTGCACTGTTGTGAGCAGTGAAATAAATATGAATAGGTTACAGTCAGCTAAGAAAGCGAGTTTATTTTGAAATATTTATGTGAATTCATGCTTTGTGTACTGTTACAATGGCTATGGAGAATCCATGGATCCAAATTGACCTTTATTAATAATTATTTTTAAATTTAAATTGTTTTTTTTTGTTTTTTGTTTTTTTTTTTTAGGGTCCTTTGATTGGGTCTTCAGTCCTGGGTTCCTCTGCTATCTTTTGCTGGCATCCATCTTCATCATCCTAACTGCCATTCCCCTTTGGGAAAGGGGTCATCTCTGTCCACATCTCCATATCCTCCCCATCACAATACTCACCTTGGACATTTCACTGTGAACGAGGGCAGTAGGAGTTTAAGTGCACTCATCTCATCTCATTTATATATTTTCCTGTTCATTGGAACTTTTGGGACAATTTA
Source organism: Pao palembangensis (assembly GCA_015343265.1). Taxonomy (NCBI): domain Eukaryota; kingdom Metazoa; phylum Chordata; class Actinopteri; order Tetraodontiformes; family Tetraodontidae; genus Pao; species Pao palembangensis. Next base: position 5,766,711 of record CM027094.1, on the reverse strand, counting down.
ATTTTTAATATCTGAGATCTCAGAGGGGTCTTTTAAATTTTTATAGTTTTGTTAAAAAAATGCAGTTGTCCAATTGTGCTCCAAACAACAGTAATTAATAGAACCGTATACTGTGAATTAAATTTTGAGTTGGTGACATTTGTACTTTGGTATTTCTACGCAGTATTCACTTTAACTCTCTGAGATGCTATGTTGTGAAGAATCTTTACAGGGTTCAATATACCTCCTTTCAAATTGTCAGTCTGTTGTTGTGTGTGTTATTTGGGGTAGATATCACAGGCCTAATTCAACAATTAGGCAGGTAAGTCTCAGCAGTCTCGCCATCTAGGATTGAAAATCAAACCACGTCTCCTATTTGATGTTTAACACGGCCTTTGAGTGACAGATGCATGCGTGGGTTACACTTAGAAATGCACTGTCAAACCCCCAGGGAAAAAATTGAAACTGAAATGTATTTTATTGGGAGGCTCTGTTCGACTAAATATAGTGACTTAGTTACTGAATGTAATCAAGAGTGTAAAATACTTAAATTTATTTAGGTTACCATTTACAAATTTACAAGGATTTTACTTCATCTTAATCTGCCAACTTTCATCTTCCTCTGCCTTATCACTTCACTTGTCCCAACAAAACCAGATTACTTGTCCAATCTGTCCCGCAAAAAAAAAGACTATTTACCTTATCTGCCCTGCTGTAAGCTTTTTAAGTCTTTTTAGCCCCTCTAGCTATATAACTAGCACATTTACTTCCAAGTCTCACTGTAATTTATATGATATATGAATATTCTCTTACAAATGTTAAACTTTCATGTATGTATGAATCAGGAATTCTGTTTCAGGTAACCAGAGGTCATCTAACATGAATCCATCAAGTTTATTGTAAAACACACAGGAAGGGCAACAGTGTGCAGAAGGGCCCACTGTACACTTTTCAATACTGGTGAATGAAATGTAAAAAGGAAAGGGGGAAAAAAATGCAGTCAGGCTGGCAAAGATGAGACAAGCTCTTCAGGCTGGAGAGAGAACAGCTGGGCCCCGGTGCTCCCTGTGTGTGCATGCTGCAGTCTTTGTCATGGGCAAAGCCTCTTGTTTTCAGGCAGTAATCAGACAGCCCTGGGGCTCTGTAAAGACACGGTTCCCTTTTCATCTCAACTGTTGCACACACCCAGCTAATTGGAATCTTGCAACTGGGTCACTGGCGTTGTCCCTCAAGTGCTGTCAAGTCACTGAGATGCGTGAATGTGGAATTATGGCAGCCTCAGACGCACGAGTCCTCCCTCCCTCCCTATTTTAACTCCTCAGTTTCAATCTGACACTGACTTTCTCTCATTTTCTACCATTATGCTGATAAAACTTTAGCTTGCTTAAAGACCTTGACTGTCTTTAAATTGTATTTCTACACTGCCGCAAAATGCAATGGAATAGTGATATAATTGTAATATACCCAAACTTTTGATGATTAGATCCACTGAACATTTTCCTCATCGCTCCTCCTCCTCTAGTTCAGTGGGTGAGAAAGAAGCCGATTCTGCGGTTTGTCAGTGATTATAGGAATTAGTCCAACGTGCCATCACAATGAGCAACACTCTGAGTCCAGAGAGACCAAGCTAAGGCACTTTTCCAATTAGGCCACCAAATGACTCATTTTCCAATTGGGCCTCCTATAATTGTGATGGGTATTGGGCGCATGCAGCGCAATTTGTCTAACATATTTGTTGGTGGGATGTTGGAGGAGTTGACGGAGCCAAGGGGATGATATGAAAGGCACCCAAATAAAATAATAATAATAAAAAAGATTAGATAGATCCCTCAGTATTTGTTTGATCTGCTTCATCCGCTTTAATACTGTTGAAGTTTAACAGGCAGGAAGAAAATGCCACTAATTGTCTGCGGTTTGGGGAATGGGAAGACTATCATTTTCCAGTAATCAGAAAGACTCTCCAGAGTCATGGACTTTGTTCTGACTGCAGAAATTAATGAGGCTTCAAGTGATGTTATTATCTGTTCCAATGATCATCAATATATGAAAAATAACAAATTAAAATACTGAAAAATTCTTGCAAGCTTTAAAAAAAAAAGATTAGAGTTTTCGAACAAAATACACTTTCAACTAAGTTTTAAGCTATAATTCAATTTTGAGATGCAAATTATTCTCAATACTTGCCACGGGAAGCAACCAGTTACTTATAAAGCAACTGGATGACTTGCTTGTACATGCACAGAAGTCATTTAATGCAGCCAACACTGCATTTTCTGCACAGCATTAAACAGGACACTAGATCTGCTGAGAGACTGAGCCCAATCTCGCATTGCTGCTTTTTATTCCCTTATTTGACATTTATCACAATTAGTCTACTGTAACAATGAAAAAAATGTATTATGGAATTCAGCACAAAAAATGGAAACAGAAAAAAAGAGTAACAGTTTCATATCAGCTAGGCTGCAGTTAAAATTACAAACGTAGGTTTAGTTAACAGCCTGCTTTGTTCTCAGACATTTAGCCACCCAACTGTAACAATGGCAATATTTTGAAGCATTTTCAGTGCAAACGCAACAGTTGCCACAGTCGTTCATATTTCCATCAAGTCTGTGAGCTGCACTGCGTCAGTCTTTGTATGGATCGCCTGCAACTGCGTTTGATTCTGCGTGCAGTAAGCGGTAAAGTGCATCCTAGACAGCGCGTGTGCGTGTCCTGTGTGATTGAGAACAGAAGGAACAGCTGTGGTTTTGTTGTGAAATGAGCTGCCCGTCGTTCACTGCAGGGTAACTGTGAAGCATCCGGGGTCCAAATTGGACCCAGTCCCTGCTCCCTGCTGGGCTAGTGTTCCTCTGTTTTGTTGAGTAACTAAGTGCTCCTATTAAGGAACTGAAACCCGCCTTTTTTTTGCTGATGCCCCAAACAATGTGAGGTACAGGTCAACATAATAAATCAGCTACGCACCCTCCATTTCAAACAGAGACTGCTGATCATCACTGAGACATTACCAACCACGGTGTACAACTGTAAACTCCAAACATTTATTAATCACTATGTATAACTGTTTTGGGATCTTTTAAAAATTTCAACCTGAATGCAAAATACATTATTTCTTTTAAGAATAAGATATATTCTGAGACAATTTACAAGGGAACTGATGAATCATAGCCAACGGTTCATTAGTAGCCTGGCAGTCACCAGGGGTCCTCATGTTGGCTCCTCCAGCCTCAGTTTCAGGCCAGAGTCTCAGTCCAGCTTCCCTGGACGTGATAGTGGCCTGAGCTGTGCTTCAGTCACCCAGGCAGGCCGGGGGAGGAGAGACCAGACTCCCGGTTAGGAGGATGCTGACGTTTCCATAGTGGACAGGATACGCACCACCTCCGTTCTCTGTGTAGGCGAGATGTGCTGGGTCATGTGCACAATAGAATCCATGGCCACTTCTGGATTAGCTTGAACAAGGCTGAAATTTTGAGAGTAGAATAAAAATCATCAGTAGCTGAATGGTTTTGTTAAGAACAGTTGGTTTTTAAATACACAACATGTTTTGACTCGCCACCTGCGTATCTGCTTGAGGATGTGATCTCGGCGGATGTACTTGATGTTCTCATCGATAACGGATCTTGCGCCCTCTTCTTCAGCGAGCTGTCGCTCCAGCCATCCCACAACCTCCTCGTTGTTCTCCCACAGATAGGCCTAAAGAGAGGGCATTTAAAAAAATAAAAAGCTAACAATACGAAAGACTCAGGAAGTCATCGAAAGCCACAATGACGACTGCACAGAATTTAAGGTAACTTTTTGTGTCAATTGTTGCATTCATTGTGATGCTGCCAAGCTTTATGGATGAATAAAACCTACATTTTGGAATTTTCATTCAAATAAATGATAAGCAGTTAGTTGATAATATATATCAAAAGGTAAATATCTGGCAACAACAAAAAACAACGAACGACAAGAAAAGACACAAAATGGAGTTTAATGTGTTGATGAATGGACCTGAAAGGAAAATTAGTATTCGTGAGTGTTGGCATCTCTGATCCCAACCAAACCCAACTGCTTTGGTCGGGATTAGCAAGATTTTTGGGGGTGAGGGGTTTAATAAGCTCGAGCCTTTTTTATGAACAGTCCATCTTGTGGTCCACAAGAACATTTAATGCCCTTATTAATCATTTTTAATCTGTTTGCTTTTAATTAAGAAACAGCGTGTTGCTCTCCTATCTGCACGTGCCAGGGCTGTGATTAATCATGGTTTAACACAGCCGATCCCGATTGGGACGTTACATTAGCTAACAAGAAGGCCACTTCTTGGGAGATCTCAAATGCCGGGCCAGTTCATGTCACCCTTGCTGCTGGTCCGAGGAGCCCAAGAATCATCCTGAAGGAGCAACATTTATCTCCTAGTGAGGGGTGTTGATGGTCATTTTCTGTTTTTCTATGTAACCCCTGTAGTCAAAGTGCAAAGACATCATTTATGCTGAAAAGCATAAAAGGCAAATCTCAGACTACTGAATACTGGTGATACTTTAACACATGAAGTACCATCAATGTGACCCAATACAGTTTAAATAAAAGTTCAATTATTTAATCCACTGGCCCCTATATTTTCCACTCAACCTATTAGTTATGTCTTACCTTAACTGCCCCTTCAGCCTCCACAAACCAGCGGCGCAGCATTGCCTGGACTTGACCATCAGTCAGCTCACTGTTGGCCTCCTGGATCTTTCTCTTTACCGTCTCCTCTAACAGCAGTCGCCTCAGACGCCAGTAGAAGAACTGACGAGATGTTTGCCATTCAAGGATGTCCTGCGAAAAACAAAAGAGAAATGATTTAAGCTGATAAACCCATAAAAGAATTCCTTAGAAATATGTTTAGATACAGTGTTGTAATGCAGAATGTAATATATTTAGTTGTAATAGTATAGCGGAAGCTTTATCTTCACTGACTCTTTGCGCACGTAACTTGAAGGTGCAGAAGAGTACAGGGATACAGGCTGTATCAAATGCGCTACCATCCATCTGAAAAGACCCCTCTGGTCATGTGAACAAAGGGAGTGTGTGCATGCCTGTATGTGAGGGATGGAAGTGTGAGGGTACTGGAGGAGACTGCCCGAGGCTGCTCTGCACTTTCTAAGGTGATTCACCAGGGTCATCACAAGGTAATTATGAGGACGAGTCGCTCAGGCTGCCCCGACCAAACATTATTCATGTAGCAGGCGCAGACTGTTTCTCCCTTCTGGCCTTTTTAGGTTCTATAAACATACACACACTGCCTCAGTGCACGATGCACACGATAACGTTTAACGCGCTCACCGTAATGACGCCCTTCTCTTGCATGCGGCCCGGTGTGTCATGGAGGTCTGCAAATTGCACAGCAACCTGGTGGTAGATCGGCAGGAGAAACTCTTCCCGCTCCTTCAGCTTGGTTTCCAACTCTTTGCGATCTGGTGGACTGAGCTCCGGGGTTCCTGTGGGAGTTTAAAAATATATACATTAGTAACATCAAATGATTCAGCCTTAGCACTGATGCTGAGAAAAGTTGACATTTTCACAGCACATAGTAAACCTGTAGTTATCCTTTGCTAACCCCACTACAAATACATCATGTTTTGCATGAGCATGAAACAGTGCATTAACCCTGCCTGACTGCATTTTGTTTCAAAGAGCCCCCAAGACCCTTAGTCGAAGTCACAAAAGACTGATTTCTGTCAATTCCAATCTGTAAACTCTCAAACCGGCCCCTCATCTTCAGCTTCCATTCCAGCGGATTGCCTAAAGAAAAGAGCAGGCACTGCGCTGGACCAGAGTTGCTATGAGCTTAGTGGAAAATCAATAAGCTGCACAGGGGAGACAGGACAGCCTTTGATTGATTTACCCTCTTGTGATTGACACATCTCCCGAGGGAGAGTGGTGAAGATGATACGATCAAAGTGAGGAACAAAACCAGCACACACACACACACACACACAGATAATTTCTTCAAAAAAAAAAAAAAAAAAAAAAAAAAAAAAAAAAAAAAAAAAGAAAATGAAAATGGGGGATGAACGGGAGAAAAGTCAAAGGCAAAACTCACCCAGTCTTTCTGCCAAGCTCGTGTAGATTGGATCTACTCTTCTCATGGTCTTCACTAGGTCTTTCCGCCTAAATTTAATCTCAACTGTCCCCTCAGGCTCCAGCACTCCACCTCTGCAGACCCAAATGGTTGAAGTCAACAATAATGGGAGATAAAGATGAGACTATAATCTACTCTGAATCCAACTTACCTGCTGTCCTTGTCAGCGTACATCTCCATGTGACGGGGGTTGATGGTGGGATCAATGACCACCCAAGAGCCTCCTCTAAGCTCTGCCTGTGGGGGGATATAAACCAGCACAGGCTGCTTGTACTCCCTCAGTCCATCCACGATGTAGGCCCCAAACTTCAACACCTGGTCGTACATGTCTGCAGAGCAAAGTTCCACCTCAGACAGGGGTATGGGCTCAAATCCAAACTGACTGAAGGCCACAGAGGCAAACGCACCTTTCATTCCTCCAGAAAAGCCCCTCCAGTTGGCGAACACAATAAGAGGCAAGCCCTCTCGGTTCAGATCCTTAATGGCCTGGGCTGTTTTAAATGCAGAATCGGGGAACCACACCTGTCCTGCTTGTTGGATGATCTGCAGATTGCAATCAGCATCAGCTCCTGGGCGACTTCAAATACATTCAAAAATAAATAAATAAATAAAAAATCTAATGTATGAAGTTAGATCTTACCTTAGCCTCTGAGTCCAAGTTGGCTGGGTCTGCTGGGATTGACAGTTCCACACACCTGGTTTCCACAGCAACCACCCCTGTAGGTATGCCTCCCAGTCTAGGGAGGGAGGGAGGAAGGGGGGGGAAGAGAGAGAGAGAGAGAGAGAGAGAGAGAGAGAGAGAGAGAGAGATCATTTGGTCCCAACAACTACTGTGCTTCGTTCCTTCTTTCATTCCAAGTCGCATGAGTTGAAACACTGACAGTATAACATCATGTCCAGCTGTATCACCTGTTAAAGCAACTTTTATGGCTGTAAATGCTACATAAAATATACATATTTAAATTGATAAGAATTACCTGGCTCTGCCCACTACCACACTCTGAGCCCAAGGTTGCATGATCTCCATGAACGAACCATGGTCGAAGAATCCACTTTGCCAGGAACCTTTTGGAGCTTTATACACGAGAGAAAATAGAGACATATTTCTTGTAAAAAAAAAAAAAAAAAAAAAAAAAAGACACAAACAAAAATAGCATTCCTAAAATGATTGCTTTCCCTGTGTTCCTTTTAACAAACACTGTCTTCACTTCCAGTGCAATAAGTGGGTGTGAAGTTTTGGCTCTGAATCTGTACTCTTTGTAGGAACCATGATGGATTTTCCTTTTAAGGAGGCTTACTCAGCTTTTTTTCTGTCTTGCACACTCTGACAAACATGCCCAGTCTTTGGGGTTACCCGTTTAATTACACTGCCACTGGCTTTCAACGTGGTCCTGTCGACTGTCAGTAAATGAGCAAGTTTAGGGACCCTGAATATTTGAGCTTTCTTTATATATATAAAAAAAAAAAAAGCACGTGAAAGTTTCGGATATTGTCCAGCTAGTATACTCACTCTGATTTGGGCGTCCTGCTAGCATCCAGCGAGGGTCATAGGGAGCCTTTGTGGGTACAAACTCCACCGGGCGATCGATGGGATCTTTGGCAGCAAGGATGGGTACTGGACTATTTTTAGACTGAAATAAAAACAGTGCATTTATTTTACATCGACAAAACACAAGCTGCTCCAAACATTAGGATGTGGACTTTATACATAGCATCCCCACCTTGGGCATGTAAGATAGCCACAGCAGGAGACTGAAGACTCCCTCAAAGTCATCACACACTGTGTTATGGGTCACACCATTGTTATGCATGATCTGGATTCCACCAAGTTGGTTGTTTGACGTGTACACTTCTCTTCCCAGCACCTGTAGCGGGTAGTAGTAACATATAGTAAAAAAATAGTATAACATAAAAACAGTAGTAACAGAACTAATCACACAAGAGCAGATTACATCACATTCTTCAGGTGTGGAGAGCTGTGAATCAATGAGATAATAGCCCGCGCGAGAGAGAGATTTGCCAGATAATTGCATCTGTGTGAAATGTGGACCTCTTGTCTTTTCAGTATTGACCCACAGCCAAAAACACTGACCACAGCAGTCAAAGATGGGTGGGAAAACCCGCAACTCATGCTGAGGGGTTTTTTTTTTTTTCAAATCTATAGTATTAACTGACACCCTTTGTCATCTATTTTTTTTAGCATTACCTTCCTTTCTATACATTTCTATATAAATAAATGATACAAAAATATAATCTTGTATTAGTTTTACCTGCAGAAATTGTTCCTAAAGCCATAAAATCCTACACTCAGCCCCACCTTATTTTCATAAGCAGCCCAGAACAGGTGGCAGGGCTTCCATAAAAATCAGAGGAGCTCAGTCCATACCCTCAGTGCTCACCTTTTCAGCCATCATTTACTTTCTTTATTACCGTTAATGGTTATGTATCTGGCTACAAATCTATGGTGCTCTCCTAAAGCTGTCAGGAAAGCCTGTGGCCCCAAGAAACATTGCAGTCACCTTGACATACACAAAACCCCCGCGCCTCTGGCCATCAGGTGGCTTCATTAAGATTCTACAGCAGAGAACAGACAAGAGGATATTGGGTGAGGAAGAGAGGGATCTAGCTGGGACAAAGAAAATGAGAGACAAACAGGAGGTAACAGCTCACAGGGGTATTAAAGAAAGTAGTTACTATTCAGTCCCCATGAAAACCTAAACGCTTCACAGAAGCTAATGAAATGGTGATCTCCGGGTGGTAGCCTCCTACTTTACATTAGGTTCAGATTAATAAGCAGAAAAATATGCAATGCATTAAAAGACAACGATAAGTAACCCCTTTGTGTGTTGATTCTGCTGGTGCAAATTGAATTAGTAAAAACTATGATTAATTGTAAACAAAGGATTGTGCTATAAAATATACCGCAATGTATCATCTGCACGCAGTTGACACATGTCAGCAAACATCATTATAGAGCAGATACAGCTAAACAGAAGGGTCATCGAAAAACAATTGAGCTTCCAGCAAATAGGTACACCATCATTGCACCATTTGCATGATTTGCAGTATTGCAATCTGTCATCCAATTTGAAATGGAGTCATCTTAATGCGCTGACAAGGACAGCGAATGGAAAACAAGAGGAGTCAGTGAAGCATGTATGTGCGCACACACACACACACACACCAATCAACTGTATGCAGGAAACAATCTGCCTCAGCAAAACTCTTCATTTAGATTAAAAACAAATGATACGAGTGTCCTGCACTGCAGCCTCCGGCATGTCGCCCCATTTCTATGCAAATATAACTTCACGGTTCACTTTCAATTATTTCACTATGAGTGACAGGCAGGCCTCTGGCTGGGATTGAAAAGAGAATCCTAGTAGAACCGAACAATAAAGAAGGCGGTCTGATCATTGAGTTGGAACAGTTCCAAAATTCTAGAACACTTTTCTAATTTCTTTTTCCTCAGTAAATACAATTCACTGTCACAAAAAACATAAGCATTGGTGTATTTATTAGCAACACAAATGAAGAATTTGTTCTACTTCAGTACCAAATGATTTATTCATTATTTTCTGGAGTCCTTTTTAAGACGCAGATGTGTCATTTCAACTAGAGATTCTGACAGTCAATGTTGCTGCATGAGAACAATGTACGCAATCACAGAACACTACTGTGTTATTACCTTGTTGAGAGCTCCAGCACCAGTGAGGATAATGTGAGAATTGTCCACTTGAATAGTTCTCTGTCCAAGCCTCACCAGATAGGCCCCAATCCCTATGGCTCTGCAAGTGACCTATAAGACCAGACAATCCTGCACAAAACTACTTTTTGCTTTCCAGATATCACTTGTTTAGAAGCGCAACCACTCTAGTCTTACCAAGTTCATGGTGATGATCTCCTCATAAGCCAAAGACGACTCTCCAGCAATCATTCCAGACCCTCTCAGATTTTCCACACCCAGCCCTTCATCCTTCCCAATGATGTCGGTGATCCTGTACCTGCACACACAAACACACTATGTACCTCTCTCATTCATATATATATATATATATATATATATATATATATATAATATATAAAATATATATATATATTTTTTTTTTTTTATATATATATACACACACACACACACACACACACAGACACACACTTTCTTGGATACAAACACATACCTGGATTCACCCTCATCCTCCACATGCTCACAATGCACAGAGTTCAGAGCTGATACCTTCTTGTAATCTTGAGGCGTGAGATACAGATATTTGAAACCCTGCAGGAGGACATTGCCATTACAGTGGACTTAGAAAATATGCAAGAGAATAAAACATGGGAGGTTCCAGAAATCACAGTCAATGTATACAAAAGATATGCTGCAGTATACAGTATAGGTAATAATAAAATGTGATTCAGCTGACCTTATAGGGGTCAGCAGAATCTTGCCATGCCACGTGGAACATGTGTCGGATCTCTTCAGCCAGTCCAATACGGGCGCCGCTGTTGGCCGCAATGTAGATTCGAGGGATGCCATTGTCTCGTGCCATCTCTGAGGCCCGTAGGAACAGCATGTCCTCCTGGGGTCCAAAAGATCCTATCTTGTGTGTGATGTCATTACTAATGACAATGACCTCGCGTCCGGCTGGGTATTCTGGTGTGCGTAGAGTCATTCGCCATGCAACCATGCCAATCTGAACAGGGATTAAAGAGGACCATTTTAATTCATCCTGTACATATGCAGAAAATATTTCATTGGGGCCATATACGGTATGATAAAAAAGGTCCTGATATGAATAAAAAAATGTAAGAGGCATTGTGACTATTTCAAACAAATTTTATTCTAGGATTTAATAAAATTATGTTGTATTTGAACTATTCCTCTATGTATTTTAAATGATATGTTCAAAAGTGCCATAAAATAATAACAAATGTTTCATGATTTCAAAACCTTTTAAAAGAATAACAGAGACACCTATTGCCTAAAAGAAAAACTGCATATTTTGCAAGCGGTAAAGAAAAAGGCTGACATAATTTTTTTTTTTTTATGTTTATGTTAATACATCAAAAACTCAAAACACAACCAGAATGTCTGACCTCATTGCCCCCAGGCAGTCGGTTCATCTGCACCAGCTGACCCTGAGCATCGAGAACCAGCTCTGTGAAGGTGAGCAGCTCAGACGGGGTAGGACATTTTGGCAAGTTGGCATAAGTGTGGGTAAAATGCCACAGTTTTTTGAGAGCCTAGGAAAAGAAAAGTAATTATTAATTTAAAAAGTAAGAATTATGTCAATCAACATCACTTATTCAGGAGAGAGTTTACCATCTGTTGCGTATACCTGTCTAAACATTTCTGGAAAGTCGTAGACATAAGTGGTACCCAGGGACTGCGCCTGGAAACGTTTTGACTGCAGCAAATCCTTGGTGACATACGGTGTGTTGATCAGCATGCCGTGCAATGGACCCTGCTTGTCTCCGTATGCTTGGAACATGATCTAGAAACAAAGGACAGAGTCACTTTATAGTTTTACCCTCTTTACCCCCAGATGTGTTGAGATTAGATGAAGATACAGATGATAAAAGTTATGAACTTCAAGCAAAACTGAGAAGAGGATTTAACAATTCACTTTTTAATGCTACACATTCCCATTCATGCGTGTCAAAACTCCCCACATACTTTTATAAAGAGAACAAATAAAAGAATGTCAACAATATGAAAACACATTTCAAAATAGTTTTTTGAACATGTTTTTCCATCTACATACACATTTATCTCTGACTCATTACAGTTATTCTACTTCAATGTGATAAAGGGATGTGAAGATGCACAAATTAAAAAATTTATGACCACTCACCTGATCAGCTACAAGGAATTAGAAAAAAAAAAAAGGCATGTCCACCAGGCGAAAAGCAAAACACCATACTGGAGCTCTACACCAGAACAATTCTTTCAGAATGGCCAGAATATTCTCATACTTCTACAGTACTACTCAGAAAATTAGAATATCCTGAAAAAGGTAAAATGTTGATATTATATAGACAAATAGTATGCGAATCAATATATTTCAAGCTTTTATTTGTTTTGATTTTGCTGATTAGGACTTGCCGCTTCAGAAAGCCTCAAATTCAATAACTCAGAAAATTAGAATATTGCTTGAAATCAATAAAAAAAGAATTTTAAATACAAAAATGTCAGGCCTCTTAAAGTAAAATCTTGCATCTGTAATGAGTCTATAAAATGTATTGGTTTCACCTTTTATGTTGGATTGCCTGAATAAAACAACTTTTACACGATATTGTAATTTTCCGAGTAGTACTGTATATAAATATGACAGCCTTGCAGAAGCTGGTAAATTACATCCTGGGTGCTGGGGTCTCCAATATGAAGCCGATGCCTGTAGCCAAAGTGGACTTTAAACTGATGAAATGGAAGATGTGTAAGTGCCCCACCTGCTGATCTTTGGGCCCCACCTGTCCCGTTCGGGAATCAGTGACCTCCTTGTACAAGCTGATATCCAGGTAGTAGCCTGATTCATTGGTGAGGAAGAGGCGGATGGGGATTTGCTTGCCCGTTGGAGTCAAACGAATGTTTATTTTCAACTCGGCCTGCAGCACCCTCAGCTTCCACAGACGGCTGCCATAACGCATTACCATGGACCGCACAGATTCCTCAATCTAAAGTACGTTTAAAAAAAAAAATAAAAAAAAATGGAAAATTAATAAAGTTTGATGCAACCTGACAGAGTATAAGTTAAAGTGTTGGCAGCTTCACAAACCTTTGATGGATCCATGATGACTGTGGGGACAAAATTGAGGAAGATGTGGTTGCAGTCTGTCCGTACAGATGTGTTGTTGAATGCCACTTCCAGTTCATCCATGGCTTCCAGCAGCAGCCGCTCTGCTTCATTGTGAAGATATTCAAACGATGCCTCCTATGAAACGTAGAGAATGGAGTTATCAGTGAAGTCCAACATCTGACAGCTGCCCTAGAGTGAAAGGGGGTGTCAATGTTCCTAACTGAACTGCTGTCTCACCTTTGTGACCAGATCTGAATGGCGGATAATGGCTCGCACAAAGAAACGGTAGTCCGTAACCTCTGTGCCCACTTCCACACGCGCTGCGCCCAAGTACAGGTGCATCTTGTGGTTGGCACATGGGATGGCAGTCAGGGCAAAATTACGCATGCGGTTGAGCTCCAACTGGAAAGCTAGTGCTGGTTCCAAATGACGATAGATCCTGTCTTCCACAAACTATGGATAAGGAGGCAGAGTCAAACACCATCACACCGAAAAACTTAATTGGATTTCAGGCAATGTTTTTCTTTACAAGTAAGGCTTTCATTAGCTCTTCCATTTAAAAAAAAAGTTTGAATTTTCAGGAGCACCAAACTAATTTAAGAGTAAAATGATGTCTGTAAGCCACACAGGGCATCGAAATCAATGAGGTCTTGGCTAATCTCATTCTTAGAAAGCTACTAATGAAGATCATTTCTCTTAAATGGGAGACACTATAATTAAAGAGTTCATTAATTTAATGACTTTGGTGATGCTTTGAAACCTGAAAGAGTCATCAGTGATAGTTTAGTGAAGTATTAAAAAAAGCTCTTTCTTTCAATTATAAAAAAACATTTTGTATAACAATTTGTTTCCCACAAAGAGTAATGATGCAATTCTGAATTTATTTTCTTTTGGAATTTTGGGAATTGCATGTATCACATGAGACAAACTGTGTTGATGTCAAATATGTTGACCAGAAAATGTGTAAAGATTTGTCCCTGCTAATTTGACATCTATGTTTGAATGAGGACACCCACCTTATCTCTGGCACGGAATGTGAAGAATTTCGGGAATTCCCTCTGTAAATTATCAAAGATAAATAGAATAATATCAGCAATGTCTTCAAACAAAAAAAAAAAGATACGTTTCCACACACAGCAGAGACAGACCTAACAATGAACCCAATCACAGTGTATAACAGTGAGCCATGTACTGTAGGTAATTAAAAGCTGCAATTTATGGTAAAGAATCCTGAGGACTAAATCAATAATTTAAACTGCAAAAGTTAAATTGTAATCTAAATCATCCAAGAGTTGGTAGATTCACTGTAAATTAAACTACATGCAACAGCTGAACAAATGCCTTAAAAAAAAGTAAACACCACCTGTCTTCATGTCTTTTGACCTCCTCTACTTACATGAAACCTTTGGTCCACCTCACAGTTGATTTGCTTCCTGAAATCCTTTCATCATAAATGCAGCAAAAACAAGGCATGCAGAAAGAGATACAATCAGGATAAGCTCAATTTCAAATGCAAATTATTATAATTGAACAGATAAACAGCATCGTTCCATTAAGAATAGTAAAGATATTACTAATAGATTTTTTTTTATTAGATTGATTACAGGATGGTTCAATTGATACATGCTTAAAAGTTGACATGCAGGGAAATGTACTAATGCACCAGGGACCACACTCTCACTCAGTGCACCTACCTTCTGAGCCACAAGGAATGTCAGCCTTCGGATTCCATGTTCAAACAGGAGAGATTTCTGGACAGGAGAAAAGGAAAAATGTTTGAGTGACATTTTTCTCTCCAGATGATTTCAAGTATTAAACTCAGGAGGAATACCACCTTAGACTGAGTGAACTCTCTAAAGCTGGCTGCCAGGCTGTCATCACCAATGTCACTGTCAGTCTTGATAGCTACGTTCAAGATATGGATAGGCTCATCCAAGATGCTCTGGAAGACAACACATGTACACATCAGAAATCTAGGTTGTCCTGTAGGTTTACAGATCCGTTACTTTCAGAGATCTGTTTCTAATCACCTTGCTGTCCTCCTCGCCGTACAGAACGGGATTTCCTCCTTCTGGGAAGGTTGGACTTGGTGGAGGAGAGTCAGTGAAACAGCTCAACACATCTGTTATGTTCCTGAAAAAGAAGGCAAAACCATAAATCCCATTAATCACCTTTTCCTCACGAGGGATTCGATCAAAGATGGTGATGGACGCACCTAGTGAACTCCTGGAAGGAGCGGAAAGCAACCATGGCTCCCATACGCTGACAAGGCGGCGTGAACGATGTGTCAAGCAGGACGTCGCTGACACTGGCTGCGTGCACCATGCCGTAGTGGTTCAGGTTGGATGAGAATGACATCCTATTGTATTGATGAGAAAACAGAAAGAAACGTTGGGATAAAATTTCATTCTGTATTTAATGTCAAGGTGTTTAAGATAAGAACATACAGTGAAAACAGGAATAGGAGAAACTTCTTTTCACATCAAACAGAAATTACAATGTCTTAGCACTTAAATACCCACACCCACCATTAAGAACCTCAAAACAGCTTTGAGCTTGATGAGAAAAGATTATGTATCGCAGTGAAAGTTTGTTATATTTGTGTGCTTTTGGACTCTTTACTTTATAAACTCCATGAGGTTCAAATCATGAAAAAGAATTAGTAAATCCCCATGTCAGAGAAAGCAGGAGGCAAAGACTGATTATTTCAAATAGACAATATTAAAATTAAAAAAAAAATCTCCAACACTTCGTCGCCATATTATTCAGAGTGTTAGTTCCTTGATTGAAACTGCCCCAGAGATTATACCCATTGAATCCACAAGAGGATTTTTTCTGTCAAACCTGTCCACTGACTCCAAATCTGAGGCCTTTTTCTTCTCAGGACTATCATCCTTAGATCTACTTTGTGCATTGCAGTCCTGGGATTTTGTTTCCTGTAATTTAGTGTCCATGGCTTTTAGACTGTCCAGGATTGGGGCGGACATTCTCCTGGCAGGACAGTTACAGGTTCCAGTTCAGCAGATTTACACTGAGAGCACATTCTTCCAACATATCGCTCTTCATATCTCTTCACATCCTTTGTTACCCCAAAATATTGCAGCTCATACACACAAAAGTTAGGAAAAACACTTTCACGAGACAAACACGGATACACAAACCCAACAGACATTGCTATGCATCACTGATGTCAATGGCTAGAGTCAAGTTCACTGTAGGTAATTCCATATACACAAATCTACCTGTTTCACCTGTTATAACATCATCAAAATTAAACAGTTTTGTGGTGCATGCAGCCTGTTATTCTATTATTCACCAGTCACTCACTAGAACAAGTCTAAGCAATAAAAAGAATGTTTACAATACCTGTTTAGAGTGGGGATGTTCCCTCTGCAATCAAACGACAATGATTACTAAGTGGTTAGTGGCAGGCATCAGGACAGGAAGACAGTCAAGGTGAAGCAACGTGTATGCGAGGGGCTGTTATGGAACAGTTCACCGAAAGCGATTATCTGCTGACCCTCGCCATGCTGATGAAAGGCAAACTGAAAAGAACGTGATTTCTGAAGGTCCCAAGTGTAATATGTCCTGAACTCCCGAGAGTAAGGCCAGGACTGCCCCCGCAGCTGTCTGGTGACACATGCAGCGTACACCAGGAGAGTGTTTGCATCAGGCATGTGCACAAATGCTAGAACAACTCACAATTTTTAAAGAGAAGCTGGAGAAAGCGGGAAAAGACACACTGTTATATTAATATTAGCTCTGTCAGACTGTTCTTCTGTTCCAAGTCAGGATTAAAGTAGATGCATAAAAGGGGCTTTAAAGTTAGAAATGATTTAAATGATGTTAGCTGCACTGTTTTTAGAAGCTTACGTTCTCTTCAGAAAGGGTGTGAAAACAGTTCTTTGGCTTTGTTTGGAGAAGGAACCCCCAACTTTATGAAATCCCATTTGTCTTTAGAGGAAAAAAAAAAAGATTTGAAAAAACTTCACCCAGTTTTTCATCAGCATGGGGATGAGCAAATTATGCTGTTTTAAAGGTGAACACAGCTTAATGGATTATGTTTATAATGCACGGATCAACATCTAAAACACGCCATGGCAGTGAAAATGGAAAAAGAAGTTACCTGCAAAAAGCTCTTTAACACATTTCAGTTACTGACTTCTCAGTTGCATCATGAGATCTAAAATGTTCTTGTTCTGAGAAATACTCTATCAACTGACACTTCTACTTTGCTCTAGTTTGCTCGGACAAGCTGACGTAAAAAATAAATAAATAAATAAATAAAAATAGCTACATGCAATGAGAACAGAAATCTACACCTCACTGCTAAAACATGAAGCAAACAAGGCAAAAGAAATATTAGAGTACAAGTGACGAAAGACAAATCCACCCATTCACACAAACTTAACACGATCACACGTAAAGGATGCCAAATATGGACACAGGCTACTGTCCTGAATATGTAAAAGGCAAAATCCAAGTTTGTCTTTAGTCCCTCTCTGAATCCCGAGAGATTGCCCCCCTTTTTGCACAGACTACAGTGATGGACTATCATGGGACTTTTGAGGAGCGATGCAGATAATGGCTCACAATATGTTCAGTCTAGGTGAAAAAAATGTTTTGCACATGAAAAGCAGTTACATGGAGAGCATGTATAAACAATGACAGGGCTGGATATGAACACGGGGGACTGTGGCAGCATGGACAAAATAAAAATACAGAGAGTTAGCGTTATATTCTAAATTTCCTATGAAATATGGTTCCCAAAGTCAGTGACTTCACACTGAAGTTGTGGTTGTTCAATCAAGAAACTGTTTGATATTATCAAACATGTCAGTTGTTTGGGCAGCACATTTTCCCCAGGGCTGTAAATTAATGAGTATGCTGAGAAGGAAATAGAGATTAAAAACACAGATCCTTCAGTTGATGATGATTCTGAGGGGACAAAACAGTCTATATCTTGATTCTTGTCCACCGTGCCTTTGAAAAGGGGGGCGACAGAAGGGAGAGGCACATTGCACAAGCACTGAGGGTGTTTTTGATGTGTGATACCTGTTGGGGTGGGACGTGGGCAGCATGAACTGGAACTCTACTATACATGTGTTGTCTTTCAGCTGCCGATGCTGAACGCTGTTCAACTCGTATGCGATGTAGGCTCTTCGAACGTACACCTACACAAATTACAGATAATAGCACAAAAATGACATCTAATATACCGATCACCTTCTCAAACTGATGACTTAGTGATTATTATTCATCTCACCTCAAGCGCAGCCATCCTAACTACCTGATTACTGTGGTAGAAGAAGTTTGGAAGGACATCAAAGATGGATGTTTCCGACAGGATCAGTTTCTAAAAACAAAAAAAATGGTGAACGCTTTATTTTCACTAACAGTTATTCATTTTGAACACAATCACTTCCTGTTTATTTACCTGCAGGTTCTCTATGCAGAATTGGTGTCCATACATGTCAATAGCAGAGAGGAAGATGGATTCCACCTGGTTGTGTCGTAGCTCATAGGAGGGGAGGTGGGAAGCAATCAACACCTGTTAGAAATATGATCAATTAATTCAGGAATATCTGGCTTCAGTGATGTAACGCAGATGAGGAGTTTAATAAATTTCAATTTCTTCCCAAGCTTCAGTTTTGCCGTATGAAACAGGCGTTCGACATGTTCTCCTCAGTGACTTCAGTCTAAAAGGATGCTTTGATTATTTTATCTACATCAACAAATAAAGATGACGACCCAGAGGCCTTTGCATCAGTGGAACAAAAGCTACACAAAAATATGGAATAAGAGGGATACCTGTCTAGCACGCAGTGCCACCTTAGCATTGGTTGTTTTGCTCAGTTGGGTAAGTTCAGTCAAGATAGCCATCAGTTCATCTGTCAGCGTAGGATCCCGACCACACAGTTGATCCTCGGCAAATCACATATAATAAAGTCACTACTACATAACATAAAATAACAAAAGCATTCTCTGACATGATAGCAGGCTGTACAACACAAACTTACAATCAGCATGGTGACCAAGAGGTTCTTCTTTGTAACTTGAGCATGGGAGAAGATATAATTGAGCACATTGGCCATGTCGCCTTTGTTTTCTTCACGTAGTGTGAAAACACACTTGTCATAATGTCCTAGAAAAATAAAGCAACATGAAAGAGAGAAAAGAGCTCCCCAATGTGGACAAAATGAGCAAGTGCAATCTAAAAAAACAGTCTCTACCCCTGCCTTTCAGGATGCCAACAGAATTGATCCTTAAGCCACTATAACACTCACCATTCTGAAATTGAATCTCCACTTTCAAATACTGTCTGAGCAGGTCCATCACAACTGCCTTCATGTGCCCTCGGATGCCACTGCGATACCTGATAAAAACAAAACCACAAAAAACAGACCAGGAAAAGGCAGATGTATGGAAAGTCAATTTAAGAAGTAATTAAGGCTTTATAAATGATCAGTTTTGTCTCTAGGTTTGCTCTCATTTTAGATGACAGTTTGGGCAAATACAAGAAAGTCTAATCTGAATCCTGACTGGCTTGCATCAACACAGAGAACATGGCACTCACTTCTGCACCAGCTGAACAATGCTTTGTGTGTTCATAAAGAAGACTTCTCTTTCCGACTTCTTGTTAAGTGTAGCAGCATGGCTGTCAAGGATGTTTGCAATCTGGGAATGAGACAATTTAACATGGGATTCTTCCAATATCCCACAGATGTAATCAGTACAACTCTGATTGTTCTTAACTTTTATCAATAAATTGGCTTGGCTGAGCTTGACAGGTACCTGCTGGCTGGGAAACTGGCAGAGAACGGATGTGATGTTGCTGGCATACTGCGCCATCTCCTTTTTGATGGCCTTCTCCACAGCAGGAGGGATGCGCCCGGACACACTCGTCATGATGTCTTGAAGCTCCAACAGTGGCAAAGAGGGATCCCGCATGGTTTTCATTAACCTTTCCACCCATTCTTTCAACTGAGGAGCGCAAAGAGAAGATTTTAATTTAGTAAATGTATATTTAAGGAATTTTGGAATGAGCACAGCATGGAATTTTTTTTTTTTTTTCTTATACCTTGGTGCTGAAGAAAGGCTCAGGAAGACAGTAACCACTCATTATATGAACAAGATGATCCAGTGTGCTATGGAAAACTCTGTGTAACTTCTCCCCTCTCAAAGTAACAGCCTGGATTGTGGGCAGGGCACCTGTATAGAGCTCCGCCTTCAAGATAAAACATGTGATTACAGCAGATTGCATTTCCAGAATACAGTAAACAAATATTACATATTTGAGTCCATTATTCAAGGCCAATGTGAAATCTACAGGGCAGGCAGGACATCTGGCAGCATATCTGGACAAACACGCTGCATTAGTCAGACAAACATTACCTGTTGCACTCTACTGGGGTCATCCAGCTGCAGCTTGGCAATGACACAGCCAGGCTCCAGTGCTGCTCCAGCCCTCTTCACATAGTGAATACAACCAGACTCTCCAGCGGTAAGTGTCATTACCATCTTCATCACCTGGAATAATAAAAGATATGTTCACAATTTGTGTTTATCTGACTTTTAACTTCCTGTGAATTAAGAAGACACTGTACCTCTATTTCAGCATAGCACTGTCCTGAAAACACATGTCCACCATCCTCAACTGTGAACTGGATCAGTTTTCCTGCTGAAGGAGATCTTAGCAGTGAAGGGTCATTCTCTTTTTCAAAAACACAGGTTTTGTTCCCGATGGTGATCCGATATCTGCATTTGGGGGGGGAGAGGGGGAAAAAAAAACTTTGCTTTAAAAGCCGAACTATGTCATTTTTGTTGATTTCTTTATTGGATTTCTGTTTGAGGTTTTCAATCTTTGTACCTGTCCACCTCTTCCTTCATATAGGTAGTGTAGCTGCTTCCATCGTAAGACAGCAGAAGGCCTCCATCGCTTAGTCGATGAACATCCACCTCAGCTGAGGAGTTGTTCATGATGACTACGTAGGAGTTGGGACTCTGGCGTGTCACTGACAGTACGTACTTTGTGCCTTCATAGATGAGCTCCACATCCACCGTGTTAACTAGAGTATGTGCTGGCAGCACCTGGCCCCTGGTGATACAGACACAGAACACAGATGCTGTTCACACAACTGTATGTTAGATTTTTGTTTTCCCTATTTTATATGTTGTATTGTTAACCTTTCCAGAGAATGCAGAAAGTTGGACACGCTGTTTCTAAAACTGACATCCGCCACATGAAGAGCCCCGCTCACAATGCCCAGCATGGTGTCTGGACGCTCTGCCTGCATAGGAACAACACCAAACATGTGAGTTGCCCTTTATGCAGCAGGACAAATCAGAGAGTTAGCTTAATGCTCCCAGACTGCATACCTGCATTTTCTCTGAGATCAACCTGTCAAGCCAGCCTGTGTCAATGCTGTTGTGCTGGAAACTTTCAGTCTCCAGGAGCTTGGTGAGGTATTCCACTGTGGTCCTGAAGTCTCCTCTGATAGACAACTCTTTCAGAGCCACCACCATGTTGCTAAAAATGAGTGATTATGAAATAAAATTTTAGCTCTAGCAATATTGCTAGGAAATGTATGTTTTCGTGATGCATAAAGAGCTCTGTGTTGTTTTTTTTACACCCTGTTTGTACGTACGAAATGGCTTCTTCCCTGTTCTCTCCCCATGAGAAACAGTGTCCAAACTGGGAGTCTGCAAACTCGTGCAAACCTCCAGCTGCTGCCACGCTGAAGTAGCCCCACACGTTCTTATTGCTGCGAAAGTTCAGCTCTTGTACTGTTCCTGAACTTGGTTTGAAACCCTGCAAATGCAAGCACAGATATGAATTAATTATGAACAGAATAATTATCAGTTAGAGATAGATTTTAGCTACATTATGTTGGTGGTTACCTCGTCTGGATTTTCACTTGTGATTCGTGCTGCAATTACATGGCCGCGAGGAGAGGGCACTGTTGCGAGACCCTCAAAGTCAATTGGGGAGTCTCCCCAAGGTTGGACACCATAAAGCATCCTGATATCCTTGATTCTTTGAAGAGGAATGCCCATAGCAATCTAAAAAAAACAAAATGAATGTTACACTATTGTTTTTTTAATCTCACATACTGTAAGTAGTCTACAATATACACATCTGATTTTCTAGCCAAGCTTCATGTAGGCACAATGTTGCTGGAAACTGTCGCCTAGGAATTCTCAGCCATCTCTCAAAGAGAGTGCATTCATCTCTCCCATGCAATCAGCTTGACAATGATGCTTTCTCAGCAACATTGAACTTCAGCTCCAGTGCTGCTGACCTAATTGCACACAATCCTAAACGCTGTGGAACAGACCGCGTGACACAGCCATGCTGTGGCCTGGATTTACTACTACTCTGCACGCTGCCTCCTTTGATGCAGTCAGTTGCAATGCAGGCTGGGAGGCTGGGTAGCTCTCACACTAATCTCCTGAAACATGTGATCATCTCACATAAGTATGGTATGTGATGTTACAGGGCTGTGGGCTACTGCTCTGCAAGAATGAGAAACACCGACCTGTAGCTGAGCAGCCGGTAAGTTGACGTCAGCCACCATCTCAGTGCAAGGGTGTTCCACCTGTAGACGGGGGTTGAGCTCTAGGAAGTAGAAGCTGCCATCCTGGCTGTAGAGGTACTCCACTGTGCCCGCACTGACGTACCCCACCATTTTAGCCAGCTTCACTGCGCACTAGAACATAGAACAACTCTTTAAACCCTACTTTAAATGTCTTAGGTGTTTAACTGATATCATGTCTCCATATTGTCAGGTATAAATAGAGGCAACTCTAGACAGACTGTACATTTTCCATATCCTCAAAAATGTCAGATGTGGCAATAGTAGCAGGTGCCTCTTCTATAATTTTCTGATGTCGTCGCTGCACAGAACAGTCCCGGCCAAACAGGGAAATGGCATTGCCGTACTGATCAGCCAGAATCTGAACCTCTAGGTGTCGGGCATGCTTGGCTAGCTGCATGATGAAAATAGGTGAGCCTGGAACCTCTGCCTGGACCTGGAGAGAAAGTCGAAAATAATGTTTTAATCAAACAGTTTATGGCCACAGTTTGTGCAAGGTGGTAAAAAAAAAAAAAAAAAAAAAAAAAAGCTTTTATTAAAAAACAAAACAAAAAAAATAAAACATTTCCATCAAAAAGTTCTTGTATTCTAATACGAGCATCCACTTGCCTGTCTGAAGAGGTTGGGGAAATCTTCTGCACAGTTGACTTTACGGATGCCTTTTCCACCACCTCCTTCTGAAGCTTTCACCATTACAGGGTAGCCAATTTCCTCAGCAGCCTAGAATGAATTCAATTTAGGACGCAAGAAAACACAGCGTCCTGAAGAACTGTAAAGTGTAAACCTGATAATGTGCTTACTTTAAGGCCATCCTCTACACCCTGAATGCAGCCCAGCTCATACACGTCAGTGGGAACGTTAATGATTCTCTTCTTCTGGTTAGCTTCTGACCATTCGACTGTCAGACCTAAAAAAAAAAAAAAAAGATAACACAATCGGGGTGAATACAATCCACACAACTACAACAGAATAAAAAATTAAGATCGCCATATTCTGTCCTACCTGTACCACTCCACGGCAGGGTGGGAATGCCGGCAGTCTGAGCAACAATAGATGAGGCAATCTTATCACCTAGAGCCCACATAGCTTGACTTGGGGGTCCTGAGCAGTTAGTTAAAAAAAAAATTAACATAAACTATTAGCGTGAATGCAGAAACAATGGCCAGTGGATAAAAACTGCCTTACCCATGAAGGCAATTCCATTTTTGTGAAGTAGCTCTGGAAGCTTTGGGTTCTCTGAGGCATGACCCCAGCCAGCCCACACTGCCTGTAATTTGCACAAAAAAAAAAAAAAAAAAAAAAAAATTCTCTTTTAATGTAAATGAATAATTAGCTGCTGTTCAGATGAGATATACCAGCTGGATGCAGAATTTAGTCTGTACTGGTACCTGAACAGGTATGCGTTTAGCAATGTCTAAAATGAGTTCCACATTAGCATAGTTATTGTTGTTGGTCCCTCCTGGCACAGGCACATAATGATCTGCCATCTTGATATACTCTAAGAAAAAAAAAAAAAGAAAAAAAAAAAAAAAGAAAAAAAGATTTTAATTCACAACATTTTTAAGCATTGTCTAAATCAGACAAGATTACATTTGCACAAAATTCAAAATAGCTAAAAATCAGAAGTTGTCCAGTATCATGTTTAAGCTAACCTGCATTGGCCTTCAGGTCCTCTGGCGTAACCATGACGACAAATCGGATTGCTCTTTCATTGCGAAACATTTCATAGGACCAGCGGCGGATGGAGCGCATGCACTTGACTGCCGCAATACCATTGTTGGCAATAAGCACCTGTGCACACAATCTATGTCATTAGAATTCAATCGCTATTTACTGTCTAACTGGACAGACATATACGTATTAGTATCTAAATAGTTTGAAATGTTTCTATAGTCCCAGGCTGACATTAGACATTATAAAGGAAAGCATCTTTACCTTCTCGATGATTTTGTTGCCACCAAAGCGGGTGACAAACTCAGCAGGGGAAGCCACAGTGAAGTCTCTCTGCAGATCGATGCGACGGCGATCCCTGCCCTGCTTCACCAAGTGCAACCCGGACATGCTCGGTCTGTTTTAAAAAATACAAAGAATGCATGTAAAGGCCCTGTGTAATGGTAACTCAACGTTTGGAATGTACAACGCATTCAAACAAGCCCTAATTTTAAAGATCAGTTACTCCTACAATGGCAGTTTTTGAAGTTTTATGTTTAAAGTTGAATGTAGTCTAGGAGATAATTAGGTGGAACCATCTTGGACAGTTACAAGAGCAGGTTCATGCAGAACTGACTACTGTTTCTTATCTTAAAAGTCAGAGCTTAAAAAAAACATCTTTTTGTCAAAATGCGCAAATCTATAAGAAGAAAAATTAAGCAAAAAAATGAAATAATAGAAACGCTGTGTGTATAAATGTTAGAGTAGTAAATTCAGAAAACTGTCTTTCATAACCCTTTGAAGAAGGCATTATGCTATAAAGGCTGTTAAACCAAACTCCACTCTTCAGGGGCACCGTGCAGGGGAATAACCAGATAGAGGGTGTGTCTATGCGTAGGCTCGTCTGGCTAGCTGGTTTCGCTCGCCTGATACCTGATGAATGCATCTCTGCCAGTGTTACCAACCAAAAGCAATCGCATCACTACTGAAAAGAGGTTCTACTTTCACTCCAGCTGTGGAGATGTGAGACCTTCTGTCCCCAGACAAGTACTGTGGAAACAGAGACCCCATCCAGAAGATCTAGTTTAAAGAACAAAGGAGTTTTGTGCACCTTCTGAAGCCACAGTTTTTCCCACACATTTGCAGTCAAAAGAAAAAGAGAACTTTGACATGAAAATTAGAAAATGCTTGAATCGCAAAGAAGACTGAAAATGTAACAAGAAGCCCAGAGTAAACCATATGAGCAAACTGCATCTGAATAATCTGATATTCCAATTGTCACATTAACCATAAAAAAAGGTTTAACGGCCAACCTTAGATTGGGCGCAGTCCCATCCACATGATCAAATCCAGTTTCATAGGCACTGTCTGAACTGCAGGAGGATGGAGAGAGAGAGCGATTCTCCTTTTCCTCCAGCTGCAGGTCAGCCTTTCCTTGGTTCTCATCCTCCGAGTTCTCCTCCGACACTGATCCCACCATGAAGCTTGAGTGCAACACTGAAGCAGCAGGGCTCTTACCTGCAGCACCATCCTGCTGTGCCATGGCTGGACACGAACAGGCCGTGAACACTGGAAAGAAAAGCAGTTGTGGCAAAAAATTGTACAATACAGTGGAGATAGAAATAGTCTGACCATAGTCCACACATCAGAGTTCAGTGTGACACAATGTTATAGCGCTTGATAATGCAATGTTGTTTGCATTACTGCAACGACGCAACTGATCTTGGAATACATGCCAAAAGCCTAAGTACAGCGAGTGCTAGTTCCAATAAAGTAATACCATTGAACCTTTACGTCACTATTTAAGGATGAAACGTCTACACGCAGCCGCCATGCAGGAAGCAGAGCTCTGATTCAAGTAAAATAATGATACATAAAATAATTAATGAAAAAACTCTAATCTGATCTACTTCAGATGTCACAGAAAATTAGAATTAAAGAACTTTTTGACCTTTTTTCCAAAATTATATTCCAATGTTATCGTTAAGATAGAACTATTAACCAGACCAGCGTTGCCTGGTTTAGTATGGACAATTTTCAGACCAACTGTAAATCAGTTTAATATTCAAGTGGTTAGTAAATGTTAACGTTGCTGCAACTGTCTGTATTTAACTAGTACCAGACAGAGGGTAGAATCCAAGGTAAGGCACACCTAGGGGGTAGATGCTTGCGGGACCAGAAAAACGAGAAGAGCGCCGCAGGCTGACACATAGCAATCATAAAATAGGAGAACAAGATGATAACACCGATAATGGAATGTAACGTCAATTATAAACCTAGTTAGGAATAGCAATCGCAGCTAAATAACTGTTGTCGTTAATTATTCCGTCAAAGCTAGCTTCTTAAAAGCAGGCACGACTGATGCTAATATTTGTTAGCTTGCTCGCCGGCATTAGCTAATGCAATTTTATTGATACTGTAAAATTGACTAATTGGTACAATATCGTTTATTCTATGTGTACTGCGCAGAGTTACTATTAGAATTACTGTGGGCAGTGAAGTGCGGATCATAATCTGGGATAAAGATTTATGCAGTGAACTCACCGGTGGAGATAAAACGAAACGTAATCCCGAAATAGTTCAGTCCTAGCGATCGATGAATCAAGTGCGGCAACCAGACATCCCAGATTTTTGTGATGCATAAAAAAGGAGAGAGAATCGCATCATGATGAGGTCACAGAGCTCCGGCAGACGCTACAACAGCAGAGAGTGGGGTGATGTGACGATGCGCATTCAGGTTACTGCTGGCCAATGACCTATGACTGCAACTTCCGCTATAGAAATATAACACATAGAACTTTCTCTCACATTACAACCGCAGTAAGGAATACAACTGCGCTGTCAAACACTTATCTGAAACGCACTGAAAACGACATTCGTATAAATATACTATTATTTTATTTAATCCATCACTTTTTTTATTATTATTTCCTGTTTGGATTTTTCTAATGCGTGGAGCTCCAGTGTTGTCTCGGTTTATTGATTTACATGTTTCTGGTGCTGTGTCTTTTATTTGTTTGTATTAAAAAAATGAATGGCGAGTTTGAGCAAAAAAAAAAAACGTTTATAATACAACTGCTTGTCGTGCTGAGCAGAAGGAAAACAGCAATTTTTTATTTCATCTGGCTCTGTACAGGCTGGTTCCAGGAGAGCCAATTAAATTGCAGAACGGTTTTAGGGGCGGGTATGAAACGGTTTGAGGGTGGGCGGGTTTTACGGGAGGCGTTTCCCTTTCACGCATGTGCGACATGTGCTTCTGGACTGTAGTAAAAAAAAACATCGTTGTACATTAATATTGTACATTAATATTGATAAAGTTTCGGAAAGTTCCAAAAATTTGTGAACACAGCTAAAACGCTTTTAAACGAGTTTAATTGTTTAAGTGACGCCCACACATGGTTCATTTTTTACATAATGCTCGTAATAAGATAAAAAAAATATATGACAGTTCTCTAAAATCTGCCAGCGAATAAATATAAATAACATATTTAAATCATTACACATGACAGGTACATAAATTGTCTAATTTTCAACAGATAAAATATTATATGAAATGCCGGGTTTTTAAGGCGTTTACTTGTCTGTGCTTGCCTTCTCGCCTACTTGTGAAACGTCATCAGTCGCCGCCCAAGTACTGTTCCGATGCAAGCAACGGCCAAGTACGCTCCTGCAGCAATGGCGGAAAGTACGGAGGAGAAGGTCCACAACTGTAAGTTATAATTCAATATATTACCAATATCCTTTCCCAAAATTTGTTTTACCACGTAGAGATGAGAGTTGTGTTCTGTAAACATTTTATCCAGTTGAAATTTGTTCAGACGTTTTCGTATTGGTGCAGCTAGCATACGTCCTTCCCATTAGAGTCGTATGGGCAAGTCTGGAAGGAACCCCTTCTTCAAGTCCCTGGACTAGACAAAAATTGTGGAATAATTCTTTAATATGAAACATGTTCTCTATATCTCCATATCTCTATATGATACTTGTGTATTTCAGAGCTCTTTTTTATTTTACATTGTAATGTTTCTCATTGTCCAAATGTGTTGACTTGTTTTAGAGGACTTTGTTGTGGAATAAAGATAATGATGTTTTTTTTCTAGGGACAACAGAGGAAACCCAAGCTCTGATTGCGTGGAGGGCAACCAATGGGAATTTATTCACTGGCCGCCGCAACTCATCCATAAACAGTTGGCAGTAAGTATTTTGTGTGTCTGTGTGCGTACAATGTACATTATTGTTTGGCATAGTCCACAATTATTGTTATGTAATTGAAATTGTATTTTTTTTCATTCACCAGTGAATTTGTTGCCACTTCTGGCCTGCCCATCACAGCCAAACAGGCCAAAAAGAAGTGGAACAATTTAAAAGACAAGTACAAGGTAATTTCCTTGCTCATCTGTTTTGTAACCTTAAATAGATAATTAACCTGCATATAGCAATAAATTTGCATTGGCTTTTGAGATAGGGTTACTATTCTTCAGGACTGTGATTATGTGAAATTATTTATTTTTACCTACTTCCAGGAGCTTAGTGGCCCACCCACAATCAGTGGGATACAGGCTGGTAAAGTGAATGCTGCCACCTGGCAGTGGTATGGTGCAATGGATGCTGCCCTCCAGGGGCAGCAATGCCTTAGTCTGCCCCTGCTAATGGTAACAAATGGGACCTCCACTGCAGATGGGGTGGTCAGCACATTGGCTTTTGCCCTTTCTGTGGAAGAAGGAAAAGGAAAAGGAAAAGGAAAAATACCAAATGGCAGGGAGACCGTCCTTGGACAACTTGGTATCCCAAAATGCATATCACCTCAGCCAGCAACAGCAGCAACAATGGTGGAAAGTACAGAAATGAAGCCCCACAACTGTAAGTTACATTTTCAAAATATCACTGTTGTTCTTGTATAAAATGGCTTTTGCTGTGGATTAAAATTAATGATGTTTTTTTTTTTTTTTTTTTTTCCTAGGGACAACAGAGGAAACCCAATCGCTGATTGCGTGGAGGGCAGCCAATGGGAATTTATTTACTGGGCGCCGCAACTCATCCATAAATGGTTGGGAGTAAGTACTGAGTTGTTTGTATCATACACATTAGTGTGTAAAAAAGGCTACTATTGGTAATATTTCTATTGAAATTGTATGGTAATCTGATACCTTTTTTCTTTCCCCAGTGAATTTGTTGCTACTTCTGGCCTGCCCATCACAGCCAAACAGGCCAAGAAGAAGTGGAACAATTTGAAAAACAAGTATCAGGTAATTTTCCTGTTCATCCGATTGAAACCATAAATAAATATGAAAATTAAACTGCACTTAAAAATACATTTGTATTGGCTTTTTGAAAAAAGGTTTGATAAGGACTGTGATTACTTTGAAATGTTTTATTTCAACTTATTTCTAGGAGCTTAGGGGCCCACCCACACTCGGAGGGGTAGAGGATGGTAATGTGACCACTGCCACCTGGCAGTGGTACAGTGCAATGGACGCTGCACTGCAGGGGCAGAACTCCAGTAGTCAGTCCCTGCTAGTGGCAGCAGACATGACCTCTGCTGCAGATGGGGTGGTTGGCACACCAGTCTTTGCCCCCATGGTGGCAGAAAGAGGAAGAGGAAGAAAGAGGGCTATGGACATCAGGGAGAGCCTCTTTGATTTTTTGAAGGAGCAGGCAGAGAGAGAAGAACAGTGGCAGAGAGAGACACTATGGAGAGAAGAGGAAAGAGAGAGGGCAGAATCAGAAAGAGCTGAAAGATTCTTAACATTATTTGAAAAACTTGTGAATAAATTCTAATGTTGGAGAGAATGTTGTCTTATTTATATGAATAATAAAAAATGGCGGATATTAAACAAAAGTCAGTTAAAAAACTTGGTATTCCAGCTTTGAGCCAATAGATGGCAACAGAGAGATGTCGCCAGCAGCTCAAAGCCGCGCAGAATGATGATATAGAATAAAACTATCTTGAACTAGACGGGGTTTTTCTCAAATAATAATAACAAATAATAGATGGATTTTATGCAAAATTGTATTTTAATCATCATACTGTTGGTGCTTGTATTTTGTTTTAGAGAGAGATAGCAGAAGGGAAGATTTGCTTTCTTCTTGACACATTTCTTTACAGAGATCGTTAAACTTTACATTCTTCAACTAATGTTAGTTGATTTAAACAACTATGAAGATTATTCCTAAGATGTCATAAGCAGTTCTTTACATTTGCTTATTATTCCGTTATTTCTAAAGCTAATACCTGTATTCATATACAACTGATAACAAATAGATGTTTGTTT
Organism: Pao palembangensis; assembly: GCA_015343265.1. Taxonomy (NCBI): domain Eukaryota; kingdom Metazoa; phylum Chordata; class Actinopteri; order Tetraodontiformes; family Tetraodontidae; genus Pao; species Pao palembangensis. Next base: position 5,736,320 of record CM027094.1, on the reverse strand, counting down.
TATTTAATGTTTTTATTAAATATCTTAAATGAGTAATGACTTCTTCAGGGGAAATCAGAATATGTAAGTATTTTTTTCTGTAAGAAATTATTAAAATAAGTTCATTGAAATTATTAAAATATGTCCACTGAAAGGACACCTATAATTCTATATTTATTTAGAATTACTTGTTCCCAAACTTGTGTTAAATTGTGTTTTCCATTCTCTTGCATGATGTTTTATACAAAGTGTCAGTTAACTCTGAATTTTTAGATAGAACATTTCACCTTTTGAGGGGGTTTTCAGAGTCTGACATTTATCCTTAATAATACCAATTTCAGATTTATTATGGAAAATCTGTGTCTTATTGTTTCCACTTGGTACCACATTTAATGGCTGACAGCAAAGTCCGGAGATCAAGTCGAGTAAGAATAACATTGTCCAAGACATGTTTGGTGTAACTTTTAAGTGCTTTGGTGGTTGAGGGGGGAGTCGTTTTGCTGTGAAAAATACATCTCGCCTGTAGAAAACTGAAGGGGAACCTTCCCATCTTGTCCCTTAAAATAAGATGATAAAGATACAAGAACAACAGAGATGAACTCATATAACCATAAGAACTTTTACAAACAATTCTGAAGAGTCTTTCTTACATGCCTTTTATTTATAACAACTACTAACAAAGGATGATAAGGATAGAAAAATGCTCATTTTACTCAACATCATTTTCTTTCACCGTTAACTTGTTGTTGCTGATAACTGTCTTGTCATCCTATATGTGCCATCTTTCATATGGCTTCAGCAAATGATAATATACATTTATAGAGGCACTCAAGTGCACCTGTGACTGTTGCAGACTGGTCAAATTAGCATCAGTGATGGCAGAGTCACAAACGGTGGTGAGAGAACACTGGTGAGAGGACTGCGACTGAACCGAAGGCACCAAGCTACAGCATGAATTAAGGACAAGCCAGAAAGGTAATCACAAGTGCCAAAGATAAATTATTTTAAAGGATTGAACTCCCTAACATCCTGACAGATCCTGATCCGTACCGGATTACCTACCCTGACTATGTCAGCTCTTAAGCCAACTGCGTACTTCCATGTTGACTTCTTTTTTGTTAAAGGTTTAGACTACAATAAATGGATACTGATCTCCAGCATCAATGTTATCATCAAAGATGTAACTTTATTTTGGCCTGCACTGTAAAAAATAAAGATTTAAATGTATGGTTTTACAGTTTGACTTGGCACAGCAGGTATGTAGGGCTGCAGAAGTAATGTACACTGAACACAAATATAAACCCATTTTTTGTGAGCTGAACTCAAAGATCTAAGACGTTTTGTTTTTATGTGCACAAAAAACTATTTCTCTCAAACTTTGTTCACATATCTGTCCAACTCTGTGTTAATGAGCAGATGATCCATCCACCTCACACGTGTGGCACATCAAGATGCTGATAAGACAGCAGGATTAGTGCACAGGTGTGCATGAGACTGCCCACAATAAAAGGCCACTTTAAAATGTACATTTTTATGGTATTGGCAGGGGAAAAAAAACAGTTAGAATCTGGTGTGAAGACCACTTGCCTCATGCATGGGTGCCGTCATATACGCTGATCAACCTTTCCTTTGCCTGCATTATTTCTTAAATCCAAAAATGTTTTATAATATGCTTTGCAAACCTGCTTTAAGAAAAACAAGAGCAACCAGAGATATGCACATGTTAGCATAGCTGTAGAACTACAAATTATATTAGTGTTTCTATGACGTGATAAATAGCTACAACACTTGCAGATTCTCACAGTACATTGGTTTAAGGTGATTCTTAAGGGCAAAGTTGTGAAACTGTTTGAAGACAAAACCTAGAGGTGAAAACAAAGGTGGACTACTGATAAGGAAGTACTTGGTCAAGTCCCCTCATGAGCTCTGGCATGTTTTGCAGGTAATTTGTGGAAACATTAATGATTTTTGGTGCATCAGTCCTATGCTTACTGTTGTCAAAAGCTGGACCTGAATGTCTGCTCCCGGAGTTTGATACTTCAGAAAATGAGCTTAAACTTGCAGAAAGTCTGGCTGAAAGAGTCTTTTGCTTCAGTTGAGCAGAGGTGGGGATCAGGTAAGGGCTGAAGCGAAACCAAGGCGGAGGGCTGCTGAAACGGTGGCGCCTGCCCACTGAGCTTGAAGGAGAGGTGGGGAGAACTGGGATGCTCACGTTTGGTGTCGACATGTAATGGTATGGATATGAGTGCAAATCTCCAAAGTGGTACAGTGACATTCTCTGAAAAGGAAAATTTAATAAAAAGATTATTTTACAAACACTGATCTCAGGTTTTCATATACAACCTCATGTAAATAAAAGCTCAATTCTTTATTAAATTTTACTATTTAGCGTAAACTTGCAGTTTTAAAAACTGCACACTTGAAATAAGTAAAGAAAATTAGAAGAAAAGCCTACCTGCTTCGGCAGCTGACACATGAATGGAGGTGGTAAAATGACGCTCTGAGCAGGAAACATTCCGCCTTCGTGGCTGATTGTTTTGGGAAAAAATGAAAACTGTCCTACGTGTTTGGAGGAAGAAGAAGGCGGCATCACCGACACCCTTTCAGATCGAAACAGTGCAGGTGCTTTAAGGTGTTGAGGAAACTTGTGGCTGAGGGGAAAATCCAAAGTCTGAAGCCAGCCATGGCCGAGGGCCGAGGAGCTCTGTTTCTGCGCCATCACACAGTCTCCATATTTATTTGCAGCTGTGTGCTTTTTGAAAACATCAGCATCCACTGGGAGATAATGATGCAGTGTTCTACACACTGGGTTTTCGTTTACTGACTCCCAATTTCCAGCCTGTGTGTACATGTGCACCCCCTCACTTTTCTGACTTGAGCTACAATCACAATAAGTCCTGGAAAATCTGGTCTCAGCAAAGTCATCATCCTGTGGCTCAGTGCCAGAGTCACTTCCTTCATCTTCTTCTATAAGAAAAATAATGTGATCATTAACATCCCTGTTAACAGAACTGACTCTATTGAATATCAATATTCATTCACACTCTGACATTAGCAATCATTTCTCTAGCTCAAAATATTCTCTCAATCCGCTCAATTTAACACCATAGAGAAGTCAAAACTTGTTTCCACAGTGGCTATTTAAAGCACAATATAGGCCAAATGATGGGAACCTACCCTGACATGTGGCTGGGAACGTCAGAGGGCTGCTGACTGAATCAGGAGGGGAATGGTTGTGATTGCTGCTACTGGGGTTTTCACACGAGTCATCAGACTCAACACCATCCTGGTCTGCCGGTCCAGGGACCGGCTGCCCTCTCCTTGGATCAAAAACATGGAATAAGTTATGCACAGGCTCAAATGTAAGAAATAAGATTGATTTTGAAATATATTTACCTTTTTTCTCGTCTCCCGTTTCCAGTGTCTCTGAAACCTTTGGCGAAAGGATTGTTATCGATTTTCAGTTGTGTGATCTTCAGAGACAAAACAAAGAGGGAATCAGTTGATGTAGTATTGTCCTACAGAACAATTTTGAGATGTGTACGACAGTTGTTTACCCTTGGTTGGATTGAAGATTATGGAGCGACAGTAAATATATTTTTATTTGGAGAAATGTTAACAATCTTTAGGCCAATGAAGTTGTGGCTAGAACAGTTTTTCTTGGACGGAGTTTTCTTACATGCTCTTTAGGGTAAATACGTGTTGGTATTACAATATTCAATAGTCAAGTAATTGGAATATTGGTGCAGTAATTATGGTTTGATTAACGTGCCTCACTTGCATACATGAATGATCAAATAGATGTGCTGATATTAAGGGGACCTTAACCTCTAAAGTACATTATACACTTTTAATTAATTTTAACTCAACACTTAAATTTTACAATAAAATACGATGTGTTAAATAATTTCAAATGATGTAACAAATTATAATTAAAATCAGATTTTTGACATTTTCTTCCACACACAACTAAATAAAGTCTCTCTGTCTATCTCTCTCTTCTGTGTGTGTGTGCGTGTGTGTGTGTGTGTGTGTGTGTGTGTGTGTGTGTGTACCTTTTCATTTTGGTAGGCCGTGACAGCAATGAACTCTGTTTCTGAGAAGACGTAAGTCCGGAAGGTGCTGTATGGGATCTTCATTATGTGATTGGCTTTTACAAGGTGAAACCGAGGTTGGTATTTATGCATAGAATTCAAAATTGTCTACAAAAGAAAACAAACTGAATTATACTTAAATAATATATTTACAAGATAAGGAAGACAGTGGTGATAATTTGAATACCACTCACAAAGCCATGCTTATCCAAAATATTATTGGTGAGTTTGAGTTTATGGAACGCCACAGGCTTGCTCATCCACTGCTCCCCCTTGGATGGACTGTCCGGGTGGATGTACATGCGTTTGGGCATTTCTGGGTCAGCTTTCCCCGCCACCGTCCAGCGGGAGTTGTGAAACTTGTAACGGTAGCCGTCAACAGCAACAATGTCCATCAACAGAATGTATTTGGCACTTTCATCCAGGCCGCTTACGCGCACTTTAAAAGGCGGAAACATCCTCCTAACAGAGTGATAGAAACGTGAAAGAATACAGGAAACAGTTGAATACAGAAATGTGGAACACCTGATTTACATTTAAAAAGTCGTATGATACCATATAAAACTAGATGGCGCATTTACGCATCCGTACCTTCCTGATTTTGTGATCACCATCTCAGTCCCTCTCTTGTGAAATTCACTCCATAAACTCTGTGAATCCAGTGCGACAATTGGTTCATCATCTAGCACTTCCTCTATGCGCTGATGACTTCGCAGAGCCGCTCCGCCGTCTGCAGCAGCCTGTCCGGCCAGACGCTCCAACTGCGAGGCGACCCCGGGAACGAGCGGGGGGAACAACGATGGGTGACCTCCGGCGGATAGATTATAGGCACCTGGTCGATGTATTTGGAAGGTGTAGTGGTCCATCACGATTGCAGAGTAACCTGGATCTCTCATCAGGAAATCCGATCTGACCGCTCCACAATTAGTGCGCCGTTTGTTGGCGACATCCGACCGCGATTTCTTTAAGAGTGGACAAGTTTGAAAGGATTATTAAGATACTCAATTTGAGGTCACTTCAGAATTCTGGAACGTGAAGGGTCACCAACTGAACAAAGAAAAGTTGAAGAGAACAGTAGGTCCTCTCACAATCTGGAGCGCACCGCGTTGCGCCGCACAAAATGAGCGCACAGAACTCTGGGCGTGGTTTAATCAAATCCGGATGGCGACGGCCAAACCCCTCAGTATTTACGCCTTTATTTAGCAGACGGTAGCCGATGCAGCTTTCACACAAAGTGCCAGAGGGACGCTCTCTTGTCCCGAAACATTTAAGCTTATCTTGAAATCATATTTAAGTGACAACAAAGATCATGAGTTGAGAATGTGCACAGTTCAAACTCGAAGAAGACATAATTACCGTGTCAAACTCAGAAAATGCCCGTTTTATTCAAGAACGCACGTTTGAGCTTTTTAAACTGTCTAATTAATGTACGTCACAGACATTTCTTCTCCCATTTTCTTTTTCCGCTGGCGTCACTAAACGCACGAGCAATTAGTGGGCGTCTGTGCTGGTCGGTTCTTTCCACAAACTGATGATGATCATTGAGATAAAAGCACGGAGTTAAACAGTGGCGTTTTAACTGGTTTAATGAATTGAATTTTGGCACACTTTTCACTGAATGCATGTGAACGGCAATGCATTTAGAGCTTGACAAAGTCATTGGGTGGGTGATATTTTCTTGGTTCCAATGCTGAGAAACCTCAGAACCAATGGAATGTCTTTTGAAAGCTTGAACTGCCATTCAGTCCAAAATGTCCCAGACCAGCATCTGCAGCCCCTATAAGAGAATCATATGGAAATAATCCAGTTGACCTTCTTCCCTGGGGCAACGGATGGCCAAACAAGTGAGGAGCAGGGGAAATTTGAGGATTTAGAGCCTGAAAAACAAAGATTTTTTTTTTTTTTCAGTTGAACGGACCCAGCATGCTAAGCAGTGTGAGGAGGAAGAGATTCATAGAGTGACTGTATACTCTGAAAAGAGCAGTAGCCCCCCAAGAGTGAAAATCTCTTTACGGGGACAACAAACTTTCCATTAAAGGACTTTTTTTTAAAAGTCAGAAACGTGGTAAGCAGGTGTACACTTGTGTGAGACATTTATAGTTCTTGGGGCACTCTAATGTTTGTCAAAACATGGATGAGTTACCATTTTGCCTGCTATAATTCTGCATAACTCTTATTTAGCTGGCCTGCAGTCGGTCTTCAGGAACAGAAATGGAATTTTAGAAAACAAAAGGCGGTGTTTGTTTTGTGTGTGTTTAGTACTTTAGGTCAGCGGTCCCCAACCTTTTTTGCGCCAGGGACCGGTTTAATGTCAGACAGTATTTTCAGGGACCGGCTGTTTAGATGTAGCGGATAAATTCAACAAAAGAACGTGATATGACGTCATGAAAACCGTGGTATTTTCTAAATATAACAATAAACGTGTGTAAATAGTGAGCCATAGACAGATATAACCAAAAGAATCCAGTCAATTTTCAAAATAAAACATCGTTCAGTTTCAGATAATAAATAAAACAAAATAATGTAAGTTATTTATTCTTTATGTGCGGCCCGGTACCAAATGTCCCACGGACCGGTACCGGTCCGCGGCCCGAGGGTTGGGGACCGCTGCTTTAGGTGACTTGTGAGCTTTTCTGGGTTAAACCACTCACCTTCAAAGAGGGAGAGACCGTCTACATGTCAAACCTAATATTGTTCTAGTGAATTCCAAATTGCATTAATCCATTTGCACAAAATAGAAGCATCTGAGATGCCAAACTAATCTAATGACAGTCTGGGCAGGGACACAACTAACCATACAGAAAAGGCCAAGTCATTGTTCCTATAAATATACAATATAATTCTAAATTCAATCAGGGCCTAACTGGCATACGACCAGGAACATAAGCCAACTGTAATTCTCCCATTGTGGGGCGAGTCTGTCTGAGTCCTCTAAACACCTCAAAAGAAGAGCAACCTCTGTTCATTTAACAGAATTATGAAATATGCTTGCTCTATAAATAAGACAGGCAGACAGATTAGATTTTTCTAAGCACAAAGCTGTTTACTATTGAGAGCCAATCTCTTCAAAGTAACTTTATTTATATCTATTACATCTACAGGAAAATGTCTTTTTTTTTTTTTTTTTTTAAAATTGTATATGTAATTTTAAAACTAAAGACAAAAAAAAAAAACAAGCATTTTATTCCTGCTGCATTTATATTGGTCAATTGTATCACAGCTCTTTTGATCAATTTGATTGAATATTGGGTGACTGAATTCTTTCATGAGTGGTTTAGCTTAGCTTTTTGTGCAATACTTTCACGCTTAACGTCACTGCATTTGGATCCAAGACTTGTGGAATTTGTGAATTCAGGAATAATTGTTGAGAGCCTTCTGGATTGGTGCTGGTGCGTAGGTCATTTCAAATGAAATAGCCTGAGAAGAACATACTGGCCATGGACCAAACAGAAAACCCATTTGTAAATATCGTATTAGGTGATCCACGTCTGGAAATCTGTCCCATTGTGACCCCACTTAATGTTTGTCATCTACAGCTGAGCTGCAGGGATTAACCCCCAGTGAACTCCCTAGACCCCAGGTATTATCACAGTGCACACAAATGAGCCTTAAACGGTACTAAAGTAAGAAGCAGGGTGACATAGAGACTAGTGACATTTCAGCCAGGAAGACGTTTGGTTCAGACATCCAACAAACTTAAGCTGCTCTTCTCAAACATTTGACTTCTCTACTTCAGTTGCAAATTCAGGAATTCTCTTTGGGATTATTTTACATTTATATCTCAGTTAGAGTATGACTGCCTCTAAATTTGAGCTTTGGGAACATTCCTGTTATTTCCTGTTTTGTACATTCAGTTCACCAATACTGACTGATGAAGTGGAGGGAGAAACTGGCAGATCGTGCTCTTGAGAACCTTCTCCGTTTAATCCACACTAAAAAGACAACACACGCCAACACACAACACATTCTACAAAGTCGGAAAGTTGTCAGCTGCCTTCAGGGACTTAGAGGGTTCAACTGTTTCTTCTTTCTACCCCTTTTTTGCATGTGCAGGCATCTGTGAGTTCCTTTGCACATACAGTGGCCACTGATTAAATATGTGATCTAATACGTGCACCAACCTCAAAAAAGACATTTCACTTCTGCTTTTCATGCAGTATATTTTTATATCTGAGAATCTGACAGAATTTGCATGGCTCCTCGGAGCCACAAAGTTGAAATGATAGGGACCTGCTGTAAAAAAGCAACTGGGATAAACTAAATGTTATTTTAATGGTGTGAAAATGATTGGACTGTTTTTGTTAGAATAGAAAACATTTATCTTTACAGAACACAGAGACTCCTGATTTCTTTCAGAGTAGTTGTTAAAAAAGAAAACTAAAAATAAATAGTGCTGATTTTTTTTTTTCTCATCAGTAGGATTACTCACAAAACCTTTCAGGGAACAATTTGTACACCGAGCACTGGGTGTCAAGGAAGACACCTCTCACATGAGGTTTAGGTTGATGACCCTCTATGGCGTTATAATCCAGGCTTCGGAGGTTTGATCAGACTAAGTCTCTTATAAGATAATGGAAGGTCAGATGAGTTCTATAATTGATGGTGACCCAGAAAAGACTCACAAACAACGGATTAAACACAATCTTTTGACGTTTGTAGCAAAACTTCATTAAAAACTAACAGAGCGACAAAAACGCCCAACGGTCACCAACATTTTTGCTGACCACTTTGCACAGCTAACACATCTGAGGCCAAGGTTTTGGTTCCCTGACCTTGCTCATGATAAAACATCAAATATTGTGCGATCAAACAGCCTTCCAGAGCCTGTGGATTTAAAAAAAAAAAAAAGTGTCTGAAAACACTTGACATGTCAATCTGCTTCCCGCACCTTATGTGTGAGGTGGAGGACTGTTAAGAATCTTAACCTCAGCAAACCTCTAAATCCAGTCCCTTAAAGAGAACATTCTTAAAGTCACACTTAGGGGTAAAGCAGTCCAAGATAAAAAAGAATTAAAGAGAAATGAAATGCAGTTTTACCTATTGTTTTCTCCCTAATGCAGGAATGTAAATGTCTACTGTGGCTTATTTTAAACCAGTAATTGAGCAGACATCGTATGAATAGTAACATACTTCAATCTGTTTTTTGGAGCAGTAGTATTTTTCTGCAACCATTAATTCTGACTTGTCAATGGATTTAGTGATCAGTATACAAACACCTTGATACTAATAAAAAAGGGATTCTTGTTGTCACTGCAAACATTAAGGCCTACAATAAAATAAACGCTTTTAAAGTTGTTTGTTTATAATTTGAGGGTTAAACATAGTTTATATGGTTTGTGCATTTTCTGTCAAATGCTGGTTATAATTAGTATTCCAGCGGTAACAGGGTGTGAGGCAGGAATACACTCTGAAGGGGTCACTCACACTTAAGAACACTTTTGAGTGTCTCTGAAGTTCCATGTGATCCTGGTTAAAACATACCCTGCTGGTCTGGAGACATTAAAAATGTGGGGCTGGATCTCATGACCATGGCACAAAGGAGCAATTTTTGTGTTGCAGCAGGTCCTATATTCAGCGAATATCATTAAGTTTAATTAAAACCAGAAACACTCAAATTTATCACAAGATGCTCATAAACTGGGGAAGGAAAGAAAAATGCAACTACACTACACCACTATTAAAGATGAAAGGCGTTTTCCGAGGAAGAGATTGATGTTTTACAAGTGTGAAATATTACGCTGTAAATAAACTTAATTATTTTCTGGATTTAAATTGATTGATGCAGTTAACAAGTGAAGGGGCATCACCTGCAATCATTTATAGATGTAATTCTCTTTATAGTGCATACTCCCAAGTAGGTTATTAAAGGTCTGCAGGAGCTCCATTGGGCCAGTTGTATTCAAGGCTGTGGAACTGGACACTCCCACAGCCCCACAATCAGTTTCATGGGACTCTTGTATGTTAAATATATATTTAAGGGGCATGAAGATGAGCCATTGACTGTATCCTTTACATTATTTCTTTGAATCATTTTGACGCTCACCCAAACTGCCACATTTCAACGTTTGAAATATGGAAACTCTACATTGCTGCCATCTACTGGAACGGGACGTAAAATACAGAAACTAAGACGTCAAGGATCACAGCACCAACTCAAAGTTGACAGTTTTATTCCAGACACTGTACAGCCAGTAAAATCATGACACTTGAACAGTCTAAAAATTGGCAACACTGGATACAAAGTCTGACCGCATGCCCAATAACATCCATTATGTCTGGACACTTCACAACACACTTATTAGACCTGTGCATGCCAGACTCCAGAAATATTTTGCATAATAATGTACTATATTAACCTCTGCTGCATATTGGTGTAAAGTAATCAACAAAATGCTCTGCAAAGATGATGATTTTTAGAATGCTAAGGTGGGTAAAATTAATTGAAGGTGTATAAAAAAAAGAATGGGACAGCTGTAACTAAATTAAATTAGACAAAGAACTGCTGATTACCTTGTTCTAAGGCATATGACACTTTAAAGTAAAAGGAAGGCAACAAAATCAGAAGAACAACCAAGCTGCCACATTAGTGTTGTTTACATCTTTGTAACTTCTGAAATACATCCAGTAAGGTGCTTTAGGTACACAATAAAACACGTTATGGATACAAGAAATGCTTATCACTGATATTAAATGTACATCAATGGTAAAGGATTTTGTAAAAATAAAAATAAAATAATAATTAAAACCCAGAGCAATAGCTGACATGGTCAAAATATAAATAAGCTTGGAATGGTCAATACAAATCAGTCGCTTGCCACCACAGTGCACAAGCATCATTTATTCGTAAATGCTGTACCAACCAAAACGTCAAGGTGATTAACATAGACTGAGCGAGGCCATTTGAAGGGACCTTTTTTGATGCATCCCCAACAATTCTGCGTCTAAAACAGTTGTTCAGGTATGGGTTTCAAAGAAACCATCAAATAAAGTAGGAAATGTATGCAATAAATACACCATCCAGTGAGTAGCAACAGTGATCATAATAGTACATGTCACCTGTAAAGAGATGCGTTAAAAAAAAAAAAACAAACATAAAATCACCCTTATAAATACTTCAGATCGATAAATATTTTTGAGTTAATCATCACAGATAAAACATTTAATCCAGGAGGATAAAATTCACAACTGAGCCGATGGACAGAAACATAGTATGGAAGACGGGCATGTTATAGCATCAGACTAGTCACCACAATCTAAAACAGTTAAAAGAAATTGTGTCACATTTGTTCAACTGATGTTAGATTTGATTGTAGTGATCTGTATTCATTAAAATACCTCCTTTGGATAAATATATATTCATAGGTATGAAAATAGATTGCTAATTGGTTGGTTAAACTGATCTAAAAGATAAACACACAATAAAATTAAAGGGGGACTGGAAGAAAAGGTTTAAAACAGCAACACATTTACAATCTCAAGTTTCTTACATATTTACAAAAACTGACTTTAATAAAAAAGTATACATCTATAGGCCCGAGGCACACCTGATACATATGCAAATGATGCAGACTATCCTTCTGGAGGAAAAGTTTAGCACACACACAAGGCAGAGTGCTGTGGCAGGATACCTTGCTCTTCAGAGGAGCTTTTTTCACCCATTTTAGCAGCTTTCTGACTGGCTTGCTCATCCTGCACCTCTTCTGGGACTCTTTCAGAGGACAGGTGTGGCTGAAGGCGGGGCCCCCTGAGCTCAGGGGGTGTGTGCGGACAATGGCGGCTCTTTTTTGCTGGCGGAGCGGAAACGTCACGCTCCACCTCTGCTGTGCATTCCTGTTTTTCAAAAACATTCACAGAAGCATCAGATGCAGGCAGCGTGGTCCTCACAGATTCAGCATCAGGTACGAGCTGTGCCGGTGCACAGAAAGCTGCTTCATATCGTCCTCCAAACGATTCCTCCAGAGATGTGGAACAGTCTTTGAATGGTGCAGGAACATCACTCCACTGAAACAAAACCAGTAAATAACAAACTTCACATATAAAATATATTATAAATTTAAACTCTAACTCTAAAAAAATCTTTTGATATATTTATACACATTTAGTACTGTATACAAGACACACAAATGTAAAACAAATCATAATGATACTAAGTATCAGACTTCAGACAGATACTAAGTATCATTATAAGTGCAGATTATTGAGAATGTATGCATCCTTAATGCAAGATGTAAATGTCTGAACATACAGGCAGAACAAATGTTGAGAATGCAATAATGGACTGTGTGCAAAAAATAAAAAAGCATGTATATTGTTACTGCCCCTTTAAGTATATTTTCTATAAAATTCTTCCTAAATAAAAATGAAAGAAAGGCAGGGAAAGAAAGGCAACTAAGTAGACTTGAACTATAAGTCACTGTACTCAGACAAATGACAGATTCAGTTGTTCACTTGTCAAATTAAATGTAAGAAAACTATAATATTCTGACCATCAGGAACATTTTCTCACCCAAACAATTACATCTTCCCGATAAGTCGGATGTTGACTAGTGCAACTGGGTGAAAAAGATCGTTATCCATCACTTCTGCTAAGCAACAATTCCTAGCAAACAGGATTAACCAGCAGTACAGAAGGTTTGTCATCTTTTTATCTCATTCTGCTAATATATAGTAGGCTCCTGATAACTACCTTGCTTTTCAACTGGCATTACCACATTAATATTTCAAGTCACTGGTAAATTGTGTTGCATTTACATTTTTTAGAATATTCACCTCATTACCAATCCAGGCATGGCCATTCCTCATGTTCTTCTCCATATATCTCATCTTCTTCATAAAACATGTCATCCTCAGGCTCCGGCTGTTGGCCCCGAAAACAAAAAGTGATTTGTTGAGACTCTAATTCCACTGTTAGAAACTCGTTGGTATGACCTCAAGCCAACAACTTTGTTGACCATTAACCAGGATTGTTTGCAATAGTGAAAGAATTACACAAAATGAACATACAATGAACTGGAATACATTAATATAAAAGGACAGTAGAGTGAATAGCCAACAAAAAAGAAACACACAACAATATTCAGGATATTTTCCACTGTCAGACTGATTTCCCAACAGTGAAAAATATGTCAACTTAACAAACGCCACATGTGATTAATCCTAATCAAAACATTCAACATAAATCTGTTGCACTGACCTTTTGGACCTTATATGTGTTATAAGTGGTCCCTGGGCATGGCACACGGTCAACTCCAGTGGCCATGTCAACAACAAACTCATCACGATGCATCGGTATGGGCGGACCGTCACGCTCGTGCAGAGCCAGGACAATAACGGTTGTGTTGTCCGCCCGGAGCATACGCTCTTTCCAAAACAGTAGCGCTGTGGAACCCAGGCGGCAGGCACAAGACATTCCCATTGGTCCCTGGAAGCACAAAAGAAGCCGTAGACGATAAAAGACAATGACAGATTTCACACAAATCTTGATCGTCAATAATTTCTAAAAAGAAAATTATATTTATTGTTTGGTTTTAATCTGCGGCTATTTTAGATACGGTTCTAAAGCTACTAGTTGCTCAAATACTTAACCTACCACCATTTTGTCATGGCTATAACACATATTAACGGCATTCTTGGGAGGCATCATATTCCATAACCCATCGCTGCCAAGGATGACGTAGCGATGTCGTTTGGGGTCAAGAGTTAACACCATGGTATCAGGCTCTGGAGAAACCACAAACTCGCCACTGTAAAAGTCGTAGCTCCACAAGTCTCCTTTAAAATATGAAAAGGTTTGGATGTAATGAAGGTCATTCATCATAAGCATGAAGCATAATTTTGTGGAGACTTGTTTGGACAATCATACTGCCATCTTTACCAAGAGATCTGGCCACGGCCAGGAAGGGTATCTGATCTATGACTGTGCTCCTCCTCACCGGACCATTGTGGGTCAACCTGGGTCTTTTCCACACAACACGGTTCACCCCAGACTTCTTCATGACACTTCACACACAAGACATACAAGAGATTTAAATGGAAATAAATGAAAGCAATACTGACAGGCTGGTTAAAAAAAAAAAATAAAAAATTGCAGAAACTATCAATTTTCACATTCTTTGCTGTTTCTTTTGTGCCACGGGGCAATAATTTTAATCCAAGTCTTTTCAGTCACCTGCCACCCAGTCTTTCAATCCGCTCCTTTTCTTTGGGGAGTTCTGGTTTGTGGTCTTGTGTGATTTCCAGTGCCTGGAGTCTGATGTCAGAGTCATTCTCTCTCACTCCAACCACAACTGCGGAATCCCCAACGTGAGCGACATACATGTGAACTCCTCGGATCACGATCACACTGGCCGTGGTGCCGGATGTACTGGGTAAACCGGTGATCGTCTTCGGCCACTCCGCTGCAAAACCATAATTAGGTATCACAATATTTATCTCTCATTCGTTTGTTTCATTGTTGAAAATGAGTGAGACCCAATTTTAAGTGAACTGTTCCTCATTCTGAACACATCACAGTATTCTCCAATTACGCAAAAATGATTTCCACTTGCATGAGTGAAGTGATTGGGGCAACTGTGTTGTGCATTTGTTTATGATGCCAAGTTTGTTGCGTCCTGTATGAGACATGTAGCTCTGATTATGTTCTTAATGGCACTTTGTTCTTAATTGAACTTTAATTTAGCTGATGAACCACTGTAAAAAAAAATAAAAATAAAAAAGCCCGCAAACACGCTTACTTACGTAGCTCTTTCCACATTGCATGATGACAGGCGATGAAGCCTTTCCGAAGAGCTGCGCACACCTCACTGTGATCTTTGGACCAAAACCCCCGCTGTCTCTTCAGCAGATCCCACAGATGTTCGCGGGCGAAATGTGCTGCTTCTCGACCACCGTGACCATCAAATACAGCGAAAAACGCCACTGACTTCTGAGTGTTGACTGTGTGCTCCGAGACTTTTTCGTCTGACACCGGTGCACCGTCTTTGCCATTGTCCTCGCTGGATAGATTTTCTACCCACACAGCAGACACCGGTCCTGCTTCAGCAATAACGTCACTGTCCTGTGTCTCGGTTTCAATTTGTTTAGTCAGTTGGTTGTCGGCTTTATCATCTCCTCCATGTCTCTGTGACTTTGGATCATCTTCGACCGTCGGCTGTGTAGGCTCGTATTCGATTTTTATCTCGACAACATCCTCCATGTATTTTCTTCCACCTTGGTCCGAAAACGCACTCATACGAAACACTATTGCATCTTCCATGATCGGAACGCCTGATGATAGTTACATCAGCGATAAATAAGACATATGTGATTGCTAACGGTAGCGTACAAGGTATTTTTGAACCGATTTTGCCGCGACTGTATGGCCGACGGCTTCCTTCCTTTTTGTTTATCTTCAACCAGACGTCCCACTCTACGTAGTGACGTCATTCCCTCCACACTAATCAGCGCGAAGGCGGAAGTTCGAAACGTGAGCTGCTGACGTAATGCATAGAGACCCTAATTGCGGATATTTTAAAAGTTTTTTTTCAAGTATTTTACGATAGCGTGTAAATGATGCGTTTATTTATCATTTAGTACTACAAATTGTAGCCGTAGAGTTGTAGAGAATACAAAGTTATATTATATTTTGGATAAGTTAGTTTAATAATCTTGATGTTTCGATATGATAGAGACTCTGAGACTTGACAACACATAGGGTCATTGAATGATTAATATAATACAGGAGCAAAAGTATTTTAATCTTGCGTACAGATATTACAGGCTGGGAAATAAAAAAAAAAAAGAAAACAGGACCGAGAGATGGAGCCAGGGAGTGTGTTTTGTTTGGCCAGATAAGTTTTGGCGACGACGACGGCGAAGAAGAAGACGAGTGTGTGGCGGGGGTGTTGTAGCTAAACACCTCAGCCACGATGGAAAACCAGCGTTCTATTGTTATTGTAACTGGAGAGAAGACGGGGCGAGAAGATGAGAGATGTGAGATGAGCTGAAAATGGAGTGAGTTTTATTGTTGTTATCGTCATCGTCATTGTCATTGACGACGCTATCAATACGCTAACAACATGCCAACGCTAATATTAAAAAAAAAAAAAAAATAAAGTCATGTTAACATTTAAACAATACAATAAAAAAATGTATATATCTTAAGCTCTTTTCCGCAGCCCAGGCTTGGTGTAAATATTTATTCAGTGTGGCGTGATGACGGTGATCACAGTGGATCAGCCCTCTGCCAGATGGATCCCTCCCAGCACTACAAATCAGGACAGAGCTGCTGAAGGTCCTAATGGGAGTGAGTACTATTCTGAAGAAGGGGTGCCGTGGTGGTGATGTCAGCCTAAATTCTCACTGTGATTTTCTTTCCTGCAGCTGCCTAAAGGTGAGATCAGACACTGTGAATTACACCACTGAAATGCACCAACTGGCACTGCCAAAACAGCTTGTAAAGATCAGCAGAAGAAGGAATAGCATTTTTTTAGTTTTTTTGTGATTGTTTTTAAGATGTATTTAAGATAAAGTTCTTTAATAAACCTAAAAATCTCAGTTGGGCTTTCTGTACTCTGTGTAGTCTAAAGTTTGCAGTGAGTTTTTACCTGACTTTTGAATCTTTGAGTTTCAAAAGTGTCTGAAATACTCAGAATTATAAATTGAAGACTGTATCAAGACAAGTGCAAACTCCAAACGGGTAAGTGAACTAAGTAATGCACCTGTGTCAGCTCCTTTTATATACTTATGATAATTAAGATAACTGCAACAGAGTAAAATACCTTCAATAAGTAGTTATGTGCAGAAAAAAAATAAAATGAATATATATCACCATATAATCAACAATGTCAACAAATAGTTACCAAATCTTCCATTTTTTATGTATGAGAACTTATGCAGACCAAATAACAGTTGACAGTTAACATTTTGCAAAATGAAATGATAATGTATGAAATGATAACTGTGTTTGGGAGAAGTTGGACTTTCTGGCATCAGGCTTTCTGTAAGTCTCTTTATCCCTGAAACGCTGACCTTGTCTTTATCCCAGGAAAACCACCTCTAAACTCTTATCCTCGCCTCTCTCTTTTTTTTTCCTCTCTCTCTCTTTCTTCCCTTCTGTATTGTTTAATATCCATTCATAGTCCTGCCCTCAGAGGGGTCCTGTCTGCAGACAGGCCACCATTACAGATGAGGAGGCAAAGTGATTTCCATGTAAATGGTGTCAGAATGTCATTCTCAAGTAAAGCTGCTGAGAAAATGAATTCCTGAAGATTACCAAGGGGCACGACACCTGGATTACATTCTCAAAGAATCCCAATGCAGCTCTCGGATAATGGCCCAACCATAAAAATAGCTTTGTTTGGCTTCCTGTCTGTCTAAATGCTGAAGTGTCTGTCAGCCAAACTGAAGAAGAAAAAGGTAACGGGACTCAAATATTACCATATAAATGTCTGCTCATATAACCAATGTTTGCTTTTGGGTATGAGAAGTGTGATATGTTAAGTGTAATAATTAGTGAAATCTAGATATAAATAAAAATGTACTTGGTGGAAGGATTGTGCTTCTGACACATGAAAGGCACCACAGGGGCTATATGAAGACAATTTATAACTAACAGGTTGCATTTTCTCTGGCCCTCACCAGTAATGGTGCACTTCCAAGTTTTCTCTTTTCTTCCAAAGAAATGCAGATCTGGGATAGACTTCAGCGCCCCCTGTGGTCCCTATCAGGAACAACGGTTACCTGGAAAATGGACGGAAACGTTGATGCACAATCAAAGCAATATTTGGGCACACCAACGAGGCCAAAAACATGAATTTCATTAGAGGTGAGCTTAAATAAATATGAGATTTCCAACTCATTGACTCACAACTAAAAGATAAAAACAGATAATAGGCAACATCATGTTTTCTCCAAAAACAACCCTGCCAGGCTGTAACTGCAAGTGCTCTAGTCACCCTGACCAGTTAAGCGGCATATACTGTTTCCCCTTGAGGTGATTATCTTCCCAATGTCACACTCTCAAGTCTGCTCCTGTCGGTGTGACAGATGACCAAGATATTGACTTGAGGTTGATTCAAGACCGCACCTCTGAGTTAGATGAAGGATCTTGATAAGAGCGCTGCTGATAAGAGTCTGGTTGAAAGGAAAATTGTCTCAGGTCACATGCCCCGATGCCCCCCTGTTGCAGCAGCAGAATATCAAAATGTTCACCTCGGCATTTAAAGAAACCCTTACAGATGTATGTAGGTCTGTCCTCTGCTTCCAGAGTACTGTAGTTATTGTGTATTCAGTATGATCAATGAAAATAAAAGGTTTAATGCATGTGACTCCAGAAACAGTCAAATGCACAGAGTATTTTTGTATAAATGTGTTTTTCTTTGTTACGTCAATGATTCCTTGGTGTTTTCTTTTTTTTAAGTCTGCGATTTTACCTGGAGCATTAATTTTAATTCCAGTTTCATTCTAGGGAAAAAAAAGGTATGTGGCTTTTGCTGCAATGCCGACCTTGTACATTGAGGCATTATTCATGATTGTTGTCCAATCATGGCTGCCAGTAACTTCAGACGCCATGACACATGACAGTAGTTTGCATTTTTGCACAGTGCAATATGCAACTATGAAGTAATATCTCCCAGTAAGCAAAATTATTGGAAGAAATAAATGCTTTCAATGAACTACATTGTTTATAATGATATGTTTTAAATAACAACGAGGGGAAATAAATTATCATTTTTGTGATGAAATTTGCTCTTTTCTATTGTCCTTAATGTTAGACTTAATCAGTAAGAGTGAATTGTCTGAGTGTAGCCTTAGGACCCTGAGGATATTGGACCTAGGTTGCTGCAGAGGTAGGTATGTGATTTGTATGCATCCCATCTGATAGCGTCTCCTGTATCACAGATGGATTATTTAGGCTTTTCCTCCAGCAAAGGCTCCCCTTCCTTGATTTTTTTTCTCCCCCGCTTTTGTACAGATCCACATCTTGTCTTCTATTTCGTTGCCGTCTTTGCATTCATTGTTTGGTACTTGGATGCCTCAGAAGCTCACACTGGAACAGGTCTGACTGGAGTGAAGAAAATAGCACAATAATGTTGGATGAATAACCTGGAAGGGTAAGTTACAAACTTGTTCTTCTCCTCTTTTCACTCTAGCCTGATTAATTACGGTGATGTATTGGACCCCTCAGCTCATTCATGAACAGAGGAGTAAATGCTGTCCACATGCTGTGGTACTGAAAGTTGCTCTGAATGTATATAAACGATATAAACTGGCAACAGTTGTAAATTATCCTCACTGTTTGAGGATATCCAGTGTGAATTTCTACATAATATTTTGTTTTTGTTGTGTAGATTTGAATTTATTAGGAGGAGGGAATGTGTGCCTGTACGCTGTAGAAATACTTAAAAAAAAGGAAAGTTTGACCTGCTAGGAAACAATAAGAACATACGAGGATCATTCTTTAGTGATGTTAATGCCTGCACGCCATGAAAAATCCTTTGTCAAGTTGAAAGGACTCACTGGAATCAGTTACTAAATCCCTTAATCTGAATTCCTTTCAAGTGGTCTTGAGGGTTTTTTTTTTTTTTTTTTTTTTTCCAAGGTTGGAAGAAGCAGAGGTTTCGAGTTCAGGCATATGCTCCTCGCAATATGTCTCTCCTCTACCCGATAATAATCTTTAGCTAATATTTGTACAGCCATTAACAGTGGAACTACAGCCAACTGCTAATGCTGATGAGGCATCCATCCTCTAGGGAGGAGGGCGTGTTGCAGGTATCTCATCTCTCACAGGCCCCCCCACATGTTCTACTATCACTTCTGACAGTTCTGACAGAGCTCCTGACATTGCATCTCATATTTTAATATTCCCTGTCTTGATCTGATAGCTCCCTATAATGCATTATAGGTGCAAACCTGTATTTCCTCACCCCCCCCATCCATTACACCAAAAGACACGATTGTATGTCATCTTAACTACCAGCTGTTGAGCCGAACTCTTCAGTCTTATATGAGGTGTTACTACATCCTTGTGTTACAGTAAAGACGAAACATCTTCACATGGGTGACAGTAAAATAAGCAGCATGTGAGCGTCCTTCTTTCCTTTTCTGTTTATTTATCTATCTGCCTCAGTCTCCTGTTTCACCTCTAAATTATCAGCGAATCACACTTCATGGTTGTGCCGGGGCCCTCCTTTTGCTCTGCAACCTGGTGGTTTTGTTCTACAGATGCTAATTAACCATCACACTATGTTAATATAGATTTATGTATGTTTTGTCGTTTATCTGTGAAATATTATATTTTACCTTAAACATTAGAAACTAAAAATGTATATATAATATATAGAATAAAAAAAAAAACCATCATGTTCTTGCCAAATCTACAGGTGCATCCAATGTGTCAGTTAAATTTTGGTGTCATTTGTGCAGCGCTGCTGTATACCTGCCGTAACATTCTGAATTGCACACCATGAGCTGTCTCCATGAATACTTGGGGTGAATGTGGGGGGGGAATAGGGCTGTGCGCTGATTCTGTTCACGCGCCAGTGGTTGCTACCGAGTGTGCTGTCTGCTGTGGTACAGGAGAGCTCCCGTTCTGCTTTATTGACAATATGTTGGATGGTAAGCTGTGATTATTCTTCACGTAGACAGAAGAAGGAAGGGGAAATCAGCAGTCCTGTCGTCTCTGATGTGCACACTGTCCATTAGCTCAGCCCAGCTCACGTCAATATGAGACCCTCTGCAACTGAACATGTGCAGCAGCTGTAGGCGATATTGTTGTACGTTCTTGAAGCAACAAGACAAAAAATATATATAGAGAGACTGCTGTAATTTACCGTGCATTTCTCATTTCTTTTTCTCTCCGCATCCTCCCAGTTTTATGTTACATTATGCTGCACATTTTGACATTAATATCTCTATTCATATATATTATTCAGAATGGCAGAGACATAATCTGATTGGCTTATTATATCATCTTGTGTTCTGATATTATATCATCTTGTGCAAATGTTTGCATCAGCAAATTTCCATATGAATGTTGTTCAATATTGACTATTATTACTCTGATATTACAGCTCAGGCATGCATAATCTTTGAGACATCAGCACTTTTACATGAGTTCACACACTCAGTTGTTCATGTTTTCTTGTCAGTGACGTCCTATTAGTTATTATAGTAAAATTCATGATTCAAACAGATTGTGTATTAGAGGGCTGGTTATACATCCTATGGGAACTATGGGATGGAGGCAGACGAGTCCTCAGCTGCAGCATGTTTATTTTTATAATATGTAACAGGTCATGCAGCATCATATCTTCACACTCTGAGGGTCTATTTTGGTAGGAACCCATCAACTTACAGAATAGTGGCTCCAGATCAGTGCTTAAAGCTGGACTGAGTAATTCAGCGATGAGGAAGATGATTTAGATTTTGAAATAGAAGTATTTGGATGAATTATTAATGTTTTTGTCCTCATTTTGCACAGGTGTCTTGTTTCATTTCCAATCAACTTTGCCAAAATAAAAAAAAAAAAAGTCGTCTGGAAGACTTCTGTGTCAGGTTTTTCAAACTCAGCAATGACAAGTATGACAGAGAGATTACAGATTTATTATTCTGCCAAACTTGTCAAAAACAATTCCATTCTTTTTTTATCCAGTGACTGCTGCATCTTATTATATGCCTGAACCAGAAATGGTGTCTAGAAAGGTCAAATCAGTGTCACCTGTCATAGCTTGTATATCTTACCTTTATAAAATAAAGTCTGGTGTGTACATTTAAACATTTGATTGGTCATGAAAGTAAAAAGTGACAAAATGTCACAGTGAATTCCTTTTATTGCAGATTTAGTCACAATGCTAGAGTGGCCCTTTTTTCCTGTCATCACTCCTTGCACAGGATCCTCACTGTCTGCTCAACTCTTTGGCACATTCACAATGTTGGCTGTTGCTCATTTCTCAGAACAATGAAAGTGGAGCATGGCGCTGGTGGCCAACAGGGCGCCAAGACATCCCAGGGATCTGGCTGTCCGTCAGACAGCAAGGATGAGTTGCAAAGCTGTTTGTACCACAGATGGCTGATCAGTACAACTGACTTCCTTTTTCAGCGGCCTGGCACTGTCACCATGTCTCCTCATTATTCCCACTTGAGAATAATTAAGTGTTTGGGTGTGTGTGTGTGTGTGTGTTGTCTGCTCTGGAGGGTTGGATTTTGACATTCAGCAGGTAAATGTAAGCATGTTTGTCTGGTGTTTGGGATTATGTATGAGCACATGAAAGTTGGATGGAACACAGTGTGCACGCCTGGTGCAGGTGTTGGAGATGCACTGCTTGAAACTGTGCTGGAATTTGATATGGAGAGAAACAGTGAGACTGCGCTGATATGCTTTCCCCTGTTATATGCAGATTGGATCACACTGAATCAGTCTGACTGCATGCTGGGAAGGACTCAGAACAAAGTCCATCTGTCTGCCTCTCCTCTTTCAGGGTACTAGTTTACTCAGGAACACGGGCTCACCCTGAGCCCATGCAGTGTTGCAGATATGCATTTTTTTTATTTATTATTTTTTCTGAAGTAGATAGCAACAAGTGCAAGATTTGAATACTTAATACTACTTTGAATATTTTACATTAGTCAGTGAATATGTTATGTTGTTACACACACACACACACACACACACATATATACATATATATATATATATATATATATATATATATAAATATACATAGCACTGTGGATAAATGAATCAAACAAAGCCTTCTCAGGAAAGTTCAGAAATAATGTTCCCGTCTGCTGTTATGTCTCTGGTTCATTGATAAATCGCATCATCTCTGACTAAGATTAAGACTTGACCTCTTTATTGCTTCCAGGTCTAGTAAGGCCAAAGGGTCACATAATGGTTCTGCAGTCCCCTGCTCTGTTTCTCCTCACCAGCCTGATCTGTGTCCTTCAGATGGAGCAGAGCCACACCGTGGTCATTTCAGGTGAGAACGCTTTGCTTTCCCACTCATAATTCTTCCTTTCTTTTTTTTTTTTTTATGTGGAATGCCATTGCATTATTTAAATCTTAATTGTTCGTCATTATTTTAAAATTATGTGTTTTCATAAATCAAAAAGTGTTTTCTTGGACAAGGGCAGCAGCTCTTTTGCAGTTTACGTTTAAAGCTTGTAATAAATAAATGACGATATCACCTTCAGTCAGTATATGCACAATATTCAATATGAAAATAAGATCAATATTGTTTGCCATTTGATATTTTTGTGCATTCTTCTATAGCGTCAACATTAAAATAGAAGCGGTTAAAAAGTCGTTTGTTACCGCAGAAAGGCTCCAAGGTGACGTGATGGCGCCCTCTAGCGGGAATTTATTATTACAACATGTACCCAGAACCTCACCATTGTTTGAAGCGATATCAGATTAAGCGTCTGACTGCACTGACACCTTCAAATTTATATTTATCAGAAACACTGAGAATTTTAATGGTTATCCAACTAATTTCAAGCCTTACCATCATACAGTTGTTGTAAATTTCCAGCTATGGCTGTGCTTCTTCAGAGACTCACAACTTAATGCCTTCAATTCCACGACTGCACAATTAAATGTGATTACACCTATATTGTGTTGGCACTGTTGAAATCTACTGGCAAAGCAAAAAAGAAAATGATTACAGTTAAGGTAAATATCCTTAATGTATTTACAAAACTATACAATTCAACTTGATAAGTCATTATCTAAATTTAAACATATCAAAACTGTGCAATGACACATTTATTGTTGTTGTCATCGGTGTTCTGATGTACAGATAAACACATGGGGAATCGTGAGGTCATCACCCAAACATCACAACCAGAACCATCATCTGAAGACAACAGCCTTGGATACAAAGGTAAGCGAATCCTTGTCCTTTTTTTTGTGGACTGAGTTTAAGAAGGAAATTGACTATAACAGCCAAACTGATGCTTTCATTTACATAGAAGTCCTCATGTTTGAACTTGGTTGTATTTGCTTGCGATCAGTGTTTGTGCCGATTCCACATTTGTCCTTTGAAGGACACAAAGTGCCCCGGAAAATCCTGGAATTAGGACTAGGCTTCCTATTGCTGACAAAGAATATAATACCCCATAATGCCAGTTCAGCAGCTCCAGAACTTAAGCGCTGTGTCCAAAGCCAGCACAATTCAAACCTCCCTTCAATTTGTCATTTACTGGGAAAGAGTCTGACACAAGCTGTAATGAGCTTAAACATTTAGACTCTGTTTTCCTGGAAATAAAACATCTGACTTATTCATGACATCTTTTCTAAGTTGTCTTTTATCCTTATTCAACAGTCTATTCATATTTTCCCTTATAAAATCTCAATCAATGCCTTTAACGGTCCATCTGATGCAGATTCTGAAGATAGCGGTTGTCTGGTGGAAGACAGGGGGCCTTTTGAAGAGACAGTAATGTGTTTGCAGCCCTGCAGGGGCTGAAGATGACAGGATGCCTAAGTCTTAACAAATCAGTCAGCTGCCAATTTTTTTTCTCCCTGACTTTGGAGTAAGACACTGTTCAGTTTTTGTGTTGCGATGTTTTCCATCATGTTTGCTTTAAGACTTTTCTGTGACCTGAAGCATCTCGAGTGATCTCGAGTGTAGCAACACATGCCAACAATGGGCAAAGGCATAAACTAGTGAAGAAAAATGAAGAAGTTACACAGTTATTCCTTCTTTTTAGAGAGTTGGCATGGAAATGAAAGCTGGATTATTAAAAAAAAATGCTGCCAGTGTTAGAGCTGTGTTTTCTATGCAGCTGTGCACACCTCTGCTGCCTTTTCTGCCTGAAAACAGTTGAGTTCCTAGCTGAGGCCAGGTTTGTTACTCTCTGCAAATTCCAAATGATTTATCCCCTTATAAATATTTCCTGGATTTAGCTTTATGATTTTTGCAGATATTTTCTTCCTTGGCCCTGAACCAACTGGAGAGCTACACTGGAGTGAAATAAATAAATAAAAATAGGCCTCATTACTTGGCACATGTCCGCTTAAAATCCTTGCCATTTTATTTGCTGTGTTGCCATGAAGACGTGCATGTCTTTGTGTCCATTTTTCCACCATCTGTTCCTGGAAATTGTAGCGTTGGAGAGGAATTTGGATTGGGACCATCTATTCGAATGCTCTTCAAAATTCACAATTCAGGAACGACAGAAGGACCTATTCTCTGCTTTATCCCTGTTGCAGAGTTTATTTCTGTTTTATTATTAAATGAAAATAATATTATTGTCATTACACAAAACCAAGATCACACTGGCCTCCTTTTATGAGCCAGCAGAGATGCGGAGGTAGTTGATGACTGCAAGAAATATAAGCGCGGCAAAGCAGAGGTTCCTGTTGGTCATCTTTTTTAGAAAGACAAACACAAAACTTATTGAATTATTTATGAACAATTATTAGAGTTGTTTTAAATATATGATTTAGTAGAGAGAAAAAGAGAACTTTGGATGGAGATATAATAATTTTTGTTTTAATTTTGTGCAGACTACATGTTTTATTATTCGTTTAAGGCCTGTGAGGATCAGCTAAGCGACTCAAAGGACAAGGACAGTGCATCAGTTCATTCAATGAAAAGTTTTCCCATGAGGGATTTGTTTGAGGTGGTTTTAGAAAGATTGCAATATTTCTAATATTCAATGCTCACATCAGATACCGTTGCCCTGGCGTCAGGCTGTGTTACACCTTTGTAACCAGCAGAGGGGGTGCTGACCTGCTCAGATGACAGGCACTACCGGGTTTCAGTCCACAGTTACTTGAGAGGACAAAGCTCTTTTGCTTTAAAATGAATTTTATTCAAGTAAAAATTCACTTATGGAGTAGTTGGACTATTTCACCACGTTTGATATCATTACATAATGTTAGGGCTTTTATTTCCAAGGCACTTAAAGTATCACTATACTTTTTAATTAATGAAGGTGAAAGGTTGGAAGGTAAAGAACTGGGGAAAAAAAATTAACGGCAGTGAAAGAAGTCTATATAAAGGCTAGACGTGGGCACACATCCAGGATCATTAAGCAAACAATATTCTATTACTCTGACCCTTTTGCCTTTAATAAGAACGTGCACAAGCAGAGAATAAAAAAAAGTATAAATCATTCACCAAGGTCAGATCATCTGTGCTTTCGACTACATACACTTTTGAAATAATAGCACACTTAAAAAAATACAAAACACTGATATTTAAAAAATAAAAACGCAACAGGATGAATTTTGAGTCTCATTCAGGCTACTAATCATTAAATTACTCAGTTTGGACATCTACTACCGACTGCAGAATATAAAAGATCTCACATTTTGTCAAATATCTTAAATAAGGTCGCCATAAAGTGGTTTGTTAGGAAAAAGCAGTCTGGGGTTGTGAGGACGTGCGGTTAAATGGTGCCTGACTGGTAGGAATCTCCCCTGCACAGCAGAAAAGCTTCTCTGACTGGATAGGGAAACCAGATCCATCAGTGTGCGCAGAGACGCGCGGCGCCTGCATCCAACCAGCGCCAGCTCCGCCACCAAACCGGGGCACAGCTCCACATTTAAACCGTTCAAGTGAGCGCAACTTGACGCTTATGCTTTCTGGATTTCCGGGGGTTTAACTGTGTGTAATTCCTGAAGAGGAACCAAGAGCATCTCCGATCACAGATGAATTCCGCGAAGTTGTCGGCGCCTGGAAGTGAGGAGCTCGACGGGAGGGGAGAAAAGCAAAGTGCTGTCGAGTGGAGCACTTCTCCAGTAACCTGCGACCATGTCTCAGAACTTTGATTCAAACAGGAAATCAGTGTCAGGGGAGCAGCTCTGATCGTTATTATCTCTGTGGACACTTTTTCGAGAAGTCTCTCCTTCATCAGGACACCTAAATCACCTTGAAAACGCGCGTTTTAGATGAAAAAAAGACGCAGCAAAAGCACATTCTGACCGGATTCTTACAGCCTCCAGCTGCTCCTGAATGATGCCTGCCTGTTGGACGGGGATTTACTGTCTGCTGACTCTTGTACACGTTTGTTCAGGTAGGATGAAGATAGAATGGTAATGTATTATCCAAAGTGGAAAGTTTAAATCAAAATTAAATTGGGTTTGTGATGGTGACAAAGGGAGTGAGAGGAGAAAGGAGAGCTGAGGTTGAATCTAGTTTTGATCTGTGGAGTATTTCTGTCACCTTTTCTCCAATCAGCAGGGTCTGCATGTGACCCCTGACCCATGCCAAACACAGCCATTAACAAGAATGTTTTCAGGCTGGTACAGGTGATCCACAGCCTCAACAGTGAGTGTATGCTTTGTACAAGTTGCAGGGAAAAGTGGACTGGATGGTCCAGTGCAGATGGCTTTGCTTCATAAATGGTGGTGATTTAATGGTGTTTTAAGCAGAGCGGCTTGTCTCTCAGCGAAAAGTCCACCGATGCAACCTGTCACCTGGGATCATTTCATGCAGCAGGCTGTGTGTGAGCTGATGCTCCCGTGGTTCAGCCGGAGGGGTCAGGGATCATCCTGGGAAAATTAGCTCAGCCAGAAGGTTGATAAAATGTTGTGGCACCACAGGCTGAGATCAGTCAAGAAAAGTTTTTGATAGAGTCCTGATATCATGCCATACCTTTTCCACAGCAGACACTCTCGGTGAGAGTCCCACTCTGATAAAAAACACTTGACAAGGTTGCTGTTTTTGCCCTTATGTCTGTTTCTCCTTTTATTCCTGTTTAAATATATTGCTCAAAAAGGGAAACAAATGGAGGCTTGCATGTCCTCAAAGAGCACACAAAAATATGTCTGGAATCAGTTTTTCACCTTGTTCTTTCTAAATTTCCAAAGGGTAAAGTCTTTTACCACAAAGTCCAGATTTTCAGGAGAGTCTGAGGAACCTCATGCTTAAATCAGACACGATGTTGTTTGATCTTCATCCAAGACGCCTGTCTTGTGACGTGAATATTAACGTGCATCCAGGCAATCCAGGCAATCCACCTTTTTAAACTGGATGCAGCAGCTACTACAAAGCTGTTAGGGTGTGTCCAAAGATGGAGGGGAATGGCCCTTCTGAAAGCCATCCATCTGTATGGTTATCGCACTGCTGCCCCCTGTGGATATCAAATTATTTAGCTGGGACAGTTGCCAGTCTTATATGCCCATCCTTGAGGGTAATCCATGCTAGAACAAGTCTTAATCAGAACAACTCCGTGTTCCGCGTGTACCATCTCGTTCCCCCTGCGTGGTCTCGACTACAACAGCAACGTGAGCTTTGCTGTGAAGTGATTCCATCCAACTAGGAGCGATAAGGGCAGCCTCAAGCTCCCCCAATGAGAGTTAAATCGCCACTAATGAATCCGCCCACAGCAAATGGATGCTACAATAATAATCTAAATGCTGGTCATTAAGAGCATATGCACGTGCCTGGGTTTCTTTGTCCCCCTACATCCCACTGATCTAAATTATGCGTCCCCAGAGTGATGCCGCGGTATAACACGTCTTCCTACCTGCTTTCTTTGACAGCCTGTAAACACTGTCTAGCAAAGGAATTGTGGGAAAATAATAAAAAAAACAAAACGTGCCGTCCTTTAATTCTTTGTTGAGGTTGTTGCCTGACTGCTGTTTTCAAACAGGACAGGATTTAATAACTATCCTAATTACATTAGCGGCATGTGCCCGAGGCCCCCCTAGGGGCTGAGATTACCTTTATAACCCTCTCACGCACGTGTTATCGGTGCAGTTGTGAGTACAATTGGGGCTCAGGGGTCAGAACATGCTTTAATTCCATGAGTGCTGTGTGTTCTGTCCCCTAGGGGAACAGTTTGCCTGAGACCTGTGGCTGACCTGCGGGAGCGAGACGCACACCGGTCATAGTTCGCGTGCTTGTGTTGCTCTGGCGACTGACACTCATTGCTGCTTCGGTTGACCCACACTACTGCACAGCCCTTGTTATAGGACGCTGGACATTAAGCAATGACAGCTTGATTGGGAGAGGCTGGCCCGCTGGTGTCTTCTCCGAAGCTAACGAGAACCTCTGTAGCTTCCTTGATGTTACAGTGATGAGCCGAATCCCGCCGCTAATGAGGACTTTTTGAGTACAGGCGATTGTTTCCTTAGAATTCCTTTGTCTGGTGGATAAGATTCCTTCTGCACTTCCTTTGGAGTAATGCTGCTAACAGCATTAATGTTGTTTGCTGGAAAGGGCTAACATTCTGGGATAAGAAAAACAGAAATGTGTTTAAGGTGTGGCTCCACTCTGCTCCATTTATAGTCCCCGGGATCTGTCGAAACGTCTTGGCTTGCGCGCGTCTGCTTTCTGTTAGAGCTCCTCTTTTCATCTATTTTCAAGCAAAGCGTTGCTGTCTCTAGCATCCTGGAGTTTATTTTTAAGTCAGTGAACACCCTTTCACCTTGAAAATGAAGCAGAGTTTTTTCTGGGTTATTTGTTCTGCTGTGAGTTGCTCAATAGCTCAGGAACTGGGCTGTCGAAATTTTTGACGTTCTTCAATATAATGAAGCTAGATTGCACTTGTTTTATCTTGTACTCAATGGCTACGCCATTTGGCATTCAGGGACTGTGACCCGGTTAGCCAAGACAGCCCACAAACCTGATTGTTAGCAATTTCATGTAGGGACTGAAACACTGTGCAGAAGGAAGTGTGCATGTCGGCCAGCTAAGCTAACTTTATGACTCAGCTGAGGCTAAATGCATACACTGAACTTTGTCTCCAGCTCTTGCATTTCCCAGAGTGAATGTATTTTACTCATAATTGGGCTTATAAATCTGTAAAACTCCTTAAGTTTACACATGTTGTCTTAGCCTATTGCCTAGACGGAGATTTTTAAGCGTTTTAAACAGAATGAGTAAAGTTAAAAAAGAAAGACAAGGATGAGTGTTTGTCATGCAGTGTTTTACAGAGTCAGCCCTTGTAGAAATGAGGTCATGTCTAATGCATGCTGTTTATCGCAGGTGCTTGGGGATTATTATTACCTGACAAAATGCTCATGAGAATGTTGTCCACCAGGAACTGCTCTGGCAGAATCACTGAGACTGCTTATCTTTCCCTGCACAACCCCCCACAGACCCTGTTGCAATTGTTTGCCTCTGAGTGAATGTGCATAAATGCATGTGTAATGGCGCTATCTGGTAATGTGCGTTATCAATTTGTGTGCCAAATGCTTGTGTTTAGTTTGCTTGCTGGCTGGTTTCCTGTGGCCCCACACGGTTGCCAGCCATGGGGATGGGAAGCTCCTGCGATCCTGAACAAGTGCCTCTGGGCCTGGAGTTCACAGGTCATCACACCTTAACACAGGCGTATAAAAAAATACAAATAACGAGGAGGATTGATTACTGTCTGTCCATCTGCCTCATACACGCATTTAAACTCATTTTGCCCATTTTCGATATAAAAAAGAGGAGCAGATCCTCTTTTTCTGTCAATATGTCAGCTTAAAATGTTCTGCTAGGGTCCAATAGTGTCTTTATCGGAACCATATCACAAGCATCAGCTTAACAAGAAGAATCTTAAAAGAAAAAGTCTTGACCCTTTTACTAAATGTGATTAGTTCATAAGACATGAAATAAAGGCTGACAGTCATGACAATAGAACAAGCATGAAGCTAAGCATAAAGGAACACATTGTGTTAACACGTGTCCTAAATTTGGAGCAAAAAAAAAAAAAAAAAGTGGAGAACGATTTGTGCTTCTCTCCAGATCGGAACGTTGGACTGTTCTACAATATTTGACATAGTTTGTTATAAATCAGACCAACGTAGGCTGCTCCATTTGGATCTCCGTTAGGGCTGGATCAGTCAAGTGGCTGCAGGTAGTCTGGTTCTGTTATTGCTCAAACACTGGAGAGCAACTGGGCGAATTCATATTTTTTAAGGACAGCTTTAAAGGTCACAGTAGCACTGTGACCTCAGGGACGCTTCTAAAGATTACCCCTGTGTGAGTCATCTCCTGCCCAGTCAGGCGGTTAATAATCAATAGGATCTATATACTCTCAGCTTATAGAATCAATAGGCCTGCGAGTAAGCTCCTGCAGATTTCAGCTCAGTGTGGTGGTAAAATGATTAATCCATTTTCAGAAGCACTCAGCTGCTTCGCGTTCATAATTTCCGTCATGTTTGTTAGTGGTTCTAATTGTGAAATCGGTCCTGTGGGCTCATCAGGAACTCGTTCATCAGTGATGATGAAGGTGAAAAAGCGGGCCAGGATGAGTGCGAAGCCCCTAGGACTGACACGGTTATTGCGGCGAGGGGTCCTACCTAATGTTACATTCATTAGTGCTGAAGCCGCTGTTGGAATGCAGCCTCCCAAAGCATCTCCAGCATTCTGACAAGCAGCCTCATTAGCCAGTGGAGGAGCCATCGATGATTTTATTATGTGGGAATTGTAGAATGTTGCACCTGATAGGAATGAAGATTCCAGGGGTAATTGGACAGAATATCTGTTGTCGGTGTATTTCACTTTGGCTATCTGATGGTATAATTCTAATTTAATTCAGTTTTTATATGGAAAAGGCATGCAATCACTTTTGCATTAATTACCAACGTTGGTATTAAGCTACAATAGGTGCAAAACAGCTAAATTTGTTTTAAATGATGTCCACCTGTGCTGGTTGCCATCTCGGCTCTAGCAATTTGCTTATTATTGCATAATTCTGGGAGTTTTTCCTATGAAGTAAACTCTCATGTCTCATGTTTTGTTGCACATTTTAATCTGATGCACTAAAAGAACCCAAATGAACATAGAAATCTGGTCCCAGAAAACCTGTTTCGATCAGTTCTGTCCACATTCTTTTGGCCACATCCTGTTGAGGACTGGCTGTTGAGTTTGTGTCTCTCACCGTTCAACCAAAAAAGACCCTCAGCTCAAAGTCTTGTTCAAGTCTCATCTTCAGCTTACCTTTCAAACAAAGTCTGCCTCCTGTTGCTCCTGAGTCTGTGATTTTCAAAAACACATTTTGATCCCAGTCGTACATTCTTCTCGCTTTGTTTTGCAGTGTTTTTTTTTTTTGTGTAGTATAAGATTGCTATCAAGCGTGGACCACGGCCAGATCATTAAAGAGCCTTTGTTGCACACTTTTTTTTTTGCTAAAGAATGCTGTGACACATTGTTGCTTTCACAAATCATTGCAGTTGCATTTTACAGCCGAGCGAACCTCTCTTCAATCAGAAAGCGTCCCGGCCCTTGCCAAGATTTTAAACCACTAAATTAGTCAGCCTCCAAGTTTTGTTCTCACAACGCGCCACATGAAACTCACCGAAAAGCAAAGGGAATCTTCCTAACTCGGCTGAAACCATGGTTTTAACGGTATATGCCTTGTGTCAACAGCTCATCTTGTTTCTCTGTGCCAACGTGTGTGATCAGCAGCACCAAAGTGGAGCCAAATTAAAAGCTGTTCATACAGATAAATTCATTATGAAGCACCAGATAGGCGCTCCAGCTGCTATCTGAAAAGCTTATTAGAGAGAAAGCTTCGAAGAACTGAATTGTGACTCTTTTTTGTCCCCATTAGTTTAAAATTGAGACATTCCCTGCTACACCAACTTCATTGTCGAGATTATAGTTATAGAGATTATATTTTTTCTCTGTGAATGTGATTGACACAGGCATGTTTGCCATGAAAAAAGAGGTCAGGATATTATTTGAGGCCTGGATGCCGTTTTTCATTTTCACTGAATTGTGTGTCACTGAACATTGTGTCTACTCCTACTGCTTTTGAATTTTAGTAGAGCTCTGAAGATGCTCTTAAGTGTTCTGGAAAAAAAAAACAAACTAAAAAACATTCTGTATGTCATCATGGTGCAAACACAATGACAAAAAATGCTTTTATTTATTGATTTGAACCTCCAATTTGTCATTTTAGCTGAATGAATAGTCAATAGTCAACAAGGAATAACATTTGCAAGGTGGTTGTGTTTTTACCTGACAGTGGAGCAGCAGCAGCAGCAGCATTGGCAGCTGTGTTTTGATAAGATTTGGCTCCTCAGTTCGTCTAATTTGTCAGACACCCGCTG
Source organism: Pao palembangensis (assembly GCA_015343265.1). Classification (NCBI taxonomy): domain Eukaryota; kingdom Metazoa; phylum Chordata; class Actinopteri; order Tetraodontiformes; family Tetraodontidae; genus Pao; species Pao palembangensis. The sequence goes on along the minus strand of CM027094.1, from coordinate 5,703,269 downwards.
TTGTTTTTGAAGCTGTCAGACTGCTGCCTCCAGATTTGAGACCAATTTTAAAAACAACAAAGCACGTTTTTGTTGGAAAATACTAATGAAATGATAATCACCAGGGGGCTGAGCAAAGGCGCCATAAACTACCAAGCTACCACTCTCACGGCATTTTTAAGTGCATTTTTACCACCCTTCAGATGCATTGTTGCATTATTAATGCTTTATTAACCAAACGCTGATTGATTTTGGTGTCGTGGTAGATGCTGCTGGGGCCAGTAAAGAGGCCGTCATCAGATCACGCAAGGTTCACGTTGCTCCATCGTGTTGGTAACAAGCCACTGACAGACGTTTGGACAACCGGACTCTCAGTCTGGTGGGTTCAGTGCTGAGGGCAAAGTCTCTCCCTCCCAGAGTCTGTCCACATCTGGGCTGCTGCTACCAGCGGCACAATTAAGGCTGCAAATAAAAGAAATGTAGGTCAAGCAGACGAGTACTCCAATGTAATGAGCGAGTACGCGGACTGAATTAATGTGTTAATTCAGTGTTGGTCCAACGAAAGCGACGTAGGACCGCTGAGGCTCAAAGAAGACATAATAAAGAACCAGCATTCAAGGATGAATGTGCGGGCACAAGGTCAACTCCAAATGGATTTTGATCTTCGTCACAAACAAACCTTTGCTGTGTTTGTTTTTTGCCTTTGTTCAGGAAGTTTCGAGCGCTGCCTGAGTGATAATCGATGGCCTATACAGCCACTTTATTTTTCACTGAGCGTGTAATGGAGTGAGGATAAGCCTCTCAGATGCGCTCCTGGCCTTTTACCATCTCCTCTGATCCCCCCCAGCCCACCTATCGCGGTTAAACCTGCCTCAGCCTCAAATCGATGCACATCGCGATGTCCAAAATAACAAAAAGTGAGCACGTGTAGGCTGAGCTGATGATGTTTGACACCAGGAGTAAACTCTCAACACGGGGGTAAATTCAGTCACTTCTCTGAATGTTGGTATGCGTGTATGTTATTCGACCACGGCTTTTGTGCCACTGACAGGCTGATGGATTTGTTCTCCAGGCTGGTGACCTGGTTGGTGTCGATGTTTATCATAAAGCAGTAGTGTAACGGGTTGAAATCATTTTCTCTTGAACCTTATGATGAATTCTTGAGCTTCGTGTGTGTTTTTGTGTCCCACTATTTCTGCTCAGTTGGTATCTGACTCTGAACATCTGGCGGGGCTGTGCGAGGCCTTATCGCAACCACGACCTTGACTCTCACCCCCGGAGTTTGCTTCATTGTGTTAATGATGTGGCAGAGGAAACTTACAGTGCGGCGGCGTAATCAGAATTCCCCCAAATATTTCGTGACATTAAACTGACCTGGGGAAAAAAAGTTATTAAAACAACAAAGGTGTGTTGGTAGACACCTTGTCCGTGGCCACACACAGAGAAGCATTCCTTCCTCTGCATACTTGTGTGAATGACAGTCTTCAACTGTTCCACTTAATTGCAGTTTATACAACCCGAGAAAGAATGTCTGGCATTTATCGGATGAGTGTATTTTACTGTTCAAATGAATATGTGTTTGGAATAGGTGCCTGTCCTGGGGATGAGCAAAAATAAATGCTTTCCATTGAGTCACGCTGCCATTTGCGAGATATACACTTTCAGGCGGAGTACATGAGAAGAGGGAATCCATTTTAATAAAATATTTACAACAAATAACAAGGTTGGTACAGCATAAAGCCTCAATCTGTAACCCGAACCTGGGTCAAAAGCTATTAAAAATGCTTGTGCCAAATCTGGTTTGTTTAATTCTTACAAAAATAAGCAGATGTATGCACAGAGGTTATGGGCTGCAACTACTAGAGTGCAATTATGCTCCCCCTGAAATATCTGCCTTTTCAACACGGGGATTCCACAGTGTCACCACATGAAGTCCCGTCTTTTCCTTTATTTACACAGTTTTTAGGTAACAAGTTCACCCTCCTGTCTGAATGTATAATTTTAAGCTAACAAGGATCCTTAGAATCCTTAGAATTTTTATCACTACATGCAAACTACAGTCTGCAGAAAAATAATTGGCATTTTTCAAAGCATGGCGCTTTTACGGTTTGGCAAGTGGAAAATCTACTGCTATTAAAATCCTTTTTTTTTTTAATCTGGCATCATAAGTGAGAAATTCGAGTTACTGGTTGATGCATCATTCATCCACGGACACATCTGAGAGCAAATAGTTGGATATAACTCCAAATTTATGTTAGCAGAGATGACAAATTAGCCAAGAGTGCTAATCCCCCTTAATGGACACATAAATGAGCATTAACCTTTAAATTAACGGCACATAACAGCAAATAGTGTTGATCTTTGTCAAAGTGCTGAAGGAGAATACTGCAGACATGAAGCGCCGGACCCAGTGTGTCCTCATTCTCTGCTCTCAGCGTGCCCTTGCAGTTAATTATGCTGCTGTATGTGGAAAATCTGGTGGAGTTAAGTATGTTTGTGCATTTTTATGTAACCTTTGGTTAGTGAGTCAATTATGTAATTATGCTCCCTGGCCTCTTCTAGTCATTTTAATGTCAAACTGATTCCACATTACTCAGAAGTGGATGTTAGAAGATGGGATTTACTGGATACTTTACTGGATACTTTTTTTTTTTTTCCTGATGTTTCTGTGTAATTAGTTGTGCTTAAAATACCAAAGGTGGCACAGTGATACACAAAAAAGTTACATAACATCACACATACTCTCGCACGAGCCTATACAGTCGAGTACTCATTTCTGGGATTCAGAGTTACTTCATTTGTCAAGATTTATTTTTGATTTTTTTGATTTTGCAGTACAAAATGAGACTTCCTTGTCAGTCAAATGTGGTGTCATTTCCGTGAATCTCCACTGGAGCTACTGGAAATCTCTGTCGCCCCATTAAAAAGTGTGGACTTTGATCCGCGTAGGCCACGCATCACAAAGAAGCAAACGACTTCCGCGGACTGGAGAAAAGTCACTTCCCTAACAAGACGTAGCTCCCTGCGCTGCACACTCCTAAGCCTCCGCCTGCTTTTGTTAGCTACTTCTGGCGCTCCAGTGCCAGTAATCCCACAGTTCTGCAGGTGGAGATTTCCCATTTCCACCAATATGAATCTCCTTCAGCTGTCAGCTGCTTCAGGAAAAGGTGGTGGTCTGTGGCATGCAGACAAGCAGTGGGGCTGATTTTCAATTGTATAGCCTGTTTATTAGTGTTTTACAGTTAAAGCGGATTGTTTTTCATACTTGGCCATTAATGAAGTCAGAAAGATAATTTACCGGTAAAATGTGATATAATGTGATTTTCTTTTGTATATTTCTTTGGTTCCATGTTGTAGGAGTCATTTCCTTTCACACACTGCAAATAAACATATAATGTTACAAACTGTGCAATATATGAAAGACGGTGGGTCCATGCGAGACCACCAATGCTGCAATAAAACATATATTTGTCACAGTTATTTTGTTTTGCTGGTACACCCTTCTTCCTCCTTCTAGAGGAACACACATATCTGTGGAGAACACAAATCCTCTACCCACCTCTGATTTTCTCTGACTGAGACAAAGCCAAGCGCCGTTCTCTTTTGTGTCTGCTTCTCTTCATGTCGACATCTCACTCTGGATCTTCAGGAGACAACAGAACTGCCTCTGGGACGACTCAAACGTATTTGTAGGGGCGCAGGTGCTACAAATGACCTTTACTGTCAGCTCATGTACTCCATTGTGGATTTGTGGGAGTGTTTTCGCATACTGATTGCACGCTGGCTGCTGGCCCTTTGCAGATAAAGCCTGGGCTTCTGCGGGGGCCAGTTGTGGCCAGCTGATATTGCCTCTCGCTGTAATGCCAGGGAGCAGAAGCAGACTGCGTGGACCTTTAGGTATCTGCCCAACACAATTAAGAAAGTCAGGCTGTATGTGTGCACAGTGGGCAACTTGGTTATATTGTTTTGTTGTCGATTTAAACATCCAGACGCTGTGGAAAATGAACTCATTTTAGATGATGCTCACAGCTCTTTTATGCTTTTTTTTTCCCCTGCCATGCTTTTTTTTTTTTTGCTTAAAATTGCTCTCCTTCCTGCCGGAGTACTGCAGATAATCATTCTTGAACACAACAGGTGTTTTTTTTCCTGCTATTTGAAGGGTTACGGTCATTTCTGCAGAAGCCAACCATTATTTTCGTGTTACTTTGAGGCTCTGAAGAAGTGGCTCCCCTCATTTACTTTATTCCATATATGGAAATACAGACTGGTTAGCCCTGCCATTACTTTGGTACAGACGGTTGTGCTGCCTGTGGACTTTCATCCTCGATGTTAAATTCCAGAGGATCATCACTCCCAGTAACATTCCCACAAGGCCTTGCTCTACTTTCTATGCTGTCAAGGTGACAGTATAGAAAATTACGGCCATTCATCAGCGTGTGCTGTCTGAGCACCATGAATGTAAGCATATTAACATATGAAGCACAACTCAAGACCTTGGTGGGGCGTGATGCAGAGCAGGTTTTGTGTGGGTAATTGCATTTCTTTTGTATGGTACCACCTTTTGTCGATGATGGCATTTGTTAGAACGTACAATTTTAGTTAGCATAGCTGATTGATAGCATTAAAAGTAAAACAAGACAAAGAAAGTAATTGGCAGAGAAAAATTAGCCGAGGCAGCAGGAGGGCTTATCTCAACTTGATTGCTGCCAGGTTAGATGGAGCGTCTGGCTGCTAAAAATGCGAATGTCAGCATATTGTTTAATATCAGACGTAAAATGGGACTTTTATCAACACTTTTCCATTTTACAATTAAGGGACCAAAAAATTATACATATTCCTGAATAAGACTTTAAATTTGTGCAAAAAAGACAACATAGCTTCTGTGCCACAGTGGTTCACATCCTTCCTCACAGCATTTCACAATGTGTGAGGTGTTAGCTGTGTGGGGAAACTCTTGTCTTTGCGGGATTTATTGGCTGCAGTGGGAGTGTAGCAGCTCATCGTTCTTCAGCACAGTGGTGATTATCTGCTTTACAGGGCCATTGGCACATTAAAGTGTGACCTGCTGAAGTCTGTGTATTGTAGTCTTTGCTGCAACATGAAAGAGCAGGAAAGTGTTCCCAGAGCAATAAAACCGGTAAAGAGTGGTGTCTGGCGTTGGTGCCGTCTCCACCTGATCCGCTCTGCCTCTTCCTACAGCTCTAAATTCAGCTAATTGTTTTTTTTAGTAGGAAATGAAATAGTTAAAAGTATTGTGTATATCAGGGGTGAGCAATTATTTTGCCTAAAGGGCCACATTGTGTTTTAGATCTTGATGACAGGAAACTAACCCCCCAAATGAGGATCGGAGGTTAAAAATCGTGCTTGATGCACTATTGACTGGGAAAATATTTCAGAGAGCCTGTAAATTGGTCCAACTAGAGATGGATGATGATGCTCCAAATGGTATTTGGCCGCACCTTCTTGAGAGAACATGTTAGGATGCTAGGCGAAGGGGGGTCTGAACCTTTTTTCTAACCAATCAAGCTGACCTGGAAGAGATAGAGAGAATGCAACATGTATGAAGACAGTGGGGTTGTGTATCTGGTTCTTGTTAAGGGGCTCCGCTTTGTCCTCTGCCTCACAGAAACCTGTTGTTAGACAGTTATTTTGACAGGTCCAGTATGATTGGCATCCCAGCAGTGTGTCTGGGATTACAGGCGATTTTGTGGTTGTTAGTGTGAGCCTGTATGGAGGAATTGATTTGTACTCCTGTGGCCGGGACAACAATTTTCAGAGCCTGGCAACACCGCTGAATGCAAAGCTGCGTGTACACTCCTGCAGGGGGAAGGAGAAGGCAACAGCTCGTGTTGAGAATGGCTGCCTTTTCTTTTGTTCGCAGAATGGCCACACTGCTGTTTGTGGCACATACAATAGCCATGGATGAATTTAAGGAAGAAGACGCCATTTTCAGCATTGAACCATCAAGCTAGATATTTCCTTACAAAAACATGCGTTAGATAAACTGTCGGGCATGATATTCATCCACATTTCAGTCTTATTTTGTTTCAGTTGTAACGCCTCATGAGATTTCAGCTGCTGGAACCAAAGCAAAACACTTTCTGAGCTACATGTGTTTGTGTGGTAATTATATTGTCAAACTGAAGTATTGTTAATACGAGACACTTCCTCGGCGGTAATAATGCGCCATGTCGAATTCATTTAGAGCTGCTGTTGTTTTCATTACTGCTGCCGGTTATTACAAGGAAGGTTTATTTGATTAATTATAATATTGCTATTTTTTGGTCTTGAGTTATTGTTTGAAGAGTATACTTGAAAATTAATTAGTGTTCCTTCTTCCTCTTCAGGGTCTCGTCTGCGCCAGGAAGACTTCCCTCCCCGCATTGTGGAGCACCCCTCTGACCTCATTGTGTCCAAAGGGGAACCAGCCACTCTCAACTGTAAAGCAGAGGGCCGGCCAACCCCCACGGTGGAATGGTACAAAGATGGGGAGCGCGTCGAGACGGACCGCGACAACCCCCGTTCTCACCGCATGCTGCTGCCCACCGGCTCACTTTTCTTCTTGCGCATCGTGCACGGGCGACGGAGCAAACCCGACGACGGGAGCTATGTGTGCGTGGCCCGAAACTATCTGGGTCAGGCGATCAGCCATAATGCATCTCTGGAAGTGGCCAGTAAGTCCAGTTCTATTTGTTTTCAAGAGCTAAAATATAGAAAACAACTGAACATGTGATAAGAATTCATGAAAAAGTCAATAAGATCATTAACGTTTCTAGTTAAGAACCGTGAGAGTATCTCCAGGAGAAATGAATCCCTCACAAAACACCTAATCCCTGATCATCTCCTGCAGAAAGTTTGTTTAAATGAGTATAATTTCAAATAAACACTACTTACAAAGGGTCAGATGTATTATGGAATACGCTGAGTACACTAAATATTGTACAGCGATCTTCACTTAACATTCAGACACTCCTACAAAATGGCAAATTCCTTAGTGCACTATATAGGGTATAGGAAGTCATTTTGGACATGGTCACTAAGGCCGTTTTGAGGTGGCCAATCAAGTCATGCCCTTTGCAGGTGTGTGTGTGTGTGGCTGTAAATATGCAGAAAGCTGCTGTTGTGTTTGCCAAAAAAGCAAAAGAATCAGTGGTGGATACTGAGAGTCTCTTCACTGGGTGCAACAATCTACCAGCACAGTGACTGAAATACAAACACAGCGTGGACAAATCACCAATGCTGATGTGTCCAGATGTATTGTGAGTGCTGACTCAAGCACCCAGGATGCAGGTACATGCTACATTTGTCAAATTTTTGTTTATTTGATGGAATTTGCGGCAAATTCATTCGTTTTTGGATGTACACGTGAGATTTGCACCTGATAGCAATTATCTCTACATATACATACCTGGTTTGTTTTTTCATTTCATTTTTTCAATGTGGGTCATTGTACCTCTGTGAAACAGCTGAGATATCACAATGTGAAACACTTGTTGGACACGGAGCAACTGTGAGTCCGCTTTTGTCCCACAGGTCAAAACGAGTGTTGAATGTGACGGTAACAGGTGAGGGTATCCCCACGCTGGTAGTTCCAAGTTTCAAACGTGCACTAGTCAGCATCTAAACAGGCTTTCACTGCAGCGTGTGTCTGCAGTCTCTCGGGACAGGCGGAGCAAATGTTCCTGTGTCTGGATAAACTCTGACTAGAGTGATGGAATGGAGCTTGTGGACGAGAATATAGGTGGTCAAAGGTCAGAGTTTACAAGCATCAGAGGGTGAGTGCAGATGGCCTGTGGATGCCTACGGAGCAAAAGTGGAGTAAGTCCTAAAAAACACTGAAATCTGGTGTAAAAACGCATTTTTCTTCGAGTGCTGTCACTAAAAAAGAGGAACAACCGCAGTCATCGTGCACAGCTCTGCCCAGCTGTGTCCGTGAGTAGAACTCGACGGGCTCCCTCTCCACCTCAGACGTTAGAATAATCTTCCCCTTTTAGATTTATCCATTTTACCTTTTGCATTATACTGCAGTAGATGTCCAAATTGTGTCATGTTAATGCTGGATCAGCACTCCTAACCCCGGGAAGCTCATCTCTTGAGGGAGAAGACTTTATTACTCAGCGCTCTCGAAGCTAAACACAGAGAGGACTTGTTGAAGCTGCCTGGATGAGTTATTCCTCACTGCTTCTTCCTGTGGAGGTCACACAGATTCATGGGTCACTCTGGGGCTGGGTAGTAGAACAGTACCCCTCTTTGGTAAATGCTGCTGAGTTAAGGAGTTTATACCAGACGTGAGGGGGAGGGGAGCATTGAAAGTTGGGGGGCGGGGGGTCGTTGAACATTCTCTGTCAATAGAGTCATGTGCCAGGTCATTAATGGTCACATTTACAGGAGAGCTGTTAATTTTCGTGTTGCGTTAACCACTTAGGGCTTGCATTGATGTAAAAAGATATTTCAGCACTGGAAATGGGCTGTGGCGTTCTGTTTTACTTTAAAACTAACAAACGCTCACCATGCATGTTTTGGTTTGCTTGGATTTAAACTGTCTTGTTTAAAAGGAGGAACAGAAGAAAAATCTCTGGTAGAAGGAACATGGAAATATGCAAACAGCTTGTTTGGGAAATATAGAGCAGGATTCTGATCCAATCTCAGGCCTCTGAAGTGACCACAGAAAATAATGTTGTAATAATAATATAATAGAAATGGCACCTTTTCCCCTAAAAGGTAACTCGTTTGCCATGGTCGCACTCCTACATGTTACGGCCATATTTATCATATTTATGTCTCCGGCATTCACTCAAATGCGAAGAATAAGAGTCAAATTAGCATAATGTGAGTCTGAATGCTCGCTGGTTTGTGATAGAGGCAGGACCAGTGTGAAACCCAACATTACACTTATAAATGCATCCAAATGCTCTGAAAAGCCCATATGCAGTTCTGTAATTGAATGCTTTCATTGCCTGTACACAAATTTCAAAACCGGTTACTGAACAGCTCCTAAATTATGATAGTGTGGATGTCAGCCAACATTGTTCTTATTTAAAAGATGGGATGATATTAAAGATCAGTCCAGCACATATGAAACAAAAGCTAAACTATTATATACCACGTCATTTGATCCCATATTAACAAAGTGAACGTGAAAAGCTCCGGCGGAAAATTAAGTACTCTCAAATGCTCACAGCTCAATTCTAAATGAATTTTGGTGTATTATGCCTTCTCATAATGCCACTTGAGTTTTAGCGCAATAAAACAGAGGTGATGACAAATGTGGAGACGGCTGACAAGAGGCAGGCTGGCAGACGTCAAGGACAGGAGTGACAGAGACGCGCGGAAAGAAGGAGGGAAAGAAGAGATGTCTGTTCTTCAAGGCTCGCAAGTGAAACTTGCTTGCAGAAAATTGAATTGACATGGTGGAGACAGTGACAGATGTCGTGTGTGCTGGGGCCTGAAGCACGTCCACGGGGCTCAGGCACACGCGGTGACAGACACATGTTGTGCACGCAGCCGAGAGGGGCCTTTTCTGAACGCCAAAGAGATAAAATCTGGAAAAAATGGGGTCAAAAAATGACATGAAACTTATTTCCCATCCAATAAATGTCACAGACGACACTCAGCATAATATTCCTGCCTGCAGGGACCCCAGAGGTCCCTGGGAAATGAACATATGTCCTGTTGACCTGAGCCACTTGATTCAATCATAAAGCGCTTTATTGAGGTGAAGGCAAAGTCACGGCCTGTGCACTCTAAAGGTTATTGGATAGCAGACCTTTTTTTAGGTCCACTCGCGGAGAGGTATAAATGATATTCTTAAACTAAGTGGATAACTCCATTTGCCTGAGCACATTAGGCATTAATGCAGCGATAAACCACCTCGGCAGTTTTTGCAGATGTAGGCCCGGGTTTGTTGTTGCCGGATTTCTCACTCTGTATTTATTCAGATTAGCTTGTCTATAATATGATTTAATGGTTACTATTTTAGACAAATCACGTGTAATCTTTTTAATGCAAATATGAAATTTTTCTTAGTCCAGATTTTAAATAACCCCCAAAAGTGAAAGAAAGTTTTTCCATTTAATGAAACATTGATGAGGCTCTTCACTGTCAGAGTTTCAAAGTTTTTTTGAAGTCACCACCTGAGAGTAGACAAATTTCAGAGAGGTGGGAGGAAGGTCATCCCCTCACCATCTCTCCATTTCTCCTTCCCATATTAGCATTAAAATCAACAGGATCACCTCTTCAGGAGTGAGTTAATACTATTTTACTGAGCTGAAAGCACCGATTTTCCCCTGAACTTCATATGAACCCCTTCTAATGTATACACACATGCTTTAAAATAACCAATTAACCCCTGGATCAAGGTTACGGAATAAAGTCAGTATTTGTATGTATTTTTGAGAAGGGAATCCATATTAATGTGAATAAAGGGGAAAATAAGTTTTTACTGTTGCATTCTGTGTCAGAATGATCGATGACACAGAGGGACGTGTGTGTGCTGGAGTGTGTCTCGGACATTTACTCTCTGATACAAGCTAAATGATATATTTTACTTTGAAAACAACATATTGAAGTGTTTGTGACGTATTAAGTCTTCATCAAAACCCTATTTTGTTCGCTGCCTAATTTACTTCTAAATTGTTACACAGCTGTTAGTTTGGACAAATATCCAAACAACTCTGTAGCAAATCACTACTACAGTTACTTTTTTCTTTTTTATTCCAGCTATCATTGCAATGCAAGATTAGCATAATTTAGATAGCTGTTAATTGAAGGCTTTTGGGTTTTGGTTGTGATTATAGAAGGCAAGAAAGAAAAATGGGGATAAACCTGTAAAACAAAATAAGGCGGCAAAAAACTCAAACTCAAATTATTGGAAAAACAACAGTATGTATTATGCATGTAGAAACCAGGAGAGAAACCTTTATCTTTGGCTCGTACGTACAGATCCCTGCTTTTTAAGAAATGAACCCTGGCTGCATTATATCCATCAATTTAAATGCATGCAGTTTTGTTTTCTTTCTCATATTTTGAAAAAAGAAGCCAATGGGAGACAGAAGATGGATTGCAGCAACTGCATGAATACATTGACTTGACAGACACATTCAAAGTAGCTCCACACTCTCTGAAGTGGATCATGGGATACCCACATGGATACCCTCCCAGTCTTACTGGGAGATTGACAGCTGAAGGTGGGACCCCGGTCCGTTTTTCTGTTCGCTTCCCTTTGATTGTAAATCTTGTGCTGAAAACAAGCGAGCGCTGGAGACGTAAAAGCAGGATCCTCCAAGGTCGACCTCCCCCCGTGGCCTGCTCCTATCCATTAACTAATAGCGTCTCGCTTCACAGTGGCTGTTGCTGTCACTGACGGCTTCCTGTTGTTGTCACTCTGGATAAGCACAGTAAAAGATTCTGAGCAACATCAGAGAAGTATGTTTGAGAGGAGTTGTCGTTCTCTCTATATGGACCGAGAGGCATATTTCTATTTCGCTGACAGAATATAAATGCTGTGGAGCTGCTTGAGTCAGATATCAACACTTCTTTCTAATTGCCTGGGACTATCTGTGTGAGGTGCACACACATTGTCCTTCCTTCGCATCATTCCCTAGTTTTACTCCCAGCTGGCCGGTAGTTAGCTCAATTGGTGAAGCGACGCACTCTGGGGACAGCTGGTTTGTGTTTACAGCCTGGAGAGCAGTGTGAGCGCGCTGTGAGTCTAAACAATTGTCTAAACAATCTCAGCCGCTGGATTTCCCTCGGCTCAGCGTTTCCAAGAGCTACATTTGAGCCAGAACGTCAGGACATTGGTTGTTGCTGGCTTTCAGCAGTAAGGTGATGGGAGAAGAAAGACAAAATACCCAGGAGTCGCAGACGTTGCAGAGTGGCTTCTGGGTTTGTGGCAGTAATATCAGAATATTTAAGTATTAGATGGAGATTGTATAGAAATACCTACACATCCTGGCAGTCCCTCCAGGGAGTCATAATAATGGAGTCAAAATCAGCCAATGGTAAAACGCATTAATGACTTCATCAAACTTCTCCAAAGCATTTACCGGACACCAAAGATGGGTCCCTGATGTTCTCCAGAAATGTCGGGCCAGGTTGTTTTGCACCACTGTCAGTGGTGGAGATACAAACAAGGCATTCAGCACTTTTCTGCTGCAAAAGCAACTGAAACACAAAGAGAACCCACAATTATGGCAAGAAAAACACCCAGCAGTGTTCTGTGAATTTTAATATTTTGTAGTCTGGTGGTTTTATATTTTAGGATAGTTTGAAAAGTCCATAAAAAGGAAAAGCAAAACAAACAAACAAACCATAACATCTGGTGACGCATTTCAACATTTTGCAAAACGACTGAAGCTTTTTTACTTGAAATTCGCCACGTTGACAGGAGACAAATAATTGCCCTTCATCTCCATTGACAGATTATTGAATTATACCAGCAATTAGGGATGTCTTTCTGTCCACCTTATCTGACTTTCCATTTACAATAGAATGATTTTTTTTCGGCAAGACAATGAAAGATGTCTACCTTTATGTAATAAGAAGTTTGTATGTGAAATCCATTTAATTGCAGATTTCTACATTACAGACATTTAAAGCCTTATTTATTGGTTGTGTGTGGTTGGGTGTATGTGTGCACACACTTCTTTTTCCCCCTTCTCTCTCTTTTCTGCTTATCTTTGGAGAATTACTTGCTGACAAGGAGAGACAGATGTGCCACTGGGAGAGAAAAGAGCCTTGGAAAGTCAGATGAGCAAATCTGGCTGTTCCAGATAGACTTGTCTACAGTATGCTCCTGTTCACCCCTACATGGATGACATTAAGCGCATGCTTGGGTGTGTCTCCTTTTCAATTGTGTTACTTTACATCCCTTCAAATAATGTTGCCAACATCTTGTTGTATGTAATGTGCTATTGTTGTTTGGGAGACACTTTTTTAGCTTAGCTCAGTTCACCTCGTCTTAGCACGCTTTGCTCTTTTCACCCTTCTCCCATTCACCGCCGAACCTGACTGCGGTCGGTTGCATTTCTCCACAGCCTCCTAGCGGTATTATGCCAAGATATGATCCATTTCCGATAAAACACCATGCTTGCTGTGTCAGGTTTCTCTGAAGTCATATGCTTTTTTTTCAGGCCTTTTTTTAATAGCGCAGGAGACGCTTCCCGGAGGGCCAAATAAAAACCTGGTGGCTTAGCTGTTGGCTTGGATTTTTAACTACTGTAATTAATTACTGGCAAAAACCCATCATCAAGTCACAGCGTGCAACAAACTCTTCACTGACATAATCCATGATGTGTCTAGTGTGCCCTATATTTTACTTGTGCATTTGTCATTGTGGAAGTATTAAGGGCTTACCGCATAGTTGGGTAATCCTGTCACAGAGAGGAGAAGGATGGTTGTGTGTTTTCTCAGATATTAGCCTTATCCAACGTCTGCCTGTCTGTCACTATATCACACCACAGTCAGCCACACCCACCATCTGCGCTGGCGCTCAAGGTTAATTCTTCATCTCTGTAAGGTCAAAGGTTGTGTCACTTTTGAATTTTAACTTCCTATCAGGTTTCATTTGTCAAAGCTTTGTCACTCCTCTCTCCTTATATCTGGTTTTGAAAAAAAATGCTAATGAATAAGAAGCTAAGATCCTGTGATTTAGAGGGAGACACATTGCTTAGCTTGTCATAATTAAGTAGTCTTACTTTGAAGCACCTGCCACCCTTCTGAAATAGGTTAGTTGGATTGTCTGAGACTTTCTTGTTTTTGGTTTTAAGAGGTGTTATTTTGTTGTTTTGTCCAGTTTTTGAGCTGATTTTATGGTTGTAGTTTGGCTCTGCAGTCTGCACAGATCCCAGCACCATTACCTCCATGTGTAGTGAGTGGTTTTACACACATATTTGTGTCTTTGTGCTGCTCTGTAGTTGTTTAATTTCCACTCTTAATTAATATGGACACTTTGAGCTTACATGAAATCAACCAAAATGTTGTGAAATGAGTTATGTGTTTCAACCAAATGGTCAAGAAATTCAGTCATTGGGTGCATAAAATGTATGGGAAATTGCTATCTAGAAATACTGGAACTTAGTAAGGAAGAAGAAGAAAAGGAGAAGAAGAAGAAGAGTGCACTTCAATGATGTTTGTATCTTAATACACCACCTCAGTTACAGTACTTCAGTATAATGTGTTTATGTAGTGTCGTTTCCCCTGCGAACCCATCAGAACCAAATATCCTGGCATCTCCCCAACAGCCGTCACATGTGGTGATTCATATAATGCAGCAAAATTGGGTACAGAAAGTGAGACCGCCAGTGGAGAGGTTCCTCTGTGCAGAGCTGAATAATGAACACTTCCAAAGCACCACTACCCTTCCTCTTCTATGCTTTACTGTCAGTTCTGCATCTCCTATCTTCTGCCATTTTCCTCCTCCTCCTCCTCCTCCTCTCCCTCTCGCTTCATCTCTCTCCTCTGGGAATACTCTGGAATGTGCAGACAGGTCTCTGATGGAGCTGCTGCTGGAGAAGCTGCTCACTAAAAGCTTTGATGTCCAGTGATGTGTTCCCCATTTTTGTCATTTGCACCCCACACAAATTGTATGTAAGTACGTGTCTATGTGTGCAAAGTGCATCACACGTAGCGGCACATGGTAAAACTAGGGTGTGTCTCTTGGTTTTCATGCACCCCCCCCCACCCTTTTTTTATTTTAACATGTATTTTCAGGGAAAAAAATACATACTTAAATGTGAAAAATTTTGAAAAATGCTCACAAGCAATTTTTCTTTGTCCTGACTATCAACAGCGTTTTTCTGCTGTTACAGAATTAAACCATTCAGGCCATTTCAGCGTTTTTTTCAATTATGTTTCTCTGTGTGGCTGTTGAAACAATTAATATTCACCACCTCTGTGTTTTTATAGTTGGCAGCCCCTGGCACAGCCTGACAGTAAAGTCCATTTTTTTTCCACTGTCAAGGTTTTTTTTTGTGGTTTTTGCTGTAAAATGTGAAACAGTTGCACCTCCTTTGAAAGCCGCTATACAGAAGCACCATTATAGAGTGTGTTTACAGGTATAATATCTCTGCTCTAGAATATGATGAGGCAGAATGTTTCATTAAACTCCTCTTTGTCTGCCAATAAAACCCTCCTCTCTGTTTGCCCAGCCTTTCCCAGGCAGGTTTCCTCCCCCTGTGGAAATCTCTCCTTACAGTTTCTCCCAGACCTCCCAAGGCTATTTTGCAACGATACGGCAAATCAAATACAGGCAGTGTGAGATGAGGCACCAGGAGCTGGAGGAGAGGGTGACACTGGGAGGTAAACGAGGAGACACCGACCAGGGACTGTAGATAATTAAAAGGATTTTCAAAGCGATCTAACACTTGGATCAATTCATTAACATACATATGAATGTTTTTTTTTTTTTTACACACACACACACACACACACACATATATTAAAATCATAAAATTAAACCCAAAGACGTTTTTTATACCTTTAATTGTACATTCCAGATGTATATCTCTGTTTCCTCCCCACTATTGACTTTAAAGGGAATTATTTATGCCGGGATTTAGCTCATTTTCATGTCATTCATCTGGGATTTTATATTAATTAAACCTACAAATGTTACTACTATGTCAGTATTTTTTAATATAACTAATTAAAAAAGCAGCTTTAGGTTTAAATGTTTACTGCCTCGTTAAATTGTACATGTCTGCTGCTCAGTTAAAAATCAAGACTGACACTTGACCTGGCAAACTTGGACTGAATGGGGATAGTATTTTCTCTGGTTGGGTGACATGGACACATCACATGTGTTTTGGCACTTCTCTGATAATTGTGTGCTGAGGTTGGAGCTGATGATCATGGCTTGCGGGATGGACGGACAGGTGATCTGATTCTCTGACAGCTCGTAAAGCCGCCAGTCTGACGCCATGAAGACATGTGAGCGTTGGTGTCAGTGTAGGAGAGGAAGGGGAGACATCTGCCACCTGTTACTGTGCACATTCAATAATACCATCTGATCTTCTGGGAAAATCTAAGATATTAAACAGAGAAAATGTTGCCCACCTGGTTAAAATTCCGCTAAGGCACAAAGAAAAATCTTAATGAATACATAATCAGAATATATGAGAAAATAAACCTAATTTAGCTTAAATGTGTGGGATGATTTCTGTCGTAGCCTGAGGGGAGAAGCTCCTCTGTCTGTTATGGCAGCTGATACTTGTGCATCTTATGCCAGATGACAGAAGGGTGAACAGGCTGTCTGTGGAGGATGCAGTTCCTTTTTTTTTTTTTTTTTTTTTTTTAGCATTGTCTTAGCAGGCACCTCACCACCACTGATGCTTGGCAGATGTGCACCAGTGAATGTTTATTAGTGAACTGTTTATTTTCAAATATTGGAATTCACAGTTCTCAGTTGAATTAGCCCAGTATGCAACAGACTATTGATCAAATTGGTATAATCTTTTTTCACTCATGAAATATTCACAGATGTGTATAGGAAGGATGGTCTACAGCCATGTACCATCCCAGTGGCCTCTGAGCAGAGCTGCTCATTACTGGCCTGCTGAATTCATTTGGAGCGGGTGAAGTGATTCATTGCCGGACTAATAATAGGACTGATTGGGTACAGGGATCGTCCAAGTCTTTCTTCTGTGCTAACACAGACACAGCTTGTTTTTTCATTGTCTCTCTACTGTTGGTGATCTTGCTGACATTGTTAAGATGTAAATTGCTGCTATCTTTTCTATTCTTTACTCTTTTTTCCTCTATTCTATTGTAATTGCAAATGCAGACCTGTATTTTTTTAATCTATTTAAAGTACTACAAGCTTTTCAAGATGAGGGTCCGTTTAATTGACAGCTGCATCGCTAACCGAGTTGTTTTTTTTTTTTTTTTTTACATTAATAGCCAGCAGACACCTGCGTGTCCTGTCACTTTTTCCTCTGAGTTTGTTTGACAGCATGTGTGGGAACAAATGTGATTTAGCAACGCTGTCAGTCACATGTCTAATATTCTCACGTCACCTATTTTCTATCGGTGCACATTTAAAAGTGCCATTTATACATAGACTGGAGGCGAACCCATGTGATGTTGATGCCAGCATGTTTCTTTCAGCAGCCCTCAATTATTTTTACCACAAAAAAAAAAAAAAAACGCCTGAAACAACAATGGTGTCTTAATTAGCGGTTTACATTCCTTTGAAACACTCCTTTTTCCAAATATTTTATTTGCAGGCAGATGTGGTTTCACGTTATGAAGATTTTGCTGTTTTCTCTCATACGTAACATGAAAAACACAGGACAAAGGAGCTGTTCATATTTTGGTTCAGGGCACACATGGTCCTTCTTCCAGCAAATTTTCTTTATGTGGGTGAAAATTTGGCCTTTGCTCTGACTTTCTCCACCTTCTCGATCAGCCGCTACTCCATTGGCATCGATTATCTCGGAGCCGGGGTATCTGCCGTGGGCGTGTGCGCGTTCTGTACATGCGTGGATCTGTTGCGCCGTCTCTAGCTCAGCTGCGTGCTGAGAAGGCAGATATCTCTGGAGGTTCTATATTAAAGCGGATACTGTTTCTTGCCTCACATTGCCGCAGGGGATGGAGGGAGTGGTGCATTGTGGGGGAGTGGGTGGAGAGGAAGAAACAGGGAAGAAGGCGAGAGTGTTCACATTTACCCTGAGATAAGGATAAAACCTGCATGGATAAACCTTTGACTCCATTGGTCAGAATCACTTGTGGGTTTTGCTAATTGAATTTTGTTTTCTTGAGGAGACACCCTTCCAGAGACGAGACTTCGTCTTGCATGTAGTCACGCACACACTTTTGATGTTATAACCTTTTTTTAAATTATAAATATTTTTCCTCTGCAATAGTGGCGTGGAAATTCACTGACTATAATAATTGAACCAGGAAAGGCTGTTTATTTATTCTGTAACAGATTTCTTTTTTTTAAATAAGATGCATAGAATGGTGCCAGTATCAAAAATAGAAAATAGAAAAGATACAAGACCTTGCCAATGATATATCAGTTTTTTTCCCCACAAATGAATTGGTATTAGTTTATTAATTGTGAATATACACCTGGGTGATTTTCATGATTCCTTCCTGATTGCGTGTGTGGTGAGGAGCGGCAGCACAATGGCGCACCCAGGTGAGCTTCTGCACCAAATCACTCCTGTGAGGGAGCAGTGCATGGAGCTTCACACTCCTGTGAACACACAGTGGGGATGTGCGGTACAATGTTTGCTGTATACACAGCCTGCCATGTTTACTAGCCCCCGCAGTCACTCGCGTGTGGTTTCTGAACAGAGTGACAGGCTGATATACATGCACGTTTGCCACTGGGTTTAAATGGATGCTGTTAATCGTAGGCTACCATTGGCGAGGACACCTACCGAGTCCAATCACGAGTTTCAGCTCTGCTACATCTCACAGTTGCTTGCCTTGTCAATTGCTCCAAGGCTGCCTCAAATACACGTTGACCACCTACATTTAATTCAAACCCCCTGGCTGTTGCATTTTTAAGTCTGGCAGAGGGTGTTTGGAATAACAGCTCAATTAATTTGGACACATGCTGCCGAACGAGCAGCTGAATAAGAACTGAGAACACACAAGTCAACCACATCCTGAGCAAAAGCTTATCAGTATGTAATGCACATTGTGTAGAAGTATGGCTGCTAACACCAGAAACCAAAATGATTAATTTACAGCCACCTCTCTTTGACCCTGATCTTCTCCTTCTGTACATGTTGCCTTTATGACAGAATACGGCAGTTTTCCCAGATAGGTCCCCTCATTTGTCATTTCTTTCCTATTTGGTTTCACCTGTTATTGAGCTCACTTGGAGGAAGACGGCTGGATGAATTACAGTGAGGGAATTACAGAAAAGAGCTAAAATACCTTTATAATGTTTTGCTTTTGGATTGTCCGGTATGTCAATAAATCAAAGTGAATCACATTTAACTTTAAGTTAGTAAAAAAAACAAAAAAACAAAAAACAAAAACCAGAAAACCTATTACTCTATTATAGCACTTTTCTGGGGCCCAACACATCATTGCTGACTCCATTAGGTCTGTGCGTTGTGGATATCGTTGGACAGAAATTAGGAAATGGCACCATCTATTCAGATCATAGATCAATAAGAGAAACCAATTCACCACCAAGTGCCCCATTTCCACTCCAGTGGTGGTCTTAAGATGACAAACAGCCACGCAGCCAAGAAATCATTTGAGCAACCAAGTGTCATTGATTGGGCGGAGGCAGGGCTGTGTTTTTCTCCATTCAGTCACTGCTTTCTTTCACTGAGATGCATGAATGTGCAAACGACATTTCCTTCAACAATTTGCTTTGTTTTTGCTGAAAACATTCCCTCCAGTGTTGTAGCAGGCCAGTGCTGTGGGATTTAGGGGATTCTATTGGATATAATATTGGTAATTATATTTTCGTTAGAGCATAATGACATGAACCTGGCAGCATTTTAGCTCAGTGGTCCTTTCAGACATCAGACTCTGGTTTTTGTGAGGAAGGATCTGAGTGAGTACTCAGTTGTGGCTCAGATTCACAGAACATGCTTTAGTTGTTGATGAGAATGATTTTATCCGGCGTGTCTTTGTTACATTAATGCCTTTGCACACCCAGCGGCTATCCACTGGGAGCCAGTCAGTACTGTGTGTACCAGTCAGTCATCTCTGCCCGACATCGACTACAGAACATGTGTCATTTGTTAGCAGAGAGAACTCTCAGATTGCCTCCTTGGCTTAGCGAATGGGATGTGATCTCATAGTTGGCCCAAGTTGTCGCTAGTTGGCAAGAATGAAATTGGTGTTCAAAAAATGTCTTTTTCTTGCATTCCAGCCCGTTCAACATTCCCTCGGTTCAGTTTCATAAGTGTGAGAAAAAAGTGACATGAGTAATAATAATTCTAAAGGATTCTTTAAACCTGCCACAGCAATCTACTGCATGGTTTCACCCTTTCACTGCTGACAGCTTTAATACCAGTAATGACCAGATGTGCAAATCCTAAACTGTACTATTGTATTCGCAAAAAGCCCCGTTTCATTTGATTTAAATGTTAACATACATTCAACTGGTTGTACTTCTTTTTGGCTTAACTTGTGGGTTGTAGTGGGCCCAGAAAGAACAACCTTTCCTCCAGAAATCTGCTAAGAGTTAGCGCACACTCAAACTGTCATTTTCTTGGGATTTGGTGGGTGCAAGGATAAGCAATTCCATTCAGCCATCTGCATGCTTTCTGAGCCAGGATGACAGTATGCTCTTGATCAACCTCGCTGGTTTTTAAAATAATCTATTTAGCAATATGCTCATTTTGCACCCTCCTTCCTCCCGCCCATCCGAGCAGCTGTCTCTGCACACATGGTGCAGCCAGCCAACCTTAACGCTCTCTTTGCGCTGCTGCGAGAGCCAATAAAATTTGCAGCAGAGGAATCACCTGATTACAGAGCTGACAGACCTTGTCCCCCCCTCAATTCCTTCCTCTGGTGTGTGTATTCATGTGTGGATCCGTATAAACACGCTGCCGAGGGCAACGTGAAGACTCGATCAGGTGGGGATGTGTGACAAACTCTGCGGTTGTGGGTACGTCTGTCTCTTTCCTAATCCATATGGGCGCAGCACTAATTAAATCGAGCATCTCAGCTATTCATGCCACTGGCTGCTTGGCACTGAGCAAAAAAAAAAGAAAAAAAAAGAAAAAAAAAAGACACTTGGTATTCTGTCAGGTAATATGACAAACCCAGCAGGGAGAGCTGTGTATGCGGGTGTACATTAATGTCAGTGAGAGTGACTGGGAAAGGAGGGGAGGAAGATTCCTTTACAGGATGAGAAAAAAATAATTCTAGTGTGTTTTCATCAAGTTGTCAGATTGGCAGCGATATTGATACACATAAGCACTACAATGTTGTCAACAGTTACAGCAGAAGAGATGTCATGTTCAACAAGCTTCCTCTGATGGCGCTGACCTTGCTAGAGTCACAGACTGACAGACAAAGGTTGCATGGATCTCCCAGAGTCCGCTGCCTCTCACAGCAATTTCCAGGCCTTATCAAATCTAAACAGTAAATGTGTACTCCCCCTCACCCCTGACCCCATCCAATCCCTCTGGGTTTCTCTCGTTCCCTCTCCACAGCAGAGACCTATTATTGGCTCCTAACTGACTTCTCCCCCAGATTTATTTCATTTTCCTTCCCAGGATAGTTGAGAGGCTCTTTCTTATATTAGGTACCGCTGTGCACGACTGAGATCACTTGGTTGGAGTGTTGTTTATAATGCTAGACATGTGTTATTTCACAGCCAAATATATTGGATCGTGTGTTTGCTTATCCTATGCTGCTCGGGAGGGCTAATGCAGTGGTCTTGTTAACAGGATAAAGATTTATGGGTGGGGCGGACCAACATGTGTACTAAGGCCCGCCCTACACGCTGATAAATACAGTAATTGGAAATTGTGTCCATTTGTCACTGCCTGGGTTTGCCCCATTTGCCGTGTACCTGTGGAGTGCAGAGCCCCGCGGTGACGTGACAGTCTGGACCAGTCCCTATCCTGTGGGTCACCTCTCAGACTCGTCCCTGTCAGCCTCTTCCAATGCTTTATACACACTGCTAGGGTGTCCACTGATGGTAAGAACAAGGCCAGAAGCTGAATGTTCTTGCGCTGTTGCTTTGATAGAGAGCTGTGTGGAGCCTTTGACTGCTGGAGACTGTGAAATCCTGTTCTTTTAAACCAAAACCCATGTTTGCAGGATCAGAACTTTATAATTGGTTTTGTACAGTCAGTATCCAGCACTTCATGTGATTTTTTTTCTTTTTTTTTTAATTTTAATTAGCTCCAGGCTGCAGCGTGTTGTATATAAAAGAAATCATATCATCAAAACAAGTTACCAACTGTTTTAGCTTCTTCCAAATGAAAATAAGTTGTCTAAATAGTATTGAAGCATAAACAGACATATATGTATATTGCTTTGTGATCTGTGACTGCAGAGTGAAAAGTGCCTCAATGAAGGAACAGCTGATGAAAGAGGAAACCAGGTTTGGCACCTCGAGACCCACGCGTGGTTGTTTTTCAGGCAGCAACAGACACTTTCGTTAATGCTCGGAAACGATGGCTTCAATTTAATGCCAATAGAGTAACCGATTGCTTCGCATCCTAACCGAGTGTTTTTCAGTCAGACCGCAGTATTCCTCAAAAGAGTTGAGTCATACAAACATAATCCCGGCATTTTCAACATTATCGCCACAATCAGATCTTATGTTGCTAGAGAAAATATTTAATTTGCCCATTTTAGGTCAGATAATGTTAATATGTTTTTATAAACATATGCTCTGGGTGTTCCGTAAATACTATATAGAAATTCCAGGCAGCATTTTCTATTTCAAAAACTCATTGCCTTCTAGCAAATTAGTATTCTATAAACATTATTTCCAGTAGACAGGATGGGTTATTAAAGAAATTTCCCTATAATTTCCTTGGGGATAGAAGCTCCACCACAAACTAGGAAAAATGTTCTCATGCAGTGTACAGTAAGTGCTGAGTTTACAGAAGCAACAGCAGTTTCTTTGGAGATGGGTAATTATCATTTTTAGCTTTGCAAAACCTACATTTCAGCAATAAATACTCAGCAAAAACTCCCCCTCAGACTGAGTTTGATCAGATCAGAGCCAGAAGTAGAAAGAAAAGTTTGAAAGATGTGTCAAATACATAAACTAAATAAACATGCAGTTTTAGGTGAGCAGACGCTCATTTTCTTCGGCGCTACTTCCTCATTTCTTTTTAAGTGCAGAGAAACTTCGAGGCATAGACAGACGCAAAGCCGCAGTGCGCTTGTGTGGTTTACTCTGGTATTCTGCTGATGGTATCCATTAGGGTTTTGGAACGGGTGGGTGGTGAATGCACAAGTCTTTCAGAGGAAAAGAAGGAGGTGTGCATGGGCCTCCCAAAAAAAGAAAAAGAAAATCAGTGAGGGAAATCTAGCGCAAGTTAAAAGACTTGAGAGAAGGTTTGATGCAGGAGAGGAGAAAAAAGATGGGGAGGAGTAAAGCCTGGAGAGATGGAGAGATAACTTAGAGGAAACAAAGGAGGGGAGAGCAAGAAGAGATTGAAGCTGGAAGACGGGAAGACACAGGGGAGCTTGAAAGGCAATGAGGGTACAGTACTGTACATGGAGGAAAAGAAAGAGGGATAAAGAAGGCACAGTGGGGGGCTGATTCAGCTCCCTTTGCGCTGGTGGAAAATCAAAGCCATGTGTAGAAAAAAAAAAAAAAAAACTTAGAATGCAGAGGAAGAATAAAAACGTACCAAGGTGTGTATTTGCCTGAACCAAACTTGACAGCAATGCACACAACTGACCTCATCTTGACTTTATAACATCCTCCCATTCAATTCAATGAGTCACCTAATGTTGCAGAGGCCTGAGTCACAGACAGATGCCTGTATTTCAACAGGGCTTATTCGCATAATACCTCATACTAATGACAAGGTGTGGGTGTCTCAGCCCAGACCTAGTGATTTTTGCCTTGGCGCTCAAATGATACCCTGCGCCCCTGTCATCACTCGACCCTTTGCACGCCAGCAAATGAGAGCGTCACTGAAGGGGAGATTGAAAACACCTGGAGGCCGGCACCATCCAGCGGCGCGTTAGTCGTGTTTACCTGGAGATGCGGTCAGATGGATGTTTGTTGCCACGGGGCAGCAGCGGTGTTTGTGGTGGGGATTTGCAGAATGACATGGAAAGGAGGACGGAGAGCTGCGTTAGCTTTATTTTCCCCTCAGCTTTATGCAGTTGCAGATGCACCCCACTTACTTTTCTGATATGGACTCTCCCCCGTAACGCCTCCGACTATGACATCAAATGGAATAAGATATCAGATGAGATGAGAGTGAAGCATCAAATATAAAATTTTCTATATAATCACCTTTTTTTAACCCCATGCTCTCCTTTGCATATCGTTCCAAGCGCTCTACCATTCACCTCCCCCACACCTATCTATGAACCCTCCACGTCAGAAATACAAATTACCCAGTGGGCTGCTCTTTTAGCTTTGCTTTCTATACAGTAATCAATTTGAGGACGAGCGAAAGAGAAGGCTAGAGGAACGTGAAATTATTCATCGCGGTCTCTAACCAGAGAAAGTGCAGAGGTGTGGGGGGAGGGCAGGGGCTACTCATCCTGCACCAGATAATTAGGGAGAAGACCAAAAATAATTGCGGAATGGGGGGGGCGGTGACTGCAGGACAGTCAGAAGCAAACAGAGAGAGATTTAGAAGCAGGTTCAGAGACAGTTGGTGGGACTCTGGGAGCAGCTTGTTGTTATATTTGGAAATCTTGGGTTGGTGTTTCGTGCGTCGTCCCAGCAACAGACAGATACACAAGAGACGGCGGAGGATAGACAGCTGGTGCTGGTGACGAGTGAAGGGGAAGTGTGGGGTGGTGGAAGAGCTTTGAGGGGAGCATGACATGAGCATGAGTTCGCTTTAGCTGAACACTCAGGAGAAAAGCAGGATAGTACCAGGAGGAATGAGTGAGCCTGTCTCTAGCTCTCTCTCTCTCTCTCTGTGTCATGGTGGGTGTTTATTCAGAGACCTCTTGTTTCCTACCAATTAAAGGGGCTGGGAGACTGCTTCAACACAATCCTCCGACCTCCCCCTCCCCTACTGTGCAATCTGTCTTCACTCTTCCTCCCTTCTTCTGCAATGTTTGCTCCATCTGCAATTTTTCATCATTTTAACATTTCATTGCACATTTGTCAGTGCATGTTTTTCAGCTTCTAAAATTCTTTCCAGGCTGCCCATAGATTTTTCAAATGTCGTAAAAGACACGGAAGAATTATTCAAAAGTAGATCATATAGGAAATACAGATAGGTCTGTATGAGATTTTTTTCAAAAGTGAGGCAAAAAAAAAGTCTTAATTTCCTCTTCACAAAAGTCTGTAAGTAAATGAAACAAGCCCCTCCTCCATGGTTTTAGATATTATTGCGTTTGAACCTAAAAATGAAAGAATGAAAGTTTTTGAATCATAAAAGATCCTGGATACTTGGATATGACAAATAATTGGCACCCAACAGAGCAGCTATAACATGAGAGCCTGTCACTATCCTAGTTTTTAACTAAAAGTACATATTGTGTGGAAGTTTTTTTTTTTTTAAAAAAAGGACATAAAACAGCTTTTAAGTGTAGATAAATTCTGCTAGTTTCATAAGAAGATGATAGTATACAGTGGGTGAAATGCAGTGTAAATCTTATACTGCAAAAATTTTACTTTTACATGACAAAATGTATTCATCATTTAGAAATGCTTTTAGTCTCTCATCCTTCATTGACAATAATACTTAATATGTCCTCAATAGTTTAATTACTTTCATTCTTCATTGTAAGTGTATTTGTCCTGCTCTTCCCTGTACCTCTGCACTGCTGAAATCACGATGATTTCCCCAGAGGGATCATTAAAGTTTCATCTTTCACCCCTCGTTCATTTCTCTCTTCAGTCATTCCTCCCTTTAGCAGTTTGGTCCAAAGCAAACAAGGCTATATTGAAATGTGATTCCTGCAACTGTTCTTACACTAAATCCAACCAACACTAACCTCCTCACGTCATCTGGAGGTTACTGCTCATTAGCAACCAAATGCTACTGTTCTTTAGTTGTTAGTATTTGTGCATGTATACACCTTCACGAATCGTACATCGTTTTATATTTCTTCTCAGTATAAGAAATGAAAATACAACAGCTCTCTTAATGATTGTTTCATTCCATCTGCTCTGCAGTGAGTAGATTTAATGTGTTGCTGTGTTTTTCTACTTCACATCAACAGCTCTGCACATTATTATCTGCATCAGACATGTCAAATGCAGTTAAATTGCTCTAGATCAGGCAGTCATTCATGAATTCCCCCTCTGCTTTCCTCACATTTCCGTCAGTTGTCATGGGATAATATGTATTTCACAGTGCTGAAGGCAGCCTGTATGTGCACTGGAATCACGTGGTTGCATTATTAGTGCTTCCACTGTTTATTCCACAGTATACTAATGCAATTTTCTGTGGTTGGAAAAAAAAACAAAAAAACATTCGTGTTATGTTGTTATTAAAATGAAAAATATACCTGTCAATCAGTTAAACGGGGCTATGGAATGTGAATGTGTACTCTCAGATATTTGTATGAAAACAGCTTCAAGGATTTTGTATCTTCATCTGATTTATGTCCTTTTTTTCCTGCCATATTGCAGGATGTTGCATACACCTGCCTATACAGCCCCTCTCCCTCCTGGGCCCTGAATTGTCTCGCAGATTTATGACTGGGGATGTGCTGGGGTACCTCAGGGTGCATTAGGATGCAGAACATAGCAGCAACTGCGTGTGTACATGCGATTTGCATGTATGTGTGTGTGCGTGTGTGCTAGAATAGAACTATTTTGGCAAGTACCTCACCATAAAGAAAGAGCACTACAGCGCTGCCTCTGCTGAGTTGTCTCGCTCTGGATGTTCACAGTAGCTCTTTGTTTCTTTGTGTCTGTGCCTCTACTCCTACCCAGACTTGCGTGTCTTTGTCTCGCTCAGTTTTCTCTTTGGTGCAATACATCGCTTCTGCAGCTCCAGCTCTTCCTCATCCTACTCCTCATCGTCTCCCTCTCTTTTTGACCTGGGTGCATTCCTACCTCGGTTGCAACTCTCCTGGGTTTTTACCCTTTATTATTTCCATCTCCACCCCACTCTGTCTTCTTTCACAAATAGAACCCCAGGTAGGAATTACCAAAGATCCTCATTTAAACAGAGTATCCCTCTAGCGTGCAGTGTGTAATTGTGCCTCTGCACACCCTGAAGTTCTTTCCCCTTTGCTCTTGTGTACAGTTCATCAAAAGTGCTTATTCTGATCTCAACCCAGCCCAGCAAGATTTTCTAAACATCATCAGAAGAGCCATACAATGCAAACAATGGTCCTATGAGCCAATTTGCTAGAATACATTTGTCTCAAGGTCTGTCTGCTGTCTGCTCACTTCTTCTTTTGTTTTGCTGTTGAAAAAAAAATAAAAATAAAATAAAGCCTTCAAAAATCTTCCCCAAGAATATGTTTGACAGGTGGATTTGTTGGCCTTATTAGTGGAAAAATCTAAAATGTGTTTTGTGTCAATGCAGAATAATCAAATAAAGAAAATAAATAAATAACTGATGGTTGCCCCCGCTCACTCAGATTTAAGTTTCCCTCTGCTAACTGTATTTTATCTACTTGTTAAAGTCCCCAATTACCCTGTCAAGCAGTGCCAATGTTTTGCAGCATGGCATGCTGATTGAAATGGTAATGTAAGCATCTCAAAGTGAAACTCTTTCATTCGCTGGCTTCTAAGTGGATTTATTCATGACAATTTACTCTTCACATGCAGGATTACACTAATGAGAGGGTTAAAGGGTGGTGCGTCGGTGTGTGCGTGGGAGTGTGTGTGTGTGAGTATGGCTTTTCTCTTCTTGCCCCAGAGAAAGAGGGGAGCACCTTTTGACTGCCTGTATCACAGCTCTCTCCATTATTCAGAAGAAGAGGACTTGATTTGGATTCGTACTAGTGTCTCTCTCTCTCTCACACACACACACACACACACACACACACACTGGCGTGCACTTCCTGTTATCTGGATGATTCAGGTGTGTGCTGTAAATGTCACAATTAATGTGGCAAACAAACTGTGTTCTTAATTCCTAACGTGAATCCTAATCTCAGGCTTGATCATAATTAAGTGAGTTAATTGGTGTACATCTGCATCAGGCCTCAAGTGCAGTATGTGTGTCACATTAACAGATTGTGAGCCAGCTCCTCGCGGGCTCTTGGGTCCTGGTTGGGTGGTGTTTGAGGAGAGAACTGAGGATGTAGGTCAATGTTCAACAATCCCCAGGTACTGCCTACGCTCTGTTGCCTTTTTAACCTGCTGCAGTCAACACAAGAGCTGTGATGGTACCAGAAAGAAGGTCTGAGCTCATTAACACATCATCAGAATGAAAAAAAAAAAAATGTTATTCCAAAAAAAAAAAATCCACTTATAACTGGACAGATGAGGTCAGATTGGGCAGTACAGAAGCTATCTTAACGCAGCTAGCCAGTTAGAGGAGGATTTGAGATTTAAACTCAGCAATCTGTTCAACAAAACAAACACACTAATGAGGATGGAGCCTTTCAGAGAGACCTGGTCACGGTCAACACATGCTTATTAGTGTTATCCAGTCAGCATTCTCCTGTGGTTGCTCTTTGACTTCTTATTATCACTTACTCCAGGAGGAATTCTGATTTTGTTTGGGGTAATTAAATGGTAACTTTGGTGTGAGAAGAGATGCTGGTCTTTTCCAAAGTTAAACTGAATTATTTTATGACTTGAAAGTTATTCTCACTCTTTTTTCTAAACATTTTCCATGCCTTATTTTATTTTACTGTGTTTCTTTTTTCTTTTCTATTTTTTTTTTCTAATTTATTTTTTTAAATCAAATAATAAACTGTGCACACAAATTTATAAAACTTTTCATGTACTTGGGTGGCCCCTGTAAATAACCACTTTACTGGAAACAGTTTCACTGAATGATTGAATTCATTTAATTCCCATCCTGAGGTAGATGTACTTTCTATTCATTTATTTAAGTTAATAGAAGCTTGACTTAATGAACTAGCAAAGCCTTTGCAAAATTAATGTGGTTCAATGTAATTACCATGTCGGCTTGTTTGATTGATTGTGTTTATTCAGTTGTGGCCTGAGGAAACAACACATCCAATAATATTAAGAGTATTTTTTCCATATATAAAAGCCTGTAGGATTTTTTTCCCATTACGTTTTTTAATGGTTATTTGTGCTAAGAGCTGATATAGAGGTTTAAAATTTTACTTTCATAATTTCATGAGACAACGTGAATCGGGCTTTTGAGGCTAATGTAGGTCTTTGTTTTCAAAGTTTGATCAGATGTTATTTTGCCACGAACAAGCCTTTTTCAAATCAAGCATAATCTCACATGATCCCTTTACTGTTTGCTATACATGATGTAATCATTGTGCCAAACTGGGCTCCTGCACAAGACAGGGAAAAAAAAATGGTTCAACCATAACAAATGAATCCTTTATGAGACACTTTTTCAATGCTTTTTTTTTTTTTTTTTACATGGCTTCATATGTCAAATCTTTACTGGGGACATGTTTTACTTGTTAATTTCATTTATTCTCCAGCCTCAATTATCTCAATTAAAAACAAACAAACAAACAAACAAACAAAAAAATAGCCCTTAACCTTGCTGAGACTGTGCATGCATGGTCATAGTTACAAATCACGGGCACTGGGTTTGAAAATGATGTCTGATGTTGATGAAAAGCAATAATGACACTTGTCTTGCATGGTCCACCAGGCAGGAGACAGAGCCCAAGATGTTTCCTCCAAAATAAGCTCCAGTCTCAGAGTGCTGTATGGATTTAGACATTCACATGGAGATTACTGAATCAAGTTTTTTTTTTTTTTTTTAAGTAGGAAAAAAGAGAAAATACAGTATACTCATAATCAGTATCAGTATCATAATCAGGGAAATAAGATGGAAAAGCAGCTCTGCTCTGCTCTGCTCACACCTTTTCTGTTTGACTCTTGGTTTTGTTTTACTGATTCAGCATGGGCTCCAGTGAATGAATTTATAACTTCATAAGAAGTCAGGAACCCAGCCAGGTTTTCTCTATTGTGATAAAAATGAAAGCTGGTTGTTACAGACTGAAAGTCTTGAAGCAGAGGATTCAAGACTTTTTTTAAAGCAACACTGAACCATGAGTCCACCTTTTGCACTTTTCTGTGATTGACAATTTTCCTAACCTTATCGGTGCCGTTTCAGCCAGTTCACTAATTCTCCTAATCTGCTTCATGTCCGTCCGTCTCCCGGTTTTAGACTTCTCCTGATTTTCAGCCATGACTTCTCCTCTTCCCTCTTTCTCACGTCTGCTTTCATACGGAGGGAAGGGATGAGTAGAAGAGATTAAAATAGAGGTTGCACAATCCTTTTAGCTGGTTTTAATGCCTGCCCCTTTTGAGAGATGCGTCCTGCACGTACACCAGCAGGATTAGAGTGTCAGAACATCCACAAACTAGCAAACTGCTGCATCCATATACTAAAGCTGTGTTCAGAGCGTACGATTCCTGACAAATACATCTGGAAGCCTACAAGGATGAAGCGCTATGTTGCTCTAATTGGCTCACCAAATGTAGGATAGATTTATAGTCTTGTTCTGGGACTTTTGAGAATAACGATTTCTTTGCAGAGAAAGAAATGTAAATGGGGAGCTTGGGAAAGTAAAAAGGAAACGAAGTTGCTTCCTTTGCGTGGCGTCTTCCGGACCTTACCTTGTTATGCTACAAGCCTCATGTGGCAGAGTTACAGACAGAGCTAAGCTTTGTATTTTGATCTGTGGAGAAACTGTTTTTTATTGGATTTGCTTGGTTGAAGTTGTTATTGGCTTTGGTGTGGGCTTGTAAAAGTGTTTAAGGCCCACCGGACCTCTGCGTGGATCAACTTGTGTGTTGTTTTCGATCTATAGACCAGATATACAGTATATGAGCAGCACATATTGTTCTTTTTTCCCTTTGAGGCAGCTGTTTCTTTTGCAGCTTTTTCCAGACTGCAGATATAAGTAGACGAGGAGGAGGAGCAGGAGCAGGGGGAGATAGGTAGAAGCAGAGCAGTAGGGGGTAGGGAGAGGTCAGTTGCACAAAGTCAAGGATTTTACAACTACTGAGGGTGGACTACATCTTTATTTTTTTAAAACTACGTTTTCAGTTTGCTGCTTTCAAATGTTAGTTTGTATATTTTACCTGTGAGACATGAGCCCAGTGTACTGTCTGTAGTACCTTTTTGTTTTTCTGTTCATAACACCATTTGCTGCTGGAATAAAATACTTTAGTTTGCTTTGGGTGCATAGAGCCACACAACTGAGAAAGAACCGTAATTCCAGCATTAGCTCCTAGCCTTTTTATTTTAGTATTCCCTTAGCACGATAAATATGCTAGTGACAAAATCAGCGGCACTCTTGCTTTCTTTGTTTTCCTAAATATTGAAGAGCTTAGTGAAGGTAGAAGATACCGGAATAAGCAACATCATACATGGATTAATAAATAATGCATGTGCCTCCAAAGGATTCAGACTATTGCTGTATTCACTCAATAGCTTTTGAATAATGCTTAAAGAAATACCATGAAAAATGAAATTCAATCAATGACATTCACTTTTTCTTTAACTTAAACCTTCTGTCTGCAATTTCTTTTCCTCTCTTTGGACACTGAGAATAAATAAACAGACACTTGCCTCTCTGATGTTGCCCGAACCTCATACTGATGCCTTGTCCGTTGCTATGGTTTCTCTCCCCCTAATGGTTTGGAAAACCAACATTTGGTAAAATGCACTGGAGAGCTTTAGTGCAGGTTTTTGTTCCCCTTGGATAGTACCAGTTGAACACTCCTCCACTTCAGCATTGCTGGCTTTTGAGAACACTGTAATTTATAAGACTCAGTCTGAAGGTACTCTTATCTATTGTTTACATTGTTGATAAGCTATACCATTTTTGTGCTGGATTCAGGTGACTGGAGAAATATAGTTGCTTTCCAAATATGAAATCTGTTTCTCTTATCTTGATTTGTTAATTAATGATCAAAAAATCTGCTACATTGCATGGAAATATACAACACACCAAAACACTGGTGCAAAATTGTGTTTTTATGATCATGTCATATAGTATGTAAAGCTATATTTTGGTCAAGTTGGAAGTAAAAGCAAGTGCAATTGTCATACTTTTGGAAATCATACAAATCCAGTTCACAGTAATGCTCATGCACGCGCCCATCTTATCCAAATCAACCTTCAATATATAGTTTACAATATTTGACTATGCAGATGTTAAGATAAGGACAACTGATGCCATGATGTTGTGTGGTGAGGTCATGCTACATTCTTTATTCTGCCCCTGTTCACGGGGTTACATTGTGTGCTTTTTTGCTCTACTTGGGTGCTGAGGGGAGGATTATTGGAGCTCGGCTGCAGTCGGCCTTTCAGGCTGCTCTGACTCAGGCTCCAGAGGACTAACAACAAGTCAGACTGCCTTAGATCCAGGGCAGCAGAGCCCAGGGCAGACGCTTTGATGTGGCCAACCAGATTCTCATCTGGAGGGATAAGATGGGGGTGAAATGAAGGGAGTAAAAAGTGTAAAGCGTGAAGAGACAGGCTGACTTGGCCGCAGAGGTTGGTTTCACCATCAGAAGCCAGTTCAATTGCATATGATGTAAAAAAGGCTGCACACGTGTAGAATAACAAGATATAAGAGTGAAAATGTAAAGAGATGACACAAATTCTAAGAATAGAGAAATGAAAAAAAAAGGGAATGGAATTGTGGGTCATATCCAAGCCACATGCCTAATTCCACCCAAATCTCTGTGTACAAGCAACCAATTAGAGCAACTCAATACAGAAGCCTAGACAAGCCAAAAAGAGCTTTTATCCTCATAAAATTAACACTTACACAATTGAAAACAACAAATAAGCTCATGTTTGTGTCAGAGGGAAGAAACGGGGATTAATTTTACAACATTTGTTCTCCATATGTTAAAGCCTGTGAAATATTTGATAATTCACTCCGCATCATTTAACATGCATGCTGTCAAAGCGGATTAAAGGATTTAGAGTTTGTCCGCAACATCATTCCTCCTGAGTATAGCCTGTCGTATAGGTTGAATTTAAATGAATCTAATATATGACTATATTAATATATATCAAATGCATCCAGGACTTTCGAAGTTCAGTTAAAGAGAATCACCTTTGTCATTTGCACATGCTTGTACTGTCTCTGCTTTTTTACTTGGGCCTTTTTCCAGCTGTGTGCAGAAGCGGCAGTATCAAACATAGTGACAACATTTCCTCTTTTCTCATACTTGCAAACATTCTTCACTAAACTTCATAATCTGCATCAGGTTTGGCCACTGTTGTCTGCAGGACTTGGTTTATTTCTTTCAGCATTGCCAAAAAAATGAATCTTTAACTACGCACTGGGAAGTGTTCCAGGGTTTTAGATGCTTTGGCGATTCTTAGACCTCACACGATAGGAAAAACAGATGTGTAACCTGACTGCGAATGGATTTATACTGTATTATCAGTCAGTCACTCAGTCAGTCGGTCAACATGTGCACGCAGACGCGAACACTGTACGCTCAGTCCTCAAAGCCCCGCTTTCGTTCTGCTGAAGTCACTTCAACTGTTTTCATGTCCTGTGAGAAATCTCTTTTTTTCATGTGGTGTGCTGGTGGTGGAGGTGCTGGCGGCGGCGGTGGGGGCACTTCAGGGGGTGGCTCTCGGACAGCTGTTTCCCATCAGCGCTCGAGTCGTGCAGTCGGCCAGGAGAGTGACAGGGCGAAACTCAAAGAAGTGTAAATACCTCCAATTAGAAGGTCATCCCAATTTGTTCCCCCATATCCTCGTCCTCATCAGCGCCTCAGGCCTACATGTCCAGCGTACTAATCCTCAACCAGAAATGAAAAGAGCCACCACCATCTGGGAGTGATTATGCCTTTTCCTCATTGTTTTCCATCTTTTCACCACGGTGCAGCTCTGCCGTGATCCTCTCTCCATGTTGGCTCAACCCTTTTGGCTTGTTCAGGTTCTGGTTCTCCTCCACCTCCCTCTAATTCAAGACTGGCATTACTTAAGAGCACTCATTCATACATTAACACATTGTTCACCTCTCTAGAAGCAAATATTAGATGGTGATCTTAGATGTGTGCTTATATTCAAGATTCAAGATTCAAAGCTTTATTGTCATATGCACAGTAAAGAAGCACGTTTCCCTGTACAATGAAATTCTTACTTTGCTGCCCACACTAGATGGCAAGAGTATAAAAATTAGGTACAAAATAGACAAACAATAAGATAGAGAGAGGCATGCAAAAATATAATAAAATAGGAATATAAGCTTCACAGAACACACTGCGAAAAATATAGGTCACATACTATGTATATATTTGCAGATAATGTGCTACATTCACTTCATACTGTAGAAGACGATCTTTGAGGATCCCTTTGCCATAACAGTTTTATTCTGATGTAGTGCTCACTCGGGTTATCATCAGCAATTTGCTCGTCTGGTTTTGAGGCACTCAGCCGAATGTAGCTTATAGTGGAGACAGGAAGGAACTTCCTGCAACCACGAGAAATCGCATCCCTTTACTGAGCTTCTTCGCTTCAGCTCTCTCCAGAATCGAGCTTGTGGACAGATGATAAACAGCTGTGGGAACGCTCTGCTGTGAGCTGGTGGAGCTGTCTGGATCTCACCTTTTATGCATTGTGCTCTGAAATAGTTTGCAGTGCCTCCTTATTTTACTGTCAGCCATTCAGGCGGCTAGCTTCCTCAGCAGATCAGTGAGGCACGATTAGCATGATGGATGGAGTAAAGCTGCAGTGCTGTTTTCTGGGGTTTTGTGTCGACAAAGTCACCCCCACCCATTTATGTTGCCAATTTAAAATCAGACTGTTTATGAAATTCTGCTTGACTCTTTCTGGAATTAATATTTCCTTTCTTCTGTGTGTTTCAGTTTTACGTGATGACTTCAGACAGAACCCTGTGGACGTGATGGTGGCAGTGGGTGAGCCTGCAGTGCTGGAGTGCCAACCACCACGCGGGCACCCTGAACCCACAATCTCCTGGAGGAGAGACGGCGCCAACCTGGATGACAAAGATGAACGAATTACAGTAAGACTCATGCAGTTTATCTGCGTTTCCACAATGACCTTTTTATTTTCCTGATGTCAGTGCACACTACACCATGTGGTTGGTCTGGCCAGCATGAACAGGTCTGCCAGTCCTTTAACACATAATCCCAACCAGGTTTCCGCTGCACCATTAATTATGGGAGCTTTTGTGTAGATGTGCACATGATATGCATGCATTCTTGTTCCCTGTTGGGAATCCTGTCTAGCCTTGTCTGCAACAGTAGGCCCTGTTCAAAAGACTTACTTTGACAAAACCTTGGTTGTGACATGCTGGTTAAAGTTTGGGCTGTGGCAGGAATGGAGGATGGGCAGGATTCGCTCACTGAAGCAGAGATCCCTGAAAGGATCACCACTGATTTGGAAAGAGTGAAAACTAAGCTTGTGGCCTTGTGCATGACTATAAAAATCTGATAACTGGGGTAATCAGAATATTGCAATACTTTACCAAACATTCTGCCATGTTTGTTTTCTATTGTCTTGTCTTTTTTTTTACACGTGTGCAGATGCAGAAAAATGAAATAAATCTGAGTATACTGTATGCAGGACATTCACCAAGACATGGTAATATTGGGGAAAAATCTCCGCATGTTAATCCAATTTCTCCTAATCAAATAACTGCCGTTATCTGGTAAAGCATGTCACCTGTGCTGTTGACATGAGTTCACATTAAATGCAAATTTTTATGGTCATGTAAAGGTCCCAGTGATGCAAAGATACAGAATTCTGACCCATGTAAAGGTTTTTTATTTTAGTTTAGATGCATATGTGCATGCTCCTGGACACGTACATACACACACACACGCACATACACACACAACACACACGCACACGTGCGTGGCTCATGCTAGTGTGAAGTAACAGGTAGAGTCCCTCGGGGGCTGTGATGGACAGAACAGCTACTTCTGTTTTAAGGAGAAGTACAATCATGACTGGGAGTGGCTCCTCTGAGACAAATACAAAGGCTTCCTTTGGCTTTGCACTTTCTACATGTCTTTCTTTGTTCTCCCTAATCAACTGTCCTATAGAAATATGTCTTTCCCATGAGATTTCACCCAAAGTGGTCACATAATATACAAAAACCGATGGAGTCCACCACAAATTAATTATTCAGGGCTACTTCTCACTGCTCCAGTGCTCATGAGTTCATTCCTCATCCATCCAATCAAACAAAGAGTAAATATAAAAAATCACACTCTGAAAGTCAGTATTGTCCCAGCCATGAATGGTTATCTTCTCCAGGACTTCCACTGGCACTGGTTTATGTTTTTGTTTGCATCTGATCTCAGGGATGATCTAGGAAATAACAGATCCTGAGAGAAGAATGGGTCTATTTGATGAAAATTTGGAACCACGTTTATTTCTTTTTTTTTCATTGACTGCTTGTCTGCTTTTTGAACAAACACGGCAGAGTGCTTCGGCTCCGGTTCACACTGGGCCGTAGAGGAAATAATTACGAATTCACTGAATAATGTGGTCCTGGAGTTGTCATGGAGGCACATCAATTCAGTGATAATTGTGTGCACTTTCTACTATGCTTCCAGTATTTGCGGTGGCATCGACTGGAGATGGGACATGTTTATATTCCTCGAAATACATTCAACTAATGTCACTGCACTGTCTCCAACTGTGATACCAGTTTATTTAAAATGTTGATTATCACAAAAGACAAATATCTTTATCTGGGGGTTAGTAGAGTCTCCCGATTTTAATATGGCTGTGCTTTTAATGAAAATAATATGACTGAATGACATTGAAAACTGCAGCAGGAAAGATTACGAGCCAATAATATGTGTCCACTGACATTTAAGTAATTGGAAAATGTCACACTGAGTCTTAAGTGAGTCTACACATCCAAAGTTAATCCATTAAACTCTAACAGGAATGGCTGTCTTTGCATTGCCAGCCACTATAGACCCCCACTCACTCCTTGTGTTACTAATGTTTAGCATTGTCTATAAAAAATACAAACAACCACAAATTACACTACACATTGTCAGGTCGTTCTCTTCAAACATCTTCATCATTGGCAGCATATTTGGAATGTCATCCACATGTTGGTCTGGTCTTGGTCCTTTCAAGTATTCGGAGTATAAAGCATGGGTTGTTTGCTGTGGAAGGTTAGCCTGAAGGGGGTGACTAATTCATAAAAAAAGGCTGTTGAGTTCATCCCTGCAGCATCAGTTTTTTAATGCATTCCACTGGTTACTGGGGAGTGCTATTGTGCAAGGTGCTATGTAGCAAGTCACTGAAGACCTGCTTCATGGACAGAGCAATGTAAGCAGCCTTGACCCCTTGACTACCAGTAACTCACCTGTGCCACCACAAGCCCTGCATTTCTCACATAGAAGCGTAAAAAAACTGATTCTGTTGCATGGAATGAAAAATAAGTCCTGAATCAAAGTTTAATTGAAGTCAGTGCCTGGGAATGAAACTTTTAGATGTCTAGGTGTCAGGGATGCTCTTATATTTGCTTTTAAGGTCTTTAAACCAGCTTTTCTCCTACCAGCACAGTTGTTCAGTATTGTTCCGGCATCACCTGTGACACCAGGATGTTGTAGATCACCACGGTAGCGCATATTCAAAGAGCCTGTGTGGGTGTATGCTGGGCTGGGTTTGAAAGCAAGATAATATGGAGCGCCTATATCTCATAAATGTGTGTATAAGAGAGAGTATAGAGACTGAAAAAGTTTTCCAAAGGCAAACTAGACTGATTGAACATCTAAAGAAGGTCTCTACAAAGAGCCAGTGTCTCTTCTCCTCCTAACTCTGTGCAGACATAGCACTAGATATGAATTATGTAATATCGTAATGAGTGACCTTCCGTGTAGCTCGAAAGGCAGCGCAAACCTTGTTCCTTAGATAAAGAGATGCATACAGATGCACATAGCCACGGCTTGTTCCGTGCAGACGGTGAAGTAATTGCATTTATATTGCACTCAAATACTGTGACAGTGGCTACATTGTTGGGTGAGCCAGAGCAGTACCTCTGAAGATGCATCAGGAGAATTGAGGAGTTGATCTTGCTCAGCACAGTCACCGTACCGGTGGAGGCACCGACAGACCCAATACACAAAGGATGGTTGAGAGCACAGGTGTATTTATTTCCCGCTGTTTTTCAGATTCGCAGTGGCAAGCTGATGATCACCAACACCAAGAAGAGCGATGCGGGAAAGTACATCTGCGTTGGAACAAACATGGTTGGAGAGAGGGAGAGCGAGATAGCAGAGCTCACTGTGCTCGGTAACGCCTGCGCTTTTTTCATTTTATTTCACAACACTCTTTACTTCACTCTACACTTCTGTCAGTCCAATTATCCAATCGGTTTAAGGCAAGTTGGCAGAACACAATGTGATTTCTTTTCTTTTTTTTTTATGCGTGAAGGTACAGTGCATGATTGATTGCACTGAATATCCAACCCTACAGTATGCCAGGTTTTAGAGTCAGTCTACCAAACACAGCTCAAATATTTCAGCTCTTCCCCACACCACCCTTCAATGATCTCTTTGCCACACACCTGTTTCCAGCCTATTCTCCACCCCCCATCAGTTTCAGAACAGCGCTCTTATCGCTATCACGGATGACCTTGGTTGAGGAAGGGAGTGCAGAGCTTCAGGAAGCCGCTCAAGGCTGGTATTCAAGCATTGCTTTTAAGGAAAGGGCTTGATTGGCTACTAAATGGTGACTTCCTGTGTAAGGAAAATAAAAAAAGAAAAACAAAAAAATCAATGTCAGATTCTACAATGAATCTTTAGTTTTTCTTTTAATTACTGCAAATATAAGATAAATTAATGATGGCGTTTACATCAAAAACACATCTGCAAACAAACAAGTTAATGATGAATGGACACACTTTAGCTGATTATGTATTAAAATCACATAGACTGATGTCATTTTGCAGAATATTGAGCCAACTAGACAAGGTGGTTATTATTGTTCTGGGACAAAGTTGTCATGTCCACATGGATAACGTGACGTGTTGTGTTTTTGTATAACCTGTTGCAGTGGATCACTATTGTCGTAGAAACAGTTATGATCCCGATGGAGTCTGTGACTGTACCATCTGCAACAAAGAGATAATAGTTGTATATTTAATGATGATTGTATTGGTGATGATGGTCCTGCCTTCCAGAGCGTCCAACCTTTGTGAAGCGGCCCAGAAGTGTGGTGGTGCTGGCAGAGGAGAGTGTGAAGTTCCACTGTGTCGTGCAAGGAGACCCCGTTCCCACTGTGCGCTGGAGGAAAGATGACTCCGACCTGCCCAAGGGCAGGTAACCCACAACAGCTGGCGTGTTAATTGACAAAGTTGTCGCTGTATTACATTGCTGCCTTGATTACTTGTATTTTGCCTTTTTTCACAGATTTGAAATCCTAGACGACCACACCTTGAATATTCGTCAGGTGACGTCTGTGGATGAGGGCTCATACACTTGTGTGGTGGAAAACATGGTCGGCAAGTCAGAAGCATCCGCCACGCTCACCGTTCACGGTCAGCATATTCCGCCATTTGCACGTGATATGTCATCGCTGCCATTTTGTCATTGTTATTTTTCAAAGATTCGCTTGTAAAGACAGCTCATTTGAGCCTAAATGAAGAAGAAATCCCATCTTGTAGTTATCCAGACAGCAACGTTCACCTTGCCTTTTATCCAGACCTACTTTTCAGGATTGTGCCTGAGGCTGCTGTTCCTCTCAAGACAGAACAGATAGGAAGAATTATCTCCTGGGTTTCTTTTTGTACCTTTTAACTTCCATTTTGGCTCTTTAATGCCTGCAGAAGACCATATTTAAATCTAAAAAAAAAAAAAAAAAAAAAAAGAGTCTGGAGCAGTTTCACACTTTTGTCCTGGATAAGCGCTTAATGTGCTCATGATGCTCATGACCACAGAAAATGGATTCAGAGCTGCGCTGCAACAATGACACCCCTTGTTTTAAAACCTGGTGATGGGGAAGGAGCTGGGATACTCAACATTACTGCACCAACAGAGACTTGGTGCATAATGTAAATACATAATGTAAATACACCATGGCAGCAGTGACAGAGGGTGGCAAAACTTAAACAATGGGCTTTAGGCCATAGAAATGGTGGAAGAACAAAGCATTTGTATGAACGTATAATTTATACTGGAATTAATATGCTCTCTGCAAATACAAAAGCCCTGTCATTGCTCAACTACAGAGCTATTTCACTGATGTGGAACATTTGGCTAATATTCAGTAGCTACTATTTGAACCAGATGTAGCAGAGTGAACAGTGTTTATCGTACGTTTCGGGTAGTGTGAGGTCCAACGACTTTTTAGGGTTGTACAGCGAAACGTTGTCAGATGAAGTGCTTAAACCCAATTTTCTATTTTCCCTCTGCTTTAAGTACACAAAGGCTATGCAGTAACCAGAGTTATATCCTGCTGCACTGCTTGTAAAACCAAATGTTAACAAACCATGCATTTTACTATAAATCTAGTTCATAATCCAGCACTTTCCATTTAAGAGAAAGGTGTGACTGATATTTAAAGAAGCAGTGCTGCTTTTCTCGCCAGTTGCACAATATTTGACTGAGTGTTCACACCTCAGAGGCATCGATTAGTCTGGTTTTAGGTGTAATCTGATTTGACCATGACTGAAACAGTTTGTGAAGAAGTCAGTCAGATAGACAGTGCTGCATTAGAAGCAGAAAATTAAGACAAAAAATTCTGAAAAATCCATCTCTCTTTTATTGTACTTTCATATCTGTGTATGCTCCTTCATCATTCATTCCACTGCTCTCTGTGTCTTTTTCCTTTTAGTCAATACGGGTAAGTTGTCATCCATCCCTCATCCGCCATCGATCCTATCCACCAAAACCAGTATGTAATTCATGTCACATGATGAGAAATTAGTAGAAAAATGCTCTTTTTTCAACAAAAAAGGTAAATCATTATTATGGCTAAATGTACATTTTTAATTTAAGGTATTGAAACTTAATGATGAAATGTAGGCTGCCACATGAACTTGTCTTCCTCCGCAGTGCCCCCAGCCTTTGTCGTACGCCCCAGAAACCAGGAGGCAGCAGTGGGCAGGATTGTTACCTTTCAATGTGAGGCCACTGGTAATCCACAGCCCGCTATCTTCTGGCAGAAGGAGGGAAGTGAGGTGAGACTGACCTTAAGACTGTTATCACGCTGAATCACTGTGCTCAGCCGATGGATTTCTAAATCTGTGATCTCTATCTCCTCCCCAGAGTCTCCTCTTCTCCTACCAGCCTCCTCAGCCCTTCAGCCGCCTTTCTGTCTCCCAGACGGGTAGTTTGACCATTACCAACGTTCAGCACTCTGATAGCGGCTTCTATAGCTGCCAGGCACTCAACATCGCTGGGAGTGTCATTACCAAGGCCCTGCTGGAGGTCACAGACTGTGAGTAACAGGATTGGTAGACGGGCTGCCTTCATTTCTGTCCTCAGCATATTTTCTTTTAGCATGGAGAAAATATGCAGCAGCATTTTTTCCCCCACTGGCCTTGGTTACGGTTTGCAGAAAGCCACCATCCAGGTGTGATAGTTGACCTTGGTTTATGAGGGGAGGGATTTCAGGAGATCTTGTTTGCACCCTGGGCTCAAAATGCTCTGTTTCTATGGTGACCATCTAAAAAGGGTG
The DNA here is from genome assembly GCA_015343265.1 of Pao palembangensis. Taxonomy (NCBI): domain Eukaryota; kingdom Metazoa; phylum Chordata; class Actinopteri; order Tetraodontiformes; family Tetraodontidae; genus Pao; species Pao palembangensis. The sequence continues at coordinate 5,661,915 of CM027094.1, read as the reverse complement.
TCTGCCCGTATTTTATTAAATATTGAAGTAAATAAGAAAAAAAAAGCATTTTCTCATCTGTTGCTTTATATTACTTACTGAATATTTTCCATTTTACGCCCTTTTATGTGGACTACTACCTCTACCCATGCCTTCTGTCCTGGAATAACTGTTAATTGTAAAAAAAAAAAAAAAAAGCAATTTAAAAGTGCTTGGAGGCCTGTACCAGTAATTACACGGCACCACCAGCAGCAAAGTTCCCAATTAAATCACCTGCATGATCGCGAGAACATGCGCCGGGTAACGTTGTAACATGTGTCTAAAAGTAATGGAAACAAACACAACGATGCATCCATTTCGGAAATTCTGTTACAGATAATGCAGGTAAAATAAATAAAAAAATAAAGAGATAAAATTCAGCACTCGAAAGCCTTTTTCCAGTGCTTTTTCCTGCACCTGCTTCTATCTGCTCTTCCCTCCCCCAATTTCTGTCCATCCAACCACTCTTCTTTCATCCGCTTTCGGAGAGGTACATTTGTATGGAAATCACTGGTCCACATTACCTCTGGCACTTTTCTAGGTGCACTTCCTTCACCCCCCTTTTCCTATTTAAAAAAAAAAAAAAAAAATTAAATATTTATTTATTTTTTTTTATCTAAAACCCTTCCCCCATCCACAGGGCTTCAAAACACAGACAGGGAGAGAGAAAGAGAGCAATATGAAAGCTGTGTTATCTAAGTGGAATTGTTATTAGCTGGGCTTCGCCATCGTGATTGGAGTCAGCTCCTGCAGAACTGAGCGAACGATTAGTTGCCCTCCGCTGGAGGGGAAAAGTTGATTTCTTTTTCCTTCACTGCCTGCACAGCCACATAAACCTATTGTTCACTCTTTACCAATTTGCCCCCACTATCTTTCACATCTTATCAGATTTTAATTTTGTTTTTGGCAGCATTTTATGATTATTTCCCCTCCTTTACTACTTTACTTTTTCACCTTTTGTGGCTGCAACCTCGAGATTTTGGCTCCATATTACATAGTGGCTCCATATTACCCTGTTTCATTCACAATATTCTGGTATTTATGTGTAATTTGTTAGCTGGAGCCGCCCACCCTCCTCCTGTGATTAAGCGGGGTCCTCTCAATCAAACCGTGCCTGTGGACAGCACAGTGGTCCTGAGCTGCCATGCCGTCGGCCTTCCACCTCCTGCTATCCACTGGAGAAAGGATGGTGTGGTTTTGTCTCCTGCAGACTCTCGCATGTCTGTAACTGACACGGGATCACTGGAGATCCGCTACGCAAAGGTAAGCGATGAAGAGTGGCAGACCCTTTGAATTAAACGTTGCCATATTAATTCTGATACCTGTACTTCTGCTCCCCAGCTGGGAGACACAGGCTCCTACACCTGTGTTGCCTCTAGTCCAAATGGAGAAGCCTCTTGGACTGCACACCTACAGGTGGAGGGTAGGTTACCTGTGCTGAGGCGCCGGATGGAATAAGAGACACAGGCAACTAAAAGATGGTTCTTTCTGCAGAGTTTGGAGTTGTTGTTCACTCCGGCCACCCTGCGGACCCGAACCTGATTCCAAGTGCTCCATCCAAACCTGAGGTGACCCACATCACCCGCACCTCTGCGACGCTGACGTGGAAGTCCAACCAAAGTTCAGGCGCGGCACCTACATCGTACCTAATTGAGGCATTCAGGTGTGGCACTAATGACATTGTAGTTGTCATACTAACGTATTTGTGGTAAAATCTTTGTCATCGGGCTTGAACTGTGTATCTTGGCATTTAGGGGAAAAAAAAAAAAACACAAACAGCCTGAAACAACAAAGGAAGCAACCGTGAACAGTGTAGCTGCAGCTGCCAACGCCAGAGTCCAGCATGTTTGAACTACTCAGTAAATATTAAATCAGCTGATGCCAGCTGCCTCATATCTGTGTGTTTATCCTCCGCCCGCAGTTACATGCTAGGCAGCAGATGGGTGACCCTGGTGGAGCATGTGAAGACAGACACCTTTGTGCTGAAGAACCTGAAGCCTGCTACCGTGTACCTGTTCATGGTCCGAGCGGTGAACTCTCACGGCATCAGCGACCCCAGTCCCATCTCCGACTCCATCAGGACACAAGGTCAGTGTCGGTTAAACTATTAAATGGAGAGAAGAAAAATAAAAATCTTTTACTGTCCTGATGTTCCAACAGACAGCCCTTCCACAATACCAGGAGTGGATCACCGTCACATCCAGAAGGAGCTAGGGGACGTGGTGGTCCGCCTGCACACGCCCACTGTCGTGTCGTCCTCTGCCGTCAGGGTGCAGTGGGTGGTAAATATGCAAACTTTCCATTAAATGTAAACTCTTGTCATACAAATCAAACATACAAACCTGGGAAGAAAATAAAGAGGCCATGTTTAGGTGATGTATGAGGAGATGCACTTTGAACAGATATACAAACCCCAACATTCCAAATATTTCGGGGGAAGCAGCGTGGATAGATCAGACTTGAGCCTGAAGCTTTTAAAAAGATTTATTATGTGATGACATTCCATTTGGTTCTCTCTAAACATTTATCAGCTGATAATAAATCCTTTGCTCTGAGAGGTGAATTTATCTCAGGCATGATGCATTCCTTTTTGCTCCACAGACATCTTTTAAGGCATCATTTCTCATAATTATGTAGTCTAAATGGAAATCGTTTTGATTTTAACCACAGCTGTGCTGAGGGGAAACTATTAATAATCCCACAATATGATGGTTTACAGTGAGAAATTCAGAGATAGGAAAGAATATTTGTCTCTGTCGTTCAAAAGGAAATGTTTTTTTAACAGATCATTCCCCTCAAAGTTCAGTGTGTGATAATTTTGTGAAAAACAAAAGTCTTTACTAGTTGTTGTGGCATTTATCTCTCGACTAGGTGGAGCAGCAGTCCCCGTACATTCAGGGTTACAAAGTGTTTTACCGGCCATCTGCTGATCACGGGCAGCCAGAGGGGCAGTGGAGCATCGTGGAGGTACACGGCCCGCGAGACGACGGGGTGATGATCGGTCAGCTGAAGGGAGGCTCCATCTACGAGTTCAAAGTGCGCCCCTTCTTTGATGAGTTCCAGGGGGCTGACAGCGAGGTGAAGGTGGTCAGGACATCGGAGGATGGTGAATGAAATAATCTTTTTTTTTTTTTTTCTTTAAAGGAAAATGTCACTGAGGGGAATTCTGTCAAGGCTTCAGAATATACCTGAAATCTTGTTTTGTTTTTTTTTTTTGTTTTTTTAATTAATATATACTATATGTCACATGGTCTTAGCTCCTAAAAGAGCACCGCAGGGTGTCACGGTGACAAAGAGTGATGCCAATGGGACAGCCATCCTTGTTGCCTGGAAACCACCCCCAGAATGGGAAGAAACTGGACGCATTCAGGAGTACAAGGTAGTTATAACAGGAAGTTCTTAGGATAACACAGGTTTCAGTGTAAAAATGTAACCAATCAGAACAATGTCTCATACCAGATCTGGTGCCTCGGTAATGAGAGCCGTTACCACGTGAACCAGTCCGTCGATGGATCCACCTTTTCTGTAGTTATTCCCAGTCTGGCACCAGGGATCCGCTACAGTGTGGAGGTTGCAGCCAGTAACGGTGCTGGTCCCGGGGTCAAAAGTGATGCCACTTTTTTTCAACTAGGTGAGATCAGCCTCACCCACCCAGAAAATGTGTCAAGTTTTCTTTTCTGCTCAACAATGTCAATGTTTTCTTAAAATAATTCCTTCCTGCCTCTCACCTGTTAGACCTTGCGGGTCAGATGATGGACATCAGTGAGGAGAGAGACACTTTGTCCCAGATCTCAGATGTGGTGAAGCAGCCGGCTTTTATTGCTGGTATTGGCGCCACCTGCTGGCTGATCCTCATGATTTTCAGCGTGTGGCTCTATCGACACCGCAAGAAGAGAAACGGCCTCAGCAGCACCTACACTGGCATCCGCAAGGGTAATTTAATTACTTTTGACATGTAGATATGTGTAAAAAGCTAACCGTATAGCCATAATGTGTAGATGTTACAGAATACAGGTTAATTCTCCTGGAATGTAAAAAGGGATCAAGCCCTGACACGTTCCTGCTCTTCTAAAAATCATTCCAGTCAGTATCTCAGTGATATGAAGGGATATTTTTCAGAGCGATAAACACATCACATCAAAGGGCAAGAAAAGCACACTCATACGCACACCCACAGTAATCTTTTGACACAAACATTTGGATTTGTCTGCAATGCAGTCAGTCAAAAGCTGACCTTTCGCCGCTCATTTGTAGAGTGTCATTTTCTCCCTGCAGTGCATTTTGTGCAGGCACAAACCTGTCAGCCTGCCATTACCACGTCTGCTGCTACAATACAACAGTTATTTCCAGCCCTCTCTGAGATTGCCTATCACCCCCATTAACCCTCACCTGGACACTCATGTCAAAGATGGATTCAGCAGTATGGCAGGTGGCATGTGGTTATTTAAATGTTTTCACAGAGAGCAGATGTCCATCAGTCACAACACAGAGTGCACTGTATTCATACACGAAAGGAAACTACAGAATCCGAAACAAACACAGCACAAACACAGCCTGTTCAGATTAATTTCATGCTAATCTTACTCCATTTCCCTGTTTTAACAGTCCCATCGTTCACCTTCACACCGACAGGTATGTGCAACACGTTTCATCTGTATATGCCTCTGATGTTTGATGCATTTGGTAAATTAATTATGAAGGTTATGATATTTTATTCAGCTCAAGCCACCCTGTTGCTTTGAAGTGTTGTGTGCAAGTCAGCTTTTTCTTTTAAAGAGAAAGACATGGATGAACTGCTGAAAGATTTCATTTTT